>CM058041.1:21765601-22462299 GCA_030169165.1 Centaurea solstitialis
GCACTTGACCCCGTTGAAAATATTTTTTCGTTTCATCTCAATTAATTAATGGAGACAGGAAAATAAGAATTCTAAACCAGAACGTTGTGGCATACTGGTTAAGGCTTATGGGAAAAATGACTTGTTAATCCTTGTTAGATCATGTTTTTGGTTGTTAAGAAGTCAGGGGCTTCTTTTAACATCATGTAATAGTTAGTTTTGGGTCCTTTATGAAAATAGTCATAGACTCTAAGGACCGGTTGTGTAAATGTGGCACTATATAATCGTGTCACTAGTTACGTTTTATAAAATCAAGCAACTAGTAACTTTCATGACATGCATGTTACGTAATCTTCTTCTACACATTTCTTTGCGTGTTTATGTTTGATCGTTTTAGAGGTTGTTTTTAGCATATTTGCAAGAATCCCGAATCGGAAATCTTGTTTCCCGAATTGGATATTAGTATCCCGATTCGGTACACTTGAATCCCGAATGGGATCTCTGTGCAAACCCCGAATCAGATCATTTGTTTCCCGAATTGGGAAACTTATTTCCCGAATCGGGACTTATACCTCTCCCGAATTGGATCTTGAACTCCCATATTGGGATTTGTCAATTCCCGAATCGGGATTGATTTTTCGAATTTCTGAAATTTTCAAATTTCTGAAAAGGGGCTTTAAGAGTGGAAGTTCTGTTCAAACAGAAAACGCTATCTACTCAAAGCAGATCCATTTCGTGAGGATACGATGTCCAAAGAAATAATCAGTATCGGTTCTGAAACTCGACCTCCAGTATTGGTCGTTAGCAAATACCAGCAATGGAGACGCCGAATGATCAACTTTCTTGATCTACTGGAAGACAAACTAATGGTCTCTATCACTGAGAGACTGATTAGACCTACGGTTACTGTAGCTGAAGTAGCCAGAACTGAAGTCACTCCTTATCTACCTGCATATGAGGTTGAAAAATCTTATGACATGTTCTCTCATGAACAACGTGCTCGGGCAGCCATTGACAAACGTGCCCTCACGTTACTCACTATGGCACTGCCTAATGACATGTTCGCGAGAGTTGACAGTTGTAAGGATGCAAAATCAATGTGGCTGGGCATTGAACAACAAATGCAGGGAGGAGACAAAGTACTTGAAGGCCAAAAGGAAAACACAATGAATGCGTATGAAAGCTTTTGTGCTCGTGAAGGAGAATCACTAACTGATACCTACAATCGTTTAAACATCTGTGTAAACGATTTACGGAGACTTGGACTGGAAAAGAACCGATATGAGGTAAATGTGAAATAACTCAAGCGGTTAAACAAGCTTTGGCAGTCAGTCACTATCAACATTCAAGTGAGCCAGAATCTTGGCCAACGTGGACTTCATGACCTATACAGCATGATGCTTCCTCATGAAGAGACCTTATTCGGTAAATCCGAAAAGAAGATCGATCCTCCTGCACTAGCTTTGTTTTCAAACAGAGGATCAAACTTACATCAATCCTCATCCTCACATGACAACTACACGGTTGAAGAACCTGTAGTTCTTGATGATGGACTTACCGAAGAGGAGATGTATCAGCTGGAAAACTCTTTCGCCTTGATGGATAAATTTCGGGGAAATCCCCAACGCTTCAACAGATTTAGACAATGACCTCCGTTTGTGGGAGGTCAATCTTGCCCAAGGCGGGTACCAGTCAAGAGAAAACTTTCAAAGAAACGATCAGGGGAGATCAAACAACTATTAACAGCGAGATAGTTCTGGGTACAACCATCAAGCATCTTATCAAGATCGTGGACAAGGTTACAACAACAACAACAACCAGCAACAGCAAAGGGATCAGGGTTACAACACCAACAACTACCACGGAAATAGAGGCTATCAGGGAGGTGGTTACAATCAAAGGTGGAACAACCAATCTGGTCCTAACAAAAACAACAACAGCAACAACCAAACCAGTAATCCAATGACGAAGGTCGTCAGTACAACAACACCGATGGAACTGAACCACCGCAGCAGAACAATCTACCAGCTCTAGAAGCTCCACCAGCAGCCAACCAAAACAGGAACCCTGCTCGAGTTCCCACCTGCTACAACTGCGGAACTCCGGGTCACTATGCATCGGAATGCAAGATAAAACTCATGAACTCTGCTTACTTTGAGAAAAAGGCTGCCATAATGAAGAAGAAAGAGCTCGGGAAAGTGCTGATGGCTGATGAGGAGAACTGGATGCAGGAGCCAGAGGACTCAGATGATGAAGCCCCACCCGCCGTTCAAGGTCAATGCCTCATGGTAGACTTTGAGGAACCCTGCATATCTGGTTCCCCAAACAATTCAACGGATGAAGAAGCTGAGGTAACTTCAAATTCAAAGTTGTTAAATCCTGTTGAACTGTTAGAATCTGAAATCCTGAGACTTGAGAGCAAACTCCAAATGGAAAGAGCTCTCGTCGCAAGATTCAGAATTGAAAGTGTTGTGTACAAAAGTTCGTTAAAGGACCTTACCCTGAATTATGACAGATGGAGCTTGAGTCTGGAATTAGAGAATCTTACCTAGAAAACAAGCTCTTAGTCCTCCAAAGATCTCACGAATAAATTGAAAGCAGTCGTGAGGAACTCAAGCTCAAATTTCATATTCTCTCTGAAGAAAGAACAAAACTATTTATTAAAATCGAAGAGCTTGAGGAAAACAATCTAAAGAGAGGACAATCTGAACATACTTTGAGTCTGCTTACCAAGCAAACCACTCAACATCCCTTTTATCAAGCCAAACCTGGGTTGGGACATGTAGATAATCATATTCTTGAAAAAGCACCTGCACATCTATACAATTTTGACAATATGAGTGCTTCCAAACCTGAACCTTGGTCAGTCAAAGGAGAAGACAATGACAACTATGTGATGCAGACTATGACCTTTACTGAGATTATAGATGGAAAAGCTATGTCTTTCACCACCAGTCCTGCCAATAGTTCAACCAGTAGTCCCCCTTGCAGTCCTATTGCCTCTGGTCCTATTTTTACCCCTACTAGTGATCCTGAGAACACTTTCTCAAACTGGGAAGGCATCAAAGCTAAAAAAACCTAAGGTAGCCATGCCTCCTATCAACTATGCCAATTTGAACTTTAGCTATGACTCTAGGGAAATAGATACGTCTATGGATGCTGATGTTATCCAACCGTTGGATGTTTCTACAACATAGCCTCCTACCTTAGTGTGTCTAGAAAGAGAAGTGTTCCATCTTAGATCCAAAGCCATAGAACTAGGTGCCTGTCGTATCAAGATCAAGGACCTTGAATCAGTTCTTTCAGACAAAGACAACCATATTATTTCGTTGGAACATAAGTATCTTGAGGCAAATGCCGAAAGGATAAATATGTCGAGCCAATGTGAGACCGCAAACTTTTCTTCCTCATCTTTTAAAATCAAATTTGCGGATCTCCAAAAACAACTTGTTGTCCAATTTGTTAATAACACAATTGAAAAGGATTTCTTCTATGAAAAAGAACTGTTGTTTAGACAAATTTTTGCAAATCAGGACTGTCAAATCAATCGCTTGAAAAATCGATTGTCTTTATTGGAGGAATCTGACTCACGGGATTCAAGTACTTATAGAACACCTCTCATACCAGACTTTAGGTCAACCTTGGCTAAACTCGTATTAGATCCAAAAATTGTGTATGATGTGAAGGTATTTTTAGATCCTGATGATCCTCCTTCAGGTTATATTCCACGAAAACCTGTTTTGCCAAAGGCACCTGCTGTAAAGCAAATCAGTTCCATCAAGCTACTTGCATCAGTGTCTGTGATAAATTCTGAAGGTGAAACTTGTGACGGTACTGACTGATGCGGTAATTATTATATATAAAAAGCGAAACAAGCTTTAACCTCTAATGCCTAGCCACTGTCTTACCACATATACAGGCAAGCGAATCTGATCGTGAGTAATATAGTGTAGGAAAGTCCAGGTATCGTATCTACCACTGGGAACGGTCAAGTTATCGTAGACTATTAATTTTGACTAGTTTAATTAACCTAAAGATTTTTGGGGGGTTTTTATGAAAAAGGTTTAATAACTAAAAAGACAATTAATTTAATTAAGAACTAAGAAAGCAATTAAAAGATTGATTAAAACTATATGAAGGAACACAGTAGTACTTATCATGGTATAGTGAATCCCCAAGTGGATGATTTAAACAGGCTAAAGGTTTGGTTGTTTCGGTTATTGTAGGAATTTAAGTCTAAGACACCCTAACATGTGACTATTGTGTCTATCAACTTGGTCTTGGTCCTCCTAGTCCCAATACATAGGTCGTTTGTCAGACAATCTAGTACCGGTCACCCAATCTTATCTCTATTGCATGGTTTTCTACTACCTGGTCGCTCTCGGTCCGAGTAACCACCTAACACAACTCTCCGGAACGAAGGGTAGGTCAAGAAAGGTTGATTATCCTATCGGAGTCTATCTATCTTGGTCAAACAGATACACCCAACCAAGGAGTTCAAATAACCAAACAATACGAATCAGATCGGAACCATAACACACATTCAATTAACCAAAAGCAAACCAATAAACATTAAATCATAAAATCATCATCCACAATGGTTCATCGACCACAATAAGTACCACTATAAAATACTACTCACTAAACATAATAAAAACAGATAAAACGAGAGTAGACACAGACATTATACCGACAGTACAACGACGGATGATCGAAGATCGAACCCCGCAGCGTATCGGCAGCACTCTAATTTCACTCTCTATCTCTCTGCCTATCTATGTGTCTCTATATGCGTCTCTATCAAAATTGAAGGAGGAGGCTGGTATTTAAAAGGAGAGGTCAGAGCCCATTTTGCGTTCGCCAGACGGCACTTTCGCGGCGCGAAGTACTTAGGGCAAACCCTGGATTTCGAACTTGGCGAACTTGGCGAACTTGGCGACGCTAAACTTGAAAACTCGCGATCGCCAAAAGGCTAATGGATTGAGTTTGTGCATTTTTCACGTTTTCTCGCCTTTTTCCGTACTTTTCCGTTCCACGGCCTCCAAAACCTACAAAAGCAATAATAAGTCCAATTGGTGAGTAATTAGGCCAGAAATTGGTGAGAAATGGGGTAAAGTCAGACAATTAAGCTCAACCAAAACATGTATAATTTTGGTGTTATCACTGACAAAGGGAAGTTAGTTAAGCCTTACACACCTACAGTAACACAGACACAACATTCAAACACTAAAGATGCTTGTAGCCTGGTAAAGCCCACTAAGGGACTAGACTTTCATTCTAGTTCATTTGACGTGGGTGAGAACTCCAAACCCAAACGACCTTTGAATACATCAAAACCTATTTTTCAAAAACCAACTCAATTCAAAGGTGGTCAATCCATTCTTGTTAAACCGTCACCCAACTCACAACTTGCTTCTCATGCAGATGGGAGGACAGGTGATGGGACAGCGAATGTGAAGCCACAGAGGAGGAGAAATCGGAAGAAGAAGAACTCTTTTAATGCTTTCCCTAAAAGGGGTGGTCAAGATCACTCTGGTCTTGGCTACAACCCACGTAGTTGTAATTCAAACGTGAACTCAAAGTCTGTAAACACTAATCGCTCTGCGAATTCTGATAATTTTACAGCTTTTAGAAATCATATATGTTCACTGCTTGATAATTACATACATGTTGATATGTCTGGTAATGCTAATACTTATCGTAAGTCAGGTAGTCCTCCCAGGGGAAGGAGTAAGAGAAAGGCAAAGCAAAGTGCTTCGCCTCCTGTGAAGTCTCCTAAGCCTAAGGAGAAATCCGAAAAGGACACTTCACCGGAAGCTATATCTGTATCTAATGATAGGACACCCATGTGGCAATGGGTTCCTAAACAAACTTGATATTGCGTTTTGCAGGACGGTCACATGTGGTACTTTGATTCAGGAGCTTTCAGGCATGTGACTAGGCAGCACAACATCCTCTTCGACTACGTCGTTAGAGCTGAAGGCTTTGTCACTTTGTTAGATAAGAGACGGTTACCAATTCTGGGATATGGAATAATGACGAACGGAGAACACGTCATCAAGAATGTACGATATGTTGAAGGATTGCCTTTCAACCTATTCAGTTCAAGCCAATTCTGCGATGGAGGATATTTAGTGAAGCAATTCATACTGGAGAGCAATGTGGAAGATGAGGATGGAAACGTGGTTCTTCGCGCTCGAAGAAATGGTCACTTGTATACCACGATGTTCTATGTTATTCCTCAACAAATAGAAGTTGTAGTATTGCTCGCAAAAGCAACGAAGGAAAAAAGCTGGTTGTGGCATCAGCGTCTATCTCATCAGAACTTCAGGGACATGAACAAACTTGTATCAAAACACCTTGTCCAGGGTCTTCTGGAGACGCGACTATCAAAAGACACCCTCTGCTCTGCTTTTGAGAAAGGGACAATGACGAGAAGTTCGCATCCTCCGAACCTGACGCTACATATGAATACTCTCAGTACACATGGCTTGAATTCCTTAGAGCCAAATCTGACGCTGCAGATCTAATTATCGCCTTCATCAAATGGATCCAAGTCCTCTTGGGCCGCCAAGTGAATAAACTAAGAAGCGAAAACGGTAAAGAGTTTCGCAATGTGAAACTCCAGTCTTTTCTAGAAGAAGTGGGTATATCTCATAACTTCTCTGTTGTACGTACTCCCCAACAAAACGGAGTCGTAGAAAGGAAAAATCGTACGTTGGTCGAAGCAGCTAAATCCATGATAGCACACTCTGGTGTTCCACCGTCCCTTTGGGCAGAAGCAGTATCAACCGCTTGTTTCACTCAGAATAAAACCTTAATCATCAAGCGGACTGGTAAAACCGCTTACGAAATGGTCAACAAGCATAAGCCAAATATTAAATATTTTAAGGTTTTCGGTTGCATATGCTATTTGCTGAATAACAGAAAGATATGGGAAAGTTTGACGCTAAGTCAGATGAGTCTATCTTCATTGGATATTCACTCAACTCTGCGACTTATCGTGTCTACAACAAACGGACCCGATCTATCTTTGAAAGCCGATACGTCGACTTCTCTGAAACCGAGATGTATTCGGGTGCCAGCACAAGTACAGCAAGTCCTATCTTTCCTGAAATGAACACAACTTCACCACCGAGCACCACTATACCCACTTACTCGTTTGCATCTGATTTTGTTGATTTAGTAGAGTTTGATTTAACGACCCTAGTTGGTCCCATCATTGTTCCTGCTCCAACAGATCTGTCAAATCCATCCATATCTACAGACACGTTCATGATCTAGAGCTCTTCTGGTTCTACTACTGTAGGAGAAACTTCATCTAGCACAGTGGAACCAGAACCTGTAATTTTACCCGTTGTGGAGGCAGAATCCTCTTCTAACACTGTGAATGAGGAAAATGTTCTCTCCCCTTCTCAGCTCTCTACAACACAACAATCTCCAGAAGCTGCAGTTGAAACGGTCCACGAACAGATAGTGTCCCCTGTCCTTGCACCAATTCCTGAAGATGTTCCGCCACCTTCTCCGTCAAGAACTTATGCTGAAGTGGTTCGTGAACCCTGTCCGGAGACAGTGTTAGATACTGATTCGAATGCTCGTCTCCTCTCCTCTGCCATTCATGATGAAAACGATGCAAGAAACAACATGGACTACGATCTACTTCCCCATTCTAGAAAATGGACCAGAAGCCATTCCACTACCAACATCATCGGTAGTCCATCTGCTCCTGTGAAAACCCGCTCTTCGAAGAGAGATGAAAACATCATTCTGTTTGGAGGCTTCCTGAGTATCTTTGAACCAGCCAAAACCCAAGATGCTCTTTCAGATCCTGATTGGGTAAGGGCTATACAGGAAGAGCTCACAGAATTCGAACGAAATAGAGTTTGGCGCCTTGTGGAACGACCATGGAGGAAATCAATCATTGACTTGAGGTGGATCTTCCACAACAAGAAAGATGAAAACGATCTTATTATTAGGAATAAGGCTTGTCTGGTTGCCAAGGGTTATCGTCAACAAGAAGGTATCATTTACGACGAGACATTCGCTCCTATGGCCAGAATCGAGGCCATTAGGATCTTTCTCGCATATGCTGCTCACAAGAACATGAAGGTCTTCTAGATGGACGTCAATTGCGCGTTCCTAAACGGAGAACTTTAAGAGGAAGTATACATAGAACAATCTGAGGGGTTTGTTGATCCTAAGTATCCGAAACACGTCTACGTGCTTGACAAAGCACTTTACGGTTTGAAACAAGCACCTCGTGCCTGGTATGAAATCTTACCATTTATTTGCTTGGATCCAGATATCAAAAGGGTACTGTCGATCCCATTTTGTTTCTCAAAAGGTCAGGTAATCATTTGACTATAGTACAGATATACGTAGATGATATCATCTTTGCATCTACGAACCCTGAGTCTTGCACTGAGTTTGAGCAGATAATGAAGTCCAGATTTCAGATGAGTATGATGGGCGAACTTACATTTTTCTTGGGACTTCAAGTCCGTCAAACCCCGCAAGGGATTTTTCTAAATCAGTCCAAGTATACTCATGACATTTTAAAACGCTTCGATTTTACTGGACCTAAGTCTGCTTCAACCCCAATGTCCACGTCATTTCAACTTGATGTAGATTTATCTGGTAATCCGGTTGACCAAAAGAATTATTGTGCGATTATTAGATCTCTGCTTTATCTCACGGCCAGTAGACCCGACATTATGTTTGCTACGTGTGTCTGTGCTCGTTTTCTGTGCGACCCATGAGAATCACATCTCGGAGCGGTCAAGAGAATCCTTAAGTACCTGAAGGGCACTCCTAACGTTGGCCTTTGGTACCCTAAGGATTTTGGTTTTGAACTAACAGCCTTTACAGATTCAGATCATGCAGGCTGTAAGTTAAACAGAAAGAGCACGTCAGGAGCATACCAGTTTCTCGGGGACAAGTTGGTAAGTTGGTCCTCAAGAAAGTAGAACTGTGTTTCTCTGTCGACAGCTGAGGCAGAATATGTCGCCGCAGCGTGTTGTTGTTCACAGGTTCTTTGGATGAAAACTCAACTGGCGGACTATGGCTATACCATGTATCGGATTCCTATTTACTGTGACTCTAGCAGTGCCATTAAGATTTCGGCGAATCCAGTTCAACATTCTCGGACAAAACATATCGATATTTGATATCACTTTATCAAAGATCATGTCGAGAAAGGTAACATTGAACTGTTCTTTGTTGAAAGTGAACGTCAGATAGCTGACTTGTTCACCAAAGGTTTTGACGAGAAGCGTCATTACTATTTACTTAGTAAATTAGGCATGCTAGATCCCCCGGCTGATTTCTAGGGGGAGCCAGTCTTATTATTATATGCATGTGTATAGGGGGAGCTTCCGTGTCGTATACTCCTAGGGGGAGCTTTTGTATAAATATTGTGTATTGCTAACTCTATCGGATCCAAACTACTTTGGATACCATTCTCATTTTTCTTGCAGTTTGTAGAACCGAAGTACGGCTTTTGAATACTTCAGTTCAGAACCCGATGATCAATTATACGACTTCTGATCACCTGTGTCAGAACTCATGCAAAATCTAAACTCGGGAATAAACCAGGTTAGTCGTTTTAATAATGTCATGGGGCTGAACTTGTAAATTCTATGAACTTGGTAGGTCGGGGGTGGAAATGACAAGTTCCCAATCTAACTTGATCAGGACTAGTCTTGCCATTTTCCAAAACTGCAAGTTCAGGGACCATTTTTGCAAAACTTTCAAAACTACAAGTTCAGGGGATGTTTTTGTAATTCTTTCAAACCTTAAGTGCAGGGGTCATTCTGTCATTTCTTGATAGTCGAGAGCTGAGAAAGCACGTATCAGATAACTTATCAACACAACTGATACGTTGACTGAAAATATAAAAGCGGGATTTTGATCACTCATTGTGGTTATCACTTTCAAAATTCAAACCGTCACCTTTTCTCTCTCTCAACTGCTCAAGAATACGAAGAACGACCCGAATGACCGTTTCACTCCCGGCTTCTCTGAGCGTTCGTTATCGCTCCGTTTTTCGATCCCATTACTTCCTGACGTTCCTGGTAAGATCACGAACACTTCTATGCTTTCAAATTCACGTATCTACTTCGTTTCGTGATCGGATTGAAGCCTAAAAGCTTCGAACAAAACCTGAAACCCATAAGTCCCTGGATTGGGGTTTCAGGACGTTAAATCGATCCAAACTTGATTCTAAACTAGTTTATATCGTTAATGTACTACATGTTACTAGTTTTAGGCTTAATATATGTGTTTTGGATCGATTTTGGACGTAGAAAACCCAACAGCCGCGGACTCCCGCATCAGCATTCATAAGTCACGAATCGGGACTCTTGAATGCTTATGATGCGGGACTCATTAATATTCATAACTCCCGATTCGGGAGACTTGAATAAACCCGATTCGGGATTTTCAAGTTTCCCGAATCCAATCTTGAGTGTTGGTGTTTTCAATTTGTTGTTCATGTATAAACCCCCGATTCGGGACTTGGCACTTCTTACGACTCGGTCTTAACAAATCCCGATTCGGGATTTGTCCAAAGACCGACTTGGGACTTGAGCCAATCCCGATTCGGTGGTATCAATTCCCGATTCGGGACTCCTATGTGTTGTGTGTTTTGAGAACCCCGATTCGGGACTCTCTATACTCCGACTCCGTCTTGATTATTCCCGATTCGGGAATCTAGTCTTGATTATTCCCGATTCGGGAATCTTCCAAGACTGACTCGGACTATGCAAAATCCCTTGTCGGATTTTTTTTCAACACTTAGTTATCTTTATCGAGGGTACCCTTGTTCACTAACTCGTTTTGTGTTTGTATCAGAAATGGCAAACCAATAGAACTACCCCTCTTCTCCGATCGACCCCAAGGCTGACCGACCATTGATTGCTCCGGAGTTGATCCGTCCCATACTTCACGACAACGAGTATGTGGACCTGACCACCATTCAGGTGCAGCACACTGTCGTAAGAGAAATCTTACGTGCTCACCCACTTGCCTACGCCATGAGAGCCACGGCCGAACTGCCTGGCATCTATCTGCAGCAGTTCTGGGCCACTGCTGTTCTCGAGAACTGGTTCGGCGTCTTCTCGATCATCGGACGAGTTGATGAAATCGAACTGGTCGTCTCTCTGGAGGATCTTCGACGAATCCTCCACCTACCGGCTGCTACTGATGATGGCCACGAGGACTTTGATCCTCTCGTATCCGGACCCATCCTGTTCAGCGAGATCCTCGCTCTTGGAGTCACCGAGGTTGTGAATGGCGTATCACAGGTGACTCAGAGCATGCTGCCATCCCTATGGTCTCAAATGTTTAATCTGATGAACCGGTGCCTGTCTTCGAAGACAAAGGGGACGGACAGGGCGACGACGCCATTCTGGCATATCTTCCATTCCGTCGCATACGGGTGACGGATCGACATCGTTGCCAAGATCTGGCTGAATATCACGAAGGACTTATCATACGTGACCACATGGATCGCAACTCGTGGATCGCAACCCGGAAGTCAGACGCAGATCCGGACATCCAGTCGTCAAACCCAAGACGATCAGCAAGGTAAGCAGGCGCGACTATACTTCGGGCCAGTATGAGATGCCCATTCCTCTACAGGTCCTGAACACGGCAGACCAGCGAGCACCTAGCGTCATTAGGTATAGGGAGAACTTAGGCTTAGAAGCCGAACCCATGGACCATCCAGAACCGGAAGGTCCTGCCTAGGGTGCGTGTCCCGTCCCTTCTAGCCCTCGTGCCTTACGTGCGGGGCACCGAGGCTCCACTGGGGGAGCTTCTGGCTTAGGTGTGATGAGAGTAAACGTAAGGGTAAACCCTGATAGAATCACTCGAAGATCCGCCACCGCTCACGCCGCATCAACATCTGCCGCTCCTACATCTAGAGAAGCACGTCTACAGCTTCTTCGACAATGCATGCTAGACGATCTACAACTACCGACGCCGAGGGTCAAGGAGTACATTCCTCATCGTCGTCCGCCTACGCCTATCCTTATGATCCCGGAAGTCTCTGAGGAGGGTGATGCCACGGAAGCATCCCCACAAGAACATGCACGTGCACCATCACCTCCTCAAATGGCGACAACCTCCAGACTTCCAGGAGATCCTTCCGGTGATCCGGAAGATAGCTCATCCGAGAAGACGACCTCGGATGTTGATTCCAAAGGAGGTAAAGGCAAGCAAGCCTTAGATGACGTTTCCGCTTCTTCTTTCAACTCGGAGAACACAGAGTAGCTCCTTGACTACTCTGGAACGGATGATCGCACGTTGAACTTAGAAGCTGACGAACCTGAAGCAAGTGAATCCTGGATGCAGTTAGGTGGTGGTGAAGGTTTTGAGGGAGAAAGTAAGGGTCCAGAAGGACAAGAGGCCGCAGTAGAAGAGGCCGCCAGGATGAAGCGGTGTTAGAAGCCGAGAAAGAGGCCGAAGAGGTAGAGGCCCACCCTAGGCAGCTGATAACACCAAAATTATACATGTTTTGGTCGTACTTAATTGCTTGAATTTACCCCGTTTCTCACCCATTTCTAATCTGATTACTCATGTTTTGGGCTGATTCTCACTTTTGTAGGTTTTGGAGGCCTTGGAACGGAAAAGTACGAAAAAGGCGAAAAAGCGTGGAAATTGGACAAACTCAACTCAGAGGGCTCTTAGCGTTCGCGAGTTATTAAGTTTGGCGCGCCGAAGTGTGTAATTTCTAGAATGTTCATGCTTTTCACTGACTTCGCATTGGCTTTGAAGATTCTCGCGCCGCGAAGTAGGCAAAGACCCTTGACGGAAGATTCCAAAACTTGCCAAAAAAGGAAAAATAGGGTTGTTTTAAGTGTCTCGCGTCGCGAGACTGCCGCCTCGCGGTCGTGAAACGAGCTCCGACTGCCTTTTAAATACTGATCTCCTCCTTCAGTCCAGAAATCATCTTTCATATGCAATCAACCATCTCTAGTCATCCAGTAGTTACACCTTTTTCATATTTTTCTTAGGTTGATTAGTGAGAGAGAGAGAGTTGTGCCGATACGATACAGAGTTTGGTTCTCAATCTTTGTTGCTGTACGGTCGGTATAATGTTTATCTCTATTACTGTGTTTGCTGTTTTTATTATGTTTAGTGAGTAGTTTACTTAGTGGTACTTATTGTGGTAGATGAACCTTGTGGATGATGTTTTTATGATTTAATTGATTAATGGTTTGTTATTGGTTTATTGAGTGTGGTTTTATGGTTCCGGTTTGATTCGTATGGTATGAATATTTGAACTCGTTGGTTGGGTGTATCTGTTTGACCTAGATAGATAGACTCCGATAGGTTAATCAACCTTTCTTGACCTTCACTTCGGTAACACGGAGAGTTGTGTTAGGTGGTTAGCTCAGACCGAGAGCAGCCAGATAGTAAAATTCTGTACAATAGAGATAGAATTGGGTGACTGGTACTAGACTGCCTGACAATCAGTTTATGTATTAGGACTAGGAAGACCAACCTAGTTGACAACCGTAATCATCGCATGTTAGGGTGTCCTTGACTTAAATTCCTACAATAACCAATACAACCACACCTTTTGCAAAGTTTGAATCATCCACTTGGGGAGTCGATATTACCATGATAAGTACTACTGTTTTCTTTATTAAAAGTTTAAATCATTTTCTTTTTGCTTCTTAGTTAATTAGTAGTTTATAAATTTGTCTTTTAGTTAATTAAACCATTTTCCTAACAACCCCCCATAGCTCTAGATTAATTGAACTAGTTAGGATTATTAGTCAACATAACTTGACCGTTCCCAGTGGTAGATACGATACCTGGACTTTCCTACACTATATTACTCGCGATCAGGTACGCTTGCCTGTGAATGTGGTAATTGTGGTTAGGCTTTAGAGGTTAAAACTTGTGTCGCTTTTTATATATGATATTCACCGCATCAGTAGCTAGAAACCGGAACCCAACCAGCCATGAGTCTATCCTCCACAGAGGCATCCCATACAGACGCTACTCGGCCGATGCTGAGTAGTCAAGTCGTTGGCAGCCAACCAACGCAATCGCACACCCTAGTCGGCCACTCGACCACCTCTCAACAGGGGTTCGTTTCATCACATCACGGGGAATTACCACCTATTCCACCTTTCACTCACTTGGAGTCGATCGGTGTTGAAGCTAGAGAGACTCAGCCCCAGCTCTCGTCTTCTTTGATCGCACATCGAGTCTTAAAGCCCCCTAGGAAACATCTGGGCGAATCCACTCAAAGCCTTGCGGCACATGACACTGCTCCACTTGTCAGCGCAGGCCAGGGAAGCCCCTTTGCGGGGCTTTCCTTGTCAACCGGGTTTAGAAGTGAACATGTAATGACACTTTCGGGTGCGATTCCCAGGGATTTGGACGACGTCTTTAAAGCTGTCCAAAAGCATGTTGGAGGCTCTCGAGAAAACAGACGAGGAAAGAAACCGACGGCTAGAGGCAATTGAGAAAGCCTCAGCCGCCAAGTGTTAGTAATTATGTGCAGAAGTTGACAAACCAGTGATCTCACATCCAATGTTATAAGACACTTGAGGGTCACACCTGTGAGGATCTGTAAATCAAATAAGATAAATCCCAGTTTGGAGAGATTGGGTTTATAATAGTTAATTATAAACCAGTTGGGTATTTTATGTAAGAAAACTCAAAGTTAGAGGTTTGAAATGATTCGTATATATTTATTGGGTGAATAAATATATATAGATTTATTAATTAATAAATTATGTATTTATTAAGATAAATAAATATGTAATAGAATATTAATTAATAAAGAAGTAATTATCTAGTTAGGTAAATATCTTTTTCTTAGGGAAAAAGAAAGGATAATTACCAAAAGATAATTATAGAGTTATATGGTAACTAGGAAGCTTAATCCTATAAATAAAGGCTTAAGGGTTACCAGTTAATGTGAACTAATTTGATAATTCAAACCAGAAAGAAAAATCTCTCTCTCTCTCTCTCCTCTCACTAAAACCGACGCCTAAGCCCCAAGGAGTTCGGTTTTTCGATTGACGTCTCGCAAAACAGCTTGTTTCGGGATCTCGGGATTTTAGCCAACTAGAAGGCGATTTGTCTGATCGATCACAGGTGGATTAAGCTCAAGCAATCCAGGTAAACTAATCAAAACCCTCTTGATAGATTAAATAAACAAAACGATTAAAGATCATTAGAATGTTTCGGGTTTTTAATTCTTTGCTTCCGCGATAACCAAACCAGTTACGTTTGATAAAGTTTAAACCTTTGGTCAGTTTGATCATTAGGTTTTATCGTGTATCTCATTCAGTTAGGATTGAGATCCACAGAGATCCTCGTATCAGTTTGATGTGAGGGATCCACAAAAACCCAACACCAAGGAACAAGAAGACAAAGCCCGCCGTGTCAAGCTCGAGGAACTCAAGAAAGCCAACGAGGATAGGGAGAGAGAGCTTGACGAAGCAAGACGCCTTCTTAAAGGCAAGTTTGTGGAAACCGAGCGACCATCTGTCGGTGATTCCAGCCGCTCTCCTACTCCCGTCCTCCGCCTGGCACCACCACCAATTACTGAAGAGATCCCTGGCTTTGTATCTAAAGCCGAACATCAGCTTGTGATCGCCTTACTCACTACACAGATAGATGCTATCCAAGAGCAATTACGCCAGAGGGACCAGACGATCGCAACCAGGGATCTTTAGTTAGAAATAGCGTTGCGGAGGATCCGTGAACTTAAGGCCACGTGTCGGTCTTAGACTCAGTCCTCAAAACGAGGGCATGATGATCCTGACGACCAGGCCGCAAGTCCTCATGAGGGGGAGATGCAACCAAGTAGCAAGAGACTTCGCATCGACTTTCCCTTCGCCTCCGAAACCACTACAGATATCGCACCGGCCGACAACACTCCTCCGGCAGATCCGCCCGCAGATGATGCGGATTCTCCGGATTCTGACGATGACGACATTCCGTTAGATGCCGAGGAGTGGGTGTTATCAGGCCATCCCGTTGGATGAGGTGGTTCAGTTTCCTCATGAGAAGGTAACTCCTGCGGTTGTGTTGATAGATCCGAATACAGTACCGACAGATCCTTCCGAGATTCATATTACCGAGGAGGCTAGGAGGATTCTGAATCTGCTTGCACAGAGCCTCCGGTTCTAGAAATGAACCGACGACATCGTCACCAACGCGGATTACGATACCTTTCTCCCAACGGTACAGATGCCTGAGGTCGTTACTGCTCCCACCGCGCTACAGCCCATCAGACTCGGATGGAACCATACGGTCATATTCAGACCTTTCCTGGAGGAATCCTTCTCACGGATCTTCCAACAGGAAAGGCTACATATATGGTCCGAGAAGGTCTTCTTCGGCTTGTCGCACATGAAGAAACTCCGACGCCGAACAGCTTACGTGTATCAAAGGAAGCTCAGCTGGAAGGAACTGGGGCAGATAGAAGAACTCTTCGGTTTGTCAAGGTCAAGGATGTTCGACCTTACCGGTTCGGCCACCAGTTGTTCATTGAGTTTCATGTGCTCAAGTACAACCAAGGCTCTCCTGACGGAACCTTAGGAACTTCATGCTTGATGAGAGCAGACAACAGAAGGTAAACCTTCTTCGTCCCAACTTGGAAGCTAATCTCTTAGACCAGTTACCAGTACATGCTATACTTTCTAACGAAGATTTCGGAGCATGGTGTGGTCTACTGCACTTTCAGGAAGAAACAACGAAGGTTCATGCGGTTCAGTCAGCTATCCGGCTTCTGTGACGGCACCCTTCTGTATGTTTACAACGGGATGAAGAACGGACTGTTGGAAGACAAGATGCCTAAGATCAAGAACAACCAAGGGAAGAAAAGACTGATTGAGGCCATGGAATTGATCGAGAACAAGCTGAGGGAGAGGCTGATGATGAGAAGAGTTGAGACTGCTACGGAGCTTCGCACGAGAACGATCATAGAGTGGGACGAGTACCTACAACTCTCGGAGTGGGAGCCTGCGCTCAAATATCCGCCGCCCTACTGACTTCTTCCCAAATGGGGAGATTGTTAGATCATGTTTATGGTTGTTAAGAAGTCAGGGGCTTCTTTTGACATTCTGTAATAGTTAGTTTTGACTTTTATCTTTTTGGGTCCTTTATGAAAAGAGTCATAGACTCTAAGGACCGGTTGTGTAAATGTGGCACTATATAATCGTGTCACTAGTTACGTTTTATAAAATCAAGCAACTAGTAACTTTCATGACATGCATGTTACGTAATCTTCTTCTACCCATTTCTTTGCGTGTTTATGCTTGTAAATCATTGTTCGAGCATTACTATTGTCTGTAATCGCTTGCAGTGATCCGTACATCGATTCCTCACTAAATCACGGACTCACAATCCTTCTACCTCAGGATCGAATATAGAAGCTTTCAGATTGTGGCCACTAAGGATTAACTCATGACAACATCCTTTAGCTGTTGGTAATTTGCCGGGATTAGTCAGAGCAAAGCCTCGGATACCCTTTAAAAAAATCTAATTGTCTAGGGTTTGACCGAAATATTTACTTTATAAGCACGGGCAATTTTCAATTAGATCATCCTTAATGGTAGATTGTGAACCCAATTAACGCAATCGCCACATCAGCTTTACTATCTTACCCAAACCAACCCAATCCATCCATAATGGTTTACCCAATCAACCCATACGTTAAATAATTAATAAGAAAAAGGAAATAAAGAGAGAGAAACAAGAGAAAGAGAGGGGTGAGGAGGGTAGGGTTGGTTGAGGAGGGTAGGGTAGGGTGGGTGGGTGCCGTTTAAGCCAATGGCATGGAGAAGCAGATTGGCTTCAACCCAATGGGAGCACGGCGGTGTTACCGATGCTACCCGACCAAGCCGCCGAAGCCACCCGATGGCAATCGTGCTGTCGGTTAAGGTTGGTCTTATTAAATTAACAAATGACACCTTAAAACAAACAAATAATTTATTAATTAATTACTAACAACTTTAAATAACAAATAATATATAAATAACCATTTCTAAAACTCCAAAATTGACCGTTGACCGGGGCTAATTTCCCCTTCTCATACAGAGAGTATATATATGGACCATAAAAGAAAGAGTAGCCATATACTTACTTGCAAGCTATTCTTATTAATTATCAAGTGATCAATGGATTTCGACTTCTGCACTTCCCATTTCGGTTCTATTCTATTGATTATAATTGGTGGCTTTATGGGTTCTGCAAATGGCGATGGTACGCATGATTAATTATTCAACTCTAGCAATCTAGTTTCTTATAAGTATATAATATTTATTATATACGGTAAATAATTTCACAAGCATTACTCATCTTTGGTGGGGTTTAAGCCATGGCTTACTTATCAATTTGAGAAGTATACATACATATGCTAAAACTTTATATTATTGATTGTATTATTTACTTCATATCATTTCTAATAGCTTTAATTTGTTTCCGTTACCATTTTACGCAGGTATATATTTAACGGGTGCTCCAACCAGCAATCCTGGACTTGATCCTTCTACTTCCTGATCACAACTATTGTTAGAAACATTTCAAGGACCTTAGATGCATATCATTAGACCATCTCCAATGGGGTCACTAAATCTTACACTAAACATCAAATTTGGTGTAAATGTTACTATTCACATCTCCAATGGGGTCACTACTTTTCACACTAAATTTAGTGTGATGAATAGTATAACACCAAATTTGGTGTAACACTATTTTTCACACTATTTTTTACACTACTTTTTTGGTGTAAAAATTAGTGTTACCCATTGGAGAAGATTTAGTGGTAACACTAAATCTTACACTACTTTTTACACTATTTTTAACATTTGGTGTAAAAAATAGTGTTACCCATTGGAGATGCTCTTAATCATATAGTACGCAATAATGTAGTCTCGGATATTTTGATATTCATGATCCCTCTTTATTTATTTATATGATTGTATTCTCTAATGGGATTTTTAGTTGTTCCATGTATACTCTTCTAGTGTTTTGTTTGTGTGTTTGAAGTGTACTCATTGTTAAGACCGGAAATTAATAAATATTTTTTCACGCCACCAGAAATAAATAAAAATAAAATAAATAAGTATTTTTAAATTTTGCCAAAAATAAATAAATAAAGTTAACAAAAATATTTTAATTCACAAGAAATCTGTCGGAAATGTTATCAAAACCTCCGCTGCCTCCAAACCACCACCTTCGCTGCGCGCCTCCAAACCAACCACCACCACCACCAAATAAAAAAACATCAGATCTTGTAAAACCAGATCTGGAAGGTGCAGGTCACCCAATCTGGAGGCCGCCGGTCTGGAGGTCGATGAACGAGAGAGAGAGAGAGAGAGAGAGGTCACCGGAGGGTGGAAGATTGGAGGTCGCCGTCGCCGGATTTGGAGGTCGATGAACGAGAGAGAGAGAGAGAGAGAGAGAGAGAGAGAGAGAGAGAGAGAGAGAAAGAGAGGTCGCCGGATCTCTCTCAAGGCCACAGTTCCTGCCCTGAATCTGTGTGGCTTCTTCACGCCTCCGGTGGCTGGATTGGACTTCCTGGCGGCCTTGGTGGCGAGATGCTTCCTTGGAGCCTTTCCTCCGGTGGGTTTGTGTTTGTGTTTTGGAGCCTTTGGTAGGGTTAGGGTTTGTGTTTTGGAGAAGAAGAAGATGGGTTAAGTACAAATGTAACCCTTCTACTTTCATTTTTGTTAAAGAAAAGTTCAGGTACCAAATTTGTAGTTTACTTTCTGTGAAAATAAAAAAAAAATTCCATGTCAGATATAACTTGTTCCACGTCAGCATTTTGTAGGTAACAAGTTATCTGATACATACAATGGCAATTTCTAGCAAGTTCGATACAATAAATGGTAAGTTTACAAGTTCAGTACATACAATGATAAAAAATGACAAGTTGGATACACTACCATGTAATTAACCCTATTGGAAAACCATATATAGAAGGGCTACAAAAAGACATTTAAAATAAGTAAATATAATATTCCACTTAATAGCATACATAGAGCAACATACTATTTGGGTATGATATGTAGACAGCGAAGAAAGAAAGGCAACAGTGTTAGGGTTTTTAAGCAGGTTTTTTCATAGCTTTTTTCTTATATGTTATTATCAAGTTAACAATCTAAAAACCTTTATATACCTTCGCTATGTAAAAAACATCATAGAAGTTTTTTCAAACTTTTTAGGGTCCCATCATGTTAACCTTATATCATTTATATTTTTATTTATATAAAAATAAATACATTAAATTTTATATAAAAACATATTTATTTATATCCATAAAATACTATAACATTAATATATAAAATATATAATTAATTTAATAGTTTTATTAATATAGAGTAAAAAATTTAATGTGAAAAGTGTACATATATTAAAAAATAAAAGTGATTAATAAAAAAATCCGACTAATACGAGACTTTTATAAAGTTAAAGTGATTAAATTCGAAAAACCTATGAATAAGCAGGTAGTACAGTTACGACCTATGACGCAAAATATTACTAGAATCCTCTTTGCGAAATACGTTTACACTATGTGAAAAACCTTAAGAAAAGGTTTTTGATTTTTGAAAAACTTCTGAAAAGCCTCTCAAAAACCTCCGAAAAACCACATTATGAATGCTCTTAGCTAGTTAGTTTTCCTTGTAAAGTATAAACATCTAGAAATCAATTTCAAACTTCCAAGGCCATCCTTAATGGTACCGGTAGGAGACTGGTACCACTCCTTTACCGATGTGAACACCACCGTGTGTGGGCGGTAGACGGCCGGCAGGGAAGAGGGACGGTACCCTCATGCCGGTCTCTCTCTTCACCGAGACAAATGGACATCTAAATATATATATATACTATATATATATAGATTTGCGGCCTTAAGTCGTGACTCGTAAGGCTTAACGCTTGACCTTGCTGTCACACCATTCCTTATGCTGTTTGGAAACTTGATTTTATGTATTTTGCATGACTAAATTTAATACTTGCTTAAGAAATTGAGTTCTAAATTCTTATAGTCTCGACGCGGTCATGCATTCTTCATCGCTAGTCGTTATTAGGTGGCCTCATCTTTCACCACGTGTGTATTAGACTTAGCATGAAGCTTCTTTATTTTCTTTTTCGAAAATATTAAATAATAAACCATCCATCCATATTTTTGTTGACCCATTCATCTCCTATTTCAATTAAGGGAGGGGTGTGGCTAGGGATGGATTTAGAACTTTTTTTAAACGGTAACACTATTTAATTATAAAGAACATATATAATTTTTTTTTAACAAAATCTCTAGTGGTGTAGTGGTTGATTCATTGCCTTTCAAAAGTGAAGTCTCAAGTTTAATTCTTTATGACTCTCTCTCTCTCTCTTTTTTATATCTCTCTTTCTTTTTTTTTTCTTTTTTTTAAATGGTTAGTGGGGTGTAGGGATAAAATGGTGACAGGTAGAACACTACTAAAAAATTCGGTATTACCGAGGACCATTAGCAACTGCTTAAAGCAGCCGGAAATTTTAGACTGTTTTTCGATGGTTACCGACTGCTCTTTATTATTATTATTATTATTATTATTATTATTATTATTATTATTATTATTATTATTATTATTATTATTATTATTATTATTATTATTATTATCTTAATAAGTCGTCGGAAAACCGTCAAAAAAACAGTCGGAAAATCATCGGTTACCCGTCGGAAAGCCGTCGGTAAATGAAACAGTTGAAAAAAAGTCGGTAAAAGTCGTCAGAAAGCATTTGGTAAATGAAACAGTCGGAAAACAGTCGGTAAAACTCGTCAAAAAGCAGTAGGTAATTAAATGAAACACTCAGGAAGCAATTGGTAAAAGTCGTCTGAAAAACCGTCGGTAATATTACCGACCAGGTTTTTAGCAACGAACGTTTCCGACTGTTTCGGGCGTCAGTAATACCCTTTTTTTAGTAGTGGAATGAAGATATATATAAAAAGTAAAATGCTGATATGACAAAATGAATGAAAGGGTGGCATGATGAATATACCCACCCTTTTATTCCTATTAATATATACCAAAATGAATACTTTTTTTAATAATTAAAAACCTTTAAAAATTTATTATTTTAGTCATTTTTAAAAGTATATTTGATCAAAAGTACAATCAACACGCTTCTAATTAGCAAAGCTTAACAATATATTGACACTAAACAAAAAAAATCCACTAATAAAAAATGATACCTTAACATAAATTATTATTCAAATTAGCAATCACTAACAACTAATAATAAACGAAACTAACAAACAAATGACAACATAAAATAAACTATTAACTTGGTATAATAAAATCGAGAAAACTAATAATGGTGTACCTTTTCGATGAAGAATATCATAAATGAACCACAAGGTTGGTGGCGTTCCAGCAAAACATCTAGGGGAGATATGATGGAATATCCCATCTACCCCAGGTCTCAGTCCAAGCGCGAGTATTATGTCGCCACTAGGCAGACTTAGTGTTAGACGATCAAAATTTAAATATAAATTGCAAGGATGCAGTCTAGATGAACCTTTCCGGGAAAAAAAATACCATAACCTAATTGTGGAAAAAAAGATAGAGTTGTACGAAATGTTGTGTCTTAAAACAAAATTTCATACCCAATAGTGTTTGGTTCTTGACTCGGGGAAGGTTTGCGGAAGGATTGACAAATGTTTTAACCCTTTTGATGAATCGAGAATTAGAAAACATAAAATTCAAATGTAAGAAAAACTTTCAAAACTGAATTATATTAACGGGAAACTAATTACGTCTGAGAACTATTAACCATATTTATAATATTAAAGTAAGATAAGATAAATATGAAATTCGTTATAACCCAAATTCAACTCAAATTAAAAAAGAGAGAAATAAATTAAATAAAAATAAATATAATAGTGGAATGTAAACGTGGCAAGCATATGGAGGATATATGGATAGGCTTCGGTCTGGTTCAGACGAGAATGATCTCGATTTAAAACCACTCAGGAAGATATTAGCAGCGACTTAAGTTGCGTGATTCATATATGATTGTGTGCATATATTATACATGATTTTTTAGTTCACATGTTCTTTTAAATACTTATCGTTCTCGTTAGATTTTGTCCCTATATGTATATAGAACACATATAGAAACATTGGTCTTTGAGCCTCTGATGTATAATGAATAGGTGGTTTTGCAAGCGGCAACATATAAATGGAAGTCACATGAAGAGTGACACAAACGTTGTGTTCAGCGCATAGGTTGCGGCTTCACCCACATGCAAGTAGCCTAGAAGAAAAAATATGGTAGGTTTCACATGGCTTCACTTGCATGGAAGTCGCCTTATCCACAACGCTCGTTAATCTGACATCGACTGTCAATAGGCTTCAACCAAATTTTGTCAACGACAACCGTAAAGGAAAAGAGAGGTATAAAGTACCAGTTATAGCGCCACATAATGGCTATCGTAAATGGGTTAATCCTCCTAGTTATGAATCCGAAGAGGTCCCATTTACGGCACTCGAGATAAAAGAAGCAGTGTGGAGCAGCGGCGGGGACAAAGCCCCAGGCCCCGATGGATTCTCCTTTGCCTTCATAAGGGAGTTCTGGGATTTGCTCGGAGACGAATTTGTTTTTGCTGTTCAACACTTTGAGAAAAACCGTATCTTACAACATAGTGAAAATGAGTAGTTTATACCTCTAGTTCCTAAATGCAAAGACCCTTTGGGCTGCATCACTATTTCCCCATCCATCTCCTTGGGAAGTGTAAGTAAGGTCATATGGAATGTTCTTGAAGAATGGCTCAAAAGTGTGATCAACTCTCTGATAAGCCCGAAGTAGTCCACATTCGTAAAAGGAGAAAATATTACGAAAGACTCCCTTATGGTAAACGATATTGTAGCTTGGGCTTGAAGATTTAAAAAGGTTTTTATTTTAACGGTAAAGTTTGAGAAAGCCTTCGATAACCTCCACTAGGGTTTTTTGTTTAACGTGTTGGAACAAATGTGTTTTAGTCTTACTTGGATAAACTAGGTGAAAGGGATTATAACCTTGGCCAATGTCTCGGTTTTTGTTATTGGCGCCCGCAATGATCGTTTTAGCCTAGAAAAAGGGGTGAGGCAGGGTGATCCTCTATCACCTTACATGTTCATCCTCGCTATGGAAGGACTCATCGTAGCTTTGAAAGGTGTAGCGAATAGTGGCCTAGTAACGGCGGTGTCTCTACCTCTCCAGCCGCAAATGGTCTCGTGATCTCTAGCCTCCATTACGCAGATGATGTGTTGTTCGTAGGAACTTGGAACGAAAGAAACATCCAAAATCTAATGAGACTTCTACCGTTTTCCACGGGGCATCAGGTCTCAAGATAAACCGTAGTAAAAGCTTCTTGTTAGGTATATACCTATTGGAGTCTTCCATGAGAAAAGTGGGAAGTTGGCAACGTCTTTTAATAAATTCTATAAGAAACTATCGATGTGGAAATCAAAGTCTCTCTTGGTGGGAGGGCGCCTCACGCTTTGTAAAGTGGTTTTAGGCAGAATCGGAGTATATTATTTCCATACTTTAATGTTCCTAAGGCTATGTTAAACAAATTAGAGAGAATTTGAAGGGACTTTTTCTAAGGTTCGACTCCAGAAGCCTAAAAAATCCCTTGGCTTGGATGGGATAAGGTTCTCAACAACAAAGAGAAAGGCGGGCGCGAGATTGGTAGTCTGTGAGAGCAAAACCTTGCACTTCTCGCCAAATGGTGGTGGCGATTCAAGGAGGAGGAACGAGCACTATGGAGATGAGTTATTGTCACCTTGCACGATCTTACCTATAGGCTTGGAAAAGACAGTGTTGACTATCATCATGGCAGTACATGGAGTAACATTAACAGAATCAATGGGGAGATAGAAAAAGAATTTATTCTTGGATTGCCTATTTTCTAGAAAATTGAGGAATTGGTGCAAGACTAGCTTCTAGAAGTACGTGTGGTGTGGGAACACCACCTTGCCTAAAATCCCCAGGTTGGCAGCCCTTGATGTAGATAGATTTTTCCCGGTAGAGCCAAGAGGATTAGGAACTCTATCAATGAGGTTTCTTTTCCGTGGTGTTGAAGTCAACCGATTCTAAACGAACGTGAACACGTGCAAACGCTAGAGATATACCAACTTTGTTCTAGCTTGAGACTTACGGATGACGATGACAAATGCATCTAGGCACTATAAAGTTTGGGCGTGTTCTTAGTGGGACTTCTCAATGGCTTTGTTAAGAAGTGCGTTAGAAGACATGGGACTGAAACGCGCTGGACCGAAGACCTGGTGGAATAAAATGGCTCCGGCCAAGGTAAGAATTCACTATTGAAGGGATCGATCTTGGAAATCTTAGATAAGCCTGATGTAATGACAACAAAGAAAAAGGGACCACAATTTTGTCAACTGCAGGTTAGCAACTGAAGTGAGGAAGGCTCTTCGCCGTTGGTGGGATGTGCTATCGGAAAATGCGAGCTCAATAGTGGGCCTTTTCTTTGTCAGGGTGGTTGCCGATCGCGTTGGAACGTTGAGCGCTGTTATGGCGGCGTACCTTTCGCTTATGTGGAAGGGGAGGAACGCTCTAATTTTTCTGAGGTCAATTTTAATACGCTTAGTGTTGCCAACAAAATCCAATATGTTGTTTTTCTTTGGGTTCGTTTTAGGAGCCGATTTGGGTCCTCTTGTAGTTGGTCTGATTGGGTCTATAACGCGAGGGCTTCGTTGCCCTCGTAACCTTTTGCTCGCTCCCCTTGGCTGGTGTTGTTTCTAATAATTTTGTCGTTCAAAAAAAACTTTGAATCTTGAATGCTGAAAATTTTGATTAAATTTTTGCATAACACTATTGTACATATGTCTTAAATAAGAGTAATTTCGGTACTTAAAAAATAACTATTTTTGGGTTTATTTCCTTTAATAGATAGTAGAGATATATGTAGGTATTTGTAGGTCAATTTGGTCCAAACCGCCCGAAAAAAACTGCCAAACCATAGACCAAACCAGACCTCCCGATATTGCAATTTTTCAAACCAGACCGAACCGTCAAATCCATCAAACCATCGAAAACAACCCAACTTAACGGTCCAAATTTTTTTTAAACACCCCTAATGCATAATATCTTAGAATTTCAGCTAATAAAGCTATCAAAGGTTCAAAATTGTTTACATTCATGCCTCTCACAACATTAACGGTCCAACAATTTTTTTAAACACCCCTTATTAGGTTGCATTAATAAGATTCTTTGTTAGCAGGTCTATAAAATATAAGTAATATAAAGATTCATCGTAATAGATTTTTTTTAAAGTAGTTCGTCATAAGAACTTTGTAAACCCACATTTATAGACCGTTTCATAACTAAACAGTTTTCCAATTATTAAAACTTAAGATACAGTTGGTACTTTTCTAATTAGAAAATATTAATTAATAATTTACACTAAACAAAAAATAATCATTTATAAAAAAAAATACCTTGATTTCAATTATCATTCAAATTAACGTCATTAACGAGTAACGACTAACAATAATCAAAAACAACAAATGACAACCTACAATAAATAAACAAAGTAATCTATAAATTAATAACAACTTGAAATTAACAAATAATATAGAAAAGTATCATTTCCAAAACTCCAAAATTGAATGTTGTTAACTTTATTTTCTTTCACACCAAAATTAGTTGACTGGGGGTAATTTCCCCCTTCGCTTACGTAAACAAGCTTGAGTATATATATGGACCATAAAAATAAAGAGTACCCACACTTGCAAGTTATTACATTATCGATTTGGTTTAATGGATTTCAAGTTTTGCACTTCTCTTCTCTTTTCTATTCTATTGATTCTAATTACTAGCTTTTTGGCTTCTGCAATTGCCAAAGATGGTACGCATGATTATCCAACTCCATGAATCTAGTTTTGTTTTAAATATATAATATTTATATACGGTAATTAATTCCACATGCATTATTCATCTTTGAGTTTAAGCCATGAGCTACTACGTGGTTCTACTTATAACCTGAAAAAGGCTAAGAGAAAAGACATTTGATAGCATGAATCTGGTTTGCTTCTCATGAATGTTTAAATTTTTATCATGGTTTGATGTACGACCAACCTTTTATCTATCAACTGATATAGCACTTGCTAGTGATTGCCCGTATCTATGAGTGTGCTAAAATATGCACATCAGTTTAAGATACATATATATATATACATATATTACAACTTATGTATTGTTGATTGTGTTGTTTAATTCATACCAGTTCTAATGGCTCTAACTTGTTTGTGTTATGAAGGTACATATCTAGGGGCTGCTCCAGTTGGCAATCCGGGACTTAGTCCTCAGACTTCCTGATCACGATTATTGATGGAAACATTTCAAGGACCTAAATAATGTAGTCTCGGATATTTTTATATTCATGATCCTCCTTTATCTATGTGTTTGTGTTCGTTTTCTGATGTGATTTTTAGTTGTTCCATATGTACTCTTTCAGTGTTTTGATATGTGTTTGAAGTGTATTTGTTGTTAGGACCAATCTATATGTTAACGTAACACCAACAAATATACTATGAACTTAGTACAATAAATTTGAGAAAACTAAGAATGGTGTACCTTTTTCGATGAAAAATACCACAAATTGATTGAAGATATACAAATTGAGGTTTGCGAAATGCAGTTTCTGAAGACAAGATTTCGTAAGTGCTTGGTTCTCGATGTCACCTGGAGGAGTTAACTAGCCGATTAGTTAAAGCACGTCAATTCAGTCCCATCCAAGAGAAGGGAAAGGTGCTTATATAATACAACATAAATGTGCTTTTTTTCTTAATGTGCTTTCGACATGTTTACAGTCATTTAAAATTCAGATATTTTTTTTCCCGATCTTGAAACAATATAAAAAAGTCAGTTTTACATAGTTCTTAAAGTGTGTAAGCTAGGCAAATAATTGTGGTAAAGTATACACCTTTTTACACATTTTTAAAAAAATTGTGTCTTTACAACGAAAGAATCATGTAATGTATTTTAGTCAAACTTTGTTTATTAATTAAATGGGAAAATTACATCAAAATGAAACTATATTTTTCCTTAGTCTTATTTTAGGGAACCAATTTTGAAAATTATCATTTTAGGATTTGAATCAAATTTGCATATACTTAGACGTTTTGTTAATCTTTAACTTACTTAAGATGACATTACTTAATGCAAGCTAACACTACAAAACAAACATAAATTTAAGAGGGACAAAACAACCAAAAATTCGTCAGAAAATAAGGTGGATCCCATAGAATTTGATCTAAAGTGGTCGGTCAAAATTTTAATGATCGAGGACAACATTATCGACGGATCATAGACGACCATCATTTCTATCAATTTTCGATGGAAAAAAATTAATAAATAGTTTTTTTTATTCTATTGGCGAATATTAATATTATTATTTTTTAACAGAAATATATAACTTTATTATTTATTGACGGAAATTAATTATTAATAGTTTTTTAGTTAAAATATTTAAATTTTATTATTTCATCGATATATTTTCGACGGATTTTAATTTTTTATAATTTTTAATAAAAATAATTTCATAAATAACTAATTTTTATTGCTTTTATCGACGGTTTACTGATTGGTAATTCGTCAGTAATTATTATTTAAGTAAAAAGAATAACTAAAAAACAAAAAAACCTGGTATTGTATCCAAAATATTGTTTCAATATAATAAACAAAAAATTTGTACAAAAACCTCTTATTATTCAAAATACAATATTATCTAAAAATAATGTCGTTAACCGAAATCCTCCAATGCGAGTGAGGGTTTTCATCGTTAAACCGCTTTATGAAGGCATTAAATACGTCTTGTCTTTCCTCCAATGCGAGTCATGATTGTATTTCTTTGTCCTATCTTCTTCTGTTGTTTGAGTCTAATTTTTCTTTCGTGTTGTACCTCCTCTTTTAGCTTCTCCCACTAAAATTCAACATTTGACAAACGATAAAAATGTTAGACGACATTCGACAAACATATAACAATACTCATTTGATAAGCATATCTCATATTTACAGTGAGAGCCTCCGCTCGAACTGCTATCTAAATGATTGATCATAGAATATCTGAGATCCTGAGTTGTCCTGAATCAAAAGTTGCAACCCTTATGCCGTCCTCCAACACTATGCTCCAACAACTCTGCGTCACTGGGGGAACGACATTGGAAGGTAGGTCGGTGTATTATTGCTCCCTAATTTTTCTATAGTTATTTGCACCCTATACCTACATGGACTGCAATTAAAAAGTCAAAAAAAAATTTATTAAAAGCTGTCTAAAAGTTTGAACTATCATTTAATTATCTTTTTCTTTGTTTTTCTCTCCTTATCCTTTTTATCTTTTTTTGTTTTTTTATTGATAAATATTAATAATAATTGATGTATAGTAATTATTATCTTATTTATACTATGTATAACTAAATTTACATAAATAAAACTAAAGAAAGAAAAATGTCTTATTATTTATATAAATAACATAACATTTAATTTATAATTTTATAGATTTCAATACGTGTATATAATTATATGGTTTGCTCGTATATAATAAAATAAAATATTTAAAAACTAAAATAATAACTCATATTTTTTATTTTGTCAATATTTCCATAGAATATATCATCCATTTTATAAAAAATTCATAAAATACTTATCAATCTTTTTCAATTTTAAGAATTCGAGAATAATCAATCCATTCTACTTTAAGTATTTGTATATTTAGAGTATCTCAAACAACTTTTTAAAATAGAGATAATGAAAGATTTATTTTCTGTATTGTTTCAACAGTTTTTCTATAACGTTCTTTCAAATAGAAAAAATAAGGAAAAACTTCAAATTAAAAAAATTCCTTAAAACTTGCTAGAGGTGAAAAATTATTATTTTATTTGTTGAAATGATATAGTTTACCTGGAATCGGCATCGTCAGAGGAGCTGGCGCTGGAAATGGTTGATGCCTGTAGATTTTTTGAATGGGGAATCGGCATTGTCAGACTGTTGCGTGTTGTTCATGTGGGTTCGAATGAAGATTTGAGAGAACCTCATGAATGGGATGGTTGAGTGTGCTCTTCGGTTCGTACCTATGTCACGCACGAAGTTTGTCTAGAGCAGACTTGCGAAGTCTATTCGGCATTCGTAAGCAACGGCGTGTAGAATATGTAGAAAGGAAGTCGTGCACTTATGCACTCCCTTTGTCTTCGTCTAGAGACACCTATTCATGATGTTGAACAGGGTGCCCCCAAGAGGCTAAATAACGCCTTAAGAGAAATTAGATGGGTGTAGAAGAATATTCTTGTAACCCATCTCTTTAACTTGCTGAAGGAGGCGATTTTTATAAAGAATGTCTTGATAGTGGTAGTTTCCTACTTCTGTGGGTAGTGGCAGGTGAAGCATCATCTGAAACTCATCTAGAGTGATAGCCAGCTCGGTGTCGTGTATCCGAGCAACAACGGTTTGCACGTTGTCGCGGTCTTCAATCTGAATGGTGTACCAGAACTTACAAAAACAATTTGTACTAATTTTTGAAAAACAGCTCTCACAACGCTCGACTTATAGATAAAGACGACATTGGTTCCTTGACTTGACGTTTTAAGAAACTTACAAAACAGCCCCTAAACTTGAAGTTTGAGAAATTTGCAAATTGACCACTGAACTTGTATTGTTCTATAAATGGTAAAAACAGTCCCTGAACTTGTAAGTTCAAAAAACTATCACTACCACCCCCCCTGAACTTGTAAGTTCTCAAAAATATTCATGTTCAGCCCCTACAGCAAGATCCACGGTGAACATACCTGGATATCTCCTCAAAGGTTAAACATGTAACCTTGAAACATGATTTTGCACGGGTTCTGATCTGAATTGATCAGAAGTCATTACGCCATTTACAAACTGCAGAAAAATAAGTAAACAAAATGGTATCCAATACAGTTTAGATCCGAGAAGGTAAGCAAACAAACAAATAAACAATCAAATGAAAGCTCCCCCTAGAAAGATGCATATCTAGCTAGATACCCCTAGATACATGCAGTAAAGCAACCCCGTTACTCCTAGACTTGAGTAGGTAGGTCCAACATTTCTAACTTACTAAGAAGATATAAATGACGCCTTTCATCAAACGACTTAGTGAATAAGTCAGTAATCTGATGTTCACTCTCAATAAAGTAGAGTTCAATGTTAGTTTTCTTGACGTGATATTTGATAAAGTGATACGAAATTTCAATATGTTTCGTCTGAGAATGTTGAATTGGATTTGCCGTGATTTGAATCACAATCTTGGAGTCACTGTAAATTTGCATGTTGGTTTCTAACACATAGCGACACTAAATTGCAGCCGAAGCTGCCGAGTTCTTAGACATTAAATGGTATCAGGCAACAACTGACATTATTGGTTTCTTGCCGATGAACTATGCCATTTTTGACACTACCTTGGTTTGATCCGTGTGTTGTGTATGGTTGGCGGCATTACTGTATGCGGCTAAGTGGATGGAAGTGTTGTCATTGAGCAGTTTGTGTTCCTCCCCCAGGGCCGGCCGTAAGATTATTGATGCCCTGGGCGAAATCTGTCAAAAATGCCCCCCTTCCCAAAAAAACACTATATATTTTTCCCTTTCTGTAACAATGTTGAACCCGAGCAATTACCGAGCACAAAATCAACACAAAAATGTGCATTCCACTATGGTTAACATAAAACCTTTTTCTAGTTTTCTATTCCACTTTTCCTAAAAACATAAAACACCATAACGAATTCAAATATTTTACAATTATTTGTTCTAGTTTTCTGTTCCACTTTTCCTACAAACATAGAACATTTATCAAATCAATCATTTGCAACATTAAAATTGCATAATATATGCTTTTCCCGAAAAGACGTATTGCTTGTGTTTGTTTCATTTGTGTAATTTGAAACATTAATATTTTATAATTGCAATGACTTGTAAGTTTATCTTAACTTTTTAGGTCATAAATATAAATAAAATAGACTCTTGTTATATTTTTTATTTAAAAGATTTATAACCACATCACATGAAAACGAAATTTCAATCATAAAAAGGTCTACAAATATTTAAAGGGACATGAATATGAAAGAAAAACTTTCGTAAGGATATTTTAAGCTAAATAGCCCAAAAATTATTTAGTTGGATTAAAAAATCTTGCAAGGATAAATATTCATTACTTTGTCACCCTCAAGGCTCCCCAAAAAATAGATCGATCAACAAACTAAATGGAACACGCAAATAAAATACGTAAGAAGAAACCATAAAAATGTGGCGTACTTGTTAAGGCCTGTGGGGGAATTGGCTAGTTAACTCTTCAACACCAGGTTCGTATCCAGTCGCTTCCAGATTGTGACCACTAGGGATTAACTTAGGATAACATACTTTAGCTGTCAGTAAACCTTGCTGGAATTAGTCGGGACAAAGTCTCGAATACCCATTAAAAATAATACGAAAGAAGAGAGGACCTACACGGCCCTAACTCGTTTATTTCTAGGCAACTAGCTAGTTGAATGAAAAACAATTTCATTGCTGATTAAAATATTGAATTCCATTAGGTTGTTTTTTATAGAATGTAAAATTGAAAGTTGAATGAATATTTCAACCCATATTAATTGTAAAATATTTGAATTCCACGCACGTGAGATTCCATTAGATTATGTTTTTCAATTTCAATTTTTTTCTTTTTCTTTTTTGTTAACAACCTCAATAAGTCTTTTCACTATTAGAAAAAAGAGAACTACCGACGGCCAAAACATTCTGAAATCGGCTTTACCGACTGTTTTCCCACGAAACGAGTGTCGCTAAAACCTTGGTCGGTAAAATTACCAATGGTTTTTCCGACGATTTTTACCGACTACTTTCCGGACGATTTTTACCGACTGCTTTCCGACTATTTCATTTACCAACGGCTTTCCGACGACTTTTACCGACTGTTTTCCGACTGTTTCATTTACCAACGGGTTACTGACAATTTTTCGACTGTTTTTTCGACGATTTTCCGACGACTTATTAAAAAAATAAATTAAAAAAAACAATTGGGAAGCCATCGGAAAGCAGTTGGAAATTTCCAACCGTTTTTAGCAGTCGCTAATGGCTGTCGGTAATATAAGATTTTTAAGTAGTGTTTGTATTGTTATTTTCATGCCAACTCCAGTGCTTAGCTTGTATTGATATTATTAGTAGTATAGGTTAGTTGTTTAGACCATCCATAATATAAGCAGGTAAGGGTTATAAGTAGGGCGGGTTCCATGGTATGGGAGGGGCAGGTTCCTTGGTGCCGGTAGGGAGACGGGCTTTCAAACCCTCCCAACCCGAGCTATCTCTTCCCTCTTTCTCTCTTTCCCTCTCTTTATTATATGAATATAATAAAAAAAGTCAAATGGTATGAAATGTTTGTGGTACTTCACTTTAGGGTTCAAAGAATAGGAAGAGAAAAGCAGATTTGGCACTAAGGTGGCATATGAAAGTATGAAATGTTGGTGGTAAGGATAGCCTTTAAAAAGAATTTATCAAACACTTCGGCTTAAAGTACAAATAAATTAAATACTATTTATCTCATTAAAACTTTATTTTTTTATGCTTGATTGGTCGTAGGTATATCTTTGTATCTTTCTACGCAAGTGCAACATCCTCCAAAAGTCATTAATTATCACATTTAACTTAATAATAAAATTGATACAAGTGGATGCATAAAATTAAATAGTAGGTGAAACTTGAATATCCAACTAACTTTGAAACTTAGGAGAATACGAGAAACAAGTGGTTATGGATATATATATATATATATATTATTTGAAGTACTGTTTCGTCGGGTCAAGTACAAATCTGATGGTGTTCTAGAGTTGTTGGAATTACACCATGGGAACTATTGCCATGAGCACATAAGGCATATCGTAGTGGGTGACTTTTGAGTATTTCGAAGATGACCAGGAAGTCGCATTTCAACTTTTCAAAGTTCAACAAGTGATTCTTTAGTTTGGCCGACAAGTATAACTCCTGAGGAATTAGAGGTTCGTGAAGTTTGCTTGTGAATGGGTTGGTGCTTACTGAAACTTGAATATCCAACTAACTTTGAAACTTAGGAGAATACGAGAAACAAGTGGTTATGGATATATATATATATATATATATTATTTGAAGTACTGTTTCGTCGGGTCAAGTACAAATCTGATGGTGTTCTAGAGTTGTTGGAGTTACACCATGGGAACTATTGCCATGAGCACATAAGGCATATCGTAGTGGGTGACTTTTGAGTATTTCGAAGATGACCAGGAAGTCGCATTTCAACTTTTCAAAGTTCAACAAGTGATTGTTTAGTTTGGCCGACAAGTATAACTCCTGAGGAATTAGAGGTTCGTGAAGTTTGCTTGTGAATGGGTTGGTGCTTACAGTCTAACTAGTGGCATTGGATGCTCCGTACTCATCATCAGGTTGAACTTCTTGTTTTGGAACGTTCACCATTATAATATGTGAAATACCATGCTAGCTCGATAAATCCTTTTTGAAAAACATTGAAATTTTCCAAATTCTTAGTTTTGAAAAATATGAAAATATTTCAAAGTGATGGAAAATTTTGAGAATGTGGAAATCAATTGTGGGTGCCAAATCAATCAAATCAAGAACACTTTAGATTTTATGTGATGTATATGCTAAGTACAAGATCTAAATGAGATTGCATTCCATTCAATGATTAGAGATTCAAGATGTAGGAAAGTACAAATGAACCTAATGACTCCTATTTATACTAATTCTAAAGGGCTAGGCTTTTTAAAATAAATGGGCTTGGGCCTTTAATACAAATTACATTAAAGGAGCAAAGTTTAAGCAAATTACAAATTGACACAACTTAACAAATATTTCTAACAATTTCCCCCTTTGTGTCAATTTTGTTGCTTCTGATGACTTGATGATTTCCTCTTTGATCCTTCAGTCTCCTTGTGGCTCTTTGATGATCTGTCTCTTCTTCGTGAAGATGATGGCGGCGGTCTCTCCTCAACTCTTTTGACTGGTCCCTCTATCTTCCGAAGACCGCAATATGATTCGAAGCGTCGTAGAATGATGCGATGTTCTAGACGATGCTCGATGATCTGGAAAACCTCGTCGATCAGAATAGAGGGATTTATCCAGTGCTTGGTCTTCAACACCTCAAGCTCAAGCCTCTTTTTCTCTGTAGCCAACCCCTTGTTGATTAAGTGGAGCGTCCCGTCACTGTACTTGTGAATCTCATCGCATCGCATGAACTTCTTCTCTTCCTTCTGGTTCTGGTACACTACCCCAAGAGTTGGTTTCTCGAGGACTTGGTAAAGAGAATAGCGATCGATGTTCGGGAGGTCTTGGTTTGGCGGGGAGAGGTTGATCGTGTTCTGATGACTCTCTAACCCGATCTGGAAGTCATGAGTCTCTGAGTTCTTCCGGTTCCTCTCCATAAAATGCTTAACAGCTTCCAGTCCCTTGAATGTCTCCTTAGGTCGGGTTGTAAGCGTCTTCAAGTCAGTGTACAATGTATCAATGTCATCAAGATGCACATTGTCGAAATCAGCTTCGGTGAACGTGAACTCCCCGTTTTTCTTTCGAATGACAGAGAAGACTGAGAACCATAAGTTCTGAAAGCATACGGATGAAACATCACTGACTCGGATGATCGGGTTGTCATAGAAGAACACGTTTGCTTTGGGTTTGGCTTGAGTATCCATCCAGTAGAGATACTTGTTCTGCTTTTGAGGTGGCAGATCGGTGATGTCGTAGTACTTCTCCAATGGCACATTCTCCACTTTGTCAGTGAAGATAGATCTATGAGTGTCTTCAAGATAACTGCCACGCCTTTTTTCTCTATCCCACTTGACTGTCTTGAGCGGCTCCACGTACTTTCTGCGATTTGAGAGTGCACCCTTCTCCCTAGTATAGATCACTTTGGGAGGTGATACTGATGGCTGCCTCCATTGACCATGAATCGGTCGCTGAGGGCCATGTGTCACGGGGTTGTTCGGACCACGACGAGAAGCTTTAACTGGTGGAGATGGAGTGCGGGAGGGTGAATCATCCTGAACTGGAGATGGAGGGTGAGGTAATACCCTCAGTTGAGGACCTCTGTATGTCGGAGACGGCGTCAGAGGAAGAGGAGACCGACGTGGTGAAGGCGTATCATATGAAGAATGTGGAGACATAGGTGGTGAAGAAGAGTCAGAACTATACATCTCCATGCCAGGAAGAGACTGATGTGGAGGCGACTGATATGGTACCAGAAGAGGAGAGTCAGAACTGTAGCTCTCCATGCATGACTCATAATCGCCAGAAGGAACATCATCTGAAGCGGGTACACGGACAGGGTGAGAGATTTCCGGGTTGACACAAAAAACAATCTCTCGACCCTCCGCTGAATCTGCCGTCGGGTTCTGATCAGGCTGAGACTGAGATACATCGGCACCGGTCCCCATATGAGTACCGGAGGGAGCGGCGCCGGAAGAAGTGCCTGTCAGAACTGAAGAGCCAAGCCGAGCCTTCTTAGGTATTTCCCCCTCACGGCGATCGGGGTCATCTCGGTCGTCGTGTCTGCGCTTAGGTGGCTCGGCTGATGCACGGCAAGAAGTCTCAAGGGCTCGGATCTGAGTCTGCATGTCTGAAATGGAGCCCTTGATCTCAGCTAATTCCTCCTTCTTCAGGGCATCAAGCTTCCCTTCGAGCCTCTGGATAGATAAGACTACCTCTTGAGAAGAGGAGATAGCCGGCTCGGGACGGTTCGCGGGAAGTGATGGATCAGAGAACCGCTTCAAGTATCCCAGAAGGTTGACCTCATGGTCCGAAAGATCACTTCTGGATAGTAACGATGCCATGAGAAGATCCCGTAGCTCATCAGAAGAGGAAACGGGAGCGGTGGATCTCGGAGTTGGTGTTGGTGATCGGGGAGGTGGAGTCGGATCGCGTACAGGCTCAGTCACCTTCCCTTTGCCCTTTATCCGGGCTTCAAGTGCCGCAAATTTCGCATCAAACTCCTCACGGACAGCCTTTAGGGCGCTGTCCATCATGTCCCTGACAACAAATGCCGGGTAAGTAACACCGGGCTCACATAGAGTACCCGTTTGCACAACCGCTGAATCAACGGTGTGGCCTACTTTCACAGTTGGCGTGATGATAGCCGTGGTAGGTCTTCCCTCCGGTCCTCGTGAAATGCCCTTCGTGGACACCACTCTCGGGGTTCCGGTCACGTCACTTAGAATCGCGACAGGTGGAGCTGAGACTGCGTCACACAGACTGGCAGTTTGTGTACCTAGAGGTGTATCGGGCACTAGACTCTGGTGCACATGAAGTGAAGGTGGGGATCGGGGCCGGGATCCTTCTGTTTCAATATCATCACCCTCCAAGTGAGGGCTTGATAGCCGTTGTGCTTTGTCCCCGTGGAATGAAACACCCACCTTTTGAGAGATGGATGAGTGGATAGGTGGGGCGTGCAATTGCACCTCTGGGTGGGAGGTGTCTTCTTCAATACCCGTACTCAACACATGTGTACGGGTAGCAGATGTGGCTGCCCGGCGTCTACCTATGGATAGGCGAGGACCGGTTAAAACCTTTGGTCCAGACTCCCACTCATCATTTCTTTCACTTCCCTCGCTCAGCTCACTATCATAACTATCTTCGACTGTTTTGTCTCCCTCAAACCTTATTTCAACCTCACCGGAGTATTCAGACTCAGAATAATATTCCACCAAAGAGAAAGGTGTTCTGTTGGCCAGTACAGGTAGAGAGAAGCGAGAAGGGCCTGCTCCGGTCTGATCATCGTTACCGCCTAAGTTACCCCCGTCATCTCCCCCCGACTCCTCATCCTCACGCCCTTGGTCATCACCCCCAGATGAATGACCACTCTCAGAACCCTCACTTTCTTGACTAAGGGATTCCTCCGGGGTGCCAGCCTCCGGCTCTGGAGGTTCTGGTAGAGGAAGTGAGTCTAAGTATGCTCTCAGAATCGGTGAACGATGATCACGTGTATCAAGTAATTCTTGGGGAATCGGCATAGGAACTATCTTTTGATGATCAGTGTTATCAACTAATTTCGACATAGGCCATGTAGGAAATAATGGAAGCCCCTTCCGTGCAATACTACAGTTCTTGTCGATGATGTGAGAGATGATAAGTGCCAAGAATCGGGGATACGGAATGAAGTTTCTGGCCTTGGTTCCTGTCTTGTCTTTGATCACTGATGAAAACTCCTCCCAAAGAAAATACTGATAATCGGTGTCGGGGTTGTTGGTGGCGCAACCAAGAAAGACTTGCTTTAACTCTTTGCCGCATTGATCTGTTCCTCTGGTGCGAGAGGAAAGACACTTGTTGAGAATGACAAATAGAGTGGACCAGGCACCGGCGATATATTTGCGTTTGAACGCGCCAAGAGTAGGAAGTTCTTTCGTATATCCGAGAGTATAGATGGTCTGGAACATTTCTTCTTCAGACAAGTGCGCTGCCTCAGGGGTTTTAACAGGTACTTGGAGGATGCGACAGAATCGGTCTCGAGTGAGTTTGTACTTAAGGCCGTCAACCTTGCATCTGAAGTGCTCAGGTTGGGAAGAGGTACGCGGAATAAATTGCATCGAGGCATAAAATTGTTGTATATAGACTTCCGGGATCTCAACACGACGGGTGAGAAGTGGGGTAAGTGGGTGGTTCCGAAGGATTTCTATGATGATTGGGTGTGAGGTTTGAAAGTGATCAAGGTCTAGGTAGTGGTTATTTTGGTTGATAGGAAGGAATTTGGCATGAGGGAATATGCTATCAGAGATTTGCTGCATTTGCGGTGAAAGGGTATCGTAGGTAATGGGTTGGGGTTGAGCAACACGAGACTGTCGGCGAGCTGAGGAGCTCGGATTCGCCATTGTACCTGAAAACGAAGAGGTTAGTAATGAGGTAAAGGCAATGTTTGAGATATAGGGCACACATCATTGAGATGTGTTATTGTGTACTAAATCAAAAGATTTGGTACAGAATAACACAACACATTGAGTGTGAAATATTCTCAAGTCTGGAGGATGCACAATTCAACAGATCTTACCAACCCGAGACATGAGGATGAACACTTAGAATAATTCGGAATGAGGTGATATCAAGGCAAGGTGAGACAAGTACATGACATGTATGCATTTAAGCAAATTAACACATATATGCAAGTAGTCATGTAGACATGTAAACCTGAATCTCACTAACATCCTAGAAAGCAGTGGTGCACACAGAAAAATGTTCGTTAAGAGAAAAAAAAATCATAAGGTGTACACATCCACAAGGATTCGAAAAAAAATGAATTGGTTACCAACTACATGTGTGCAAGAACCAATTTACCATTCTACTAAGCTCACAAATAAAAAAAAATTAAGAAAAATTAAGGAAAAAAAAAATAATCTCACAAAAATACAAGAGTAAAAAAAAAATAACTAAGAGAAAAAAATAAACAAAAAAAATCTTAAGAGAAGAGAAAAAAAAAATACATAGGAAAAAGATAGGTGAAAGAAAATAAAAATGAAAGAAAGAAAAAGAAAAAAAATAAAAAAATGAAAAAAAATTGAAAAAAACGGTAAAAAAAATCTTGAGAGGGGGGGGGGGGGTGCTGACGAGGCGTGATGATGTGTGAGGAGGGTGATGACGTGTGTGCTGAGTAGGTCGAGAGAGGGTGTAAGGAGTGTGTGAGGCGTGTGTGTGACTTGTGCGTGCGTGAGTATTGTGTGTGTTGGCGTGTGTGTCTCGTGTGTGTGTGAGTGTGTGAGCATGTGTGTGTCTTGAGTGATGTGTGTGAGTGACTTGTGAGAGAGAGAAGGCTGGTGCAAAGGAGACAAGGGCTGACGCAAAGGACAAAAAAAAAGGTCAACAGCAGCAGATAAACGCGTCAGGCGCGTGAAAGACGTCGGAGGACGCGTCTTGGAGAGCGCGTGAGAGCGCGTACTCGCGCGTGGAAGCGCGTGAAACGTGTCTGGGGGCGCGTGAGCTTCGTGGAACGCGTTAGGGAGTGCGTGGCGACGCGTGACTTTCGTGGGACCGCGTGTGAGGCTCGAAATACGCGTTTGACAGCTCATAAGGACGCGTAAAACCCGAGTAACTGTTGTAATCCGCGTTTATCGAAGACTTTCTCTCCCTTTTTGTTTTCAAATCTGATAAAACACACTTACACACATCTACAACAAGGAACAAAGGAAGGAGGAGGATGATGAAGTCTCCGGCCATGCTTCGGTCCGGAGAGGTCCGGTACGGCGAGAAACAAGTCCGTTCAAGAGGTGGAGGTGGGTTAAGACCACGTACAGATACAACCACCGGTCGCCGGCCACCATCCGGTCCGGTCGCCGGTGGTGGTCCGGTTCGGTCGATGGGGTAAACTCATGTTCCGGTCAAGAAAGATTCACACACGAGAAAAAGCTTTGCTTGCCGGAAAAACATCCGGTTCCGGCGACGTCCGGTTCCGGCCACGTCCGGTTCCGGTCACGTCCGGTTCCGGTCACGCTCGGTTCCGGTCACAAGTCTTCATCTGCTTTCTTTTTGGTTTAAGATAAACATCCGGTTCCGGCGACGTCCGGTTCCGGCGACATCCGGTTCCGGCGACATCCGGTTCCGGGACGAAGACTTAGGATTTTATTACGATTTTGGATGAACTCTTGAAAGATTCGGTTCCGGCGACTTTCTCCGGTCCGGTTCCGGCGAGGTCCGGTTCCGGCGAGATCCGGTCGCCGGATTTTTCTCCGGTCAGGACATGGGTTCAAGGTGACAAAGGAAAAATAAAACAAAGAAAATAAAGGAAAAATAAAATCAGTTAAAAGGTAAAAAATTAAAGGGTAAAAGTAAAAGAATAAATGGAGTTACCACATTCCAACAACTGATCTTATAAACACCATTCCACACTCAAAAATTATTTTTAAAGATCAAAAAGTGTTTTCTAGATGCTTTTGATGAAGAACATATGAAACCTTGAAGAACACTAACAATGGTGAAACTCATCTCAAAACTCAAAACCTCACCAAATCACATAAAAGATATATGAACAGATAGCTCTTGATGCGATTTACACTTTTAATGAATACATTTAGCACAAACAAACAACCCAAATCTCTCAAAATCCAAAAATTATGAGATTGGGGTTTTGTTAAACCCTTGAAACTTTTCCAAAAGGGTTTTCAAAAATCTAGCTTAGATGAGAATGAGATATGCAAAACGAGGTTTAAACTAGATAGAAGATGATAGATTTACCTTGAAAATCAATAAAAGATTGAAATCTTTGAGTTTTGAATGATTTGAAGGTAAAAAAAAATTGAGAGAAAAATTTTGGAGAAGATGATGTTGAATGAGGATGAAGATGAATGAGGGAAAAAGACAAAAAAAATGTGTTAAAAGAAATCTGATTTTTTTTTTTTTTTTTTGATCTAAATGAAGGAAAATTAAAACCTAAAAAAAAAACTATTATATGTATATATAAAGAGAGTATAGAAAACTTACCTGGGGTGCTTACCTGTTCCCCTTCTGATCAGGCGGAGGCAGACAACGTTCCCCCTCAGAACAGGCATGGGGAGGGAACGTTCCCCTTGACTGATGCACACTTAAGAAAAATAGTAAAACTCACAAGACCATGAAAAATAGATACAAACAGAGATTAAACTAAACAACACCTAATCTATCAAGAGCTTAGTCCAAGACAACGATGACACAGTGGTCAACCATTGGTCTGAACACTGGGTCATGGTTCTGAAGGACTGAGGATTTGATAGATGATCACTCATGAGGATCAAACATGCCAAGCTTGGAGATTAGGAAATTAAACCGTTTCTCATCCAAAGGCTTGGTGAAGAGATCCGCAAGTTGATACTCGGTATTGACAAAGTAAAGTTCAATCGTACCTCGCTCCACATGGTCCTTGATGAAGTGATACCTGATATCGATATGTTTAGTGCGAGTGTGTTGGACTGGATTGCATGTAATGGCTATGGCGCTTTTGGAGTCGCAGTAGATGGGTATGTGATTGAAATTGTAGCCATAGTCTCGGAGCTGGGTCCGCATCCACAACACTTGGGAGCAGCAGCTGGCAGCAGCGACATACTCCGCCTCAGCCGTGGACGTCGAAACACAGTGTTGTTTCTTTGAACCCCAGCTGACTAGCTTATCACCCAGGAACTGGACATGACCTGAAGTACTTTTCCGGTCCAGTTGACAACCTCCATGGTCCGCATCCGAAAATGCAACGAGCTCAAATCCAGACTCCTTTGGGTACCACAACCCACGGTTGGGTGTGCCTTTCAGGTACCGAAGGATGCGTTTGACTGCCATCATGTGGGATTCCTTTGGGTTTGCCTGAAAACGAGCACAAAAACAAGTAGCGAACATAATATCCGGTCTACTAGCAGTCAGATATAACAAAGAACCAATGATGGCTCTATAAGTCTTTTGATCTACAGGCTTCCCTTTTGGGTCAGCACCGATCAAAGTGCCCGAGGCCATAGGAGTTTTAGCAACCGAAGAAGTGTCCATGTGAAAACGTTTTAAAAGATCTCTGATGTATTTCGATTGATTAATCAAAATGCCATCAGGTTTTTGTAGAACTTGAAGTCCCAAAAAGAAGGACAACTCCCGAAGCATACTCATCTCAAACCTGGTGGTCATGAGATCACTGAACCACGTGCACATATCTGAGTTAGTAGAACCAAATATGATATCATCGACATAAATTTGAACTAACAAGATATCATCACCTTCGGTTTTGATGAAAAGAGTAGGATCGATTTTACCTTTGTAGAAACCATTATCTAGGAGCGCATTGGAGAGATGATCATACCAGGCATGGGGAGCTTGCTTCAACCCGTAGAGAGCCTTGTCTAGGATGTAGACATGATTAGGCTTGGTACGATCAACAAAGCCTTCAGGTTGAGAGACATAAACTTCTTCTTTCAGTTCGCCGTTGAGAAAGGCTGTTTTCACGTCCATCTGGTAGACAGTGAAGTTCTTGTGAGCGGCATAGGCTAAGAAGATCCGAATGGCTTCAATTCTGGCCACCGGTGCGAATGTCTCATCATAATCAATTCCCGCTTGTTGCTTGAATCCCTTGGCTACTAGACGAGCTTTGTTTCTGGTTACAATCCCATCTTCATCTTTCTTGTTCTTGAAGATCCACTTCAGATCGATGATTGTCTTGTTCGCTGGTCTCGGTACAAGTCTCCAGACACCCAGGCGTTCAAATTGATTCAGCTCCTCTTGCATGGCGGTCACCCAGTCAGAGATGTCGAGGGCTTCCGTCACGTTCGAGGGTTCATGTCTGGATAAGAAAGCTGCAAATAGGCATTCATTTTGTGTTGCAGACCTTGTCTTGACTGGTGCCGACTTGCTACCAATTACTTGTTGGAGTGGATGAGCTCGCGTCCACTTGGTTGTATGGGGTAAGGTTGGAGGGGGTAAAGGTTCTATCCTCAGATCGATATAGAACTCGGGTTCACGTCTGGTCGTTGCTAGAGTGGTAACAGTAGGTGGCACTTGAGATTGTACCACACTGGGACCAGGAGCTGCTGGTGTGTCTGAAGAGACAAGTGAAGGGCCAGCAGCTTGTGGAGCAGGCTGAGCGCTTGAACTGGGACCTGCCACTAGTGGAGCAGGTGGAGTAGTGGTACTGGGACCTGCCACTGCTGGAGCAGGTGAAGTAGTGGTACTGGGACCTGCCACTGCTGGAGCAGGTGGAGTAGTGGTACTGGGACCTGCCACTGCTGGAGCAGGTGGAGGAGTGGTACAGGGACCTGCCACTTGTGGAGCAGGTGAAGTAGTGCCTTGATGTTGACTTGTATTAGGCATTGTGGAGGAAGCGCCACTCTGAGGACTTGGAACATTCACCACCGGGGCCTGCTGAAAGGTGTGTGGAGGTTCCCCCTCAGCAGGTGCAGGAGATACTCTAGAACTTGGTGATGCTGAAGCAGATGATGATGATGAAGTTCCTTCGAGGTTGGAAGATGAAATGTCAGTGGTAGAGACCATGACATGAGGTGCTGGTTGTACAACTGCAGGAACAGGAAGAGCAATATTAGCAGGTGCAGGCAATTCTTTATAAAAGAATTCAAACAAATCATCCAAATCACAAGTATTAGAGTTAGAAGAAGATGGTTTGTTCGCCGGTGAAGAAGAAGTCATGAGATTGCCATGAAGTTGATCAGAAGCCAGAACACCAGAGATTCCTGGTGCAACTGGAGCTGGTGTAGAGTCTTCTTCAATGCCTTCTTCAAAATCCACATTTGTGCTCTCAACCACACGTCTTGTTTTCTTGTTGAACACGCGGTAGGACGGAGAATCCATGGCATATCCAATGAAAACACCCTCATCACCCTTTGGACTGAACTTGTCAAGATTGTCTTTATCATTCTTCACGTAGCATTCACAACCAAACACTCTGAAGAATTTGATGCTGGGAGGTCGATTGTACACCAATTCATACGGAGTCTTCATGAACCTTTTGGTAATAAGGGATCGGTTTTGGGTGAAGCAGGCAGACGCAACGGCTTCAGCCCAGAAGTGTAGTGGAAGCTTGGAGAATGTCAACATGGTGCGTGCAGCTTCCACTAGGGTACGGTTCTTTCTCTCAACAACCCCATTTTGTTGAGGTGTTCTAGCAGCCGAAAAGGTGTGAGTGATGCCGACAGAATCAAGAAACGAATCAAGCTTGCGATTCTTGAATTCAGTGCCGTTGTCGGTGCGAATCACTTGAACAGGAAGTTGTAGTCTGACCTGTACATTTCTGATGAAAGAAATGATGATGTCTGAAGCACCATCCTTGCTTCTGAGAAAGTTCACCCATGTATACCTTGAAAAGTCATCCACAATTACCAGTACATACTTCCTTCCGTTGATGCTCTGTACACGCATTGGTCCGCACAAGTCCATATGGAGGAGCTGAAGTGGCTTGGAGGTGTTGTGTTCCACTTTCATCTTGTGCGAAGATTTCTTATTCTTTCCCATCTCACATGCTGAGCACAACTGTTCTTTGGTGAACCTTAAGGAGGGGAGACCAGTCACCAATCCTGTCTTAGCTAGTTGATTAATTGTAGCATAATTCAGGTGGGATAGTCTCCGGTGCCACAGCACGTTCTGATTGAAGGTTGCTTTTGAGAGAAGACATACTTCTGTGAATGGTCGTTGTTTCCGGAAATTGACGGTGTAGAGATTCGACCTGCGAGTGCCCTCAATGAGTTCCTGTCCATCATATGTCCTGACACAGCATCTTGTTTCCCGAAAGTTAACCTCAAGTTTCTTGTCACAGAACTTTCCAATGCTGAGCAGGTTGTGACTCAAGCCTTCCACATAGGCTACTTTATTGATGGTGATTTTATGATGAAGGATATCACCATATCCCATTATTGGTGCTGAAAGCTTATTCCCAAACCGAACGTTCCCGCCATATTTTTGTTTGAAGTTAGCGAGAAGTTCCTTCCTTCCGGTCATGTTCTTGGAACACCCTGAATCCATGTACCACACATGACCGTCCTGCAAAATCACGGAGAAACATTTTTAGGTACCCATTTGGTATTGGGTCCTTTCTGATTAGGATTAGCAGGTTTGGATACATGTTCCTGTTTACCCTTAGGTGAATATTTTTGTTTGGGTTTTGGATTGGGTCTCCTGTTATGAGTATGATGATAACCATGATTGTAGAATCCATGATAGTTAGGAACAAAGTAATCATTCACGAAAGCATTTGCACAGTACCCAAATCTAAATTGATTTTGACAACGAAAATTGCTATTACATCCATAAACTATGTGTTCACATTCATAACATTGAAATGGAGTTTGTGGTACATGCCTATTAGTTCTATGATGTACAAAATTGGAAAAATTGTTTTTCATATAACTAGGCTTATGTGCAAATGGCTTCGGACGACTGCCTTCTTTGGATCCACTCTCCTTGTTCTTACGCCTACCATTTCTCATATTTTGATCTGTCACATTTTGAGAACCACGGTTAGTACCTTTGACATTTGGAGAATGAGTATGTGAGGGGTTTTTCTTCGGAGTGAAGTTGTGTGATTGTTCCTTTGGTTTGGAAGCATTCTTTCGTTTTCGAAAACGTCTGTTTTTCTTAGGAACATTCACATTGGTACGAGATGAACTCGCAACTTCAGACTCAGGGGTGACCACTTTGTTCTTCCCTTTGTCTTTCCGAGATAGTTTAGGAGGAGCCTTGTTTCCTGGTTTAGATTGGCTTGATGATCTACCATTCTCACCAACCCTATTGGTACTATCATCCGATACAATTTCAGAAATTTGTACCGTTGATTTAGGTGCCATATACGCTAAGTCTTCCATGTATGAAATGGTGGTGCAGATTGGAGACCTTAGTACCATGGATTTAGAGTTTGGAGAAGAGGTACTTAAAGGTCTAAAATCTAATGCATTCACATTCCATCTATGGTGATGATGACGTGAGTTATCACGAGTTCCAGAGGTGGATTGACTTGCTGTTGGTGTGCTTTTGGATTTGAGGGCTTTCTCCAATTCATTGATTTTACTCAAGAATAGGTCCTTTTCCCTAAGGCTCATGCGCCTCTCATCCTCTAGCTCAGCCTCCAGTTTAGCAATCCTTTTTTCATAGAAGGTTTGGTTATCTTTGTAAACTTTTTCAAGGATTGGAACTTCCTGATTCATCTCATCCTCAGTATAGCTAGGCGTGTAGTCCTTAGACAAAGGAATCTCACGCGTTGCATAACTGGCATTGAGAGATGAATAGTTGAAGGGAAATGATTGTTTGGTTTTTCTAGCTTTTTCTTTCTTCTCAATTTCCTTCAACTGTTCAGGTTCATCAGACTCTTTCATGAAAATAATTTTGTATCCAAGACTCATGTACCTCAGATCATACAAGGTAGGAGTCTTGGATATGGCACGCTTCAGGTAGCATGTACTTTTGTATCCAATGCCTTCCTTTGGATTGTAATAATTGAACTCTTTGGGTTGATTCATATGAATGGTTTGATCAGTCTGGCCTCTCTTTAAAAATTTGTCCTCCATGTCTTTTATTTTAGCAAAAAGGTTTGTTCTTTGAGCAAAAATCACTTCATATTTTTGTAAACTTTCTCTACTCAAAACTTCAGCCTCATGAAGCTTCTTTTGCAAGTCTGAGATGTTATCATTCAGACTGGCAACTTTATCTTCTAAGGTTTTGTTTGCAAGAGTAAGAGTGGTTACCTTTTCTTTGGAATGAGCTAGTTCAGTAGAGAATTTTACAACTAAGGCATGCTCACTAGCTAATTTAGATTCAACAATTGTGGTTCGTTTGTTAGCTTGTTTGATCTTATTTTCGTATTCAGATACCTTTTGTGCGAGACTTTTTACTTGATTTTCAAGTTCAATATAAGGATCAGGAAGTACCTCAGAAGATGAATCGGAATGATCTGAGTCAACATCATTGTAATCCCTATCACTGTCTTCTGAATACTGTTCCTCTACATCAGCCATCAAGCACAATTGATCTTCCTTTCCTTCATCACTATCCACATTCCACGCGTCATCTTGAGCAAGCATGCAAACAAGTCCTCTTTCCTCATCATCACTGGACATCTGCAACCAGGCTTCATCTTCAGCTAACAAGGCATGTCCCTCGTCTTGTCTTTTGGCCAGGTTCATCTTGTTTTTGTAGTAGTCATACTTTGAAACATGATTGGTACAATTCTTAGCAAAATGACCAGGCTTTCCACACTTGAAACAGGTTGGTCCTCCATCAGCTTTCTTCACCTCTTTTCCCTTGTCTTCTGGTTTAGCAGCTTCCTCAGGCTTCTGGTAGTCAGTTCTACCACCTTGTTCATATCTCCTTGGCTCATATCTCTTTGGTTCTTCAAATCTTCTATCTCTGGAAACCTCATACCTCCTTTCTTCATATCTTCTCTCCCTTGGCTCTTCATACCTTCGCTCTCTGGAATCTTCATACCTCCTGTTATCTGTCTCAGTTGCCCTCTCATACCTTCGAGCATCATTCTTTGGTTCATACCTGTCCCGAGCTTCATACCTTCTGCCACTGGAATACCTATGATTGTTGGAAGACAAAGGTTTCCTTGAAGTTCTTTTGGCCATTGTTCTGGTGATCAATGCCAATGCTTTCTTCATATCACTCATCTCTTCATCAGATTCACTTCCTCTTTCACCGATGTCGGAAGGAATGTCATAGTCTTCTTCATATCTTGATGATCTCCCAGATGAGTATTGTCTTCTGTCAACAACTAGGCAAGTGGATCGGTATACTTTTCTGGTTTCTTCTCGGTACCAAGTATTTCAAGTACCTCATCTTGGTTATGATTCAGCAATTCAAACAACTCATGAATATCAAGATCTTCCAAGTTGCGATTCTGTTGAAGATTGGAAGCAAATCTCCTCCATTCAGACCTGAGTGAGTTGATGAACTGGATATTGATATCCAACTGAGACTTCTTGAGGTTGTTCTTCCGGAGTTCATTGATCATGGTGCAGAACCTATGATAAGTATCTTCTAGCAGTTCTCCCTCTCGACCCTTGAAGGTGGCAAACTTGGTCAGGAGGTTTGTTCTCTTCATTTGTATGCCTTTCTCAGTCCCATGCATTAGGCTAGTGATCTCATCCCACATAGCCTTTCCGGTGTCATTGCAGTCAATGTTAGCATATATCTCATTAGGCAGGCTCTGAATGAGATAGGACTTGGCAAGAATGTCACCCCTGACTCGGTTGGCTTCTTCAGGAGTGAAGTTTGTTTCATCCTTTTCCACTATGCCTCCGACAATTGGTGGATTACCATCAGGGACTGCTGGAATTTCAGTGTAGTACTTCACGGGTCCATTCTTGAGGGACTCCATGATCTGCTTGTGAAGAGGTTGCTTTGCCACGAAGTCTAGGAATCGTGACTTCCATTGCGAAAAATCTCCACGGAACAGTACCGGAGGACGGGTGTCGGACCCGATTGCTAATGCGTCACGTGTGTTCATGATTAAAGATTGATTGTGGATCTTAAACCACTTAATATGATCAGGTGAATTGATTGGTGAAAGGTTTCAAGACTTGTGAAAATCTTGAAAAAAAAATTCAGTTCTGGAGGTCAGGGTCTGATCAGGTGGTCAGGGTCTGATCAGGAGGTCAGGGTCTGATCAGGAGGTCAGGGTCTGATCAGGAGGTTGGATGAAGTGATGAGTATTGGGTGTCGGGTATTGAAGGAAGACTTAGAGATCTTCAAAAATCCAAGTCTGAAGAAAACACTTAATGCTCAAAAATCCAAGTCTGAAGAGTAGACCCGGTACCCGATGCTTGAGGTCTGAAGAATTGGTTTCACCAGAACCAGAACACAACGGATCAAGAGCAAGTGGCGGGCTCTGATACCAATTGTGGGTGCCAAATCAATCAAATCAAGAACACTTTAGATTTTATGTGATGTATATGCTAAGTACAAGATCTAAATGAGATTGCATTCCATTCAATGATTAGAGATTCAAGATGTAGGAAAGTACAAATGAACCTAATGACTCCTATTTATACTAATTCTAAAGGGCTAGGCTTTTTAAAATAAATGGGCTTGGGCCTTTAATACAAATTACATTAAAGGAGCAAAGTTTAAGCAAATTACAAATTGACACAACTTAACAAATATTTCTAACATCAATAACACAAACGTTTACTCTGGAAGCTTTCGGAAAAATGAAAATTAAACAAAGAACAATGTTATACAAATTTGAAACTCAATGACACTTGTCACTTCAACATTCGACAGTTGAAAAAAATTGACTTAAAAAGTCAAATATCAAAGGAATTTAAAGAATATAGCTCACCAAATAAAATGAGAATGTCGATATGAGTTTATCGATATTTGTAATTGAAGAATGTCGTTTTAAAAACCACAAGGATGTGGCATACTTGATAAGACTTATGGGAAAGTGATTAATTTTCAATATTAGTAAAATTCGACGTTTTGGTGCACATTTTCAATATCAGTAAGGATATGCGTATCGCGCCTTCGAGTTGAGCGGGTAGGAGCCCGCCTGGCTCAGCGGGCTTGGCGGGCTGCGGCACGCCGCTGCACCAACCCGTCGGGCTCAACGGTCCATGGGCTGTGGTAGCCGTTGAGCAACGACTCTATCCTTTTTCTTTCTTTCTTTTTCTACTTTCGTCCATATACACCAACTTTAATTTATAGACCAACATTCATTTTCTTCTCCATACATCCTTTCTTCTCTATACATGCACCAACTTTCATATATTTTTCTCCATACACTATGGCACAACCCGATTACTCGACCGGATCATCATCTACGGATACCGACGAGGATTGGGAACGAGATGCGCAAATGTTTGCGTCGTTCGTTCAACAAACGACCGCATCGTCGTCAATTCCCCGTTCGAGGGCCCCTAACTAGACAGGGGTTGGGTAGATTGAGAAACATTATGTACGTGTGTATCATATTACATAATATGATACTCAAAAACAAAAACAAGGCCATTTGTGTTGTCCTGCATTATATATAGGATCCACCTAACCCACAACTCAATGAGGAGCAACGTATGGTGAATGTTCTCGAAGTGAGAACCGACAGAATCACAATAACGATCGGATTTGGTGGAACATATTTGGCCTCTCGATATACTTATGTAATTTTTAATATTATTGTTTTGTAATTTTTTATTTTAAATGTAATGAAATTTTAATTTTAGAATTTAATATATATTTAATATAATTATTTTATTTAATTTTATTATTTATTTGTATTAAATAATTAAATAAATTAAAAAGTGAGAGGGTTGGGGTACGAGTTATAGAGGGTTGCAGAGGGCTTGCAGAGGGTTAGAAAAAAACTGATGTATTGTCAGCTGATGTGATATTTAGGATGGAAGAGTTGGAAGGGTTGGAAATGTTGGGATATTGATAGCCTAAAAAGTTTAGATCAAAAATTTGTTTTTCATCGTCAAGAGTCCGCAAAAACTTTTCAAAAGTTTCTTGAAAATTTTTAAATAACATTAGTTACTCTCCCTTTATAAATAATCTTATTTTTTCTAGTTTTCTGTTCCACTTTTCCTACAAACATGAACATTTATCAAATCAATCATTTGCAACATTAAAATTGCATAATATATGCTTTGCCCGAAAAGACGTATAGCTTGCGTTTGTTTCATTTGTGTAATTTGAAACATTAATATTTTATAATTGCAATGACTTGTAAGTTTATCTTAACTTTTTAGTTCATAAATATAAATAAAATAGACTCTTGTTATATTTTTTAATTTAAAAAATTTATAACCACATCACATGAAAACGAAATTTAAATCATAAAAAGGTCTACAAATATTTAAAGGGACATGAATATGAAAGAAAAACTGTCCTAAGGATATTTTAAGCTAAATAGCCCAAAAATTATTTAGTTGGATTAAAAAATCTTGCAAGGATAAATATTCATTAATTTGTCACCCTCAAGGCTCCCCGAAAAATAGACCTATCAACAAACTAAATGGAACACGCAAATAAAATACGAAAGAAGAAACCATAAAACTGTGGCGTACTTGTTAAGGCATGTGTGGGGAGTGGCTAGTTAACCCTTCTACCCCAAGTTCGAATCCAGTCGCTTCTAGATTGTGGCTATTGTGGATTAACTAAGGACAACATGCTTTAGCTGTCGGTGAACCTTGCTGGAATTAGTCGAGGCAAAGCCTCAAACATCCATTAAAAATAACACGAAAGAAGAGAGGACCTACACGGCCCTAACTAGTTTATTTCTAGGCAACTATAGCTAGTTGAATGAAAAACAATTTCATTGCTGATTAAAATATTGAATTCCATTAGGTATTGAAAGTTGAATGAATATTTCAACCCATACTAATTGTAAAATACAAGGTTTTGATACCCGCGCACGCCGCGGGTCATTATGTATATAACGTTTTTTATAATTATATGTTGAAGTTGTAGATGATTTAAAGTTATTGAGATGATTATTAATTAGTGTCATTAACCAAATTAGGTAAATCGTAACTTTACAATTCGAATAATAGAATTGTACTATTTTTTATTATTGTAATAAATATTTTGATTAATGAGTTTAATTAAATAACGTTTTAGCCCTTTTATTATTTTTGATTAAATATATAATCGTAATATATATGGTATACAATAAGATAATTAGATCAAAAAATATTCAATATTAGGCTCATTTCGAAGGTATCGACGATACGATTATAACGGCGTAATTTGTTTAAACTGAAACGCATTTTTTAACATATTTTAGCCAGTATACGATATATGACTAAGACGTGAAATCAAATATAGAAAACTAAAAGTTATAAAGTAAATAAATATTATAAGTCTAAGGGAGTAAAATGTAACTTCCACAACTAAATTAATAAAAATATCATATATCTACTGTTCATAAAATACTATAAGTTTAGGGATGAAAATGTAAATTTTGAAAAACTATGGTAAACATCCATCTGAATAGTGGACACCATTTTTCTGATAAATGCAATTAAAAAAATAGTATGATACTGTTCACAATAAGTAATAAGATAATTAGATAAAATACATTCAATATTAGGCTCATTTCTAAGGTATCGACAATACGATTATAGTGACGTAATTTGTTTAAATCGAAACACATTTTTTAACATATTTTAGCCAGTATACGATATACGACTAAAACGTGAAATGAAATATAGAAAACTAAAAGATATAAAATGAATAAATATTATAAGTCTAAGAAGGTATAATGTAACTTTCACAACTACGATTATATATATATATATTATATAATCGTACTATATATAATATATAATAAAATAATTAGATAAAAAAATATTCAATATTAGGCTCATTTCAAAGGGATCGACGACACGATTATAATGACGTAATTTGTTAACATTAAAAGTATTTTTTAACATATTTTCACGAATATACGACATATGCTAAATCGTATAAGAAAATATAGAAAACTAAAAGATATATGTGAATCAATATTATAAGTCTACGTGGGCAAACTGTAATTTTTACAATTCGAATTTATTATAATAAAATTTTGATTAATGAGTTTGATTCAATAAAGTTTTAGTCTTTTACTATTTTAGAGTAAATATATAATCGTAATATATATGGTATAGAATAAGGTAATTAGATCAAAAATATTCAATATTAGACTCATTTCGAAGGTATCGACAATACGATTATGTGTCGTGATTTGTTTAAATTGAAACGCATTTTTAACATATTTTAGCCAATATACGATATATGGCTAAAACGCGAAATGGTAAAATATAACTTTCACAACTACGATTATATATATATATATTATATAATTATACTATATATAATATATAATAAAATAATTAGATAAAAAATATTCAATATTAGACTCATTTTGAAGGTATCAAAGGCACGATTATAATGACGTAATTTATGAAAATTAAAACGTATTTTATAAACATGTTTTTGCCGGCTAAATCGTAAAAGGAAATATAAAAAAGTAATAGGTATAGAAATATTATAAGTCTAAGGGGGTAAACCATAACTTTTACAATTTGAATTCATTACAATAAAATTTTGATTAATAAGTTTGATTAAATGACGTTTTTAGTTATTTTACTATTTTTAAGTAAATATATAATCGTAATATATATGGTATAGAATAAGATAATTAGGTCAAAAAATATTCAATTTTAGGCTAATTTCGAAGATATCGACGATACGATTATGATGACGTAATTTGTTTGAATTGAAACGCATTTTTTAACATGTTTTAGCCGGTATACGATATATGGCTAAAACAAAAAATGAAATATAGAAAAGTGAAAAGTATAAAGTGAATAAAGGTTATAAGTCTAGGGGGTAAAAATGTAAATTGCAAAACCAAAGTCATGTTATAAAGTTACTACTCATTAAAAAAAATATTAAAAAATTCGATTACTATTTATCCATGTATGTTTTCAATATATAATTATAATATATATTCATTAGTTTATATTAAATTTACTGTTCATAACACTAATTTATAATAAATGTACTGTTCAAACAACTATGACAAATGTAAGTATGTATAATTTGAATTCCATGCACGTGAGATTCAATTAGATTATTTTTTTCATTTTCATTTTTTTCTTTTCATTTTTTTTCTTTTCTTTTTTGTTAACGACCTCAGTCTTTTCACTATCATAAAAAAGGAAACTTACGGCAGCCAAAACAGTTGGAAAACAGTCGGAAATCGGCTTTACTGACTGTTTTCCAACGAAACGAGCGTTGCTAAAACCTTGGTCGGTAAAATTACCGATGGTTTTTCCGACGATTTTTACCGACTGCTTTCCGGACGATTTTTACCGACTGCTTTTTGACGACTTTTACCGACTGTTTTCCGACTGTTTCATTTACCAACGGGTTACCGACGATTTTCTGACTGTTTTTTCGACGATTTCCGACGACTTATTAAAAAAATGAAATTAAAAAAAGCAATTGGTAAGCCATCGGAAAGCAGTTGGAAATTTCCAACCGCTTTTAGCACTCGCTAATGGCCGCCGGTAATATAGGATTTTTAAGTAGCGTTTGTAATGTTATTTTCATGCCAACTCCAGTGCTTAGCTTGTATTGATATTATTAGTAGTATAGGTTAATTGTTTAGACCATCCATAGTATAAGCAGGTAAGGGTGATAAGTAGGACGGGTTCCATGGTATGGGAGGGGTAGGTTCCATGGTGCCGGTAGGGAGACGGGTTTTCAAACCCTCCCAACCCGAGCTATCTCTTCCCTCTTTCTCTCTTTCCCACTCTTTATTATATGAATATAATAAAAAAAATCAAAAGGTATGAAATGTTTGTGGTACTTCACTTTCGGATTCAAAGAATAGGAAGAGAAAACAAGATTTGGCACTAAGGTGACATATGGAGATATGAAATGTTGGTGGTATGGATGGCCTTTAAAAAGAATTTATCAAATACTTCGGCTTAAAGTACAAATAAATTAAATACTATTTATCTAATTAAAACTTTATTTTTTTATGTTTGATTGGTCGTAGGTATATCTTTGTATCTTTCTACGCAAGTGCAACATCCTCCAAAAGTCATTAATTATCACATTTAACTTAATAGTAAAATTGATACAAGTGGATGTATAAAATTAAATAGTAGGTGAAACTTGAATATCCAACTAACTTTGAAACTTGGGAGAATACGAGAAACAAGTGGTTATGGATATATATATATATATATATATTATTTGAAGTACTGTTTCGTCGGGTCAAGTACAAATCTGATGGTGTTCTAGAGTTGTTGGAGTTACACCATGGGAACTATTGCCATGAGCACATATGGCGTATCGTAGTGGGTGACTTTTGAGTTTTCGAAGATGACCAGTAAGTCGTATTTCAACTTTTCAAAGTTCAACAAGTGATTGTTTAGTTTGGCTGACAAGTATAACTCCTGAGGAATTAGAGGTTCGTGAAGGTTGCTTGTGAATGGGCTGGTGCTTAATTATAATCTAACTGCATTGGGTGCTCGTACTCAACACCAAACTGAACTTGTTGTTTTGGAATGTTCACCATTACAATATGTGAAATACCATGCTAGCTCGAAGATAAACCCTTTTTAAAAAACATTGAAATTTTCCAAATTCTTAGTTTTGAAATATATGAACATATTTCAAAGTGATGGAAATTTTTGAGAATGTGGAAATCAAGAACACAAACGTTCACTATGGAAGCTTTCGGAAAAATGAAAATTAAACAAAGAATAATGTTATACAAATTTGAAACTCAATGACACTTGTCACTTCACCATTCGACAGTTGAAAAAACATTGACTTAAAAAGTCAAATATCAATGGAATCTAAGGAATATAGCTCACCAAATAAAATGAGAATGTCGATTATGAGTTTATCGACGTTTGTAATTGAAGAATGTCGCTTTAAAAACCACATGGCTGTGGCATACTTGTTAAGACTTGTGGGGAAAATGATTAGCTTTCAATATTAGTAAAATTCAAAGTTTTAGTGCACATTTTCAATATCAGTAAAAAGTTTAGATCAAAAAATTGTTTTTCATCCTCGAGAGTCTGTAAAAACTTTTCAAAAGTTTCTTGAATATTTTTAAATAATAGAGTAAATTACATGATTGGTCCCTATGGTTTACATAAAATAACATTGTTGGTCCCTAAATCAAAGTAATTATAGAAAAGGTCCCTGTGGTTAATATTTTCTCACGCCTTTGGTCCCTATGTCCTAATCCTGTTAGATATCTTATGTTAAGTAGGTTAAGTCAAAGGGTAATATAGTCATTTTTACTTGTTTTTTTTTTTGTTTTTTATTAAAATTAAAGAAGTGGTGGGCCATCCTTTTCCTTTCTCATCTCTTTACTGCATATACCTACCTATTCACATCATAGATACATCACCAGCAAAAAACATTCACACAAATATATTACATACGCACGCAAACACACACATATATATATATATGCATCATCAACCACCATTCATAAAAAAAATACAAAGTAAATTATCAATTTAATAAATATATTTGATCAAATTCTAACAGCAAAATCAAATTAATAACTGAAACCAAATCATCCATCAAGGTTATTTATGGATTAATGGAGCATTAAGAACTTAGAAGAATCATTAAAACACTAGAAACCCATATGAGCATCAATAACAATTTTGGTAAATTCATTCATAATATTTGTAGTACAAAATTACACAAAATCAAAACCCCAAGTCAAGATTAAATACTTGAAATTAGAACTCTAAATGAGAAAAAAAATGAAAACTTGAATCCTAAATTCAAAGTCACATCCCAGGTCTCAATCTATTGTTCAAATCCATAAACCAGCAAATCCAACCCAAATTTAAAAGACAAACACTGATTTTGCTTTCTTTGGTTTTTTTAATCAAAGGTTTATGGATTAAATTGGGTTTTTGGATGAAACTTCATCCCCATTGAAGCATACCTGTTATATGGGTTTGATTTTAATCCAAAGGTGAAGCTTGATAGATGAATGTAGGTTTTGAAAAGTGAAAGGAGAAAGAAAATTAAGTAGATGATGATGAAAAAAAATGGTGATTTGGGATTTTAATGGTTGTATTTTTGATGGGATTGGAATTCATGGTTTTCTTTTTGGTGGTTTTGGTTTTCAAACGCATGTGTGTATCATATATGATGTGTATATGTATATGCTGTAAAGAGATGGGAAAGAGAAGGGATGGCCCACCATTTCTAGTCCTTTTTAATTTTAATAGAAAACAAGGAAATAAGTAAAATGACTATATTGCCCTCTGACTTAACCTACTTAACATTAGACATCTACTAGGAATAGGGCACAGAGACCAAAGGAGTGAGAAAATGTAAACCACCGGGACCTTTTCCATAATTACTTTGATTTAGGGACCAATAGCGTTATTTTATGTAAACCACAGGAACCAATCATGTAATTTACTCTTTTTGTATGTATCACATTTATAAAAAGGGAATTATAAAAAAGAGGTGGGCCCATGTATTATTTGGTTACATAAACATACCAAATATGAAATGACTAAATTGCCCCTTTATAAACATACCTAACAGAAGAATTTTAACAGTGTTAGAGTAGAGGGACTAAAGGTGTGAAAAAAATGTAAATCATAGGGACCAAATCCATAATTAGTTTAGAATAGGGACCAACAATGCAATTATATGTAAACCACAGGCACCAATCATGTAATTTACTCTAAAAAAATATTGATACACACAATGCAATATATATACATATATATATGTATGACATTGTAACCAAGAATATATGCAGATCAATCACATACCCACATTATATAATAAATTCACACACAAACATGTAAGTATATATATATATATATACATGAATAGGGACAGGTTCAAATGTGAACCACTTTTTGGTTGTAAACGTGAGGACAACCGAGAGCGCGACACGTGGTGGATGACTAGGCACCACGTCATGTCCACGACGGATGACTAGGCGCTATTCATGGGAGGGCATTGAATTAAAGGGAGGGACCACACTTAAAACTAGGAGTGAGCAAAACAGGGTACCCGGCCAAAATTCATGGAACCGGAACCGGCGGTTCCTAGAATGAAGGAACCGGAGCCGGAACCGGAACCGGTTGCACCGGTTCTTCATATTTGGGAACCGGTCCCGGAACCGCCGGTTCCGGTTCCGAAACCGGGTACCCGGTGTCGAATTTTTTAAATGTTTTTTAATATTTTATGTTATAAAAAAGAAATTATTAGTTATTACATAATCACAACGTAACGAAATAAATAGTAAAACGATAAAAACATATCCGATAAAAACTTATCCGATAAAAACTATATAAATAATTACGAAATTTTTTGAAAATGAAAATAACAAAAAGAAAACTTGAAATGTTAAATATGATATAAAAATATCGAAAAAAGAGAATAAATAAGTCGAGTGAAAAAGTGGTCGTAAGTTTATGCGTAATGTAAAGGTAAAATAATAATTTTAAACTTAGTTTATTAAACATAATAATCATATATATAAAATTACCTTTATTAATATATAAATATATACGTATATGTAGCCTAACCGGTTCCGGCGGGTACCCGGCGGTTAGCGGTTCCACAAAAATGAGAACCGGAACCGATCCCGACCGGTTCCGTATTTTAAGAACCGGAGCGGTTCCGGTTCCGGAACCGGCGGTTCCATAGCGGTTCCGGTTCCAAAAGCGGGTACCCGGTTTCGATGCTCACCCCTACTTAAAACCACCACGTGTCGCGCTCTCGGCTGTCCTCACATCCACATCCAAAAAGTGGTTCACCTTTGAACTTTCCTCTACATGAATATATATATATATATATATATATGAATATACATATGCAATGCACACACATGGATATATATATATATATATATATATATGTATCCACATGCTATGCAATGAAGTGATGAACACACCTGATTATATACAAATGCAAATCATATATAACCACTAGCACCCACCATTAGAACCATTAGAACCATTAATCCATCACCAAACCATGAAGAAAAAAATATATTTGACCAAAAATGAAATATATATGAAAAAACCCCAAATTCATGCCACAATCATCATCACCCATTCACCCCTCCCTTTGTGAGTGAACAGTATACCACAATGTAACACTCCTTCCACAATACACACACAAAGAACATGAAAATGAATAGAAATTGAAAATTCAAGCACAAAAATATATGAACCCATTTCATCAATCCAATATATGAAAAAAAACATCAAACCCATTTAATCTGCAAACACAAGAAATAGATAGAGACGACAAACCCACAACTTGTTCACATTAATTTGTACAGAATACAAAATAAAAAATAAAATTGTATAAGAAAACCCTAACTCTGTGCTAATGGGGTGAAGATGATAATGGGGTAAGGAAGACCATTCTTGAAGATGATGCTACAGTGGTGGTCCCTATGATTTTTATATATAAAAAAGTTTTAATCCTTTAATTTTTTATTTAAATAAATAAATCACAAATGTCTAAATTACCCTTCTAGTTAACCTACTTAACAAAGATATATTAACGGTGTTAGGTAGAGGGACCAAAGGCGTAAGAAAATGTAAACCACAGGGACCAAATCCATAATTAGTTTAGAATAGGGACCAACCGTGCAACCATGTATAAACCACAGGGACCAATCATGTAATTTACTCAATTGAATATTATGAATTTAAGAATAAAGAATATTCAACAATGATAAAATTTCATCGTTCAAATCAATTTATGGTCATTTTTTATAGAGTTTTAGCAATAAGTCATATTACATAATGAAAAATATATTTTTTTCCCGTAATAATGCAATATACATATAAATTTTGGGTTTTTGGGCTGGCACATAATGGAAGTTACTAACGTACGTGTTCATGTTTGGATTATCCATAGAGGAAACCTGCTTTGATTTCTATGTGTATCCATGAGACTCACTCTCGATCTAAAAAGATACAAACCAGAACACCCTATGGTTTGTACAATAGTTGTCTTAATTGTCATTCGATTTGAATGGGTTTTAAATACTAAAAACATTTTCCAATTATTGTAAAAAAAATATTTTCTATTGCATTTTTCATGGTTACAAAATGCTTTTCTATGGACTTATCGAGATTTCTAACCTATATTAATTGAAAAATAATCTAAATATAAGTCATGTATGTGAGATTCTAACATTAATAATCTTTTCTTTTAACAGCATTAATCTTTTGTATTGTTAATTTCTTGCCAACTCCATGCTTAGTTTGTATTAATTTCATTACTAGTATAGGTTAATTAGCTGCTTAGAAAAAAATTATCAAATAAATTGGCTTAATTACAAATTAGTTAATTCAACTACTCCAAATCTTATTAAATACATCTTCAATATTTATGTTCGATTGGTCATAGGTTTATCTGTTTCGACGCAAATGCATCATTCACCAAAAGTCATTATCACATGCATTAACCTAATAATAAAAATCAATACAAGTGGATGTATAAAATTAAACCACATAGTAGTAGGTGAAACTTGAACATCCAACAAACTTTGAAACCTAGGAGAATACGAAAAACAAGTGGTTACAGATATGTTAAACTATAAATTAACAAATCTTCCAATGGGAAACTACTAACGGCCACTTGTATAAATTGGAGTCATGTTTCTTTTACACATCATAATAAATTGAAAGAAATGAATCCTTTACCCATGGAGAAGGCAATTATTTTGGTGCAATTATTTATTCTCATGCTTGCTACCATCTCCCTTTCTCCAATTGTTGCTTCTGGCTTTGATGATGAAGTCAATGCTCTTCTCAAATGGAAAGAAAGCCTCCAACAACAAAATAACATTTCTGTATTACCTTCATGGATATCTCTTCCCAATAGCCAAAGCCCTTCTTCCAATACTTCAATATTGATGCCAACTATCTCTCCATGCTCTTGGTATGGAGTTTCTTGCAATTCTGATGGAAGCATAACCAGATTGAACCTCTCATCCTCAAGTTTAACAGGTACATTGAATAGCTTATCCTTTTCATCATTCCCCAACCTCACACATTTTGAGCTAAGTGTAAACAACTTTTCTGGGATTATCCCACCTGGGATCGGTAACCTGTCACAACTCGTTTATCTTGATTTTAGTTTTAACCATTTTTCCGGCTTCATCCCTCATGATATTGGGTTCTTGGAAAATCTTGAGACACTTCATTTTTTCGAAAATGAGTTAAATGGTTCAATCCCAAATGGGATATGCCATATGAGGTTTCTCTCTGGCCTTGCTTTGTATGCCAATACTCTTAGTGGTGAAATCCCTTTGTGTCTAGGTAACTTGACCAACCTCGGTTATCTATTTCTCAATGATAACAAACTCTCTGGTTCTATTCCTTATGAATTAGGAAGCCTCACAAACTTAAATGGTCTTTATTTGGAGAAAAACAATCTAATCGGGCCTATCCCAAACACTTTTGGAAAATTGAGCAAGTTGACCCAACTGAATTTGTTCGACAATCGGTTAAATGGTTCCATTCCTCCAGAACTAGGTAGACTGAAATCACTTGAATGGATGAACCTTTACAACAATAGTCTCACCGGTTCACTCCCAATTTCTTTAGGTGATCTTCGATCCCTTACTTTGTTACGTCTCTATTCAAACAACCTCTCTGGTCCCATTCCTAAAGAATTTGGAAACATGACATCTCTTGTTAGTTTGCAAGTGAGTAATAATCAGCTCAATGGTTCCATTCCAAAGTCAATTGGCAACCTCCTAGGATTAGAGACGTTACATCTTAGAAGTAACCATTTTTCTGGTTCCCTACCACAAGAGTTAGGAAATCTCAAGCTGGTTGTTATAGAGCTTTCAGAAAATAAGTTTTCAGGTCCTTTGCCGGATAAAATATGTAATGGAGGGAGATTAGAGTTGTTGCTTGTACATCATAATAACCTGACAGGAAATATGCCGAGGAGCTTGTACAACTGTTCAGGGCTAACTAGAGTACGATTTGATGCAAACCAGCTCACTGGAAATATATCAGAAACATTTGGGGTCTACTCTAATCTTGAATTCATTAATCTTAATGACAACAAGATTTATGGGAGACTTTCTGACAATTGGAGTAAGTGCAAAAATTTAACAGCCATGCAAGTTGGTGGAAATAGCATTAGTGGTAGCATACCTCCCTCTCTTGGCAATTCTACTCAAATGGTATTGCTTAATCTTTCATTTAATCATTTGGATGGAGAGGTCCCACAGGAATTGGGAAGGATGAATCAGTTGGTGACCCTAGTTTTAGGAAGCAACCAACTTTCTGGTGCCCTGCCCCTTGCTCTTGGATCACTTAATGAGCTCTCTCTCTTGGACGTGTCCAAGAATAATTTCGATGGGCCGATCCCTTACACTTTAGGGAATTGCCTAAATCTCTTTGAGTTGAACTTAGGGAACAACAAGTTTACTCATGAAATTCCAATCCAAATAGGTGGATTGTTTCACTTGTCAATTCTTGATTTGAGTAACAATTCACTCACTTCCACAATACCATCACAAATTGCAAGTTTGGGTAGTTTGGAGAAGCTAAATCTGTCTCACAATCAGCTATCTGGCTCTATTCCGAAGTCCATGGAAGCAATGCATGCTTTGTGGAATGTTGACATATCTTACAATAATTTGCAAGGTCCCATTCCCAATAGCAGAGGTTTATCGAATATTTCGCTCGAGGGAGTGCAAGGGAACCAAGGTTTGTGTGGTAACATTACAGGGTTACAACAATGTGACAACAATTTGATAGTAGAAGGGAAAAATTCTAAAACAAAGGACAATCTTGCACTCATTGTTTCACTTCCTCTTCTTGGAGCACTTTTACTTGGTATCTTCATTGCAATTATCATCTACCGAAGAAAGAGGTTATCATCGACGAAGCAACCGGTAGAAGAATGTGACTTGGAATTCTTTTCTGCGGCAAAATTTAGTGGAAGGAGAACATATGATGAAATCCTAAAGGTGACACGGGAGTTCAATGAAGCGTTTTGTATTGGAAAGGGAAGATGCGGCAGTGTATACAAAGCAAATTTGACATCAAATGAGATCGTTGCTGTGAAGAAACTTCATTCATCTTCAGATTTGGATGACCAACAAAGCTTTTTAAATGAGGTCAGGGTGTTGACTGAAATAAGGCACCGAAACATTGTAAAGCTCTATGGGTATTGTTCACATACAACATACTCATTTTTGATTTATGAGTACCTAGAAGGAGGTAGCTTATTTGAAATCTTGAGCAAAGAAGATGCACGAACATTGGACTGGACCAAGAGAGTGAATATAATCAAAGGTGTCGCTCATGCTTTGTCATATATGCACCATGATTGCTCACCTCCTATAGTTCATCGAGACATATCAAGCAAAAATATTCTTCTCGACTTGGACCATGAGGCTTGCGTTTCAGACTTTGGCACCTCCAAGGTTTTGTATCCGAATTCGTCAAATGAGAGTGCTCCAGTTGGAACATTTGGATACCTTGCACCAGGTTACAAACCTATTCTTATCTTTTAATATATTTATCCTAACAAACTTGTCACTAATACTGTTTTATTTTATTTTCATTTGTTTTCAGAACTTTCTTATACAATGAGGGTAACCGCAAAGTGCGATGTGTACAGCTTTGGGGTGCTTGCACTTGAAGTGATCAAAGGAGAGTATCCAGGTGATATTATTACCTCTATCTCAGATGAGAAGGAGAAGATGTTGTTTAAGGATTTTCTGGATCAACGTCTTTCATTACCTTTGCCAGAAATAGAGAAGGTGTTGATGATCATTATAGTGTTGGCGGTATCATGTTTAAATAGTAACCCAGAAATGAGGCCTTCAATGTATGATGTTTCCAAAAAGATTTTCAGCCTATTATGATGTAGAATATTCATGAACATAATAAGAATTACGATTTTGTTTTTATTTTTTGTTTTACTCGAACCGAAATAGTATAAAAAATTATACAGTAGCAATATATGTCACGGTTATCCGAAATAGTAAATAATTAATCGAAAAACCGAAAAAGATATAGAGCTTTCAGATGAGTTATTCGGTTTTAGAATTTTTTTTGACACTCCTAACCCCCTAAATGTTCCCCCAATAATAAAATTCTTTGGATCCACCACTGATAGATCCTAAATAACTCAGATCCAAGTGAGTGCTCTACCACGCACAACAAATGCAAAAAAAAAAAAAAAAAAGAAACCGGGATTATCAACAAGTCTTCGACGATATAAGCACAATATAAGAACCACTAGCAATATCCACAAAAATTATGAACTGTGATATCAAACAAAAGTAGCTAGCCTCTAGCGTGTAGCGCAATTGGCAAATGGGTAGGGTGATTTTGCCCATATACATAACAACTCATGCGTTCCAATCCAAGCCTCTTGGCCTCCGCCGCTGAGTGTTCCAAAAACTGCCCCTCATATATTGGTATTCTTAAAGGTAGGTTGCTGGTTAGGATTGCTCCTAATCAACCTATTACCCAAATATCAAACAGAAGTAACTATAATGGCATGGAAAAAAAGATAACGAGATTTATGTGGTATCAGTACTAGAGAGAAGTGTATATGCATCCATAGAATATAGATCATTAACATTACACATATATGGGAGTTAAAACTACTTACAATATGATATGATAAATCCACCAAAGATAGAACCCTAATGAGGTAGCTAGTTTCCTTTGTTTTTCTCTTATATTTGGAAGTGAAAAACATGAAACTCAAATTATAAGTACTACTGCATATGCGACGTATTGGGATCATTCGAGTGGAAGAATTGTGTTGGATGTTATGAAGACATATCCATGAATGTAAGACAAAATTGTTTATTAGGCCATAAAGTGGTTACGCTACAAGAAAGCGTAGTTTTACTAACGAGTTTTAAAGTCCATCAATAAAAGTAATGTTAGGATCAAATTGTCTTAATTAGAGAAAGTTATATAAAGATAGCTTTAAGAGGGATTAATTTGTAATTAGCTAGTAATTGTAGCTAATGGGTTTGGGCTTGGGGCCCTATATATAAAGGGTTTAGGGTTTGGGAAGAGAGTGAGGAAACATTTTCAATGGGAGTCGCATAATGTAAAGAAAGTTTTTGTGTGTGTTCTTATAGTCTGATGAGAGCTCTCAATAAATCAAGATCACGTTATTTTATCTATTGATTTTTCCATTAATTCATCTATCTTTTATCGTTGATCTTGTTGCACTGGGCCAACAAGTGGGCCAACAGGTCCTGTCTTTACTCTAGCCCGTGATCCATCCAAGTCATCTCCCGACTGGGAAGCATAAAGGCGATAACACCTGAGGTAGCTATGCCACCCATTGACTACACCAACCTTCACTCAAGCTACGCCACTAAAAAAATAGACATGTTTGAAGAAGTTGTAGTTATTCAACTGATGGACGATTCCGCAACTAAGCTTCCTGCCCTAGTAAAGTTTGAGAAATAGGTCATTTCACTTAGATCAAAAGTCATAGACTTAGATGTCTGTCACCACAAGATCTTTAATTTTTAAATGATTTTGAATGAAAAAGATGTGTATTATTGAGAAAGCTTTCAAAGAATTACACACACTGATTTTCTCTAATCGACTCTCATGAGAAATGATCTTCCCAAACCTTAGACCCTTTATATATAGGGCTCATTTACATTAAGCCCAAACCCATTAGCTACAATTACTAGCTAATTACAAATTAATCTGTCTCAAAACTTTCTTTATATAACATTCTCTAATTAGGAGAATAACAATCTCCCCTAAAGTTTTATAAAGAAAGCATCTCTAATCTTCTCCCCCTTGCTTTCTTGAAAAAACTTTAGTGGTGTTCGGCTACATTTTGATCTCCAAACTCCCCCTAAATAATATCTATTGAAATATTAGATCCGATGTGCAATAGCCACGACTGATCGCACAACATACAACTCAACTTTGTAAATAACTCGACACGTCTGATAACCGCAGAATACGACAGCTTGCACCAAAGCATGTTGAATCGTCCAACTATGTAGATCACCAAGAAAAACAAAGGGATAGATGCATGCGCGGTTAAAGGCATATCCTTTATTTTTTCTGCTGATGTGCACTATAACTCAAACATGCATCCATCCCTTTGTTTTTATTGGTGATCTACATAGTTGGATGAATCAACATGTAGACTATTTTTCTTCGTGATCTACATGTGTGTTATATTAAAGTAACTAATATATTAACATAATCCGTCCTACTTTTATTAATTTATTATATTAAAGTAACTAATATATTAACATAAAAAACCGAATGACTGTTAACACTTCATATATATATATATATATATATATATATACGATTTTTTTCATCAAATGTTATAATTTATATGTTGTTTCACATATTTTTTTTCATAAGATGAATATCATTCATGAATTTGTTTCATAATATGAATAAAAATGTTGTATATTTTCTATTCATAATATGAATAAAAATTTTATTTTTTCATGGACGATACTTACATTATGAAAAAATATATATGTGTAACAAAAGTTAATATCATAGTATTTGATAAAAAAAAATCCTAAAAAAATATTTTTTAGTTGGTTTTCACAAGTTTTTACAAAAAAAATGGTTTTTATTTGATTATTCCTCTATAGAGGAAAGTTCAAATGTGAACCACTTTTTGGTTGTGAACGTGAGGACAACCGAGAGCGCGATACGTGGCGGCTTTGAGTGTGGTCCCCCTCTTTAATTCAATGCCCTCCTATGAATTGCGCCTAGTCATCCGCCGTGGACTTGACGTGGCGCCTATTCATCCGACACGTGTCGCGCTCCCGGTTGTCCTCACGTTCACAACTAAAACGTGGTTCACATTTGAACCCACCCCTTCCTCTATATATATATATATATATATATATAGAGGGAGATTCATTTGTAAACCTTAAATATCTTGTAAACTGTGTAAACCAATCCACACCATTGATTTTAAAAAACGTTTCCATACTTCACATTTTCATATTTTCATAATCATTGACGTACCATATATTTCACATTTCCATATTTTCTATGAATCTATATCCTCCTTTGATTTTTTTGATCAAGGGTCACAATGGGTTCACAAAGTTTACAAGATATTTGAGGTTTACAAATGAACCTCCCTCTATATATATATATATATATATGGGTGGGTTCAAATGTAAACCACTTTTTGATTGTGAATGTGAGGACAACTGAGAGCGCGACATGTGGCGGATGACTAGGCGCCATGTCAGTTCCACGGCGGGTGGCTAGGCGCGATTCATAAGAGGGCATTGAATTAAAGGGGGGGACCACACTCAAAGCCGCCACGTGTCGCACTTTCGGCTGTCCTCACGTTCACAACCAAAAAGTGGTTGACATTTGAACTTTCCTCTTATATATATATATATATATATATATGACTCTTAACCCTTCTTATTAATTGATTGGATGAAACTTTAGATTCATTAGATGAAACTTTAGATTCACCAGATGAAACATACAAATTCATTCACTATAGGAAACTTCAATTTCACCATATGAAACATATAAATTCATTCACCATAGGAAGCATTATTTATAGTGAATATTGTCACGTGGTGCGATTTTAGTGGTCTTCACGTTCACAACCAAAATTGAGTTCACATTTGAACCTAACCCTATATGTGTATATATATATATATATCCAAATATTAAAATCAGAAGTGATAACAAAATGTAAAGTGGAGAAATAATCTCTACCTATTCGTACAACTAAGATCAAATTTGACTACTTAGAGATCGCGGCTATGCCAAAAATAGAGGGATACTTTTGTTACAGTTACAAATATGCTGAAAACGGGTTCATATATGAACATGTGCGATTTATATATCGACTAAATGTTCATATACTTAGAGATCGCGGCTATGCCAAAAATAGAGGGATACTTTTGTTACAGTTACAAATATGCTGAAAACGGGTTCATATATGAACATGTGCGATTTATATATCGACTAAATGTTCATATGTGAACCAGTGTAATTCATATATAACTGATTCATGTATGACCCAATATAATTCATATAATAACTAACTTTAACTGATTCATAAATGAATTATACTTTCATACATCTATATATAATAAAAGAGTAACTTACTTGCCACGTGTCGTGCTTTGGTGAGCTGTTTGCCACGTGTCGTGCTCTGGTGAGCCGGTGCCACATATAATTTACATCTTAATAAAAAATTCTACAAAATTATCTATTAGTATAACAAACTTTATCTCATCCCATCTCTACCTATTTACGAGTATTTTGCTCTTATCAACAATGATAACTCATATTTAAATATTTAATAATAGTATAATTATTCAAAATCTTTCTCTTTCTCTCTATCCTTATCCAATGAATCTCTAACTATCTCTAAGCATCTCTATCTCTATATCTCTACCTGTATCTCTAACTATCTCTATCTCCATGAATTGTGTGCTTATATCTCATAACTTCGCATCTCCTCTCTGTTTGTTTTGTTGACAGTACTTGGATAGATGCTTCTTCATGATCATGGGTTCGTATTCACCGACCCCCTACCACCATACTATTAACAGCTCATTTTTGTATCTATTTATCTCTGTCATTATTTTCTTATATGTACTATTATTATAAACACGGGTGCAACCCTTTTATGTGTATTCACTATGGTCTCATTTATAACAATATATTATTCTTATAATTAAATATAAATTAATAATAAGATTTGTTTTATATAGATTTACTTTTATTTTGAGTAATTACTTTTATATTTATAAATAAATGATATGGTTTAGTTTTTCGAATATTTAGATTCTTCATACTGTTTGTAGGTGACGCTCTTCTCGGCTCGGGTCTATCCTTCTACTTGGCATCTCGGTGAAGGGGCTGTTTCGGCTTATGCCTCATAAGTTGATCCCTTTGCTAGACGCTTTTTCCAGCTTTATGTTTTGTTTTCCTTAGGTGGCGTTTGGTTCATGGATTCTGATGGAATGGAATGGAATTGGAGTCCTGAAATCCTTTGACCAAATTCCTTTCCATTGTTTGGTTCATGGATTCTGATGGAATGGAATGTCTGAATTCCATCAAAATCCTTAAGTAAAGGAATTGGTCATTCCATGGCAAATGGTAAGGATTTGGTTGGAATGGAATGTCAAAAAAAATTTGGACAAATTACCCCTCATCTTGATATGCACCACCTCCGCCTCCGTCCAACGACGACCACCGCCTCCGGCCACCGACCACCGCCACCGCCTCTGGCCACCGACCACCACTGCCGTTGCCTCCGGCCACCGACCACCGCCTCCGCCTCCGTCCAGCGACCACCACCGACGCCACCGCCTCCGGCCACCGACCACCGCCTCCGCCTCCGTCCAGCGACCACCACCGACGCCACCGCCTCCGGCCACCGACCACCGCCTCCAGCCACCGACCACTACCACCAACTCCGGCCACCGCCACCACCACCATCACCACTACCTCCGGCTACCGCCACCGGCTAACACCACCGACGATCACCACCACTTCCGGCCACCACCGCCACCGGCAACCACCACCACCGACCAGAAATGAAAAAAACATAAAAGGATATTTTGGTCATTTACCAAAATTTCATTCCAATTCCAAAGCCACATTCTGTGAACCAAACAAACACATTTTAATTCCTTTAGCAGATTCCATTCCAATTCTGCCAACCAAACAGGTGGTCAAACCTAACAACATTCCATTCCAATTCCTTCAAAGTCAAATTCCTTTGACAGATTCCATTACATCCAAAAACATTCTGCGAACCAAACGCCACCTTAGTTTTAAATCGTTTTAGTTTGACATTTTTGGGTGAATGAGTGTTTTCTGTTTGGTCATTTTCGATGCTGCCTAATTGTTGGGCTTCAAACTTTGTAAGTGGTTTTTGGTTCCTCGGGTGGTAGTGAAATTTCCATGTTGTGCAGAAAAAGTTTCTTTCTAAGAAATACAAATAACAACTCAGGAGCTAATATAACACCACAATTCATATTTATAATATAAGTTTCCTAATATGATTTAATTTTTTTTAAAGTATCCCGTGAATTACACGGGATCAAAACTAGTAAACTTATATAGTAATTCATATATGACCCAATATAATTTATATATTAACTAACTTTAACTGTATCATAAATAAATTATACTTTATATATTAACTAACTTTAACTGTATCATAAATAAATTATACTTTCATACATAGCTTATATAATTTATATATATGTTTATATACGAAACTATCTAACTTGTCCGTGTACATATTTTCTTTTCTCATTTTTCTAAAGTATTGGTCCCTAACCTTTAGGCATTACACATGTTTTAAATATTCTTCAAAACTTAAGACACCACTGGGCCGCTTGAGTTTGACCAATATATATTATTTCAGTTATATCTATTGATTGTGTCGTCGAATTCATACCCAAACAATCAAAGATTAAAATCAAGTGATAAAAAATGTAGAGTGGAGAAATGATTTCTAGCCGTTCGTACGGTTAAGATCAAATTTGACTATTCAAATATTATGACCTTGACCGGTCAAAATTCGCAGACATGTCAAAAATAGAGTGATAGTTTCGTAACTGTTACAAATAGGCCGAAAACGGTTTCATATATGGACCTGTACGATTTACATATGAACTATGTTCATTAGTGTGATTCTTGTATTAGCTATTTTTAACATATTCATATATGAACTACACGTTTAAATATAAATATGTATAATTCCCTTATTAACTATTTTTAACTGATTTATAAATGAAATATATGTTTATACATAAGTCTATATAATTTATATATACGTTCATACATGAAGTTGTCTATTTAATTTTTTTTTATCTCAATTTTTGAAGTTTTGATCCCTAACATTTAGGGATTACACATGTTTTAAATTATTCTTCAAAACTTGAGACACCAGTGGGCCACTTGAGTTTGACCAATATAGTGAAATTGATAGTACTTTGATACCCACATTTCATGTTCTTTTGTAATATTGTTTCTCGCCTAGGGTACATTTTTGGTAGGTTTTTAGGGACAAAAATTAAATTGAACGCTCAATTGAAAATCAAAATTAAAAAATCAAAGACTCAAAGTTTTATTTTAGTTGTACAAAAAAATATAAAAAAAAATAATAATTAAAAGATAAACGGGTAGACGGGTTCACCCACGAACTCAATTACCAACCCGAACACGAACTACAAAATAAACGACTTGGAGGGTTACAAATCTCAATCCAAACCCATTTATCTTCACGTCACGTGTATCACGGGTCGTGTCGAAAATTGCCACCGCTATCAATTTCATATAAATATAAATCGAATTCAAAGTTTGTTGAAAAAGATTCTAAAACTTGACTCTTTTTAAGGTCGGAGAAGGATGGACGGTGTTTGGACCAAAACTTTAAAAAGAGGGAGATATTAATTTTATTTTTCTTTTCGCACCAGTGGGGTCACTAGACAAGTGAGACTATATATACACCATAAGAAGAATGAGAAATCATACTACCAATTAAACTATTGCACAATGAAGTTCAACTTCTCCACTTCTCTTCTTTTATGTATTCTCTTGATCTTAACTACCTTTTTAGCTTCTGTAAATGGGCAAGGTATGCATAATTGCACCACTTCATGCATGTATCTTATTTATTTTTGTTTTATTTTTGAAACGGTGTACTGGTTATGCCAAGACTAATTCCGGTAAAGTATAGCTGTAAGACGACATCAGCCCTTGATAACTCAATGGTCACAATTGTCGTGTAAGCTTGGAATAGAACCTTGGACAGATGGGATAATAAATATTTTAGAAGTCTTAACCACTACGTCATAACCCTTGTGGTTAAATCTGGTTTATTTGTTGGTCATGAGCTCATGTGTTCTTTTTGTCATTGTTTGATCAACATTTAAAGGTTTGATCAACATTTGATGGTTGTTTCTTAATCTATACAAATTTCATATAGTTTTGTTTCTCACATGCAGTGGGGACGAGTGACCCGATTGCAGACAAGGGTGCCGATCCTTCACCTTCTAGACGACTATTGTTAGAAACTTTTCGAAGACGTTGAAGAAAGATGATAATTAGAATAGTCGAGTATATATCTAGTTTATTTGTTTTTATATTCGTGGGTATTATTTTTCTTAATCCTTATTGAATATTTATCTAGCTAGGCAAGTCTCTTCTTATATGGGCTTGGCTACGTTGTTCCCTCTTATTGTTTCTAGTTTTCTATGCATGTGTTCACAATGTAGTTGTAAGAAGGAACCTTTTTTGTTAGATATTACAACTTGTCTATTTAATCGAACTCGAATAAATGCATGATGTTTCAAAGGCGTTCTATTTTTGAAGTCGTATTAAATAATATTTTTTTTGTAGAAATAACAGAAGAATAATAACACTTGATAACAAAATTTTTGGAGACGTTATTTATTTTGTTCCAATTTGGTGAATTAATTTACTGGTATTGTATAAAGTTGTTTGCGTAGATGACAAACTATGAAATGCATGAAGTGACGATTTCTTGTGAGTACTTTGGCCACAAAAACCAAAGACATGCCCTCAATGAAGTTATTCTTCACCGGAAAGTTTCCCTCTAAATTGATGGATGTCGGGTCGGCAAATAATAAACAATAAAAATTACAGCCTATTACCTCTAAACAAAACAAATCGTGATAATGATACATGGGGTCGTTTCTTCAGAGACTCGCAGTTAACCATAAGTCCAAGACGAATTCACGTGCAAAATCATCGAAATCATTATATATAAAAAAGGGGGTGGTTTGAATTTGTCGAATAGAGCATCGAAATAAGTTGCGACTTCAAACAATAATGAACACCATTAATGACTATAACTAATTCTTTATAAAATCTTGTATCATTGACTTTTATAAAATGTAATTTTTTCTCAATCAATTTCAGACTGATGCCTAGTGTCGACATGTGCCTAACACTCCGTTTGTCCTTCTGATTAAACTAGCATGTGAAGCTTGATGAATTAGTTCCTATATGATTAAACTAAGTCTAGTCACGGCTTAGACTCAATCTATCAATTGCATAAAAGAAAATGACAAACACCAATCCTAAAGTGACCGGAATCCCGACCGTTTAAGCTAGACTATACAATTCTATAATGCAAATCAATTGACGTGGTACTCAAAAGATTCATTATTTGCTACTTAGTAGAAATTAAGAATGATTGTGCATCCCTAATATCGACTAGCAACTCAAAAGTTAAGCTTAGGATTCAAGGGATCCTTCTCAAATCCAAAACTCTACAATAGAAGAAACTGTTCAAACTAGAATTAGCTTAAATGAAACTCGATTGATAATCAACCGTCGAAACATGAAGTCTCAACAAGATTTAGGACGAACTAACTATAGTGTCATCACTAGAATTAAAATATTAGCTACTCATAATCTTATGTTAAAACATGAATTTAACTTACAAATAATGTAGAAATCACTCAAATCAGTATAAACCCCAAATACGACTTGGGTTTGGGTCACGATTATCTTGCCGCTGGATTGGATTCTTGCTTTGTTTGGGTTGCAATTGGGCCTTGATCTGCTTTCACGTGGGCTACCAACAAACCACATAAACCACATTTAAGCCTTTTCTTTTCTCTTTTTCTTTTTTTATTATTTTTGTCTTGCAATTGCTCGATGTGAGAGCAAAACAAACTACAATATTTTTAATTTAATTTCTGTCTTTTTTTTCTTCTCATATTAAATGGTTTCAAGAAATTAAATGTTAACTTGACATTTTAAGCATCTAAATAACATTAAGGTCAAGGGAATTTTTACATTGAAATACATAAAATTAGGTCCTTATCAAATCCCCCACACTTAGCTCATTATTTGTCCCGACAATGACTTATGTTACCATGTGGTAAGAAAAATGAATCTAACGAGAACATCAATTTTTATAGCATAGCATGAACACGATATTTGCAACTTAGCATCAATTATAGAGCATGTCCAATAAAAAAGATACAAGCTAATTTTTAGAACCCTTACAAACCGGATTAACAAAAATAAACACTCATTTCACTCCTAGGTTAAAGTATGTCGTTCAAAACGTCAATATACTAGCATGCATCTACCATAAGATTGAAATGTCTCTCGTCCTTTGCTACTTTAATAAAACAAACAACTAAATTAACAAAGACTTTTAAGGGTTGTAATGTAAAATAACGCATTGGGTAAGGTGGGATATATTTCGGTGAAGGTGACTCCCTGGTTACCTAATGGAGAACCTGGTTGCTCACCATGAAATTTCATTCATCAAGGATTTTCTATATCCATCTTTAAAGTGCATTCCTTTTGGATGATAGGAGTAAACATAAAATGCTTATAATCAATCATATCATCCTTTTCGTTGTCTTTATTTCTTTCTTGATGACATGTTTTTCTTTTTCTTTTCCTCTTTGATTTTTTGCACGCTTTCTTTCCTTTCCCAACATATAGGGTCTACTTTTGAGAGTACGAGATATTTAGGGACCACTCCATTGGTGTTTGGTCGGCTATGTCGTATTTGGATTGGTTTATGATAAGGGTGACAAAAGAATAGGTTAAGGATCAAAATGGTGTGCAAAAGAATATGTTAGCCTTTATCACATTTATTAGCAACTAAAATCATGTACTCTTAAGGACATTAAGATAAGTTAAGTTCTAGAGTTAGATATCTAGGCATGATATAATCACACAATATATGAAATTGAGACTAGCAAAAAGTGTGTGGTAAAAGAGGCTCAAAGTCTCATGGTATTAAAGCTTGTTCAAGAGATCAACAATAGTTTAGCTTTGACCTGTATACTACCTTTAATTCACTTAAGTGCTATCAATCAAACTTATTCATGCTATATATGCATCAATACTCATCATCATCAAAATTTAAGCCAATAAAAGCATGCTAACACATTTTCAAAACAGACAACAATCCACATTTAAGCCCAAAATTTGCAAAATGCAAAATTTACCCCTAAAAGTGCATACAATCACGAAAATTACTCCCACCCCCCCCCCCCCCACACACTTAATGCATACATTGTCCTCAGGTATTCAATATGTAGAGGACATTGTAAACATTAAAGAGAAAGTGGGAACAAAAAACTTCCCTGATTTGGCGAGTGGCCTACCAACTTAAGAATTTGTGGAGATGGGCCCGTCCCTTTTGAGCTTCCAACATCCAGAATGAAATCCCGAGAACATAGACAAATCTAAGAGTGAATATTGGAGAGTCTAATGAAAACTAACTAACTAACCAAAAAAGTAAAGAACAAGAAATTGAAATTCGTAGGTTGCCTCCTGCATAGCACATTTCATTTACGTCTTTGGCTAGAACATACTCAATTTAATATATGTATCTTGGCTTGTCCAATGTTACCATATGTAAGTCCTCTCTGATAAAGCCTCATAAAAGGGATTTAACCTATGGTCATTCACCTTAAATACTTGTTCGATAGATAAGGTTTAGATTTCTACTATACCATGATCAAACACGTTAGTCACCACAAAAGGTCATAATCATCTGCATGTTAGCTTACCTACAATAGTTTCAAAACGAGAATGGTAAAGAAAAACCTTCTGACCTTTGGTAAAGGTCTTTTTTTTTCTCTTCATAGATCTGGGCGTTCTCGTAAGCATCATTACTGATCTCTTTCAATTTTTAAATCTGCAACTTCCTAAGTCGTGTTGCCTCATCCAAATCCATATTGCATTCTTTCACAACCGAGAATGCTTTGTGTTCTAACTATGTCGGCAGGTGACATGATTTACCAAAAACTAGACGAAAAAGAGGTGTACCATTTTAAATGTCGTTTGATAGGCCCAAGGAGCGTCATTTAGTCTAGATCTCCCCTTATTCCCCTTAGGATTCACCGTCTTCTCTAGGATATCCTAAAAATGATCACCGGGAACGTATCACTTTCCCCTAGGTAAACGTACTTTCAATTGGGCCTTGATTTGTTCTCATGTTCACAACCAAAACTGAGTTTACATTTGAACTTCCTATAAATATATATATATATATATATATAGAGAGAGAGAGAGAGAGAGCCCTTTGCAATCAAATCTTGTGAACCACTTTTTGTTTGTGAACATGAGGACAGCCCAGAGCGCGACACGTCGCAATCTGACATCCGCGGGTCGAGGCTTATTCAGTTTGAATAAATCTGCGGGTTTAGTGTTATTCATACTGAATAAGCCTTGACCCGCGGCTAACCGCCCGAGTCAGAGTGCGCCAGAGTGCGACTAAGCCTTATGCATACTGAGTAACGCTTTATTCAGTATGAATAACACTAAGTCGAAAAATTTTAAGATTGCCACGTGCCGCGCTCTGGGATGTCCTCACGTTCACAACCACAAAGGGGTTCACATTTGAACTTTTCTCTCTCTCTCTCTCTCTCTCTCTCTATATATATATATATATATATATATATATAGTAGGTTCATATAAGAACCAACCCATTTGCAAGAACAAATGAACTAGATCATAGGCATTCATTGATGTGAGCCCATGTGGGTCCCACATATTAAAAAAAATCATATATGATTTAGTGGTGGGACCCACCTGAATCATATATGATTTTTTAAATATGTGGGACCCAAATGGGCCCACATCATATGTAATTGTAATTTGTTCTTGCAAATTGAATGAGTTCTTGTTTGAACCTACTTCTATATATATAAGATCTCACATTGGTTGTTGTGGATGGGGATGAAGGTTACCTTATAAAGGCCTTAATACCTCATCAATCAAACATGTTTAAAAATGTGAGTTTAGGTGCATTGACAAAGTGGACAATACCAAGTACGATTGGCCTAAGATTTTCATAGAGAAGATTATCATGGCCTTTGTGCAAGGATGACACACACAAAACTATACTTGGTGTATGGTTTATGTTCTCCATTCTGAGGCTCTCCATATATACTAGGTATATGGATAGATTCCAGCTTATAACAAACATTAAGTTTTAAAATTGTTCAATCCCACATTGGTTGGTGAGGGAAATAAAGGTTTCCTTATAAGGGGTATGATATCCCCTCTATCAAACACATTTTAAACTGTGAGCCCATGTATGACAAAAGCGGACAATATTTGGTACGATTTTCCTGTAATATTATACAGTCCATCATCAATCACTTTATGTTTTGGTTTTTCTTCTTATTTGATATTTTACCCATACTTTTTGTTAACTCAATTATAATTGTTTGTCTTTACTAGTTAATTGTTTGCTCATAGAGCAATTGGCTAGGTCGATATTTGTTTTGTCCTTGGCAGGTATAGGATCGCAAGTTGGATCATCTAGGAGTGAGAGTTATGGAATGTGATATTTTGTAGACGAGTTAAATAGTATAGCTTTTTTCTGTGAATATTGTAATTATAAATTAAATATGGTCTCCCTAGTTTTAATTTAATTGATTTTCTGTGAAAATGTTGATTTGTTTTCCTGCTTCAGCCATGTAAGACAAAGCTGTTACAAGTTATGGTTTTGAAGATGATGAAGTAATACACATTCATGGTTTTGGATTTTAATTTTGATTCTAATTTTGGTTTTATTTTGGATTTCAACTTTGTAGGTGGTGGACAGTGGTTGTGAATTTGTGATTGTTGAACGGTGGTTTGAGTTTTGGTTTTTGATTTGATATATATGTTTTCCTTACAAATAAAAAAGAAAAGGATAACGAAAGGAAAAGAAAAAGGAAAAATAGAGACGAAAACAAAAGCAAAAAAATAAAAAACTTAAATCTCTATTTGCAGGTAAAAAGGACAAAAGTGCTCGTGACATGACAATTAAACGGGTTACTTTGTTAAAATGCAAGCATAACAACACATTTCGCTCTAGCTTTTATCCCATGAAAATACATGGATGAAAAACGCAATTCGCTCTAGCCTTTATTTAAAACTAAAATATTTAACGATTCACAAATGAAATACTTTAACTAATAGAAAAAAGAGTAAAAATGTAAAGCAAAATTTAATAAACTAGGTCTAGCCAGTCCAGTTATAGCTAGATTTTATATACGAAATCCATGAATGTCATATAGGGTGTTGGACCTAACTAGGCATAGTAAGACAGGTTTGGAGCTAGACTCGTTTATACATATCCATTATAGTCATAAAGACCCAAGATTTCCACCGCCACCATCAAGGCAACTAAAGCTTAACTAGACCATCATCCCACCAATAAGTCGGAACTAAAATTAGTCGAAACCATATTAGAATTGAACTTGAAACTAGAAAGTTCAGATTGATCTATATGCATGTAATATTTAGACTTTCGGATGTGTAATATATGATTTGACAGTAACCTTTTACATGCCTAAATTAAAAAATCACTTTTTAAAAGGGACCACACTATCATATCTACAACTTCCCTATGATTTAGAATGTATAAGATAATTATTTATAAATTTGTTAGAAGTATACCAATTTTTTTATATCATTTTAATTATTTTTAGCAAAAGATGTTACACGCTAAGTCCATATTATATTCTGATAAATTGTAACGATAAGAAATTTCTCATAATTGTAATTTTATATAAATAAGATATTCCACTATATCATGCTCAATCTCATCACCCTTATAAGTATCAATTTAATTTTATTTATTAAAAGTCAAAAGTAGCTTATTAAAGTAATGAGTTAAATGCAAATTTGATCCTTGTGGTTTACAAAAATTAATAACTAAGGTCCCTCAGCAGAATTTTTAACTAACAAGGTCCCTATAGTTTTGGTTTTTATAACACATACGTAGGGCTGGCAATTTCCGACACGACCCACCAACCCGACACGACACGATACGAAAATAAAAGTCTGTTATAACTCCCAGGGCCGTTCCGATCTTTTGAGAGGCCCTGTTACGATAACGTCAAAATTATTGACTGATAATTAGATAAATAATTAAAAAGCCAAACAATAAAAATTGTTGCTTTAACTTGTAAGACTTTTAATACAAATAAAATGATTCTTCTAACGTTTTTCGAAACAAAATCTTCAATAAACTCATTATAATCAACTTTCTCCAAAAAACCATTATCAATAGCTATCAAAGCTAGTCCGTCGTTTAACTAAATTAGAGTATTAAACAAAAAATCATTCCATTTTTTTTAACTAAATTGGAGTATTAGACAAAAAATCATTCAATTCCAACTTTTCCCTTTAAAACTTAAATGAACAATAAACTTGTTGGAAGCTATGAGATAATATGTAACTGCAATCAAAAATAAAAATTACACAAACAATAGAAAACTTACAATTAAAAACTAGTTACTACAAATTAACATTGGAATCGTATAGGCGGCCAAGGAAATGAGGAATCAATAAGTAATTTGTTGATAAAGACTAAATAAGAGTACAGATTTCTTGATTCTGAACTCGAAGATCGGCAGATCGGTGATTTGCAATCGTGAGTAATGATTGATTCGAACTTGGACAAAAATATATAATGAATTTTTGTGACCGTTGTTGATGAAATAGAACATAAATCAGAATTAGCCTTTCTTTGATCAAATCAATGAACATAATTTGTAATTGCAGTTTGGAACAGAAGAGTCGTGGCCGATCAATTAGAGATGGAGGATTGGAGGGAATCAATTTAGTTTCTAAATTTTAGGGATTTAATTTTCTTTTTCCAGTTAATTAGGTGTGCAAGTATTTAATTCATGGGCTGGACTTATCTCTAATAGAAAATATCACATATATTAATATGTAATATATATATATATATATAACAGAAGTATATAAAATATTTGGGCCCTTTCAATAAGTGGGCCATGTTCCTTAGAACATAATGGCACAGCCCATGGCACATGCCTGATAAGTTATAAGGACTTAATCATTCAAAACTGAATAGTTCGTTGGGTTTTTTTGTACTTTTCCCTTAATAATAATATACTAAATAGTATTTCTCTCCTTATAATTATTTTTGGAGTGTTTTCAATTTTAAAGATGTTTACACACAATATCTATCTTTTATTTTTTTTATCTAAAAAAATGTCTTATGAAATCTGTTAGAGAAAAATTATGTCCAAAATTTTTAAAGTCTCTGTTTGTAACACCCGTGTTTTTTTTCGAATAAGACGATTTCGGGTTTGAGTAGAAAGTAACCTTTTAAGAAAATGTGAGAAATAGAATTTTAGATCAAATCTCAGATTTCATAGCATAGTTGGATGGGAAATTGAAATACGAATCCAACGGTTCTTTCGGAATCGAAATCGGAGCTATAACGAAGAAGTTATGGCCGAAACAAGTTTCACCCAAAAATCGCTCAGATGCTAGCGATCGCTAGCTATCACCCTAGCGATCGCTAGGCACAATTCTTCTAGGTTCTGTTGGAGCTCACGATCACTTCTAGGTCGCTAACAAAGCTAGCGATCGCTAGCCTTGACACCTAGCGATCGCTAGGTGTCTGCACAACCGGGAAATCGGGTTAAAAACCCTCCTCTCTTCATTTTATCATAACTTCTTCATTTCTAAACCTTTGGAGCTGATTCTTTTTCCTATATTCTCCTCTCTCCAAGATCTTCAAGATCCCATTAATGGATTGATAGTTAAAGTAGCAAGACTTGGAAGTTGATCTTCATCATCTAAATCTTCTCCACCTCATCTTCCACCTCCATTGTTGCTAGGTTTGAGTTCTCCAAGTTCTAGGGCTTTCTACTCAAGATTTGGCTAGGTAAGCTTATCTAAACCACTTGAGGTTTGTTAATCTACATAATGGGAGTTATGAAAGTAACCTAAGGTTTGATTTGCTTGATTTTAGGTTGTTCACATATTTGACCTAAATCTTGGATTTGGGGGTTTTGGTTACAAACCCTCAAGGTGAGTTCTCTATATGGTTTTAAGTATAGATCTAGTGTTGAATGATGTAGTTATGGAACTAATCCAAGGTATTAACTCCTTATCAGTTTAGGTGATTACTCAAGCTTTAAGCTAGGGTTTTGGTGAAAATTAGGGCTTTTGGCTTTACAAGCCCGAGGTGAGTTGCTAAAACCGTTTTGTTAAAACTGAGAGCACATCATCTTGTTGGATATTACGTGTCTTGCTCGATATTTGTGGATAACTATGTGTTTGGATGAAATGCCTAAATTTCTAGGTTTAGGATTTGCCATGAAATGAATAAATGACGATTCTCGTATGTATGGCTTAACTTGGACTATCGTATACATGAAACGATTCATTGTGTGCTACGAATGCATGAGTTATATCCATGTGATTACATGATGAATGCGTTTATGAGAAATGCGTGTTATTAAGTATGCCATGGATTGATGCAAAGGAATTGAATTTCCGAACCTGTTGATTTATATGAAATGAATGAAAGTATTGGGACTTTCGATAATGCATAAATTGTATAACTAAAATGTTATGGAGCACCGTTGGTCAAAAAGAGGGATGCTATTGGTCACTAGTCAAAAAGTGGACCGGGATGTCACTAGTCAAAAGGTGAGTACCCATGTTTTCGTGCAACGTAAATTGGACAATGTGGCACTAGTCAAAAGGTGTACACTATGTCGTTTTTGGAAATGAGATTGATTTAAAGTGGCACTAGTCAAAAGGTGTGCACTTCAAGTTTACACGAGTTCGACTCAGTCTTGGGTGGCACTAGTCAAAAGGTGTGCACCTATGTCCCTCGCCATTCGTGTAGCCGCGAATGTGCTTGGCCTCTGAGGTTGCCTATACGAGTCTTCGTAGGAGGACGGCAACGGGGTGTCTCGACTCTGAGGTGTAACTTGCTTGGTGAAAGTGGGTCGCTCCCACGGTTTTCAGAGATAAAAGATAAACCGGTTTAACATGGTGCATTTTGTTGTTAATACACTTTCGTATATTGTAGGACCTCTTTTGTTGTGAAGAGTCAGAAAACACTATCTTTATCAGCTTTCTAGTTTAATTTCAGTTAGTTGTAAACATTTCAGTTTTTGTTAGCCCTTGTTTGAAGTTTGGAACTTCGAGGGCCTTTATTGACAATCTTTGTAACTTCCTCTTACCTATATAAGGTAAGAGATGATTAGGGTTTTAATGTTGGATTCATACTTTACTACTTTGGGCAAAAAACCTCCATTAATGAATTCATCAAGCTTTTGTTCTTCAATCCATCTGATTTCATCCATTTCTCTTCATTTCTATTGAGTTTTGGGACAACAATTGGTATCAGAGCCATACCTTGTTGATTCCTTGGCTTTGTTGTTGATTTTAAAAGATTTCACAAGTTTTTAAAACTTTGAGTTTTCTAAACTTTTTGGGTTTTTAATCCAAAAAGTGGTTTTAAAAAGAGTTTTATAAGTGATAAGTGATTCCCCACTGTTTTCTAATCATTTTCCTACAAATTGGGGGTATTATCACTTATCTTTTAAGTGATTTTTAGTGATTTTGAGTGATTTTTCGGAGTTCCTGTGCAGGTTTTCCGAATCGGAAAACGAGAGCTGAAATTTCAGTTCAAATTTTCCGAATCGGAAATTGTACTATACTCCGAATCGGAAAACACCTCTTTTCCGAATCGGAAAATATCATTTTCCGAATCGGAGAACAGGCTTCTGATTTGGGGTTTTGCTCCTGAAAATATCATTTTCCGAATCAAGCTTGCCTTTTCCGAACCCAACACTTTCCGAATCGGAAAATACCATTTTCCGAATCGGAAAAGTGCCTTTTCCGCATCCAGTATTTTGAGCCAAATCCGATTCGGAAAACTTCAGTTTCCAGATCGGATTTCGCCTCTTCGGGCCGGAACTCTTGACAACTTGTTCCCCGAATTCGACACTTAGCCTCTTTTCAAAACCTTTTAATTTTCAAAGCTATTTGTGTCCCAAGGCGCTCAAAATACCTGTTTTCCAAAACTTTTTAAAGCCAAGTGAGTCTTACGAGGAGGTCTGTCAGTGTGAGAGAAATGTCGAAGGAAATCATCGGCATAGGATCCGAATCTCGCCCTCCCGTCCTGGTGATGGGCGAGTACCAACAGTGGAAACGCAGAATGATCCACTTCCTAGATCTGCTGGATGAGAATCTTATGAAGTCCATCCGTGAAGGGCCTATCAGACCGACCGTCACCGTCGCAGCAGTTCCCAGAACCGATACATGTCCAGAACTACCGGCTTATGTGGTTGAGAAGCCTGTCGAGATGTTCAACCCAGAACAGAGAGCCCGACACCTCATCGACAAGCGTGCCCTTACTCTCTTGATCATGGCTCTCCCAAACGACATGTACGCGAGAGTTGACAGTCTGACCAACGCACGAGACGTTTGGTTGGAAATCAAGCAACAAATGCAAGGAGGTGATACTGCTCTGGAGAGTCAGAAGGAAAGCGCGCTCAATGCCTACGAAGGCTTCAAGGCTAGGGAAAACGAATCCCTCACGGAGTCTTACCAAAGATTGAATTCCTTCGTCAACGATCTGAGGCGGCTCGGGGTTGAGAAAACGAAGTATGAAGTGAATGTCAAGTTTCTGAAGAATCTCACGCCAGAATGGCAAAATTTGGCAATCAACATTCAGTTAAGCCGGAATCTGGGAATTATGGGTCTGCATGACTTATTCAGCATGATGGTTCAACACGAAGAATTCATCACCGGTGGACGAACCAAGAAAGCAGTTGATCCTCTGGCACTGTCGGTCGTGCCCTTCGGAGGACCAAGCCCTGCTCCTATCCAACCAATGCCATACAACAATGTTTCTCCCCAGTACTATCAAGAGGAATACAATCAAGAGTTCAACCCGAACTATGGAACAAGCGTACAACATCCTGATGATCCAGTGATTATTTCCATCTCAGATGAAGAACTCTTCCATGTGAATGAGTCCCTTGCCCTCATTTCACACAGCGTACAACGACTGAACGCAAACCGTGGATACAACCGATCACGAGGATCCGGATTTCCTAGTGGAGGAAGAATGGGGCAAGGAAGGGGAGGTCATTATCAGCAAGATAGAGGTCAGTACGGAAATCAAGGGAGAGGAAGCTATCAGCAAGGGGGAATCCAGGCATACGATCAAGGAGGTTATCGGAACAACCAAGGGAGGTACAGGGAAGATCAAGGCAGATACAGAGATCAGCCCAGAAGAGACAACATGTACCTTGACTATCAAGGAGGCCAAGGTAGTCAAGGAGATTGGAGAGGTCAAGTCTCAGACATCAACTACCGAAACAACATGAGGCAATATACTCCTGAGTCTGGGTATGTTGATCGTCAGGGATATGAGATCGGGTATGGAGGAAGACATGAGAGTGGAAGGCTAGATCAAGGACCAGGCTATGGGTATGAGCAGAATAGAGGTGATCGAAGGCAAGATGAGAGAATGGATCACGGGAAAAGCAACTACAACGGAGGTGATTCCCGGGGAAGCAGCTCCAGGAAAGTCCAGAAGGAAGATCCACAGATTCAAGCTGAACAAGGAATTCAACGGTCAAATCATCCCCAAGTTCCCATAACCCAGAACCCCGCACCTCAACAAACCGCAAGTCCCACTACCACTTGTTACAAGTGTGGTAAGTTGGGACACTACGCTAGAGATTGCTCCGTCAAGTACAAGGATGCAGCGTACTTTGAGAGGAAGGCCTCATTGATGAGGAAGAAGGAAAAAGGGGTTGCTTTACTGGTTGATGAAGAAAACTGGGTTTGTGAAGAGGAGAGTTCAGACGAGGATGATCATATGGTGAAGGGTCTTTGCTTGATGGCTGACTTCGAGGGATCAGAAGCAGTTGGACCGAGCACTTATCAAGATATTGATCCGTCTGAGGTATCTTCTATTCCAGATATAATTGATACTGTGGCAATGTTGGAGTCTAAAATTTGTGAATTAGAGAGATGTCTCCAATCGGAGAGGACTCTCGTCACGAAATTTAGAATCGACAGTGCAATTTACAAAGACTCTCTCGAGGACTTGACCATAGTTTATAATCATGAAACACTTGAGTCTGAGATTAGAGAGTCCAATTTAGCAAACAAACTTAGTTGTCTTCAAAAAACCCATGAGGAACTTAACAGTAATCATGGGGAGCTCAACATTAAATTCCAGTTACTTTCGGAAGAAAGAACTCGGTTGTTTTCAAAAATCCAAGAGCTTGAGGACAACAATTTCAAAAGAGGACAATCTGAACAGACTTTAAGTATCCTCACTCAGCATGCCAAAAAGAATCCTTTTTACAAAGCCAAACCCGGCCTAGGTCTGTCTGAAAACCATGTTTTAGATAAAGCACCTTCTCATCTATACAATTTTGAGGAAATGGCAGCCTCTAAGCCCAAACCTGCCCTTGTAGGAGGACATGTGACTGAGGAATTCGTTAGGCAGACTGTCACGTACACCGAAGTCATAAACGGTGAGACCATAACTAGAACCACCAGTCCAACGAACAGTACCTCTAGCAGTCCACCCACTAGCCCCCTTCCAATAGACCAATCTTTGTTCCGGCTAGTGATCCGACCAACTCCGAACCTACATGGGAAGGCATTAAGGCCAGAACCCCTAGAGTAGCAATGCCTCCCATCAACTACACAGACCTGAACTCAAGCTATGATACTAGGGAAATGGAACTTTCAGAGGAGACATTAGTTATCCCACCCGAGGATACTTCCGCAACTAAGTGTCCCGACCTAGTCAGGCTAGAAAAAGAGGTGTTTGCTCTTAGGTTAAAAGCCATGGATTTGGATGCATGTCAACATCAGATCTTAAATCTGAAAGTTATTGTTTCGGAGAAAGACACATTGGTACGCACTCTGGAAAAAGACTTGCTCGAGGCCAACGCCGAGAGAATTAGGCTTTCTTCAGAGTGTGAAACCGCAACCTCGGCTTTTACTGATTTTCAAATCAAGGTTGCGGATCTTCAAACTCGATACGTTCTTTTAGATATCCATTTTGAACTTTTAAAAGAACTTGATCACGATGAAAGGATAATGTATCGCCGATCTTTAAACAACCAACTAGTGTCTAACTCCATTTTGAAAAGGAAAGTCTTGAATCTTGAAAAACTTAACTGTTCAGATTCAGTTAATGATAAGACTACTCCAATCCTTAACCATCCGAAAGTCAATCCCCAACCCAAACCTGTCTTAGATACGGAGGACCATTACTCCATAGTCTCAGATGATGATGAACCCCCTAACTCACACCACAGGATAGCCGAACCCAAGACTGTCCAAGATCCAAATATTGAATATGATATGAAGGTGTTTTTAGATGAGGATGATGATCCTTCAGGCTTTATTCCAAAGAAGCCAAAATCTGTTGTTGTCAAATCTGAGATGCCTACTGAGTCACGAGCTCCTATTTCTGAGAAAAGTAACCCTAAGGGTGAAAAATGTGTTGGTACTGACAAGGGTAAGTCAGTTAAGCCTCACGCACCCAAAGGACTCCAGAAAAAAGTCTAACGATGCTCGTAACTCAATCAAGCCCATTAAAAGTCTTGACTTTCATTCAAGTTCCTTTGAAGTGGGTGAGACCTCTCAGTTACAACCCAATCAACCTTTCAATTCCACAAAACCTAAATTTTCTAAAATGTCATCTGGTAAAGGTGGTAACTCCATTCCCACAAAGCCGTCCTCTAACTCACACCGTGCTTTTCATGCAGATGCGAGGAGGAAAGATGGTGGACCGAATGTGAAGCCACCAAGAAAGGATCATCATGGAAGGAACAACTTTTTTTCTGCTTTCCCTAAGAAACATAGTCCTAGCCGTGCGGGTTTAGGCTATGTTCCACCTAATGTAGGAAAGAATTCGAACATGTCTGTTAATTGTAATCGTAACTTGAACGATGCCATTAATACTTTTCGCAATGACATGTGTTTTATGTTTGATAATTTCCTGCGTTATGGTGTGTCTAACTCTTTCTATGCTCCTAATTCTAATGTCAAATCCCGAAAGAGAAGGGGAAGAAAAAGAGGGAAAGCTAAGTCCTATTCGTCAGTGAAGTCCCCTCCGCCTAAGGAGAAATCCGAAAAGGGGACGGCACCGACTGATTTATCTGTCTCTAACCCAAAGGAACCCATTTGGCAATGGGTCCCTAAACAAGCTTAGTTGTCTTGCAGGTCAGTCATGTGTGGTACTTCGATTCCGGCGCATATAGACACATGACTGGTCAGAGATCCTTCCTTTTCGACTACGTTGAAAGGTTTGAGGGATATGTTAAAACCGCCGACAAGACGCCTAAGCCAATGGTGGGTTATGGGAAAATTGCGGATGGGAGATACATCATTAAAGATGTAAGGTATGTCGAGGGGTTAGGCTACAACATGTTCAGCTCCAGTCAGTTCTGCGACAACGGATACTGGGTGAAGCAATTTCAATACGGAAGCGATGTGAATGATGAAGACAACAACGTCATCCTTAGTGCACGGAGGAATGGCAATCTTTACTCCACCGTCTTCCGTTCTATCCCTCAGACACACCCACAATTTGAAGCAATTTCTGATCCGAGGAATGCAATCTGTCTGCTCGCAAAGGCTTCAAAGGAGGACAGTTGGTTATGGCATCGAAGACTCTGCCATCAGAATTTCAAAGACATGAACAAGCTGGTTTCGAAAAATCTCGTCAAGGGACTACCCGAGACTCGCCTTTCCAAGGATACACTATGTCCCGCTTGCGAACAAGGAAAGATGACGAGAAGCTCTCATCCTCCGAGGATGGATACGAATAGCAAGAGTCCCCTTGACATGATTCATATGGATCTTTGTGGACCTACCAGAACCGAGAGCCTAGCCCGAAAAAAATACATGTTAGTTCTCGTTGATGAGTTCTCTAGGTTCACATGGCTTGAGTTCCTACGAGCCAAGTCTGACGCTGCCGATCGAATCATTGCCTTCATCAAGCGGATTCAAGTTCTCTTGGGTCGCCGAGTGAAGAAGTTGAGAAGCGACAACGGGACCGAGTTTCGCAATGCTAAGCTGCAATCCTTTCTCGAGGATGTAGGAATCTCTCACAACTTCTCTGCCGTGCGCACTCCTCAACAAAATGGGGTAGTGGAAAGGAAGAACCGGACGTTGGTCGAAGCGGCGAGATCCATGATGGCTCATTCTGGTGTCCCTCAATCATTTTGGGCTGAAGCAGTATCAACAGCTTGCTACACGCAGAATCGGACCTTGATCGTCAAGCGGACCGGTAAAACCGCCTACGAGATGGTCGAACAGCGTAAGCCTAACATCGATTACTTTAGAGTTTTTGGATGTAAATGCTATGTTTTAAATGACCGGGATGATTTGGGAAAGTTTGAACCCAAGTCTGATGAGTCTATCTTCATTGGATACTCACATAACTCGAAGGCTTATAGGGTTTTCAACAAACGGACCCGAACCATCCTGGAAAGCTCAAATGTTGATTTTTCTAAAACCGAAACTTATTCTGTGGCAAGTTCAAGTAATGTAAATGCCTCTTTTCCTGAACTGTTCACCGCACCACCGAGCATAGATTCTTCCACTAACATTTATGTTTTAGACTTCTTAGACCTCGCAGATTATGATCTACCCACACTCACGGGTCCGATTGTAGTTCCTGCTCATGCTGGCTCAACCTCTACTTCAGTGACATCCGATGCTTTCGTCACTGAGCCATCTTCAAGTACTTCTACTAACTCAATGACACCGGAATCAGCGGTCTCCCTCAATGAAACCTCATCTGCCGCCTCACCGGAACCTGTCCGAGAACAGACCACACACCCTGTTCTTGCACCTATCCCAGAAGAAGCTCCACTACCTTCACCCAGTTCTGCTCAAAGAACCTATGCTCAGGTAGTGCGTGAGCCCCGATCAGAGGCATCACCGCGGATTAATCTGGAAGTCGGGTCATCAAGTAGAAACCAGCAAGAGGTATTTGCCGTGCAAGATGAGAACGACGCCACCAACAACCAACAAGCTTATGTCACTCATCCGCACACTCGAAAGTGTACAAGAGATCATCCCCCCTCCAGATCATCGGGAGTCCCTCACAACCTGTCACTACAAGATCTGCAAAGAATGTAGAAAACCTGATTCGATTCGGAGGGTTCCTTAGTGAATTCGAACCTTCGGATGTTTCCCAAGCTCTTTCCGATCCTGATTGGGTTTTAGCAATGCAAGAAGAGCTTGCGGAATTCGAGAGAAACAAAGTCTGGCGTTTGGTAACCAGACCATAGGGAAAATCCATCATCGGCCTGAAGTGGATCTTCCGGAACAAGAAGGACGAGAACGATCTCATCATCCGGAACAAGGCTCGATTGGTCCCCAAGGGTTATCGCCAGCAAGAGGGTATCGACTACGATGAGACATTTGCGCCCGTAGCTCGGATCGAGGCAATTCGGATCTTCCTTGCGTATGCTGCACACAAGAACATGACGGTGTATCAAATGGACGTCAAGTGTGCCTTCTTGAATGGAGTTCTTCAAGAAGAGGTGTACGTCGAACAACCGGAAGGATTCGTTGATCCCAGATTTCCAGAACACGTGTACGTGTTGGACAAGGCGCTTTACGGTCTCAAGCAAGCTCCTAGGGCATGGTACGAAACACTCACTGATTACTTACTAGGAGTTGGCTACAAGAAAGGTACAATCGATCCCACTTTGTTTCTTAAGAGATCAGGTAAAGATTTAATTATAGTTCAGATATACGTGGATGATATAATCTTTGCATCTACGAAGCCTGAGATGTGCCAAGAGTTTGAGAACACCATGAAATCCCAATTCAAAATGAGCATGATGGGCGAGTTGACGTTCTTTTTAGGACTTCAAGTTCGGCAACGCCCTGATGGCATTTTTATAAATCAAGCCAAATACGTTCAAGATCTTTTAAAACGATTTGATTTCGGTGGTTCAAACTCTGCGGCAACACCAATGCCCAGAAATTTTCAACTAAATGCAGATACTTCTGGTAAACCGGTTGACCAGAAGACTTATCGGGCAATCATTGGTTCTCTCTTGTATCTCACGGCTAGTAGACCAGACATTGTCTTCTCCACGGGTGTCTGCGCTCGTTTTCAGTGTGATCCACGTGATTCACACTTGTCTGCAGTCAAAAGAATCCTTAGGTATCTGTAGGGCACACCGGATTTTGGCCTTTGGTACCCAAAGGATTTTGGTTTTGAACTAATTGCATATACAGACTCAGACCATGCAGGTTGTAAGCTCAACAGGAAAAGCACATCTGGTGCTTGCCAGTTTCTAGGAGACAAGCTAGTGAGTTGGTCATCCCGGAAGCAGAATTGCGTATCCTTATCCACCGCGGAGGCAGAATATGTTGCCGCCGCCTGCTGCTGCTCGCAAGTACTGTGGATGAAAACCCAACTTGCCGACTTCGGATACACCATGCAAAGGATTCCCATCTATTGTGACTCCAAGAGTGTGATTCAGATCACGGCAAATCCGGTTCAACATTCTCGGACGAAACATATTGACATACGATATCATTTCATCAAAGACCACGTCGAGAAAGGTAATGTTGAACTTTACTTTGTTGAGAGTGACTATCAGCTTGCTGACTTGTTCACAAAGCCGTTTGACGAGAAACGTCACTTCTTTCTCCTTAGCAAGTTAGGAATGCTAGACCTCCCTGCCTGAGGTCTAGGGGGAGTCGGGAGTTTAGTTTATGAGTGCATGTGTGTAGGGGGAGCCCTTGAGAGATTACATGAATTAAGGGGGAGTACTACGTCTTGCTTTAAATGTTTGTTGTGCTTGCTAACGTTCTCGGATCCACAACACCTTGGATACCATTTTATACTTTCTTTTGTAGGTGTGGAACCCCACGACGACTTCTGATTACTTCAGATCAGGACTCGCACAAAATCCAGCTGAGACGAACCAAGTAAGTCTCTTTTCTCGGGAGTCGAGCGCTGAACTTGTAAATTTTTAAGAACTTGAAAGTTCAGGGGGCGGTAGAGTACATGTCTTGAACTTACAAGTTCGGGGACTAACTTTGCCACTTTCTGATTCTTAAAGTTAAGGGACTCGTTTTGCACTTTTGTAAAACTTGTAGTCCAGGGTCTGTTTTGAAACTTTTTAAAACTACAAGTTCAGGGACTAGTTTGTAAGTTTCTTGAAACTTCAAGTCCAGGGGTGGTTTTTGCCAATAGGTGAAAGTCGGGTTAAGGGAGTCATCAGGAGAGCCAAACACAGTGTTTTTGACCCAAACACAGTGTAATTCGGGAAAAATATAAATACCGGTTTTCAAGATTTACTTTTCACAAATTTCAAATTTTTCACTTTTCTCTCTCTGAACTCTCACCCGATAACCGCTCTCGCGCTCGATTCGATATCGCTCGTTTTTGCTCCAATCGTCGATCCAAATACGTTTTCGGATTCCTGGTAAGTTCACGATCAATCCTTACATAGTTATAACGTCTAAATCTGTCGTTTTAAGGTCTGGATCGAAGCCCAAACTTTTCAAAACTTACCCGAAACCCAAACTTCTTGGAATGGGATTTCGGGGTGTTAAAACGATCCTCTGTTGATTAGAAACTTGTTCTTAACTGTTTTAGGATGCATGTTAATAGTTTAGAGCCTTAGATCGACGTTTGGTGAGCGGTTTTTGATGTGGAACTCGAACAGCCTCGGTTTTCCGAATCGGAAAACTTGAATGTTCAAGTTTTCCGCATCCATACACGATGAATACTCTTAAATGTTTTCCGATTCGGAAAACCAGATAAATCCGATTCGGATTATCAGGTTTTCCGAATCCACTTGTGTCTCGTTTTTCAAGCTTAATTTTTCCGATTCGGAAAACATGGAATTACCCTTACGGGTTTCCGAGGTTTTCCGAATCACGTATGAGACCAAGTCTTGTCAAAATTTTTTCTAAGTCCCTCACTTTTCCGAATCGGAAAACTATGTTTTCCGAATCGGAAAACCTTCTTGTTCTTCATGCTTTATTTTTCTAAGTATGGGAGTTATCCGATTCGGAAAATCACCTTTTCCGAATCGGAAAACTTGTGTTTTAGTTGGCTCAAAATTTTTTCTAAGTGTTGAGTTCTCCGATTCGGAAAATCACCTTTTCCGAATCGGAAAACAACCCCTCGTGTGTTTGCTCGTTTTTCAACTCGGAAAATACAAAATACTCATTTTTGGGTTTTCGAGTTTTTCCGACTCGCGCCTAGTCGAGGGTATAGTCTTTTTCACGTTGCATTTTTCTAAACACTTAATTTGTTTGTGACTTGACAGAAATGGCTCGTCAATCGAACACTCCTGCTCCTCCTTCTCCGGTCAACAACGCTGCTGACCGAGCCCTCATTGACCCTACCGACATCCGTCCCATCCACCAGAACAATGAGTACGTTGACCTAGGCAACTTCACTGCTTAGGAAGAGGTGGTTCTGGAGATACTACGGGCGCATCCTTTGGCTTATGTGATGCAGGCTACTGCCGACATTCCCATGATTTACCTTCAGTAGTTCTGGAGGTCATCTACCGTGGAGAACCGAGATGGCATGCTGACCATCGTGGGTCGAGTTGACCACACCGAACTCACCATCACTGTGGAGGACCTGAGGCGAATCCTCCGTCTGCCTGCCGCTACTCCTGAGGCCCCGTTCGAACCACTGGTCACCGGCCCCGAGCTCTTCAGCGAGATACTCGCACTTGGGGTCCACTTCACAGCGAACAACTGACCGAACGGGATCTCCCAAGTCACCCAGGGGATGCTGCCCCCAATCTGGTTCTCCTTCTTCAACATACTCAACAGGACCTTGTCTTCGAAGACCCACGGAGTGGACCGTGCATCCACACAGTTCTGGCATGTCATTCATGCGGTCGCCTACGGGAGGCGTATCGACTTCGCCCAACAGCTTTGGGCGGACATGGTCACCGACGTCAGACAAGGGCCCGCACGAACTCGTCACACATCTATTCCCTGGATGCGGTTCTTCAGCCTAATCATCCGTGAACACATGGATCACCATCCGGCCGTCAGACGCAGATCCGGCCATCAGCGCTTCGAAGGCATTCAAATCGGCAGGATAAACCGAAGGACTCTGCGAGCAGGTCAGGTAGAAATGCCTATCCCTGATAATGTGCTAGGTATGGCGGACCGTAGGGCGGAGAGTGTTAGAATGTACCGTGCGTCCTTAGGATTAGAAGACGCGTCCACGGACTCCTCAGAACCGAGAGCCCTACCCCGGACGCGCGACCCGTCCTTTCTAGGAGCCATGCCTCTGGCACGGCGGGCCTGAGCTCCAGTGGGGGAGCTCAAGGCTCGGGAGTGATGAGTGTGGTCGTAAGGGGCGAAGCGGGTAGAGTCGTTGGTACGTCTGCCACATAGCACATGACGAGAGCCGAGGCCTATCAGATGATGATCAGAAACCGCACCCGTCGAGCTCGAACGCAGACCTATGTCGATGAGTCATCTCCCATTGCCATCGAGCGTGACATCACGAGTCACTTCCGGGTGAAGCAGTACACCGGGATTCTCCAGCAGTCACCGGTACACTCGTCATCGGAAGAGCGCCGATCGCCAACACCGCCGCAACAACCAGAACCGACTGGTGAGGACGTGGAAGCTTCCCCACAAGAACAAGCACACGTTCCCTCACCACCACTCGCGGCGGCCGGTGCTACTCAAGCAGGCGAACCCTCCGGCGAACCATCCGGTGATGACTCCGACGGTCACGAATCCCCCGAGCATACTCCTTCGAACCGTCGTGAGCCCGATGACGAGGCCACAGATTCAGAGATGGTGGACTACGGATCAGACTCGGAGTTCCAGGAGACAGAACCGAAGGGCGGAAAGGCCCAGATTATTGATGTGGATGAAGCCACCTCTTCCTTCAACGATGACAGGATCTCCGGAGATCCCGTGCTTGCTGAGGATCTAGCTTCAGATGACCGGACCGTCGGTCGAGAGGAAGAAGGTGAGGCCGAGGTTGCTACCGGCTGGGGGAGAGAAGATAGCGAGGAAGAAGAGAGAGAGAGAGGAGAGAAAAAGAGACCGATGATGTAGAGGTCCAATTAGGCGAGCCATGGGCTCAGATTCAGCAGGCGGGCGAAGAAGAAGAGCCAATTAGGTTAGAACCGGAAGTTCCCCTACCCCTGAGTCAAACAAACAGAGAGGCAACCCACACCGAGACCGGGCACCCTACGGTGTCTGGTCAAGACGCTAGCAGCCAACTAGCGCACTTGCACACCCCACCCAGCCACTCGACCATCTCTCAACAGATGGTCGTTTCAGTCAGTCACGGGGATCAAGCACAACTTCCACCGGCCACTCAATCGGAGTCTGCCGGTGTTGAGATAAGAGAGGATCTGCCCCACCTCTCGACTTCACTTGCTGCACAAAGAGTCGTAGAGCCACTTCCCGGGACGTTTACGATCCCTTCTATCAATAGGCCACGATCTATTGTACCACAAGCGGAGATCCCACGGGACTCCGCCGGAACGGGGAGAGTTGGTGCGTCGGGTGACGCCCTTCGAGGATCCGCCGGAAGCCCTGACACCGTCAACATCATACCAGCGGTGACGTCAGGCCGAGAGAGCACCTCAGTAGGACTCTTCTCGACAACTGGAGCCCAAGTGGCACCGGGTGTTGCACTACTGGGACAGGGTCCGACAGACTCGAGCAAAGTCTCTAAAGATGCTCACGCAACACCGGGGCTTCTAGGCCTGACGGATTCGGGTGGAATCCCTAAAACCACCCCAGTACCAACGGGACTTCGAGGTCCGACGGATTCGGACGACATCCTAAAAGTCGTCCAAACCAGACTACTTGCGGTGGAGGAAGCCAACCGGGCGAGGGATGCGCGGGTCGAGGCACTGGAGAAAGCCTTGGCCGAGACGGAGAGAAAGAGATCGGCGGATCTTGAAGCGTCGCGAAAGCTTCAAGAAGACAGGGATGCGGAGCTTTACGAGCTCAAACGGCGAATCAAGGGCAAACACTCCGAGGCAGCCCCGTCAACCGAAGCACCGATCCCTCGTCAGACCGAGGACGTTCATCTCATCTTACACCACTCAGAACGACAGCCTCTCCGCCAAGCTTCGCGATCGGGAAGCCCAGATAGAGATCCTCCAGCAGCGCATCAGGGAACTGGAGGCCACGTGTCGGTCTCAGACTCAGCCTTCCAAACGGAGGCATGACGAACCTGATGACTCGGCACCAGGTCCTCATGAGGGGGAGGTGCAGGCTTCATCCAAAAGGCCTCGCACCGACCTCCACTCTGCCTCCGGTTCCAGTTCTACTTCAGCTCCAGCCTCATCGGCCGCCCCCTCTAGTGCACCATCGGATTCTGCTGCCGCCGATGCTCCCTATGTCGATTCAGACACGGAGGAGATTCCTGACATGGGGAGTTGGCACTACGAGCCGATCCCGGCAGGGGAGACAGTTCAGTTTCCTCAGATGACCGATACGGCGCAGATTGACGTCGTTCCCCCGGAAGCAGCGCCGACAGACTTATCAGACATTCAGATTCCGGAGGAAGCCCGGAAGATTCTTCGGTCGCTTGCTCAGAGCCTCAGGATTTTCCAGAGGGGGGACGACATCGTCCGGGATTCAGACTACAACAGCTTCCTATCGGCATTTGAGTTTCCCACTCCAGAAGCTCCTCGGACCATCCACTCTACAGATCCAGAGTCCTCCGCTCCAACAGTCATCCAGCTCAACTGGAATCATTCCGTCATCTTCCGACCATTCCTTAAGACCTTCACCCGCATCTTCCAGCAGGAAAGGCTGCACGTATGGTCTCGAAAGGTCTACTTCGGGATCTCGCACATCAAGACGAAGAGAAGAAGGACTGCTTACGTGCACCAGAGGATGTGCAACTGGGCCACCCACGGACGCCAAAGAATCCGACGTCGTTTCATCAAGGTAACTGCTATGCGCCCTTACAGACAAGGTCATCAGATTTTCCTTGAGTACGACGTCCGTATGTACGGGACCGGCACTCCACAAGGTGAGCTACAAGACTGGTCGTTCACGGAAGCAGATCTGGACCGGGTGCATTTGGAAGATCTCCTCACGCTCATCAAGTACCTCCAAGGTCCAATTCTCCGACCCGAACACTACAGAGACGGCACCGAGATACTGATGAAGTATGTTCGCCACGCGATCACACTTGCGCGGGTGACGGACTACCAGCTTGCGATTGAGAGCCGCCAGCCGAAGGTCAACCTGCTCAGACCGAACCTGCTCGTACCTGGTATTGATGCCTACCTTCCCTACATGCCAACCAGGATACCGGAGCACGGGTTCTCTATGTGACGAGGAAGAAGAGGGAGCGAAGATTTATGAGATTTGGCGAACTTGCCAAGTTTTGCGACGGAACCCTTCTCTACGTCTACAACGGGATGCAGAGTAGACTATTGGCTGATCAGATACCGGGCCGGAAGATCATAGACGGGAAGGGAAAGATTCTGGAGGGCATGAACCTGATCGAGAGAAAGCTCAAGGAAAGGTTGATGTACAGACGCGTTGAGGCGGCGATGCAAATGAGAGCGAGGATCATCGGAGATTGGGAGGAGTTTCTGCAGATGTCCAAGTGGGAGCCGGCACTGGAGCTTCCACCACCTTTCTGACTTCTTCACAAAGGGGGAGATTGTAGGACCTCTTTTGTTGTGAAGAGTCAGAAAACACTATCTTTATCAGCTTTCTAGTTTAATTTCAGTTAGTTGTAAACATTTCAGTTTTTGTTAGCCCTTGTTTGAAGTTTGGAACTTCGAGGGCCTTTATTGACAATCTTTGTAACTTCCTCTTACCTATATAAGGTAAGAGATGATTAGGGTTTTAATGTTGGATTCATACTTTACTAGTTTGGGAAAAAACCTCCATTAATGAATTCATCAAGCTTTTGTTCTTCAATCCATATGATTTCATCCATTTCTCTTCATTTCTATTGAGTTTTGGGACAACATATATCTTACATGGCTTAACATGCTTTTATATGTATGATGTTTATTTGATACAACTCACTAGGCTCCTTTAGCCTAACACTTGTTTGGTGTCGATGTGTCTCTCAGGTACAAGGGACGCCGTTCCTAAGTAGGTGCCGGGATTGAGAGTGAGCTTTGGGGAAAGTGTGAAGAGACCGGTCCTTTAGACCGCGCAGGCATTGACAGATTGACAACCCTTTTTGTAGTCTCTTCCCTAGATAGGATTGAGACTAGATGGTTGTCACATTATTTATTTAGATTACAAACATTGTAATTATACACTACTATTATACCCCTGTTTTTGGGAAGAGCTCACGCTTTGGCGTATATTTGTACTAACACCTTTCGTAAATGAAGGTTTTTGTTTACTCCAATTTTTGGGGTGTTACAAGTTGGTATCAGAGCTTTAGTTTAAGCGAACTAGGTAATCACTGTAGTATGCCTAGACTTAAACTTAGCAAGTTAGTGAAAATGACGCCTACCGTGGGTAGAACCTTAGGTGGGGAGAGTGATAGGATTACGAATTCACGTTTATTCAGAGTTATGATGATAGTAACAAGAATGCTTAGGTACGATTAGTTCATAAATCACCTAGCTACTGATCTATGAATGCGTTGTACGCGAGTGTTTGAGTAACTATTATTATGAGGACGAAAAATGTTGGGATTCGTAAAGTAGTCTATTCTTATCCTATTCTCGTGCGTTTGTGTGACAGATCGTTATGGCGAACACTCGTAGTCAGACGGGTGCCGCGTGGGGACCACCCGATCAAACCGCATCAACCGCCGACCATCATGCGCGAACCGATGTGGTTGAGAGCCCACCGAGACTTTCGGTCCTAGGTGGGAGGACGGAGTTTATTCCAAGGGTCAACCTTGAGGATCGAAACCCGGTAATAACCGAGGTAACTTCGGAGATGAGAATCTTCGATAACGTGATGAAGGCCGTTACTGAGGCCATGACTAAGCAACAAGAATCGTTCGCCAGAATGTTGGAGGAGCGAGATGCTAGTCACCGCCGCCACGAGGCGGTGGGAGAGAATGCCGGTATTGGGTCGGGGGACGCGGCGGTAGTGGTGGTCACCGAAGAAACGCGGACGATCGGAGATAAAGAAAAGGCGAAAGGGAAGGGGTGTTCTTACAAAAACTTCTTGGGATGCAAACCCCCGGAGTTCCGCGGATGTAAGGAGCCAATAACATGCTTGTATTGGCTTCGAGAGATAGAAATGGCATTCGAGGCAAGCGAGTGTGACGACACCCAACGAGTCAAGTTCGCTTCACACCTTCTCAAGGGTGAGGCCCTAACTTGGTGGAACTTGACCCGTACTTCTCTCACGCCGGAAGTGCTAGCTAGACTCCCGTGGAACGAGTTCAAGAAGAAGATGCTCGAGAAGTATTGTAGCGAGCGTGCTCTCGACAAGATTGAAGATGAGTTCCGAGGGATGAAGAAGGGCGATTCTCCCGTTTCGGACTATGCGAAGGAATTTTTAGAAAGGTTGGGAATGGTGGAACACTTAGCCCCCGATGAAAAGGCGAAAATAAAGGCTTACGTGCGTGGGCTACCTGCCGAGATGAAATCGGCGGTTAGAATCGCAAGGGTTACTACCTTGCACGAAGCTATTGAAGAGTCGTTGAGAGTAGAAGACGATATCGCCCAAGCTCGAGCGGAACACTACCAAGCCGGGTAGAAGAGGAAAAGAGAAGAACCGACGGAACAACCATGTCCAACTAAGACGACTAATGATGAGAGACGAGCGGAGCCTCGTCGCGATTTATGGTGGTTCCATAAGTGCCGGACCAAGCATCATGGGCCGTGTCGCCGCGAACCTCCATCAGACCCTATCAGCTGCAGTAAATGCGGGAAACGGGGTCATATGGCTCGAGATTGCTCCATCCGGGGACTAGTTTGCATCGAATGTAAAGAACCGGGGCATTTCATGAGAGATTGCCCACAACTAATGAGAGGACCGGTCGGAGCCTTAAGCGAGCCTAGTGCAAGAAAAGACAACCAATCAAGGGCACCGAGTCGAGCATTCCAGATTACTGTTGATAAGGAGACGGAGAAGACTGATGTAGTATCGGGTAACCTTCTTGTTAACTCCTTGCATGCGTACATTCTAGTTCGTACGAGTGCCGCTCGTTCTTTGGTGTTAGGTCCCTTTTGCAAATCTTTCCTACGTTTATCAATACCTTAATCGATGTTTTAGCCATAAAAGTAGCAATTGAGAAGCAAGTAATATTTATGGGTAGTGCCTTGATAAGTGAATTGATCCACGGGGGGAGCATGCTTTGACGAATATCTAAAGTGTCATCTTTAGGTTGAATGAATTAGATAACTATTGTCTTGTTCCATAGATTGTGAAAGACTAGGACGTGAGATGATCTAGTAGTTTAATAATGGAACAGGAAGAGTGCAACGGTCCTAAGGGGATTAAGTGTTTTAGCAAGAACATTATAGGTTGAACAAAGGGTGCAAGGGAAATATGGTGATGTTGGTCTAGGAAGAAACTTTTACAAGGATAAAGGGGTTTGAAGGCGCTATTTATAGTAGAGTCGATGCATGATGGAAGTCTCATAGGTAAGATAGTAACATCTTGTGCCAAATAGGCGTACAATTCATTAGTATAATGAGAAGGGTGATTCGGTTAGGTAATGTACTCGAGTATTGGAATTAATTTGAGGTTTGGTGGGAATCTGCGCCCGGAAGTCGAGATTAGATCATCCAAAGTGACGGGTACGATTTTGTAGGTGCTAGGGTGTTTGGAAAATTATAGTTATGTTCACTAAGTGACTTTTCAAACCTCGATCGTAGAGAGCTTAGTCGAATGGTGATTACATGGACGAAATAATAGTTGTTAGGTGTGGCTAAGTATCGAGAAAATGTCACCTTTAGTGCAAGAGTAATGATGTTGTGAATTACTAAGGGTATTGCATGCCGTGAGAAAGGTGCAAGATACCGATATGTTAAATGGCCATAGAAAGACAAGCCTTTAAGAGTGGAATATGATCTTAAAAACGTTGCCCATAATTGATTTAAGGAGGAATTGGTGCTTAGAAATTCAAGGTTTAGTCACCTAAATCAAAGTTAGAACTGCGTAGGTGATTAGACAAATAGAAGCGCTATGATACTGCGTATGTGGAAATTTATGGATTAGTGGAAATTAGCAATGTGCTAAGTGAAGAAACTTAACTCCCTTATGGTATTCATAGGCGAGTGGACGGAATTTTCGAGGTCCCTTGAGAAGTAATGGCGACGGCTAGACACCGTTAGTGAGTGTGTGGAGACATTCCTTGATAGTAAAGTAACTCTTAGTCGAGTGATCGACATTAATAGGAGACGAATGATGTATGGTACCTTGAGCCATAGAATTTAGTTGATTTGGGTTGGTTAAATTGTACAAAGAGCTAAGGTTGCGTATTCTAGTGATATTACCTTTATAAAAGTGTTATGTTCTAAGAATAGGCGTAAAGTAATGACTTGAGATATTTTGATGAACTACCCTTAAGTTAGAAGGTTATATCAGTGCCTTCTTGGAATACTTAATTAAGACTAGTGTTAGTCTAACCAACCGGTATGGAGAGAACACGATCGCCTAATCTTGGCTAATGATAGAACGAGGCTATCAATTGTGGTTCGGACAAGGAGTAATTTCGGGGACGAAATTTTAATTAGGTGGGGAGGATTGTAACACCCGTGTTTTTTTTTCGAATAAGACGATTTCGGGTTTGAGTAGAAAGTAACCTTTTAAGAAAATGTGAGAAATAGAATTTTAGATCAAATCTCAGATTTCATAGCATAGTTGGATAGGAAATTGAAATATGAATCCAACGGTTCTTTCGGAATCGAAATCGGAGCTATAACGAAGAAGTTATGGTCGAAACAAGTTTCACCCAAAAATCGCTCAGATGCTAGCGATCGCTAGCTATCACCCTAGCGATCGCTAGGCACAATTCTTCTAGGTTCTGTTGGAGCTCACGATCACTTCTAGGTCGCTAACAAAGCTAGCGATCGCTAGCCTTGACACCTAGCGATCGCTAGGTGTCTGCACAACGGGAAATCGGGTTAAAAACCCTCCTCTCTTCATTTTATCATAACTTCTTCATTTCTAAACCTTTGGAGCTGATTCTTTTTCCTATATTCTCCTCTCTCCAAGCTCTTCAAGATCCCATTAATGGACTAATAGTTAAAGTAGCAAGATTTGGAAGTTGATCTTCATCATCTTCATCTTCTCCACCTCATCTTCCACCTCCATTGTTGCTAGGTTTGAGTTCTCCAAGTTCTAGGGCTTTCTACTCAAGATTTGGCTAGGTAAGCTTATCTAAACCACTTGAGGTTTGTTAATCTACATAATGGGAGTGATGATACTAACCTAAGGTTCGATTTGCTTGATTTTAGGTTGTTCACATATTTGACCTAAATCTTGGATTTGGGGGTTTTGGTTACAAACCCTCAAGGTGAGTTCTCTATATGGTTTTAAGTATAGATCTAGTGTTGAATGATGTAGTTATGGAACTAATCCAAGGTATTAACTCCATATCAGTTTAGGTGATTACTCAAGCTTTAAGCTAGGGTTTTGGTGAAAATTGGGGCTTTTGGCTTTACAAGCCCGAGGTGAGTTGCTAAAACCGTTTTGTTAAAACTAAGAGCACATCATCTTGTTGGATATTACGTGTCTTGCTCGATATTTGTGGATAACTATGTGTTTGGATGAAATGCCTAAATTTCTAGGTTTAGGATTTGCCATGAAATGAATAAATGACGATTCTCGTATGTATGGCTTAACTTGGACTATCGTATACATGAAATGATTCATTGTGTGCTACGAATGCATGAGTTATATCCATGTGATTACATGATGAATGCGTTTATGAGAAATGCGTGTTATTAAGTATGCCATGGATTGATGCAAAGGAATTGAATTTCCGAACCTGTTGATTTATATGAAATGAATGAAAGTATTGGGACTTTCGATAATGCATAAATTGTATAACTAAAATGTTATGGAGCATCGCTGGTCAAAAAGCGGGATGCTATTGGTCACTAGTCAAAAAGTGGACCGGGATGTCACTAGTCAAAAGGTGAGTACCCATGTTTTCGTGCAACGTAAATTGGACAATGTGGCACTAGTCAAAAGGTGTACACTATGTCGTTTTTGGAAATGAGATTGATTTAAAGTGGCACTAGTCAAAAGGTGTGCACTTCAAGTTTACACAAGTTCGACTCAGTCTTGGGTGGCACTAGTCAAAAGGTGTGCACCTATGTCCCTCGCCATTCGTGTGGCCGCGAATGTGCCTGGCCTCTGAGGTTGCCTATACGAGTCTTCGTAGGAGGACGGCAACGGGGTGTCTCGACTCTGAGGTGTAACTTGCTTGGTGAAAGTGGGTCGCTCCCACGGTTTTCAGATATAAAAGATAAACCGGTTTAACATGGTGCATTTTGTTGTTAATACACTTTCGTATATCTTACATGGCTTAACATGCTTTTATATGTATGATGTTTATTTGATACAACTCACTAGGCTCCTTTAGCCTAACACTTGCTTGGTGTCGATGTGTCTCTCAGGTACAAGGGACGCTGTTCCTAAGTAGGTGTCGGGATTGAGAGTGAGCTTTGGGGAAAGTGTGAAGAGACCGGTCCTTTAGACCGCGCAGGCATTGACAGATTGACAACCCTTTTTGTAGTCTCTTCCCTGAATAGGATTGAGACTAGATGGTTGTCACATTATTTATTTAGATTACAAACATTGTAATTATACACTACTATTATACCCCTGTTTTTGGGAAGAGCTCACGCTTTGGCGTATATCTGTACTAACACCTTTCGTAAATGAAGGTTTTTGTTTACTCCAATTTTTGGGGTGTTACACTGTTTTCTCCTTATTGAGATATCTTTCCGAAATACTCATGAAATACTCATGTGCTACGTACTTGCTAAATATCTTCATAATGAAAAATAATTTGAATACAATATTATCCTTTCAAATAAACATTTTATGTATGTTAATTTTTTCTGGATAGCAATAGGCAATTTATTAAACAATAGCGAGTACCTAGAAATAGAGTTTAAATACAAGAGTGGAGATTGTAGCTAATCATCCCAACTAAGAGCTCTACTGCCTTTAGAAAGAACTCTAATCCAATAACAGGCCAACAAAATTAAATTTACAACCTCCTTACCACTCAAAATCCTACTTTTAAAGAGCTTCTCAATTTTTTGCTTCCACATGAACTAAAGACAGGACAATCCAAGCACCTCAACAACCTTCTTCACGTTAGAATGATCCGTAATCGCCTCATTGCCGTCCACAATTCTCTTACCAAAGCCAGACCAATCGGTGAGTCAAACCACCATTGCTTCATGAGCGCACCCATGTCACAGGTTGTCGAACACTGGACAAAAAAATGGTCAGCCTCTTCAGGAGGCAACATATAGCGCAGGCAGTCGCTCAAAGCGATTTGCACCACTTTTGACGAGGTTATCTTTCGTAGCTAAACAATCTTGCAACAACCTTGACATATGTATATTAATCTTCACAAGGATCCAATTGTTCCAATATGTTTCAAGAATCGTCGCCTTTAGAATTTTGTTGTCAACTAGCTTCCTTAGAGAAGAGACTGTGAATTGGTTGAGTTTAAAGCTTTGAGGCTTTCGATCTTCAAACCCTTGTATCTTTTATCATTGAGTATCTCATTCCAGGCTACCATACAAGTCCTCTTGTTCTTATTTTGTCCTCCCCAAAAGAACCAACAATAGATACTTTTGAGAGCACTCGACACTTTTTTCGGTTCATTTAATAGGGAGAAGAAGTAAGTCCCCAAGCTACCCAATATCAATTTACAAAGGCATAACCTACCCTTCAAGGAGAGGTTGTTGGCTTTCCAATTTGAAAGGTGTGCTTTAAAGTTATCAATAATCGATCTCCAACCGATGCTTTCGACATTTTTCCTCGATTAGTAAACCCAAATATGTAAACGACATTGATCCTTCCTTGCAATTCAACCAAACCACCATACATCTTCTCTCTTGAGAACCTACATTAACCCCCATAACTTTGCGCCGACAAGGTTTACTTTTTGGCCCGAGCTAATTTGGAAGCACTTGAGAACCCAAAGTAAGTTTTCCACATTTTCCTTTGACCACTCCCCGATGAAAGAACATCACCTACGTATTGAAGTATCGAGAATTCTGTATTAACCCTATCCAATAGGACCCCTTTCAAAATATTTTGGATAGTGCTTCCTTCATGGCAACGTAAAGAATTTCCATTTCAACGAAGAAAAGAGACACGACAAGTAGGTTTCCTTGCGTAACCCCTTTCTCCATATTGAATTCTCTCATTGGGGGCCATTAACTAGTACTAACACTTGCGCCATGTAATGCACCCCTTTATCCATTCTTGCCATCTCACTCTGAATTCCATTTAGTCTATAACATCATCAAGAAATTCCGAATTTAGTGTATCACACGCTTTTTCCTAGGCTACTTTGAAAATGAGGAGTTTCTTCTTAGATCTTTTAGCCTAGTCAGCAATTTGCAACTCTCGATTGAGAAGAATACCTTCATCAAGATCGAAATCATCAATCTTGCAGGTCTCGATCTTACAGGTCATGATTTGCATGTCTCGTTTGTTTGAGAAGGAAATCAATGATTTGCAGGTCTCGATCTTGAAGAAAAGCCATTTGCAGGTTTCGAATTTGAGGAATCAATCATTTGTAGGTCTCAATTTGTAGGTCTCATTCTTGAAGAAAATATGGAGGCGACTTGGATGTTAAAGAATGGATGCGATAAATATTCAGGTGTATTAGGTTTATAATAAAGAGAGGTGTTTTGGTAAAAAGTTTACTTGTTCTAGTTTGTTCCATGTATTTGGTGGAACACGCTTGTTCCAAACGAGTTCTACACTAGTACAAAAACTCACATTTGCCACGGTTAAAAACCGTGGCCATAGGCCTTTGGCCACGGCTTTTTTTTCCTATTAAAACGTAGCCTATTCTTGCGTGACCATTGATACCTTTATGGCCACGTTTAAAAAGTGTATCCATATCACATGAAAACCCGCAGCCATAGCCTAAAAATCGTGGCCATACATGTATAAAAACAGTGGTACCAGAGCACCCTTTTGGATAAACCGTGGCCATTGACTACTTATCGCTATACAAATTCACATAAATCGTGGCTAAATCATGACTAATAGTCATGTTTAATTTATATAACCATGGCTATTGATGACCTTTTGGTCTCACAAAATAACTAAAACCATGACGATATACTACTAATGGCCACACGACTTGATTTTAAAGTGACCAATGACTAGCCCATAGCCACATATATTTATTTTCCGTGGCCATAAAATACTTGTAGTCACACAATTTTTATATTAAACGTGACCAATGCATAACATATGGTTACGCGAAATTGTTAGAACCACGACTATTTGTTTACCTTTTGGTTGCATTAAAAAACTAAAAACGTGGGCATAAACTACTTATAGCTATGAAAATTCATATTGATAGTGACCAATTCACGACGTCTAGTTACATGAATTGTTAGAACTGTAGCTAATGATTATCTTTTACTCACACATATAAGTAAAACCATGGCCATAAACTACTTATGGCCACACAAATTATATTTAACCCGTGGCCAATTCATAACATATAGTTACACTAAGTTATTAAAAACGTGACTACTGATTACTTTTTTGTCATATGAAATAACTAAAAACCATGGCCTTAAACTACTTAAAGCCACACCAATTTATAAGAATCGTGACCAATTCAAGACATTGTTACATATTTTTTTTAGAACTGTGGCTATTAATTACCTTTTAGTCACACAAAATAACTAAATCCATCGCCATTAATTACTTGTAGTCACACAGTTTTTATATTAACCATAACCAATTGATAACATATGGTCACGTTAAAATGTTAAAAGTAGCTATAAGTTACAATTTTTTATCACACAAATTAACTAGCGTTACTATTGCTTACTGTTTGATCATATGAAATACCTCAAATCGTGACAATTGTAAGACTTGACCATGTATCTTTAAAACATGTTTATCAAGAGAAAATAAATCAATATCAAATAAGAAACATTAAACAATGTACATACACACCAGTAATAAACTTATCAGTTATCACCACTAATTGTCTAATACATTTTGGCTTTTGCTTAATAAAACCACTCCTCATGCTTCAGCTTCAATATCTGGTTGATAATTATATAATTCTTCCTTCTCTTCTTATGTTTTTGCTTCTCATTAAGTTGATGAGTTAGTTGCAATACCTACAACAAAAGAGTACTATTTAGTACACAAACCAAATATAACCAATCCCAAATAAAAGGTTGCATTGTCTCCAACAAATTCGATCTACAAGTTCCTTTATTTACTATTTAGATGAACATACTAAAGTTTGAAACATAATGCATAGTTCAACGTGTGTATCCTTATGCATTTGAAGAGAACAAACTATGATTAGTGCCTTAAGCGTTCGTTCCAATATTACGAAATGGATAAACATCTTCACTATTCGTCATGATATCTGAAAAGAGCTTACACAGATTCAAAATACAACGATTGTACACAAGCAATTATTAAAGAAATCTAATCAAACATGTATAACATAGCAAACATGTACACAAGACTTGAAGTCTCGTAAAACTTTAAAGTATAGAACAATACCTTGTGAAGAGAGTAGATCAAGATTGAATAGATTGAAAGAGAGCTTGAGATTGATTGAGAAATAGAACCTGAAAGAGTCAACATTCATAAACTTTACTCCAAATCCCACATAAATATCTTATTCTGTAAACTTAAGGTGCAAATGTTATGCAAATAAATATCTTTAATCTAGGAATGAAAATACTACATGGCATTGACAGCTAACAAATGGATTAATAGCAAAAACAAACCAAACAACAACTTAATTCCCGCTTTTCATCCATCAATAATTTTCAACCATTACTCAAAGTAGTAACCAACAATTTTGGGGTTTAATTCCTTCTATGGCCATGGCCTAAAAGAAACACCAAAAGGCAAACTAATGTTCAAACATCCACATCCACCATCTAAGGAAATTAATATCGAGTGGTGGTCTATTATAATTCAAGAAAAATCATTTTCTTGAATAGACACGTGATTCCTCAAAGCATAACCATCTATACCCAATGGACAAAACTTACAGTAAATATGAACTTGGTTAGTTGGTTGACCCGACTACTATCCAATAATTTAAAACCATGGACAAGAAATTTAATATGCAGAATTTATTAGAAAGAATATTAAAAACATAAAAAATATATATATATATATAGTAATTCAGAGCGACTATGATCTCAAGCATGGGATAAGAAATTTAAAATTTAGGCTGGAGCCTGGAAAGACAGAACAAGGTTAACTATAACTCAAGCCAACAGTGCAACATTCAATCTGCGAAGTCCCTTAAATAACTAGAGAACTCTGCTCTATACTTTCCATTCATCAATATATATTTAAATTTGCTAACCTTTAAATTCGTTACAACATTTATGTAGTTTTACTAACCTTCGTGAATTTTGTTTGCAATTTCTTCATTTAATTTCTTATCTCTTCTTCTTAATTCCCTTTGTCTTATTTAGAATAAGAAAATAGCAATAACAAAATAATGGAAAACATACCCTTGGGTAAAAGACTGCTTGTGGCATGAGCTATTTTCAGAGGCTTACTAAAGTGTATGTGTTAAAACATGGTTAGATTAGAAAGATGGTTTGTTGGGTAAACAACTGATATTAGGCATCAAAACCATGATTTTAAAGCCAAAGAGCATATAAATCGAACATAGTCATTTGCAGCAAAACATCAAGCAGTAGTAATAACAATGACAGTACCGATAACAATTACAGCTAAGAAAAATCCCACGCCATACACCTTGGATTAGAGTAGGTTGTATTTAAGGGGTGTAGATCCTGAAAGCAAAAGACTGTACTGGAATAACAACCAAAGCCAATACTAATAACAAGCAAGAAATCAACATTAGAATTGTAATAAAAAAACAACACATAATATCAAAGATGGGTATAGAGAATTCAAGAAAACTACAATTTTGATAATAAAGCAAGGATTTTAATCCACATTTTACCTTGATTGTTTCTTAACCTGAAGCAGATCTTTTGGGACAATCATAGAAATCATTAGATTCGATGTTGTATACCAAATGCAAACACATCCTTGTTCTTCAACTTTCATTCCATCGCCACCATAACAGACAATGGATTAGGTGAAGGATGGAAGTGAAATTGGGGTACGTATGGAATAATAAATTTAGGGTTTATCAAGAAAAATGAGATCATTGAAAATTTTAGGGAAAATGAGATGGCTGGAAATTTTAGGGGGAAATTAGATGATTGAAAATTTTAGGGAAAATGAGATGGCTGGAAATTTTAGGGGGAAATTAGATGATTGAAAATTTTGAAGGGAAATATGGGGCGGGAAATACAAGTTTTCATTTTTTTTCCTAGGATGTTTGGTTTTATTTATCCAAAAACAATGATAGGGATATAAAATTAAAATGTTGATTTTAGTTGGTATAATTTATTTGATTGAGAATCTATATTTAACGTGACTTGTATTTAAAATGTGAGATTTAATAACTTGGATAGATTTTAAAACTTTATCTAGTGGTTTGGAAAATATATCCGGTTCTCTAAAACCCTTTAGTGATTCTCTTAATCATAATGGAGTTTAACTTTAATAATGTTCTATATTTTGCTTATAAATAAATTTAATTAAATATAAATATAAATATTTATATTTTTTTTGTTTGAACGGCTTCGCCTCAGCGGTAGAGGCACAAGATTCGAACCCGATTGATCTTGTGAACAAGTGATCCGGGCCCCGAGTTCGAATCCACTCCACTACACCCCCCTAATTAATTCGGTAGGGCTGCTAACATCTGCTCCAAAGGAATATTCCCTAGAGGAGACTAACCCCAAGGAAGAAACCCTCAAGAAAAGCTCGAACCCGAGACCTCCCCATCATAGGGAAAACTTCCTACCACCAGGCCAAAGACCTGATGACAAATATAAATATTTACATGTAAAATACCGTAATTATCATAATTATAGTTAATACATGCATACACATATATAAACTCACAATACGACATGGTTGGTTTTCAGTGAGAAATGTAATTAATGTAAAAAGTATGATAAGTGGTTATCAGTCGTTTGATACATGTTAGAATAAGATATACCAAATTACCAAAGTAAAAGACACTGAGTCCTGTATCAAAAGCGATTCATGTGTGGACTTGAGATTAAAAGTGATCAAGAGGTGAGATTCGCTTCTCAAGCTTCTCATTCTAATTAACTTCTCACACGATCTTTCATTTATAATAATGACATATACGTACATATATACAAATAGTGAAAAGTTCAGATAAAAAATTTATTATTGTAAGAAAAAAGGTTAAATGATTTTTTTTTGAAAGGTGTCCGGGTCAAAGCTCAACTAATCCCCGACAATTTTGGGGTTAAACATGGCCCCACTTAAAATATCCTCAGGCATGCGTACAAGAAGGCTCGAACTCGGTTAGGGCGCTATGAACCCCCCGAGCGATAACCAATCCGCCACAACATTGTTGATAGGTTAAATGATATTCATATGTGAATTATTGAAAAAACCAATTTGAATGCATAGTGACCAATACGAATAACATATGTTGTTGATTCATACATGCATTTTCAATTAGAATTTTTTTGCATTTGTTAGTTCACATATGAACGTTCCCTCCACTTTCTCTTCTTAGGGGGTGTTTGGTTGGCGAATGGAATTCACTAAAATTGGAATTGATCACAGAATTTGATGGAATTTGACTATGCATTTCGGTCGTGTTTGGTTAGATGGAATTGTAAATGGCAAGGCGAGCAAAAACAAAACCAAAATCGAAAAAAGCAAGAAACTAAAACTGAAAAAACCAAACTGAAAATCGAAAAAGGTTCGGTTTCCATCTTGACCGGGACAACCCAAACTGAGCCGAAAACCGAAATTGGTTCAATTTCGGTTTTGGTTTCCATCTCAGCCAGGGAAAACTGAAACGAAGACGGTTCGATGTCGGTTTTGTTTTCCATCTCGACCGGAAAAAACCGAACTGAACATACTTGGTTTCCCCAAAGACCCAAAGACCAAACTAAATCGAATCGTTTTAAATTATAATGTGTTTATTGTATATAATTTGATAATTTAATAAATAAAAAATCAAAAAACCGAGAGCGAGAGCGAGACTGAACTGTAAAAGGATTTGGAATGAGGGAGCAATAGATGGGGATGAGAAAGACATAGATCGAGAAAACGAGAGAAGGGGGGATTTAATGAATTCCATGGGTTATTGTATGAAATGATGGAATCTATGGTTGAAGGAATTTGAAGGAATTCAAAAGATTCCTTAGTTAACATTCCGTGATCCAAACAAGACGGTTTTTGGTTAATGCAATTGGTTATTCCAATTCCATCGAATTCCACGAACCAAACGTCCCATTATATTTTCTTACTATATTTAGCATTCTAATTTAAACCGCCCCATACACACATGCATACACACATACATATATATAGAGCGGGGTTCGAGAGAAAATCTTTAAAAAAAATTAAAAACCGAGTAACACCTCATAACCATCTACCTACCCGGACTATATGCATTTGTACATAACAGTAAATTAAGTTGTTTTTGGGTTTTATGCACATGGGCATATTGTAAATTACGTCTATGCATAAAATACATACGATCTAGATGAAGGGCTACGAGAATGTTTCTCGATTGGTCGATGTATTTATAGATTATGCTCATATTTTGTTGAATTGTGATTGGAATATTTCATTTTGTTAATTTTTTTTTATTATAATCATTGCTTCATGCTGTGAAACAATAGAATTTTTCAAATAAAGAAAATATTATTCGTTGATAAACCACAAATTCAATGTCGAAATTTAAAATATAACAAAAAGATAAAACAATGCAATACCAATCAAATAAATGGAGGGAATGAAATTTCTTATTCCCGCCTTTTATTCCCCCTCTGCCTCCTCATCTCCATTAGAGCTTTTTAACCCACTTTTCCTCTCCTCTTCGGTAAACCTCTTCTTAACATCTTCAAAAAGAAAGTTGATTTTCACCTTGCACCGATATACATTTAAGGCGCCCTTCTATAGGTACATCATCGTCATCTTCCTTCTCTGTATGTCATCTCTTCACATTTCAAGATTCTTTGTGCCTAAGCGTTAATTTTCTTTTGTTTTACTGACTTCCTTCAATGGAAGTAGTAAGAGATTAGTTACTAAATTTTAAATCTCTGAAAAAGCCTTAAAACTTCCTGCGGAAAAGTGTTGTTGACCAACATGCAGGGCCGGCCCTGGGGCCGTGCAGCCCGTGCGACCGCACAGGGCATCAAAGCCCAAGGGGCATCAAATTTCTATATAATGTTATTAGTGTAGGTAATTAGTTTTAATAAACTCTATATATAATTCCCAAGTATTGTATTATATTACACGATTTTGATTTAGATTGCATATTTGCATCACAACATCAATTAAATTGTTACGCAACCTATGCTCAGGAATTTAGGATTTAATCATTTGTTGTTTTTGCACCATTACACTCGCTCTTTTTTTCATCAATTTGAATGGCCTTGCTGTTTTTATCAGTGTTTATAGACTTGTTGAGCTACAATTTTTTTATTGATAACTTTAATATAATTATTTACCATTTTAGTTAAAAATAACTATAGTTTTTGTTGTTTTTTATCCTTCTATGCATGGAGACATCGTTTTAGGTGACTTATATTTATATTTTGTCATTTGGGGTTTTGGTTCTTATGCCCCTTTGTACTCTTTGTTTAGTTAATAAAAATCAACGTAGGGATGCGCCACGTAGCTTGGCTAGATTCCAAACCCTTTAAAAATCGTATCGTTCATCGTTTCATTCGCTTAAAAGATAGACATAGGGGCATAATTTTGCATTTTCGCACAGGGCATCCGAAACTCTAGGAACGGCCCTGCCAACATGTAAAAATTGGGACTTGGTTGGATAGACCCTCAGAAAAAGCAATTAGATGGATATGGTTTCTGTAAGATTCCGATTATCCTAACTCTTTTCAAGTTATCGACTTATCGTAATGATATGTGTACATATATATATATATATATGTGTGTTGTTTAGAGAAGTCATCCTTAAAAGTGTCTAGCTTACCTATTTGCGGCTAGAGTTTGGTTAGCACAAGATAGTAATCACGTCTAAATGAAGATTAAAGAATTAAACTTATAGTACACAAAGTACATTCAAGAGGAAATCCTTGACTTGAATACCTACCAGGCTACGACAGAGAGACATAACTGCTGGGGATTTTGAACACAACAGGTAACATCACTTTTGATTTTTCTATAACATAATCATCGATCTCTAACTGAATCTGTTACAGAGCATGGAAGAACATGCATCCTTTCACTCATGACTCATGAATACATGACCAAATGTATCATATATGTGATCCATGTAAGAGAAGCAAAGACATACACATAGAGGAGATTATTTGGATCTGGCTGGAATTTGAAAGTATTTCTCAAACTTAATGATGGACTAATAAGAAATGTATCTATTCACGACTTTTGGTGTATTTTCTTTCATGTTTTTATGATCTTGAACATATTTAACGAGTTTTATCATTAAAACAGGTTGGTGTCTGGTGTGGAGAGGCATACTGATGCTGAAAAAGAGAAGGTGTATATGATGTATAAACCACAATATTACATGACTAGTATGAATTAATCAAGGAACTACATATAATCAACTTGTGTATATATGCAATTGGTATGAAATGCCTAAATACAATTTTATAATGCTTGTTATATACTTATGTTAGTGACTCGGTGTTAGTTGTTGAGTCAATTATACCATTCTTGTATTAGTAGGACTTATGGGTTTAGTTTTATGTCAATTCTTGTTCTTTCACATTGTCTCAAACTAAAGGGGTTTACCATAGTCCGTTCAATTTATATATGATAGTTAAAGTTTGATAGGACTTTTATTTATTTATTTATGAAAGACAATAGATTGTATAGATGAGATGATTAAACCCTTATGGTGTAGCTTAATCGGTAAGTGCTAACTGTGGTGAGAGTCGTCATACTTATTTACCAGGTCATAATCTTGGTCCTTGCCTCACCCTTACCGGGTAAGATTATTGGTTCTCATTATATTCATCTGTAACGTAATTGACTTGGTAAATGCTTACCGGAGCAAAGCATTTTGTATATGGCTCTTAAGTTACTAGAATTCCAATATGGACATGTAGAATAGTGGATTCATTATTCCAATTCCAATGTGTATATATATATATATATATATAGTTTTTCTGATTCTTCTAGGCATGAAAGTCATGAATAGCATTTGTCTAACCTTCAAAATGCATTTCTTGTATTTTCTTATATATAGTTTTATAAATTAGTTGTCCCCTTCTTGCTCTAATTGTACTCCAAACCTCGATTACTCAAGAAGCTCATATATTAACAAAGAACTCACTTGTACAACCCCTTTTACCTCTTTGAAACTTTTAACATGCTCTACCCTCGCAATCTGCTTGAAATAAAAAGGCTTCTTAGGTATGGTTAGGTAGGTCATTCATTTTCTAAACAAAATCAACAAATCTAACTATGTCATTGTCAATATTATTTCGAATGTTTTAAACCGGTTGTTTGATTAATCTGAACATTATTTTAACATTTTCATTCTTATTTCAATTTGGTTTTCTTTCTGGGTCATTGTTAAGAGTTTGATGTGTGCTAATATTAATTATCATTCATTTTATACACAAGTGAAATTTTGGATGCACAATGATTGAAGTACACATTATTGATATGAGTTGTCAATCTTGAATATTTAATTTACTGTTTTCTCAATTTTTACGTATGTGGCTTTGGTTCTTGTCATTAGATTAGGATGTATTGATGACCAATTCTCTTTTTAACAATTGGAACCTTGTTTGGAACAACTTTCTTATCCTATCATAAACTATCTATGAGCAAATTGTGACCATAAACTATCTATTAGCCACACAAACTACATTGTTTAAGTGTGACTACTGGTTACTTTTTAAACACATGTTTATTTTAGCTATAACCTTAGCTATGTTTTTATATAGATAAACTATACATTATATGTGATCAAATCTGAACATATAGTTACATTTTTTAGAACTGTAGCTAACAATTTTCTTTTAGACACAAAATAATAAAAACCATTACTAATGCATGACATATGGTTACACTTAAATTCTATAAGTATGGCTAATGGTTGACTTCTAGACTCTAGTGACACAAAATAACAAAATTGTGACCATAAAGTACTTAGTAGTCACATAAATAAAATTGTTAAAAGCATGGCTATTGATTACCTTTTGGCCACCGACTTATTTTTAACATGGCCTTAACTGTAATTTTAGCCACACAATTTTCATACTAACCATGGCCAATTCAAAACCTATAGCTACGCTTAATTCCCAAAACCATGATGATTGGTTACTTTTTGGTGACACAAGATAGCAAAAATTATGGCCATTAACATCTTGTCCTTTGGCTACGTTTAACAAGTTGTCGTTCTCGATTAAAATCATATATGATTTTGTACAAGTCATATATGGTTTTGTACCGGTCAAAGCCCCTTTTATTGACCGGATGAGTAGTGAAAATCACTTCTCTAGTTCTATTTTTTTGAATTACACCGTTATAACGGCCCGTTACACCATTTTTTTGTCGTCTATATAAAAGTCCGTTTTAACGGCTCTTATAACGGTTTTTTGGGGGTATGGCTTGCAAAGAGGGAGAGAAAATGGGTATAAGGTTAATGTTGGGGTGCCTTCATGGGCATCGGTGCCAAAATCCCAAAAAAACTACTCCCGCTTGATTTTATTATGATGGTTAAACATGTATGACAAGAATTCAGATTTTCTGCAAGTTATAGAAGCCCCATTTGCAACTCATCCACTTGGGAACTGACAAGGGGTAGATCTAGCATGTTGGCTATGGTAGCCTCTCCAATCATAAAAAAAAGCTCTAAAAGGTTTGGAGAATTAATTTAGCTATTTTTTTAAGATTGATTTCACGTTTTAACCATTTTTCTCTACTATTTAAAAATATCGCTAGGTCCGTAAGTTTAGGACCACAATCGCAGACCTAGATACAAAATTTAATTTTTTTTTGTGAACCTCAATAAATATGTAAATCTTTGAGGGTTAAAAATTGAAAATATTTGTTGTCTTTCACCCGGTTCACATGGTGGCTATTTTGATAAGGCCTAGTAGGGGTGGCAGTTTCCGACACGACCCGCCAACCCGACACGACACGACACGAAGATTTCGAGGGTTGGGTTGAGGTTTTCTGACCCTCCAACTCGTCAACCCGTTGACCCGCCAACCCGCCAAATTTCGCGGGTTGACCCACCGGGTTGGCGGGTTGACCCGCGAACCCATTTATATTTAAATAACTATTTTATATTTACATATTATTATATTATAAAAAAATAAAAAAATAAAGAAATTACAAATCAAAAATCAATTATGAATTGAAAACAGAAAAGTCAAACAAACTCTAAACTTGTTTAAACTTGAAACTTGGTTTATTTGATTTTGAAACATGTTTATTTGAACTTGAAACTTGTTTGGTTGTATTTGGTACTTGGTTGTATTTGGTACTTGGTTGTATTTGGTATTTTGGTTGCTTTTGGATGTTGTCTACTTGTTTTTATTTGAATTATATAAAGTATGAGCTTTGACCCATTAACCCTTTTATGACCCACCAACCCATTTATGACCCATCAACTCGCCAATGACCCACCAACCCGTCAACCCGCCAACCCTTGACACGACCCATGACACGACCCTTCGTGGGTTGGGTTGAAGAACTCGGCACGATTAGTTAAATGGGTTGGGTTGGGTTGAGGTTTTTTGACCCTCCAACCCGCCAACCCGTGACCCGCCAACCCTTCAACCCGCGAATTGCCACCCCTAAGGCCTAGGACATTATACCAATGTTTTAAAAACCGGTTTTTTAGTTGAACCGGTGTGATGACCGGTTCACTGTTCGACCGATTCAACTGTCGGTTCAACCGGTTCCAAGCATTTTTATGTTTTTTCCTATTTTCTTACATTCATATATTTATAAAACCAACAATTTGATATCTACAAGTTAAAAAACATTAAAATATACATTACAATAAATTTTACATTAATCAAAAAACATTAAAATAATAATAATAACAAGTTTTACACGTAATATTTTTTTTTAAAAACGGGTCAACCGGTTTTTTTAGCGCTTCGATCCACCGGTTTTTTAGCGCTTTGATCCACCGGTTCAACCACTAAACCGGCCGGTTCAATTCGGTTCTTAAAACGCCATAAAACCGGTCATAATTGAACCGGTCCTTCCCGGTTCAACCGGGTCGGTTCAACCGGTTTTTAAAACACTGCATTGTACTATTATAGCTAAAAGGTCAAACATATTTTAGAAAATTGCTAAAATAATTAATTTCATAAAGGTTTTTGGTCCTTGAAAAACATTCATTTTGATATATATATTTTTTTGAACGGTATTTTTAACTCACACACACGTTCCGGGGGTATCCATACGGGCACCGACTAATCCCCTACGCCCATGAGTCGACCCAAAGACCAACCCATGGACTCGCCCCTGAACCGACTCGAAGACCGGTCAAGAGCTAGATACCGTAGAAGAGGTCTATAAGGCCTTTGGCCTTTTTTGCACCAAGCGGGGTTCGAACCCGCACCAATGTATCTTTCAGGGCAAGCGTAAGAATGTTACTTACCACCGTTGCGCTAGATATTCATTGGTTCATTTTGATATATATTAATATGAAATTTATTTTGTGACACCAAGAAAACGATTCCCGAATAGGTTGTTGGCCACTTCCTCTTGCCGTTGATGGTCCACCACAGCTCCACCATGGTTCGTCCCCATCTTCTTTTACTTGCTATTTTCATTTTTAGCCGATAGTGCTCCACCCTTCATTTACCTGCATTTTTTCTCTTTTCCATTTTATTTTTTCCTTTCCCTTTTTCTTTTTCTTACGATTTTATTTGTTTCTTGTCCATTATTTTTGTTGATTCATGTTAATATTGGTTTATTACATCTATACAAATGTTTCTGATTTTTGTTAGACTCATATTGAATATTTGGTTATTAAGTACATTCTTTTTTATGCTTTTTAGTTCATGTTATTATTGATTTTTGAATCTCGAGTACATTTTTTTGTATGCTTGTAATTAAGCTTGTAAGCTTGTTGGTTCATGTTGATTATTTGTAGATTCATGTGATTATTTGATGCTTATAATTCATATTCAAGGGTAAATCGATTATTTTGGATGTTCAGGCAGTACTTTGATTCAGATGAAAATGTAAACACAAACACCAATTTATCGAGACAAACAATTTATTCATACATGACTCAATGAAAAACTTGGTAAACAACCCCTTAGTATAGATAAGACTAACGGGCTATTCGGTAGCAGCTTAATGGGCTGAATAAGAGATATGACTAATTCGTACAACCATATCTACACGTTCAATATTGGCTTATTCGATCAGCATATGGCTGAATTGGTCAGGTAATTGAAACAAGAGATCAATGGGTCAACAAATTCAAACATGCGTGGATGCTTTATTGTTTAATATTTAGGAAAAAATACAAAGAAAATTTCATGCAAGTCTAATTCACACTTGGTGAAGGATAAGGCCACCTAATAACGACTTCTGCTGACCGCGTCGAGACTATAAGAATTTAGAACTTTTTCTGTAATTCCAAACCCATAAATTTTAGTCACGCAAAAAATATAAAAAAACATAAGTGGGATTCTGACTTCTGAATTTCAGTAATCGCTGCTAGTCAGCATTTTAAAAGCGTGGAAAGTGGAAACTATTCAAGTAGTTTTAGAGCATCAATTTTCTTTTGGACCACAAGAAAGAAATTTTATTAGAAACTAGCTAGCGAGGGGCTAGTACGATACAAGACTCAACAGTTTTAACGGAGTTACAACACCAATCCTCTCATGAGAGAAGTTTACCAAACTTAGTTCTACATTTCTAACAGCTTCTTTAAAATAAAATAAAAATAGGATTTTCGTTGTCTAAATTGCTTTAACAGATTTTATAAAAGGTTTTCAAAAATAGAGAAAACTTGAAAAAACTCCAAGTTTGGAGAATTCTCTAAAATTGGATGTATGAAGAGAGAAATTACTTTTATTTATTTATTTTCACCAATGAGGTTGCATCATTATTATTTTATATAAATTATTTTTAAAAAATGTATTGGGATGATAAATTTATACAATATTCTAATAATATTATGGATGTGAAAATCTCTAAAAAATAAAGAATCTATTAGAAATAAATATAAATCTTTAAAGTGACTAACTTAATAAGAAATCATCTAATATGTGCTAACCATATCAGATAAACCTCATATTGATTAAGAATTTTACCGTATTGCACATGCCCTCTACTAATATATTTAGATTTGTAACTTTTAAAAATTAAAAAAAAAAAATAAGCATAAAAAACCTTATACCCTTAGAATTAAAAAAAGCATAAATAGCTTTTTTAAAGGAGTACAAGTAAATAAATATAAATAAAGGGTATTAACTGTATAAATTTAAAAAATCTCAATATATTTTTACTGAAAAATCTTGATATATATTTATGATATATTACAATATTATTAAATTACAATATATTCATTAATAAACTTATTTTAATATTATTAACCAGAAAATTATAAATATGACCAAAGATATTATAATTATATGTTTTTGTCCAAAGATATTATATGTAGTGTCTACGCGGTCATGCATTGTTGAGACCAGTCGTGTTATAGGTTTTTCTCCTAATTATTAAACAATATATATATATATATATATATATATATATATGCTGAACCATCAAAAAGTTTTTGTTAATCCATTTATATAGACATGGCAGAAGGTGACACGACATGCTAACCCGACACAAAATAAATGAGTTTGGGTAACAAATTTCAACCCGTTTAAGTAAACGGGTTAACACGATACAACACGAAAATTAAACGGGTAAGGTCAGGGTCATACATATCAACTCAAAAATGACCCGACTAACCCGTTTATATATATATATATATATATATATATATGTTTTTTGAACGGCAACTTAATCAGTTGTTACTATATACCTTAGTTCAATAAAAAGAAGCAACTAGCAAGGCGCTAGAGCCAAGAGAGGAGGGTGATGGCCTCGCCGAAGCTCTCCTTCTCGTCTTCCTCTTTGCCCTTCCAAAAAAAAAGTATACACCTTAGTTAGTTAGAAACGCCTCTGTCCAGATTCGAACTTGGGACTTTTACTTCAAGATGGTGACCCCTCTACCAACCAGGCTAGCCCCAGTTAGCCCGTTTGTATATATATATATATATATATATGTGAGTGTGTGTGTATGTGTATATATATATATATAGAGTTTTTCTTTTACCATTCTAGTTATTTACGATTTATTTGGATTATTAATGTAATAATGTTAATGGAATTGGTTCAACTTATGAATTTGAAATATAAATTTTGGATTCCTACGGTTTTGTGAATTTTTGGTTTTTAATTTTTAATTTTATAAATGTTAAATGGGTTAAACGGGTTGGGATAGGGTTGAGATTCCTGATCCGTTTATTAAACGGGGCGGGTTAGGGTCAAACATTTTCAACCCGTTTAACTTTGAACTCGACACCACATGACACGTTTGCTAGGTCCAAATTTATATAGTACTTCAATAAGTTTAATTTAATAATTTGTTAACGAGAAATTGACTAAATTAATCTATTTACATTCTGTCTACTTTTGTAGACCACTTTTTATCATAAACAAATGGAAATGGTCGATTGTAGGACTGGCATAAATCGTTTTCATTTCGTTTAGATGTTGGCCCTTTAGATCTTTTCTTTTTCTTCTTTTTGGCTATTTGCTATTAATCGATTTTCTGGAGACCATCTTTTTCAAGGGTTGTAAGTGGTATGTAGGTCTTTCAAAAAATAAAATTAAGAATAACAAAGATTCCAAGTTGGCAAATGATATAATCATGTATCTAAAAACAAAACGATTGTGTTGATGGTTGACATGCAATACTGCAAATAGTAATCAAGACAACATTATAAGAACATATATAAAACAATCATGCAAATAATTCTACCATCCCAAGCATTTATATAAATTGAGCAACCATCAAGAAAATATATAAATAAATAAAAGAAAGAAGCACTTGACCCGTTGAAAATATTTTTTTCTTTTCATCTCAATTAATTAATCAAGACAAGAAAATAAGAATTCTAAATCACAACGTTGTAGCATACTGGTTAAAGCTTGTGGGAAAAGTGACTTGTTAACCCTTTGACCCTAGGTTCAAATCCAGAGGTCTTCGAATTATGGCCACTGGGAATTAACTCAGGACTGCATGCTTCAGCTATTGGTAAACCTTGCCAAAATTAGTCGAAGCAAAGCCTAGATTACCTTAAAAAAAAACCTAATCATCTAGGTTTGACCGAAATATTTACTTTATAAGGCCATCCGCATCGGAGCGGTATTGTGAACGGCACAGCCGGCATACCGGCGGTAACACCGCCGCGGTATGCCGGTGAGTGAACGGTTTGGGAGGGCAGCGGTACATTGGTACCGTTCATCAAATAACAACACCACACACACATATATACATACAATGTATATATATATATATAAAGTAATATTTTAGTATTAAATATATATAGGTGGTATGAGTGGTACGGGTGTGGGTGAATGGTATGGTAATGGTAAGGTAGTGGTAAAGCTGATGTGGCGCTGAGGTGGCAGCCTATGCAGGTGGTATGGTGTGGTATGGCTGTGGATGGCCTAAGCACATGCAATTTTCAATTATCAAATTAACAAATGACAACTTACAATAAACAAATAATTTATTAATTAAATAACAAACAATATATAAATAATTATTTCTAAAACTCCAATTAAAATTGACTGTTGACGGGGGGTATAATTTCCCCTTCTCATTAAGACAGTATATATATGGACCATAAAAGAACGAGTAGCCATATACTTGCAAGCTATTATATTATCAAGTGATCAATGGATTTCGACTTCTGCACTTCCCATTTCGGTTCTATTCTATTGATTATAATTGGTGGCTTTATGACTTCTGCAAATGGAAATGGTACGCATGATTAATTATTCAACACTAGGAATCTAGTTTCTTATAAGTATATAATATTTATATCGTAAATAATTTCACAAGCATTATTCATTTTTGGTGGGGTTTGAACCCTGGCTTACTTATTAGTTTGAAAAGTCTATATAGAGGGATTTTCTTTTGTTAACTTTTTTTTTGGTGTGAACTTGTGAACTTTCTCCAAAACGACGATTTCATAGGTTAAATCAATGAAATTGGTTTATTAAATTGTTTAATATGATGAAATGATATTATATGATTCATTTTTTGATGAAAATGTTTTATATTTCGGTATTTTTTACGTAATTTTTTCATTCTTATAAAACTGTTTCATATATTTTTATGAAACCTTTTGATTTCACGTAAAACCACTGAAATATGAAACAATTTCAACAAAAAATGTATCATATGATATAATTTCATCATATTAAACAACTTCAAGAACCAATTTCATCATATATTCGTCTTTTTGGAGAAAGTTCACAACTTCACACAAAAAAAAAGTTCACAAAAGAAAATCCCTCTTATATGGCTTTAAACCCTAAAAGAAAATCCCTCTTATATATGCTAAAACTTTATATTATTGATTGTATTATTTACTTCATATCATTTTTAATAGCTTTAATTTGTTTCTGTTACCATTTTACGTAGGTATATCGGGTGCTCCAACCAAAAATCCCGGAGTTGATCCTCCTACTTCCTGATTACAACTATTGTTAGAAACATTTCAAGGACCATAGATGCATATCATTAATCATATAGTACTCGATAATGTAGTCTCGGATATTTTAATATTCGTGATCCCTCTTCATTTATGTGATTGTGTTCTCTGATGGGATTATTAGTTGTTCCATATATACCCTTCCAATGTTTTGTTTATGTGCTTGAAGTGTACTCGTTGTTAAGAACAATTTATATGTTAAAGTTACACCTACAAATACACTATTAAATTAGTACAATAAAATCAAGAAAACTAAGAATGGTGTATCTTTTTCGATGAAGAATATCACAAATAAACCACAACGATGGTGGCGTTCTGGCAAAAGGTCTAAAGGAGATATGGTGGAATATCCTATCTACCCCGGGTATGAGTCTAAGCGTGAGTATTATGTCGCCACTAGCCAAGCTTAGTCGACGATCATAATTTAAATATCAAATTGCAATGTTCTAGTCTAGGCTAGATGAACCTTTTCCGGGAATAGAAAGAATATCATAACCTAATTGAGGATAAAAAAGATAAAGGTTTATGAAATGTAGAGTCTTAAAACGAAATTTCGTACCTAGTAGTGTTTGGTTCTTGACTCGGCGAAGGTTTGCGGAAGGATTAACAAGCGTTTTTACCCCTAAATTGAATCGATAATTAGAAAACGTAAAACTCAGACGTAAGAAAAACTTTCAAAATGGAAACTAATTACATCTAAGAACTATTAACCCTATATATAATATTAACGTAAGATAAGATAAATATGACAGATATATGGATAGGCTCCGGTCAGGTTCACACGATAATGATCTCTATTTAAAAGCCACTCAAGAAGACATTGGCCATGATCCCTAATGCAAATTGTATCGTAATATCTTAGAATTTCATCTAGTAAAGCTATCAAAGGTTCAAATTTGTTTATATTCACGCCTCTCGCTACATTGCATGGATTCACAATTAGGCTTATTAGATTGAAAAGATAGAACATATCTCGTTGATTATATAAAATATCCTTATTAGGTTGCATTAATAAGATTCTTAATTTGTTAGCAGGTCTTGAAAATATAAGTAGGCTAGGCACAACCAGGGGCGGAGCCAGAAATTAATTTGTAAGGGGGCAAAGTCTGAACAACAATCTTGATTCTAAAAAATATTTTGTTATACATAAAAAAAAACCTTCAAAATGTCAACAATAATTATAATTTCTATGTGAAGCTGATTTTTAAGGGGGGCAATTACCCAAATATTCCTAATATATACAAAGAAAACTAATAAAATTTAAAATGTTAGGGGGGCAACTGCCTACTCTGCCCCCTCCTGGCTCCGCCCATGGGCACAACGGCTGAAATATTTCAGCGGGTTGAGCTCGCCGGGGCCCGGCGGGTTCCGGTGGGTTGGCTGCGCCATTTCACTTGCCGGCGGGATAGGGTGGAGGCGGCTTCTCCAACCCGCTATATTTTGTGTGTGTTATGTGTGAGAGGGTTGAGAGGGTTGGGTAAGGGTTTGTAGAGGGTTATGAGATAGTTAAGAGAGGGTTGGAGAAAAGTTGATGTGACACTGATGTAGCAGTGTTAACCCGATGGGCTCGGAGGGTCCGCTGTGTGTAGCCTAAGGATTCATCATAACAGATTTTTTTTGGAAGTAGTTCGTCATAAGAACTTGTAAACCCACATTTATAGACCCTTTCATAACTCAAGGTTTTCCAATTATTAAACCCTAACGTACAATTGGTACTTTTCTAATTAGAAAATTTTATCTAATAATTAACACTAAACAAAAAATAATCATTTATAAAAATACCTCGATTTCAATTATCATTCAAATTAACGTCATTAACGAGTAACGACTAACAATAATCAAAAACAACAAATGACAACCTACAATAATTAAACAAAATAATCTACTAATTAATAACAACTTGAAATTAACAAATAATATAGAAAAGTATCATTTCCAAAACTCCAAAATTGAATGTTGTTAACTTTATTTTCTTTCACACCAAAATTAGTTGACTGGGGTAATTTCGCCCTTCCCTTACGTAAACAAGTTTGAGTATATATATAGGAAAGTTCAAATGTGAACCACTTTTTGATTGCGAACATGAGAACGAATCTCAACCACTTTGACCGGGTCACCTTTCTTTAATCATCTCCACCCTCCATGAATCGCGTCAATCTCCGTGATCGTGTCCACCGTAACCAAAAATGTGTGGCTGAGAATCGTCCTCGTATTTTCTTAATTGACATCGTTCTCGTATGAACCCACCTCTATATATATAGAAAGAGGAAGGTTCATGCGAGAAGCATATCAATTTAGGAGAACGTGAGGATCAATCTTAGCCACTCATCTTCGGTTACGGTGGACGTGACCACAGAGGATTGACGCGATTCATAGGAGGGTAGAGATTATTAAAGGTGGGGATCGGTCAAAGCCGCCTTTATTGACCGGATGAGTGGCTGCAATTGCTTCTCACATTCTCTTAAATTGATGTGTTTCTCATTTGAACCTTTCTCTTTATATATATATATATGTACATGTTATATAACTTATATATTATTGATTGTGTTGTTTAATTCATACTAGTTATAATAGCTGTAACTTGTTTGTGTTATGCAGGTACATATCTAGGAGCTGCTCCAGTTAAAGGGTGTCCGAGGCTTTGATTCTGTTAGAGATAATTATTAGAGAATATCTCATTATTATTTTGTATATCCTTTCCATATCTCATTATTATTCTGTATATCCTCTCCATAAGAGGTGGATTATAATTATAGGATAGATATCATTAGTTTAGGGGATTATTCTTTTGTATCTTGTATAAATATTGATCATTGGTTAATGAGAAGGGACACACACGATTTATACAATCCAATTTGGTATCAGAGCCTCACGCTCTTCTCTCCCCTTCCCTCAACTCTCATCCTGTCAGCTTCTTCTTCGTGGCATCATCTTCAACAGCCGCCAACCAACGAAGAAAAAGATACCTCAACCCCCACGGGATTTCACCCGGCTTTTGCTGTCACTAATATCAAAAACCTAATTCCTATCGTTCTTGACTAGGAAGAAGGTCAATATGCATCGTGGGTGGAACTCTTCCACATCCACGCATGTGCCTACAACGTTCTCGATCACATTAGCGCTGACATCGCACAACCATCATCGGTTGATAAGCCTACATGGGAACGTCTTGACGCCATTGTCAAGCAATGGATCTACGGCACTATCTCCAAAGATCTTCTTCAGACGATCATGAAGCCAGGTGCCACGGCAAAAGAATTATGGGCACGCTTAGAAGAAATCTTCCATGACAACAAACACACTCGTGCCGTATACTTGGAAGAACAATTCAACACCACTAGGCTTGAAAATTTCTCAAACATGTCTGACTATTGTAAGAAGCTTAAACAACTCTCGGACCAACTCGCTAACGTTGGTAGCCCCGTAAAAGAATCCAAGATGGTCCTTCAACTTATCTCCGGACTCACCAAAGGAGAATACGACACCATCGCTACCATGATACAACAAGCCGACCCACTTCCCAGTTTTAATAAAGTCCGGTCTCAATTGTTGTTAGTGACAGGATCAATGATCAAGATCAGAAAACTTAATCAAAGAAGTTTGCGGAATAACACTTTGATTATAGAATGAAAACAATGGATTTGTAACAAACTGTATGTGTATTGATTTCAATAGCTTAATGATTACAAACTCAAGCCCCAATCTGTTTGAACAGACTCAAACAGATGTGCAACACTTCTCTATTGCAGGGATTACAAGAACAATCTTGAGGCTCTAATTCTAAACAAAAGCTATGAAAAACTCGTATCTCACAAAGATAAACCTATCAGCTATATATACGAATTACAAGATAACAATAAGGAAACTAGATTTACAAGATAATCTCTAAAATATCTCCAAGCAGATCGTATCTTGTCTATATCTTCAAATCATCGCAATCCTTTCCTTATCTTCATCTTGTTAGCAGTGGTAAAACAAAAGCAGTGTTAACTTCAAACCAGCAGTGGTAACTTTGTATAGGCAGTGGTAATCTTCAACAGCAGTGGTAACCTGATCTTCAATGAACCATCACATACTGACAGTGGTAACCTTCATAGAACTAGCAGTGGTAATCACTTCAAAGTCAGTAGTGTTAATCAACATATCTCTAGCAGTTGTAATGCAACAGATTTAGTTCTAACAATCTCCCCCTAACTTAACTTCTGATTTCAATCCGAAATTAAGTTCTTCAGATGTTGCATGGCCTTCTTAATCATCTGAGCATGATCTGAATGATTTGAATCTTTCAGAAACTCTTGAAACTTTTCCAATCCATACTCATGCATAACCACTCTGTCATCTGCAGTGACCAGATTCAGAATTTCACCAAAATCTGCATTGCTTCTTTGTTTGCCATTGTTCCACTTCACAAAGTAGAACTTTTTGAAGATACCTCTTACTCCCCATAGTACCACTTTCTCTTCCTCAGCTGTTTCTTCTTCATTCAACTCTGCTTGCTGATTAGTCATGTTGTCAAAGACCTCTTTCTCCAAATCAGACATAACAGACTTCTTTCTCTTCAGAACTCCTTCTATCACCTTCCTTTCAAAATCATACCTCTTATCTACCAAGAAGTATCTTTTGACACCTCCATCAAAAGTGACAGCAAAGACTCTATTCGCCTTGTAGCAGTTCCAAGCAGCTACCTCTCCTTCCTTCTTTTCTTTTCCCAACCTTATGTCTTTCTTTTGTTTTTCCTCCTTGGCCTTCTCATATGCAAACATGATTTGAAGGTTTTCTTGAAAAACAATGGCTTCTACAAAATCAGTCATTCCTTTTGCACATCCAATCTCATATATCTTCTTCAGATCTGAAGCTAAGAGCCTTGTAAACATTCTGTTTGCACTTGAAAACACTTCACTTGTCTGATCTTCTCTCACTATTCTGAAGAAGACAACCTTGTTATCTTCAAAGCAGGACCAGTCAATCACTCTTGATGCTTCAGTGAAGATCTTTCTCTTTTTGGTTGGCTTATGAGCAATGGACTTCTTCCTCTTCTTCTTTGCTTGACTTATTTGTTTAGCCAATTTGGAAGTCTCTTTTTCTATCTGAGTTGGTTCTTTATCAGCCTTCTTCTTCTCTATTTCAACCTTCTCTTCATCAATATCAGCAGTGTTATCACCTTCAGCAGTGGTATGTACATCATGCTTTTTCTTGCTTCTTCTTTGCACTTGTACTTCTTTTTCCTCAACAACCTCTTTTTCAACTTCAGTTTCTTTTCTAGCATCTTCATAATGCTTCTTAACCTTCTCAAAAGACCATCTTGAGAAGTATTGGACAGGTCTTCCAAGGATTCCAGCTAGACACCTTACCATTCTTTTTCTTTCTTCTGTTCTTGTCAATGGCTTGATAATCTTCTTTTTGATCTTTTTAGCCTCCACTTCCTTGTTGAACTTGTCCTGTAACTTCATGGCAGCAGCCTTTCCAGCCTTATCTTGATGTGCCTGTTTCTTCTTTCTTTCCTTTATTTCTTGATTCACCCTCTCTTGATCCTCCAAACTTAGTTTCTTAGCAAGAGCCTCAGAGGCTTCATACTCCAATACCTTCCTTTTAGCTTCAGCAGCTTCATCATCAGTTTCAGACTCTGCTTCTTCCACCATTTTCTCTTTTCCTTTGCCTTTTGGATCAAGAGGAACTTCAATCTTCTTTTTGATCACTTCAGGCTCTTTGATCACTACACCTTTGGTTGGTTTAATTACCTCAGGCATTTTTACAAGCAGCTCAGCAATTGTAAGCTCATCTTCATTCACTCCCACTTCTGGTTCAGCCTCTGTACCAACAGCATCTTTTGCTTCAGCCCCTGTACCAGAATCAACTACAAGTTCATTTGCAACCTTAGTTTCTTCTTCTCTAACTTCTTTCTCAGCCTCCCCCTCAACACCAACACCAATTTCAATCACATCTTCAGGCAACTCATCATTTTCAGCATGAATTGGTTCATTCACAACCACTCTATCTTTCTCCGGCTCCCCCTTAACTTCAGATTTCCTCTCCCCCTTTGTGAATGCAACCAAAGTATTGTACCTCTTCCTTAGAGCTCTAATAGTGCCTCTCATTGAAGCTATTGTAGCACCTTGAGCTTGAATAATCCTTGATTGCTTCACAATTGTGGCATCATGTACTTTGAGCAAATCATGCTGTGCAGTCACCAACTCCTCCAATGTATCCAGCCTTGCCTCATGAGAACCATGCTTCTCATCATGAACAAAGAAATTCTTCTCAAAGGCCTTCAAGTCCTTGGCAATTGCAGTGAAGTTATCCATCAATTCCTGTTGTGAAAATCTGCCCTCACCAGGTTTAGGAGTGTTTACCTCCATTACTGGATCCTTGAGCTTTTTAACATTAGTCTTCAGCCTGGCTGAAGCACTAGATGTCACCTTGGTTTCTTGGCACCTGGGTCCTCCCTTTGATTTCTCAATAGGAGTTGCCGTGGTGGGGGTCTTAGCAATGTTCAAACTGTCCTTATGCATACCTTGTGCAACATCAGTAGTCTGAGCCTCACCAACCACATGCCCATCCTTCTCCTTAGAGGGCACTTTCTTTACACTTGAGTGGGGTTGCACTCCATGGGTTTCCCTTTGGATATGATCAGAAGGAGAGTGCTCCAACTGATGGCTTAAAGGCTCATTAGGTTTAGAACCAGAGGAGGAAGGAGCTCCCCTGTTCTTTCTTTGGTACTTTTTCAGTGTAGGGGTGGGGGTTTTCTCAAGGGACTGAGGGATTGTATCAGTGATAGGTGTGGGTAGGTCACCAGAGGGAATGCTTGATTGTGTGGGCTGCAAGCCTGATGCCTCACCTTGGGGTTGGTTCACTCTCATCATTGTAGAGAATAATGGAGTGAATTGGTCATTGGAGCCTTCTGCAGGTCTCTGCATATTGGTAAACACCTTATGACCAAGAGCAGTGCTCTTATAGGTGTCACCATGCATTGGTACATCCGTCAATTCCTTAGTTATAACTTCTTGGATGAATCTTGGGAACATATAAAACGTTTTAACTTTTGAATTGTTTATGTTCTCAAGATTGTACACAAGATCATCAAAAATCATTTGAGAAAAATTGAACACCTGATTAGTGGCCAAGCAGACCATTGCAGAGGCAATAGAACTGCTAAACTCACCAAAACTGGTGGTTTTCTTTGAAAAACAGTGCAATAGGGTATGCACAAAGAACCTCCACTGAGGGCAAAATTTACCCTTAAGGTATTTTAAAGAAGTGCGAGAGCCTGTATACCCCATTCTTTGAAAAGCATTCATGATGACAGAGGGTGTAAGCATAGAAATACCTCCTTCGTCATGAAGTTGAAGATGAAATCTAATCTTCGCAGGGGTTAGGGTAAGTGCTTGACCACAGATGGTGGTCTGAATGATTTTGACTCCATCTTCTTCTTGAATCACAGCATTCGACCAGAAATCATTCATGTGTCGAATGTAGATGAGTGGATTGATGGTTGCAGCGTAGGCAATGTGTGAGGATGCCAAGAAGTCAAGAATATCATTAAACCCTTCAGAATTGGCATCCTTCTTGAAATATCCCACCTTATTGTGATCCTTGATGAAACACAGAGAATCCATTAACGATTTCGCAAATAAAACCCTAGAATTAAACGAAGATCAGTACACGATTGAAAGTGCAAGAACTCAGATGAAGAACAGATGTAGAATCGCAAACGTTTTTAGAGAGAAAGTGCAGAATAGCCGTTTGTGAAAAAGGCGGTCAAATTAGGGCTTTTATAGTGAACTGATGAGCAGGGGTAACTACCACAAGCAGTAGTAACGAACACATGTAGTAGTGGTAAAAGTGATGTATCAAGGATGTTCGTTAAAAGCAGTGGTAAAAGTTACAAGCAGTGGTAATTTTGTGTGTATATTCAAAAGCAGTCGTTAAACACTGAAACAGTGGTAATTACACTGTCAGTGGTAAAAAGACACACATAATACCAGCGGTGGTAAAAATTAAGCATAGTGGTAACATGCGATTGTGATAGCAGTGGTAAACAACGAATGCACAAGCAGTGTTAATGTGCGAGCAGGGGTAATGTGCGAGTGTGCGAGCAGGGGTAATGTGCGAATGTGTGAGCAGTGGTAATGTACGAATGTGTGAGCAGTGGTAATGTGCGAATGAGTGAGCAGTGATAATGCACAATACTAGCAGTGGTAAAGACTTGGATATAAAAATCATATTTCAGATTATTGACACTGCTAGTAGAAGGAATTCCAACTGAGCAGTGGTAACATCCTTATGCAATGAATGATCAAACCAAGAACTTCACCATGTACCTGCAACATTCACAAACTTATTAACAGACCAATAAAAACAAAGAGAAAGAAAGTATACAGAGAAAGTACAAATAAAAATGTAATAAAGAGAAGTATTATTCAGAATTCATCATTCCAACACTTGTGACCAAAAATGTAAACCTGCCTACATCAAAGGCTTTTGTGAACAGGTCTGCATATTGATCATCAGTGTGAACTTTCAGAACTTGAATTATCTTCTTTTCATTACAGTCTCTAATAAAATGGTACTTGATCTCTATATGTTTGGTCTTTGAGTGCTTGACAGGATTGTTAACAATACTAATAGCACTGTTATTGTCTATATAGATTGGTGTCTGCAAGAATGAAAGACCATAGTCCTTCATCTGATTTTGAATCCATAACACTTGTGAGCAGCATTGAGATGCAGCTATGTATTCAGCCTCTGTTGTGGATTGTGAAACAGTGGTCTATTTCTTGCATTGCCATGAAACCAATCTTCCTCCAAGAACTGACATCCTCCTGATGTAGACTTCCTATCCAAGTTGGCTCCACCATAATCACTATCTGTGTAAGCCACCAAGTCAAAGGATGAATCATTGGGATACCACAGTCCCAATCTTGGTTGTCCCTTCAGGTATTTGAATATCCTTTTGACTGCATGCAAGTGGGACTCCTTGGGTCTAACCTGAAATCTGGCACAAACACAAACAGCAAACATAATATCAGGTCTAGATGCTGTAAGATACATTAATGATCCAATCATAGATCTATAATGATGCACATCAACTTCCTCCCCCTCAACATCAGCAGTAAGATGTTTGTGAGTTTCCATTGGGGTGCTTGCAGGCTTTGCATCATTCATTCCAAACTTTTGAAGCATGGATGCAACATATTTGGACTGATTGATGAATATCCCTTCAGGCTTCTGCTTGACCTGCAAACCAAGAAAGAAAGTTAGTTCTCCCATAGAACTCATTTTAAATTTCTTGTGCATCAGTTCCTCAAACTCCTTGCACATATCCTCCTTTGTAGATCCAAAGATGATATCATCAACATAGATCTGTACTAGAAGCATATTAGTCTTAGTTCTCTTGATGAACAAGGTCTTATCAATGACACCTCTCTCAAATTTGTTTTCCAACAAATATGAGGACAGGGTATCATACCAAGCCCTAGGTGCTTGATGAAGACCATACAAAGCTTTCCTCAGCTTGTAAACTTTATCAGGATATTTGGGATCTTCAAACCCTGGTGGTTGACTGACATAGACTTCTTCATCTATAGTGCCATAAAGAAAGGCACTCTTCACATCCATCTGATAGACTTTGAATCCTTTGTAAGATGCAAATGCCAAGAATAGCCTGATGGCTTCAATTCTGGCAACCGGTGCAAATACATCATCATAGTCTATTCCTTCTTCCTGAGTATACCCCTGTGCTACCAATCTAGCCTTGTTTTTGATAACAATGCCTCTCTCATCTGTCTTATTTCTGAAGATCCACTTTGTACCAATGACTCTGTGTCCTCTTGGTAGATCCACCAGATCCCACACATGTTGTAGGACAAATTGCAGCAATTCCTCTTGCATGGCCTCAATCCAACTTGGGTCCTTCATTGCATCATAGGCCTTCTTGGGTTCTGTTTGTGAAAGGAAAACAGAAATCATGCTCAAGTGTGGATTGGAAAGGGATTTGCTCTGCTTCCTTGTAATCATAGGAGACTGAATGTCTCCTATCACCAGAGTAGGTGGATGATTCTTCTGTGTTCTAGTGAGATGCAGGGGTTCTTCAGTCAGATCCACCCCTAAATTTGAATCATTCACTTCTGGTTCCTGATCCCATTGAGGTCCCTCTTCTAAAACAGGTATGTCTTCTAGATTCTGAGAGGGTGAGGATCCCTCAATTGGTTGATCATCCTCCTTCTCCGTAGACTCAGATTCTGTTTTGTCATCACCATGTGACTCAGCAGTGGTACTGGCATCATTTGAATCAACAAGAGGCATTGGGAACATGACAAATGTTGGACTTGTTTCTTGTGCCTGTGCTGTACCTGAATCTGCATTCACTATATAGCTCATGTTCAAAGAGTTAGTTAGTGAATCAATATCAAATAGCCAATTTGGACCACTTCCAGGTATGTTAGGAGTGTTCACATTGCATTTGACATTGTCACTTTCTTCTATGATCCTTGTAGAACTATTGAAAACTCTTAGTGCTTTGCTCTGAGAAGAGTATCCCACAAAAAATCCATCATCAGATTTGCTTTCAAATTTGCCTAAGTGAGTTTTGGTATCAAGGATTGTGCAAGGACACCCAAATGGTTGTAAAAATCCTATATAGGGTTTCTTTTTCTCAAAAAGTTCATAGGGTGTCTTGCCTTTTGATTTGACTACAAGAACTCTGTTTTGGACATAGCAAGCAGTGTTAACTGCTTCTGCCCAGAAAGTGATTGGAAGTTTAGAATCAGCCAACATAGTTCTTGCAGCCTCAATTAGTGTCCTATTTCTCCTCTCAGCAACACCATTCTGTTGAGGAGTTCTAGGAGCACTGTATTGTCTCTCAATACCTTTTTCCTCACAAAAGCTATTCAAGTCAGCATTCTTGAATTCAGTGCCATTATCTGATCTAATGACTTTTACTCTAAGGTTTGTCTTGTTTTCCACTCTGGTCACAAAGGGTTTGATCAGTCCACTTGTCTCATCCTTTGTTCTCAGAAAGTAAACCCAAGTAAACCTAGAGTAATCATCAACTATTACCAGACAGTAGGATTTCTTGCCTATAATCATCACATTGGTAGGACCAAAAAGATCCATATGCAGTAGCTGTAAAGGTGATGAGATAGTGTTTACTTCTTTGGACTTGTGTGAGTTTTTGTGTTGCTTGCCTTTGAGACATGCTACACAATGATCATCACTTGAAAATTCCTTGGCATGCAAACCTCTTACAAGGTTATTTTTGACAAGTAAGTTCATGTTTTTGAAATTCATGTGGCACATCCTCCTATGCCACAGTGATGATTCACTCACAGATGCTTTTGAAAATAAGCAATTTAAGGATGAAGAAGAAGCATCTTCAATGTCCAAACAATATACATTATCCTTTCTAGGTGTTCTTAACATTACTTTACTCTCATCTATCTTGTAGCCAGGAGCAAGAATGAGACATTCAGTATCAGTGAAAAATACACCAAACTTCTTGTCACAAACTTGAGAAACACTAAGTAAATTATACCTTAATTGCTCTACAAAATAGACATCATCAACGGTCATCTTACCTTTTGAAACCTTACCTTTGCCACTGATCTTACCTCCATGTGGATTATCTCCAAAGGCAACATGTCCACCTTCAAACTTTTTAAAGTCTTCAAGTAATGACATGATACCTGTCATGTGCCTAGAGCAACCACTATCCACATGCCAAAGACTGCTCCTTCTTCCTTGGTTGCTCTGCACATTGAAATAAAACAGTTAGTGTCTTGAGGGAACCCAAGCCAATATGGTCTTGGGTTCTCCCTTTTCATTAACATAATTGACCTCTGTCAATCTGTTAAGTTTTAAAAGATAATCTTTGCTAGGGATCTCATGACTGGAATATTTGGTTACAATGGGTTTTCTCAATAGAGACTTGGCAGTGGTAACCTCTTTTGAGTTTCCAATGCTGTTATCAACAGCAGTGTTAACTTGTGTTGTGGTAGATTTTGAGTTATCACTGCTGATATTGCTAGCAGCAGTGTTAACCTGAATGCTGTTACCACTGCTTTCAGAAGTAACACTGTTGTTACCACTGCTTGTTGAAGCAGTAGTATCAGTGAGTGAAGCTTTAGGTACCCATTTAGTAACCAATTTAACAGACTTCTTTTCAACCTTTTTCTTTTGAACTTTTCTTTTAGGTTGACTAGATCTGTTTTGTTTAGGAACCACCCTTTTGTTTGTAGGGACAAATCTTCTAGCTTGATGTCTGTTTCTTTGATGGAAAGGATTGAAATAACAGTCTCTTGCTAGATGATTTGTCTTACAACAGATAAAACATGGTTTAGGTCTGTTAATCTTTTTCAGATCAACACCATGACATTGAGCCCATTGGTTGTTCCAGTTCCTTTTGTTCCCTCTAGGATGATTTTTGTTTTGAGACTGTAAGGAAGTACCAGGTTCAACTATAGTCCTCTGAGTGTAGTGGTCCTTCCTATTCTCATTCCTATTGGTCTCAGTCCTTTTCCCTTTAGTTTCTAAGGGCATGGCAGCTTTCCCCTTATCTTTCCTTATGGTCTCAACCTTTTTGCTAGGGATGAATGGCATACCACCTTTCTCATTGGTGAGAAGATGGTACGTTGTCATCAGGAATGGTCTTAGTAGTGCTTTTCCTATCTGTTTCCTCCTCTGAGTCATCTGGATCTACACTATCTAGTCCTTCTTTCATCTCTCTTCTGTCCATTCTTTCAAGAAGGTCAGTTGTTGGAGGAATATAATTCTGATTGTAAGGAGGAGGGGTACTATTGTATCCTATACCCCTTTTCAAGTCATCAGTGACTTGTGCTCTAATGATTGATTCTAATGCCTTAGAGGACTTTGAAAATTTATCCAGATCTTCTTTGGCTTTGGACAATTCTTTCCTAGCACTTTCTACTTCCTCATTTTCTTTTGTCAGTTTTCTCTCAAGCTCTTTCTATCTTCTTGATACTGTCACTCATGGTCTGATTGTGATCCCTATACTTTTTCACAGTTTCTAAACAAGAATCAGAACAGAGTTTAGAAGATACCTCAGTGGGAACATCAGTCTCTTTGATTTCAACCATGAGAGCTTGATTCTGAACTACTTCTTCTGCATGATCACTCCAATCAAATCCTTGTCCCTCTTGAGATACCAAAGCTTGAGAAGAACTAGGATTTGAGTTGCTTCCCTGTTGTTGAATCTAGGAGCTTGTGCAGATCCACCTCCGTTAGTCTGGTTGTTGGTGGCTACTCCTTTGCATTCTCTGGCAAAATGCCCTGGTTCATTGCACTTGTAGCATCTCACCTTGGTCTTATCAAAACCAGCTTTATTTCCTCTCTTGAGATCAAAGTTGTTCCTTCCAGTTCTTCTGATGAATCTCTTCATCCTCAGAGTAAGCATGGCCATTTGCCACTTGATATCCATCTCCTCAAGATCATCTGCATTGATTTGATCCAAATCATCATTGATCAGAGATGACTTGACATGACTTGCCAAGAAAGCTTCCAGCACCGTATCCTCATTGGTTTCCTGAGATGAACAAGAATTTACATTAGAGACAGTTTCACTAGCAGTGGTATTATTAAAAGCAATGGTATTGAAAGAATTAGGGTTTTCAGAAAGAAGAGCAGTATTATGAGTATATCCAATGGGTCTCTTCTTCTTTTCCACTTCTGCTTCAAAGATCCTTAGATCATTGTACAGATCTTCAAGTTCCTTGTCTTCCAAGTCATCACCCTGCCTGAATGAGACAGTGTAAATAGTCCATTCCTCTCCAAGAGATCTGAGGAATTTTCTATTCACATCATCTTTATCCATCTTCACATCTACAGTTGCCAACTCTCCAATTAGCTTGTTGAATCTATCAAAGGTCTGAGTCATAGATTCATTCTTCAGGGATGTGAAATTCTCATACTGCTGCTTCAGAATGGCCTTCTGGTTCCTCTTTGTGCTTTTGGTTCCAGAGAACCTCTTTTCAAGTGCAGTCCAGAGAGATTTGGCATCAGTATAAGTACTGAATTGATGTTGGTATTCATTAGGAATAGCCAACAGCAAGGTACTCAATGCCTTCATCTCAGTTTGCCTTCTCTTTCTGTCAGCATCAGATCTGGGTGGGGGTCTTGCACCTCCTTCAGCCACAGCTTCATCAACACCAGGTCCGTTTTCTACAACTTCCCACATCCCATAGTCTGTGAGAAGCATGTATTGACGGATTCGAATTTTCCACATGTCAAATTCATTGGGTTTGAGCATGGGAACTTTTGAGACCAAAACTGTTTCTTGAGTATCCATTGTGAATTAGTTTTCTGGAATAAACTAGCTCTGATACCACTTGACAGGATCAATGATCAAGATCAGAAAACTTAATCAAAGAAGTTTGCGGAATAACACTTTGATTATAGAATGAAAACAATGGATTTGTAACAAACTGTATGTGTATTGATTTCAATAGCTTAATGATTACAAACTCAAGCCCCAATCTGTTTGAACAGACTCAAACAGACGTGCAACACTTCTCTATTGCAGGGATTACAAGAACAATCTTGAGGCTCTAATTCTAAACAAAAGCTATGAAAAACTCGTATCTCACAAAGATAAACCTATCAGCTATATATACGAATTACAAGATAACAATAAGGAAACTAGATTTACAAGATAATCTCTAAAATATCTCCAAGCAGATCGTATCTTGTCTATATCTTCAAATCATCGCAATCCTTTCCTTATCTTCATCTTGTTAGCAGTGGTAAAAGAAAAGCAGTGTTAACTTCAAACCAGCAGTGGTAACTTTGTATAGGCAGTGGTAATCTTCAACAGCAGTGGTAACCTGATCTTCAATGAACCATCACATACTGACAGTGGTAACCTTCATAGAACTAGCAGTGGTAATCACTTTAAAGTCAGCAGTGTTAATCAACACATCTCTAGCAGTTGTAATGCAACAGATTTAGTTCTAACAGTTAGAAGAAACCAGACGCTCAAAACAAGAAAACCATACCCAACAGGTTTTCGTTACCGAAAAACCCGCCCAACCATCGTCAACCATCACTCCTCCCCCTGTACCACCTTCAGAACCACATCCGCCTACACACAATGCTTATCGCGGTCGAGGACGTGGCCAACATGACCAGCGCCGAGGCCGTGGACGTGGTCGTGGTCGTGGCCGAGGACCTTCTTTCCGTCAACAATCTCCATGGTCCCAATGGCAACAATCTCCATTGTATATCCTTTCCATATCTCATTATTATTCTGTATATCCTCTCCATAAGAGGTGGATTATAATTATAGGATAGATATCATTAGTTTAGGGGATTATTCTTTTGTATCTTGTATAAATATTGATCATTGGTTAATGAGAAGGGACACACACGATTTATACAATCCAATTGATTCGATTAATCCGGGACTTAGTCCTCCGACTTCCTTATCACGATAATTGTTGGAAACATTTCAAGGACTTTAAACGCATATCATTAATCACAATACTCAATAATGTAGTCTCGGATATTTTTATATTCATGATCCTTCTTTATCTATGTGTTTGTGTTCGTTCTCTGATGTGATTTTTAGTTGTTCCATATACACTCTTTTAGTGTTTTGTTTATGTGTTTGAAGTGCATGTTCTCCTTGTTAGGATCAATCTATATGTTAACGTTCCCTCAACAAATAAACTATGAACTTAGTACAATAAACTCAAGAAAACTAAGAATGGTGTAACTTATTCAATAAAGAAATATCACAAATTGATTGTGATGGGAAAGACGGCTACTAACGGTAAAACAATAAACGCGGAATTAAACTTTGTTAGGCTAAACTTTCCCGACCCGAATGAACCTTTGAGGATGCAAACAAATAGGGTATTTAAATGCGATAAAAATCAGCCCCAAAACAGATAATAATCAACCACAAAGAGACACAAAAATTTTAGCGTGGAAAACCCTCGAGACGAGAGTAAAAAACCACGGGACTACTACAGCCGCTTAAAATCCACTATCACCAATATTAGAGCAATACAAAGTCTTCTCTAGATTATACTAGAGGCATACAAAACCATCATACACTTGGAAATAAGCACATCAAGATCAGTGGCGAATCCAGGATTCAAAAGTACTGCGGTCCAACATAGTTTATGTAAAAAGATAAGTCGATCGAAAAAATAATTTTACGGGTGGGTAGTATGATATAAAGCAAAGACATCAAATATACCAACCAAAAAATAGACATGTATTCAAAATATATATCATAAGTCCTTACAATTGATCCAAACGACGGGCCCATCATTGTATTCAGAATTGGAAGTCGTTTAGTCGATGTAAAGTAGTCGTGTAGGATTTTTTTTGTTTTTAACTTTTGAGTTTTAATAGGTATTTTTTGATTTTTCATGGGTTCTTAATGGAACAAATGGTATAAAGTTTAATTTATGTGTTTATGTGAGGGTGTGTGAGGACCAAAATACATTGGACATGGGGTCCATATTAAATAATAAGAGGGGTCCAATTTCCTTATATATACACACTAATTTCTTTTGGAAGGCAATATACATTGTTTTGGTAAAAAATTAGACAATTTAATATCGTAAGATGTTGTGAGGCAAATCCGTCGAGAGAAAGAAATCTAGTTCGATAAATCGTGCGATAGAATAAACAAATAAACAAGATAGTTGATGACGCAGAAAAAACCTCGAGGTCGAGGAAAAAACCTGCAGCCGACTAAAAGGGTATAGTCGACGTTGCACTAAGTATCACCAATAAGGGGTGATGTCCTCGAGAATTACAGCGTAGATCGTACGATTACAATGAAACAGAATGTAAATTACAAAGAATAATATGGAAATTGTAGAGAGTGTTCGCAGATTCTAATAGCTTCCAAAGTAATCAGATGTCTTCAAATGATGGCTTCGGCCTCTTTTTATAGTTGATCGGAATGTAACAGTCGTCTCATAATTGTGCCTTTAATGCAACGGCTATAACGGTAGCTAGATTCTCGTTCGTAACAGTCGAGCTTTTATGGAGATCGTATCTTGTCCTTTAACGGTTACTTGATCTTCGATATCCGTTGCTAATCTGTTACAAAGAATCATACTTAAGATTTATCTAGCTGTTAGTATAACATCATGTGATATCGTATGTTCTCAGGTCATCTCGTACGATGTCTTGTATGAAGATCGTTCGATGATTAACTATTATCGTTCGAGGGTATACGTATCTTATCTTAGGACCTTATCTTAATACAGGATTATCATCCTGAAAGATAGGGGTGAGCACGGTCCGGTTCGGTTCGGTTTTTGGCCGGAACCGAACAGAAAACCGCTCCCGTTCGGTTCTCGGTTTTTTTCGGTTCGGTTCTCGGTTTTTCGGTTTTTCGGTTTTCGGTTTTTTTTTCGGTTTTCCGTTTTTTTTTTAGGTTTTCGGTTTTTTTCGGTTTTTTTTTTTTTTTTTTTCGTTTTTCGGTTTTTCCCTTGGTTTTCGGTTTTTTCGTCCGGTTTTCGGTCTATAACTCTGTATTTCCTTTATTCCATGTTTCAACTTTATAATTTGCATTTAATTTGTTGAAAAATTATGTTTAGTTGTTTACAACTTTACATATAAGATTTGAATATAAATAGAAACTCCTTTAGTTAAAAATTATGTTTACATAAGACATAAGTCTATGTTTACAACTTTAGTTATTGAGTATAAATAAAATTTAGAATTTTAGAAGCCAGACAAAGAATGTTTTGAGGAAAAAAGTAGCAACATGTTAAAAGATAAGGGGTTAATTTATTAATTATTATATATAATTATATATAATTTAAAAAAATATAGTATATATATCGGTTCGGTTCTCGGTTCTCGGTTCGGTTTTTAATTCGGTTCCAAGTTCGGTTCGGTTCGGTTTTTTCGGTTCGGTTTTGGAGCCAAAACCGAAACCGGACCATTTGGTTTTTCGGTTTTCGGTTTCGGTTCGGTTTTTCGGTTTTTTTCGGTTTTCGGTTTTTTCGGTTTCGGTTTTTCGGTTTTTTTTCGGTTTTTCGGTTTTCGGTCCGGTTTTTGCTCACCCCTACTGAAAGATATCTTATGATTTTAAGTCGATCGTCGTGTATCGTGCTATCGTAAATTTTCACCCAAACAGTTTGCCCCGAGATTTAGAAAAATTTATTCTAAATATTTCTAAATCTTTTATCCTGTAAAATTAATCGTTAGCTCTAAATAACCAGTCGTTAATGAACTGATTTCGTTTAAATTGAACGAATATGGAATGGTTTCGATGACATCGTTATGATGACGTGGTTATGACAGTTGTCGTTGTAACGTCTTTAATTGGACGCGTGTTGAAACGCGATTGGACCTGCATTACTTGGAGAGAGATTCAGTTACCATATAATAAACGATTTCAATTTGAATTAGATACAAATCTTCCAAATTGTTTGCGCAATCCATCCCAAAATCAATCCTTTATTTTCGGCAAGGATTTAGTCGATTTTCAATATAAGGTATTTTCTTCTCTCTGATTTTCATGCGTTTAAAGATTAAGGCTGATAAGAACCCTAGGAATTTTGATTTGCTCCGTTTCGTTCGTCTTAGAAATAGCTTAAGCCGCTTAGAGTTTTTCGAATCTATGGAGGTTAGGAGTGCTATTAAGGATTCTGTAGAGGTTTTAGCCCTTAGAAGGTTATCTGGGATGCCTGATAGTGCTGTCTTAGAGGTTGCGGGTGAGATTAGGCCTGCAGATGCTCCGGCGGGTTTCTTTGCTCTCTTTGAGTACCCGTTTAAGATACGTTTTAAGTGGCCTTACAGCCCTTTGTCTCGAGCTTTTATGACTCGTTTCAATCTTTCCCCTGGTCAACTGATGCCCCAATTCTTGAGGGTTATTCAGGTGATCGAACGAGTAACGAAGGACTGGGGTCGTCCTGCGTTTACTGTCAATGATCTTCTTACAGCGTATTCTGTGAAACCGACGGACTACTATCGTTATGGTTTATTTCCAAAGGGTAGAGGGGATGCCATGTTAGTACATGGTACTCAAGTGCACGATCGTGGGTGGAAGTCACGATATGTATTCGTACGATCTTCTTCGGTTTTGGGTGAAGATGGATGGGTCGCGCCAGAGTGGAATTCTTTAGGTATAGGCGTATTTTAAACGTTCGTCCTTGCTATTTTATTTCATTTATCTAATCGTTTGAATGTTTTTTGCAGAAATTGATTTCTCATTCGAGGCTTCTGAAGAGTCGAAGGCCGCCGTCGAAAGATTTCTATCGTATAGTATTGGTGAACGATTCTACTCTACTCAAAAAGCGAAAGAGATCGTGATAGAGAGTGAAGAAGAAGTTACACAAACGGACCCTGAAGTTCAAGTGATCTCAGAGGAAGAGATGGAAGGTAGATCGTACGTTTAACATATATCGTACGACAATGCTTTATTATTTGTTTTTTACATATGTTTTATTTTTGAAGGATCATCGAAGAAACCATCGAGGAGGGCAGAACAATTGGAGGCTGCTAGGAGTGCGGCTTTAAAGAAGAAAGAGATGGTTGGAGGTGAGCCTCCAGCGAAACGTACGAGGTCCACGTCTGAGGTCCCTCATCCATCGCATGAAGCCAAACGAAAGGTGGATGATGTGATCCATGCTTCCCCGATTAGCTCTGCGCCTCCGGAGGATCAATCGAAGGGGGTTAAGGTGGCAAAGACTCCTGGCAAGCTGCCAAAGAAAACTTCTTTCGACGTAGGATCGTCGTCTCTGAACATAACCCTTCCAAAGGGTTTTCTTGAAGATGATGTCTTGAGGAAGGAAGACATTTTTCCTGCCATCGAACAATTCTTGCTACCCTCGCAAAAGGAACAATTTGCGAGGCAGAGGTTTGAGGAGATTGATGCGGCAGCCGTAGGCCTCTCTTTTCTGGTGAGTATATTTTATCGTACGACCAGATTATTTGAATATCGTATGATTGATTTAATTTGTTTTTGTTCTTTTCAGGGCTTTCAAGCGAGTCTTGGTCTTCATTCTCGAATGGAGACCATAAAGAACGATATGCGTGAAAAGATGGCGAGCGAGAGGGCTGCCTTGAAGGAAGCGGACAAGGCAAAGGAAAAAGTTTTCAAGCTTGCGTCCGACCTGGAGGCTAAGCAGGTCAAGATTGATGACCTGGAGGCGAAGCTCGAGGAGGTGGAGCACATGAGGGAGGAGCAACGAGCTCGAATGAGAATTGTTTTGGATCGTGCGTCCAAGTTGGAGGAGGAGCTAAAGGCGGTACAGTTAGAGAAGGCGTCGAGGGAAGAGGCCTTAACGTCTGAGATCCAGGACTTGAAGGATGAGGCGGCGTTAATAAGGGTTGTGGCTCGTGCGGCCCTTATGCGTCGTATGATAGCTGGTACCCTTACCACTGGACTCGCCAAAGAAGAACTGGAGGCATTTCGCGAGCTTATGGGCTCTGAGGACCTCCTGGATGCTGATGATCTCAAGGATCTGGATGAAGAGGTTGGAGAGAAGCCTGTTGAGGTTGCTGCAGTTGGGGAGGAGACTCAAGATGAAATGGTCTCTGGATCCACTCCAGTGATCTTGACTACTGAAGAAATTCCCTCCCAGATCGTTGGATCTGCAGAAGGTGTGGGTGTGGAGGCATCGGGTGGTGATACAGGGATCGTAGGATCAAACCCTCCTCCTAGTAGTTAATTTTATTTGTAATCGTACGACTTTCCATTTAAGTACTCTTTATTTGTTTAAGTACTGTTTATTTTGAAATGAATGGTTTAGTTTTATCGTACTTGTTGACTTGTGTTTTAGAACTTTTTGTTCTTTTAGAAACGTTTCTTTGCTTTGCATCGTGCGACTGGCGTTTTGTCTTGCGCGCGTGCGTATAATTTTTAAATAATTGATCGTGCGTTATAAGCTTTAATTATTCGTGCGATAACTTGCGATATTCGTGCGATACTTGCGATAATCGTGCGATACCTGCGACAAGAAAAGAATGGCTAAGGGGTGGCCGTTGGTTTGACCAACGGTGCTCCGACGCCTAAGTCAGTAATCGTTCGTAATAAAATAATAATAAAAGATGAAAAAAGGTTTAGAAGTAGTACCTCTTAAGATGTGTTGCATTCCAACTTCGTGTAATTTCCTTACCTTCGATGGTTGTAAGTTTGTATGCACCATTCCCAATAATCTTAGAGATTATATAAGGTCCTTCCCATTTGATGGAAAGTTTTCCTGCGTTTAGCTCTTGAGTATTCTGAAATACCTGTCGTAGGACGTAATCGCCCACTTGAAAGATTTTTGCCTTTACTTTCTTGTTGAAATGTCGTTCGACCATGGCTTTTTGTAATGCCATTCTTTGGAATGCTTTTTCTCTAAGTTCTTCCAATGCATCTAGATCATAATATAAGTCTATTACGTTTTGCTCTATCGTACGATGCCTTGCGATTGGAAGTTGAGATTCGATTGGTAGTACTGCTTCACATCCATAAACGAGGGAGAAAGGTGTTTGTCCTGTTGAAGTCCTTGGAGTCGTACGATTTGCCCATAAGACCGAAGGTAATTCTTCGACCCATTTCCCTTTTGCCTCCTTTAGTCTTTTTCGAATCGAATTAATGATGACTTTGTTACTCGATTCTGCGAGACCATTGGATTGAGGGTACCTAGGTGTCGAAGTAATTAACCTGATTCCACGTTCATCGCAGAACTTACGAGTCTTTTCACTTATGAATTGCGAACCATTATCACACATGATCTCCGATGGTACTCCAAACCTATATATAATGTTAGTTTGAATAAAAGAAATAACTTCTTTATCTCTTACCTGGGAGAAAGCAGCAGCTTCGATCCATTTGGAAAAATAATCAGTGAGAACAAGTAAGAAAACTTTCTGTCCTGGAGCAGGAGGTAACTTTCCTACGATGTCCATTCCCCATCGCATGAATGGCCATGGGATTAGGACAGAATGTAGGGGTTCGGAAGGTAAGTGAGACGTACCTGAATGTCTCTGACAGGCGTCGCATCTTTGTACGTACCTCATAGCATCTTCTCGAAGTGTAGGCCAATAATAGCCTTGTCGTGAGATTCTATTCGCAAGACTTCGTCCTCCAGAATGGTTTCCGCATTCTCCATCGTGCATCTCTTGTAGGATCTGATTCATGTGCTCCTTACTTGTTATGCATCGTAGGATTAATCCAGATGTGGATCTGCGATATAATTTTCCTTCAAAGATCGTATATTGTGAGGCTTTCGATCTGGTTTTTCTTGCTTCCATCTTATCGTCAGGAAGTCTATCATATTTGAGATAGTTCCATATATCGAGCGACTAGTTGTAAACTTCTTCAATCATCTGTACTTTTTCTTTGGCTTCGATGGAAGATGTCATAAGATGAATTATTGGAATGCTGTCCAAGGTAGGTTCACTGAATGCAGATCCCATGTTAGCTAAAGCATCAGCTTGAACATTCAAATCTCGTGGGATTTGTTCTATCGTGAATTCTTCGAATTGTGCGATGCTATTCTTAACGATCTCGAGATATGTCATCATTTTCGAATCCTTTGCTTGAAAGCCGCCATTAACTTAATTCACCACTAGTAATGAATCGCTTCGTACATGCACGCGTCGTGCCCCCGAGTTGTAAGCTATATCCAATCCAGCGATCAAAGCTTCGTACTCTGCTTCGTTGTTGGTAGTTTTAAATTCACATCTTATCGAGTACACCATGTTCCCCCTGTGTGATGATTTCAAGACAACTCCTAATCCTGATCCTCGTATGTTGGAGGATCCATCGACATGTAAAGTCCAAAGCTGGTTGTCTTGGATCATCACATTGTTGATCTCATCGTGCGATGGCTGCTCTATTCCTGGACTGAATTCTGCTACAAAATCTGCCAATGCTTGCGACTTTATTGCTGTTCTGGATTTGTATGTGAGATCAAATCCACTGAGATAGATGCTCCATTTAGCTAACCGTCCCGTAAGTTCAGGCTTACGAAGCACAGTCTTGAGAGGATAATTAGTTACGACAATTATATGGTGTGACTCAAAATAATGTCTTAACTTTTAGCCGCTGTGACGAGACCCAAGAGCAATTTCTCCATTGACGTATATCTGGTTTCGGCATTGAGAAAGGATTTACTTACATAGTAAATCGGATGTTGTTGCTGATCGTCCTCTCGTACGAGGACTGCGCTAACTGCGTTATTGCTAACAGCTAAGTATAACTGTAAGCTTTCACCTTCGATTGGTTTTGTCAATAACGGAGGAGAGGCCATATATTGTTTTAAATCCTGCAGTGCTTTTTCATGCGCCTCTGTCCAGTTGAAACCTTGATTCTTGCGTAATACGTTATAAAATAGATGACATTTGTCGGACGATCGTGAGATAAACCTGTTTAGTGCCGCTACTCGTCCAGTAAGCTTCTGTACTTCTTTCACGTTTCTTGGAGATTGTATTTCTGTTATGGCCTTGATCTGTTCTGGACTCGCCTCTATTCCACGTTGGGTGACCATATATCCAAGGAACTTCCCAGCACGTACTCCGAAAGAACATTTCGTTGGATTAAGCTTCATCTTGTGTTGTCGTAGGATATCGAATGATTGCTTTAAATGATGTATGTGATCATGCGATTGTGTAGACTTTACTAGCATATCATCGATATAGACTTCCATCGTACGACCGAGATGTTCCTTGAACATCATGTTCACGAGTCTTTGATACGTTGATCCTGCGTTCTTGAGACCAAAAGGCATCACTTTGTAACAGTATATTCCTTTGTCTGTCATGAAGGCGGTCTTCTCTTGATCGTCCGTGTGCATCAAAATTTGGTTGTATCCAGAGTAAGCGTCCATGAATGTGAGTAATTCATGACCTGCTGTTGCATCGACCATCGCATCGATGTGCGGTAATGGAAATGGGTCTTTTGGACATGCCTTGTTTAGATCTGTAAAGTCAATACAGACTCGCCACTTTCCATTCTTCTTTTGTACGACCACCACGTTTGCTAGCCAATCTGGATACTTTACTTCCCGGATCTTCCCTATTTTTAACAAGTTATCAACCTCGTCGTTAATAACTTTGTTGCGTTCTGGTGCAAATTTGCGTCTTTTTTGTTTCACAGGTTTGAAAGATGGATCTACGTTTAATTTGTGAGATATAATGCTGTTAGACCCTACTTTGAGGTTGTGAAGAAGTCAAGGGTCTATCCAGTATTTTCCTTATTCTAGTATTTTGCTTTAGTTTATGTTTGCCCTCTTTTGTAAAGAGTCATAGACTCTAAGGGCTTGTCTTGTAATTTCCTTATACCTAGTGCTATATAAACAATGCCATAGCCTAGGGTTTTGTGTAGATGTTGGTAGCCTACTTTTAATGAGAAGCAATCCCAAGATATTCTCTTGTTTTCCATATTGTCTTCTACATCCTTTTCACCAACATTCTCACCATTATTGTTCTTCATAGCTCTATCATTAGCTTTAGTTTCTCTCCATCTTTCATTCTCACTCCTTTTGGGATTCACATTTGGTATCAGTGCTAAACCTTTGGTGGATTTCTTGGAGATTTTAGCATATTTGAAATGGTTTGAAAAGTTTTTGAAAAACTTGGTTTTACCAACTTTTGCTCACTTTGAACCTTAAATCCACTCTATTCTTATTGTTTTTAAGTGATAAGTGTTTTCAAAAGGTTTTTGCACTTGTTTTACACAAATTGGAACATTTTTCACTGATTCAAAAAGTGGTTTTTGATGATTTTTAGCTGTTTTTCGGAGCTCCTGGTCAGCTTTCCCGAATCGAGTATTTTGAACTGATTCATCAGCTCAAAACCCGAATCGGGTAAGTGTACCATACCCGATACGGGAATTACACGTTACCCAATCGGGAAAACCTCGGTTTCCCGAATCGGGCAACGGGTTCCCCGAACCGGGTTTTGCTCAAAATAGTCCAATTCGGGTTTTTCCAATACCCGAATCGGGACTCTGCTGTTCACCCAATTCGGGTTCACCAATACCCGAATCGGGTTTCGCGGCCAGATCCAGATCGGGAATCTCACGATCCCGAATTGGGTCTCGCACTCTTTGACCCGGAAATTTTCAATTTTCGCGTCAAATCCGATACTTAGCCATTTTACTAAACCGTTAATCTTTTAAGGCTAGTTGTGTCACGAGTGCTCGCCCGAACGGTCCTTTTCGAAAACTTTTCCAAAACCAAGTCATCCACTCGAAGGGGATCTTTATCTGTGAGGATATGATGTCGAGAGAAATCGTCAGCATGGGGTCTGAGTCACGTCCCCCAGTGCTCGTCATGGGAGAATATGCTCAATGGAAGCTTAGGATGATCCATTTTCTTGATCAGCTTGATAGGAACCTGATGAAATCAATCAGGGAAGGTCCAGTAAGACCTACAGTCACCGTTGCAGAAGTACCGGAAACCGACACCTGCCCGCTCCTACCCTCATACACAGTGGAAAAACCGTATCACTTATATAACCAAGAACAACGCCCTCGTCATGAGATTGATAAACGTGCACTGTCTCTTCTCATCATGTCTCTCCCAAATGACATGTATTCCCGCGTCGACAGCTTCGACAATGCTAGGGATATCTGGAATGAAATAGAACAGCAAATGCAAGGGGGAGACACTGCTTCAGAATTCCAAAAGGAATCTGCCATGAATGCCTACGAAGGGTTTCATGCGAGAGAAGGCGAACAGCTGCACGACTCATACCAACGCTTGAACTCCCTAGTCAACGATCTTCGTCGACTAAAGGTTGAGAAGTCGCGTTATGAGGTGAACGTGAAGTTCTTGAAGAACTTAAACCCTGAATGGCGAAACTTGGCCATTAACATTCAGTTGAGTAGGAACCTTGGACACATGGGACTTCATGACCTGTTCAGTATGATGGTTCAACATGAGGAATACATCACCGGCAACAAACCAAGGAAAGCAATTGACCCTCTTGCACTGGCTGCCGTGCACCATGGAGGATCAAACTTACCGGTGAATCCCTACCCGGAAGAACACTACCAAGACTACCACTATGATGTGAGCCAAGACTACTATCAACACAGTGACAACTTTAATGATCCGACGATCATCACTATCACTGATGAGGAACTGCACAACATGAATGAGTCCCTTGCATTGATCTCACACAAAATGCAACGATTAACTGCTAATCGGGGATTCAACCGCTCAAGCTCTCATGGTGGAAACCGTTTTGATCCGGGAAGAAGTGGACATCAGTCATTTGATCAAGGAAGAGGTCACTACTCACAAGGAGGGAGGTATCAGTCATCTGATCGCGGAAGAGGTGGTCGTGGAAGATTCGGAAACAACTTCAGGCGTGACATCACGTACTTGGACTACCCAGAAGGCTCGGGAAATGGAAACAACTATCAAGGCAACCATCAGGGATCTGGATATAATCAGCATGGCTCAAACTACAACAGTCAAGGCAGTGGATACGGACAAACCTTCTCTGGGCAAGGTTACGAAGGAAAGAACGGTGCTGGATATGATGATGGAAGGTTTAAACATCATTCAGGAAGCTTTGAACAAGGAAGGATTGGTGGAGCAGATCAACACAATCATGGTGGAAACTTCAGTGGCGGAAGTCACCCCAAGCAACCTCCACATGGCAAAGGTGTTCAAATCAGTGAACAGCAGTCGGGAACAAGCAGTACTCAAGTCCAGAATCCTCAACCCATGTCATCATCTCAAGGGAAGACTAATGGCCACGGGCCTACCTGCTTCAAGTGCGGGACGCCTGGTCATTATGCAAAAGAATGCAAAGCGGTGTACAAGGATGCCGCTTACTTTGAGAAGAAGGCCGCTCTTATGAGAAAGAAAGAGAAGGGCGTGGCCTTGCTGGTTGATGAAGAAAACTGGGTTTGCGAGGAGGAGAGCTCAGATGAGGAGGATCATATGGTCGGTGGACCATGTTTGATGGCTGACTTCGAGGCGCCGGACAGTAGCAACACCGAAGTGGTCGACTTTGATGCTGAAGCCGGCCTGCAATACAACAACGACGCCTTCGAGGTATCTTCTACTCCTGATATATCGGATTTCACATCCATGTTGGAATCTAAAATTTGTGCACTTGAGAATGAACTCCAAACGGAGAGAATTCTCGTCACGAAATTCAGAACCGACAGTGCGGTGTATAAGAGCTCCTACGAGGACTTGTTAATTAGCTATAATAGTGAAACTCTCGAGTCTAGCATCAGAGAAACCTATCTTGTGAACAAACTGTTGTCCCTTAATACATCTCACGACGAACTGAAAAGTAGTCATGGAGAACTCGAGCTCAAATTTAAATTGCTTTCGGAAGAAAGAACCAAACTGTTTTCAAAAATCAAAGAGCTTGAAGACAACAATCTCAAGAGGGGTCAATCTGAACAGACTCTGCATATTCTCACTGCTCATGCCAATAATAATCCTTTCTATCATGCTAAACCTGGTCTAGGACACTCAGATAAGAACATCCTAGATAAAGCACCGTCACATCTGTATACCTTTGAGAACATGTCTGCATCCAGGCCCAAACCTGATTTTGTAGGAGGACTCACCACTGAGAAATTTGTTAGACAGTCTGTGACCTTTAGTGAAGTAATTAACGGAGAAGTCATAACTAGGACCACCAGCCTGTCCGACAATACCTCCAACAGTCCTCCCACCAGTCCCACTCCCATAGGACCTATCTTCACTCCAGCTAAGGATCCTAGGAATACCAACTCAGACTGGGAAAGCATCAAAGCCAGAACTCCTAAGGTAGCGATGCCTCCCATAGACTATTCCAACCTGAACTCAAGCTATGACTCTAGGGAGATGGAATTATCAGAGGATGTCTTAGTTATCCCCCCAAAGGATGTTTCCCCAACTAAGAGTCCTGACCTAGTCAAGCTGGAGAAGGAGATTTTTGAGCTTAGGTTGAAGGCCATGGACTTAGATACCTGTCAACATCAGATTCTGAATCTAAGAGCGATTGTCTCGGAAAAGGACACATTGGTTCTCACACTCGAAAAGGACCTTCTTGAGGCTAACGCTGAGAGAATTAGGCTCTCTTCAGAGTGTGAAACTGCAACCTCTTCTTTTACTATCCTCAAAACGAAGGTTGCAGATCTTCAAACTCGGTACATCCTCACAGACATTCGCCTTGAAATAACAAAAGAAGTTTTTCATGATGAGAGGATTAAGTATCGCCAATCTTTAACCAACCAACTGGTGTCCAATTCCCTTTTGAAAAAGAAAGTCCTTGATTTTGAAAACCTTTGCTCAATAGAATCAGATGATGATGAGACTGTCCTTAGCTCACATCACAGGATCAGTGAACCTAAGACCGTCCAAGACCCCACTGTTGAATACAATCTTAAGATATTCTTGGATGAGGGTGATGATCCTTCCGGATTCGTTCCTAAGAAAAGGGTAAGTGTTCCAACCAAACCCGATGAGTCCACTGTTACACTTGCATCCGGTTCTGAGATAAACAAACCCGCGGGTGAAAAATGTGTTGGTACTGACAAAGGGAAGTCAGTTAAGCCTCACGCACCCAAAGGTCTCCAGAACAAGAATTCCAAGTCTGCTGATGCTTGTGTTTCAGCCAAACCCATAAAAAGTCTTGAGCTCAATTCAAGCTCCTTTGAAGTGGGTGAGAACTCTCGGGCCAAACCTAATCAGAAACAACCTTTCAATTCCACAAAACCTAATTTTCAAAAACCGTCATCTGGAAAAGGTGGTAAATCCATTTCACACAAACCGTCCTCTAACTCACACATTGCTTCTAATGCAGTTGGGAGGAAAGAAGATGGTGGACAGAATGTGAAGCCACCAAGAAAGGATCAAGGAAGGAACAACCCATTTCTGCTTTCCCTAAGAGGCGTGGCCCTGCCCGTGCGGATCTAGGTCATGCCCCACCTAGTGTAGGATTTGATTCAAACTGGTCTGTAACCCGTAATGGGAATTTGAACAATGTTTTTACTACTTTTAGGAATGACATGTGCACTATGTTTGACAATCTCTTACGCTTTGGTGTGGCTAATTCTTTAAATGCTCATACTTTGAATGCCAAGTCTCATAAGAGACGAAGGAGGCGAAGAGGAAACTCTAAAACCTCCTCCTCAGTACAGTCCCCTATGCCTAAGGAGCAATCCGAAAAGGAGACTGCACCGAGTGTTTTACCTGCTTCATCTAACCCTAAGGAACCCATTGGGCAATGGGTCCCTAAAAAAGCTTAATCCTTTTGCAGGTCAGTCATGTGTGGTACATAGATTCAGGAGCCCATCGACACATGACTGGTCATCGATCCTTCCTTTTTGACTTTGTTGAAAAGTTTGAGGGATACGTCAAGATGGCTGATTCAAGACCTAAAAGGATAGAGGGGTATGGAAGCATCACAGATGGGAAGTATATAATCAAGCAGGTGAGGTATGTAAGGGGTTTGGCGTACAACATGTTCAGCTCCAGCCAATTTTGTGACAATGGCTATTGGTGTAAACAATTCATGTACGGAGCTACTGTGAACACGGAAGATGAGGATCCCGTTCTAGTTGCACGCAGAACTGGGAATCTGTACACCACAGTCTTCAGATGCATTCCCCAATCACATCCTCAGTTTGAAGATCTATCACAACCAGACAACAAAATCTGTTTGCTCGCGAAAGCTACCAAGGCGGACAGTTGGTTATGGCATCAACGGCTATGTCATCAAAACTTCAAAGATATGAACAAGCTGGTCTCAAGAGGCTTGGTCAGTGGACTTCCTGAGACACGCCTCTCCAAGGACACACTTTGTCCTGCATGTGCGTTAGGAAAAATGAAGAGAAGTTCCCATCCTCCCAAGTTGGAAACTAATTGTCGAAGTCCACTCGACATGATACACATGGATCTATGTGGGCCGATGAGGATTGAAAGTCTAGCAAGAAAGAAATACATGCTAGTCATGGTTGATGAATTCTCTCGGTTCACTTGGCTTGAATTTCTTCGTGCCAAATCTGATGCTGCGGATCGAATCATTGCCTTCATCAAACGGATCCAAGTTTCCTTGAATCTAAAGGTAAAGAAGTTGAGGAGCGACAACGGAACCGAGTTTCGCAACTCGAAGTTGCAATCCTTCCTTGAACATGTGGGGATCTCTCACAACTTCGCCGCCGTGCGTACCCCTCAATAAAACGGGGTAGTGGAAAGGAAGAATCGGACGTTAGTCGAGGCAGCAAGATCCATGATGGCTCATTCCGGCGTTCCGTAATCATTTTGGGCCGAAGCAGTAGCAACAGCTTGCTACACGCAAAACCGCACTCTCATCATAAAGCGAACCGGAAAGACAGCTTATGAGATGATCGAGAAGCGCAAGCCGGACATCAAGCATCTATGGGTATTTGGGTGTAAGTGTTATATTTTGAATGACCGGGACGATTTGGGAAAGTTTGATCCCAAGGCTGATGAGTCTATCTTCATAGGATACTCACCACACTCAAAAGCCTATCGGGTTTACAACAAACGATCCCAAACCATCCTGGAAAGTACCAATGTAGATTTCTCTGAAACCGAAACTCTCTCTGATGCTAGCTCTAGTAATCCTGATGCTATTCTGCCTGACTTGCCTAATGCACCACCGCGCACAGATTTTAGACCTAACACTTTTGATTCAGATTTTATAGATCCTTCAGACTATGACTTGCCGACCTTAACTGGTCCAATCATCGTACCTGCTGCACCTGGAAACTCCACGACGTCTGTATCGTCCGATGCTTTCGTGACGGAAAGCACATCTGAGGCCACTACTTCCGCTCAGAATACGACTACAGAACCAGTGGTCTCACCACCTCAGAATTCATCTAACGAGCAACCTTCAGAAGCTTCACAAGAACCCGTTGTAGCACAGAATTCAACACCTGTTCGTGCTCCGGTCACTGAAGCCGCTTCGCAACCATCTCCGAGCACCTCTCAACGATCGTATGCTCAAGTGGTTCGGGAGCCCAGACTGGAAGTTGTTCTGAATATTGAGCCACTGGGAAGGACTGCAGGTGGTCCTTCCGGAGGAATCCAGTCAAGAAACTTCGTCGTGCAAGATGAGAACGACACAACGAACAACCAAGAGTCCTACATCACTCTTCCTCATTCAAGGAAGTGGTCAAGAAGTCATCCTCCATCCCAGATCATCGGGAGTCCATCTCGGACTGTCCAGACTAGATCATCAAAGAAATCCGACAACTTAGGTCTCTTCGCCTGCTTCTTAAGCGAATTCGAGCCGTCGGAAATCCATCAAGCTCTGTTAGACCCGGACTGGGTAAGAGCCATGCAAGACGAATTGGCAGAGTTTGAAAGGAACAAGGTTTGGCGCCTGGTAAAACGACCATGGGGGAAGTCCATGATCGGATTAAAATGGATTTTTCGGAACAAAAAGAATGAAAACAACCTTGTTATTCGCAACAAGGCTCGTTTGGTCGCCAAGGGATTTCGCCAACAAGAGGGTATCGATTACGACGAGACGTTTGCGCCGGTTGCAAGGATAGAAGCCATACGGATCTTTCTCGCGTACGCCGCTCACAAGAATATGATGGTTTACCAAATGGACGTCAAGTGTGCGTTCCTGAATGGTGTCCTTCATGAGGAGGTGTATGTTGAACAACCCGAGGGGTTTGTAGATCCGAGGTTTCCCGACCATGTCTATGCATTAGACAAGGCACTTTACGGTCTCAAGCAAGCTCCACGAGCATGGTATGAAACTCTTACTGTCTATTTGCTAGGAGCTGGCTACAAGAAAGGTACAATCGACCCCACCTTATTCCTTCGTAAATCAGGTGATGATTTAATTATCGTACAGATATACGTGGATGACATCATCTTTGCATCTACAAAGCCTGAGTTGTGCAAAGAGTTTGAGCACACTATGAAATCACAATTTCAAATGAGTATGATGGGTGAATTGACATTCTTTTTGGGACTCCAAGTCCGTCAATGCCCTGAAGGCATTTTCATAAACCAATCAAAATATGTTCACGATTTATTAAAACGTTTTGATGTGGTTGGCTCAAACTCTGCTGCTACACCAATGTCCAGATCATTTCAAATGGACGCCGACTTGTCTGGCAAGCCGGTAGATCTAAAGAAATATCGGGCAATGATTGGTTCTTTGCTATACCTCACGGCCAGTAGATCTGACATTGTATTCTCCACGGGTGTCTGTGCTCGTTATCAGTGCGACCCGCGTGATTCACACCTTAAGGCTGTGAAGAGAATCCTTAGGTACCTGAAGGGCACGCCAGACTTTGGCCTTTGGTACCCAAAGGGTTCTAGTTTTGAGCTAATTGGCTACACAGATTCTGATCATGCAGGTTGCAAGTTGGACAGGAAGAGCACATCCGGAGCCTGCCAGTTCCTCGGGAACAAGTTGGTGAGTTGGTCGTCACGTAAACAGAACTGTGTGTCACTATCCACGGCCGAAGCTGAATACATCGCTGCCGCGTGTTGTTGCTCACAAGTTCTATGGATGAAAACCCAACTGGCGGATTTCGGATACACCATGAACCAGATTCCAATCTACTGTGACTCTCAAAGTGCCATTCAGATCACCGCTAATCCAGTTCAGCACTCCAAAACAAAGCACATCGACATCCGATACCACTTCATCAAGGATCATGTCGAAAAAGGTAATATTGAACTGTATTTTGTGGAGAGTGACCTTCAGCTTGCTGATTTGTTCACTAAGGCCTTTGATGAGAAACGCCATTTCTTCCTTCTGAGCAAGTTAGGAATGTTAGACCTCCCGCCTAAAGTCTAGGGGGAGCTAGGGATCTGTTAGGATGCATGTGTGTAGGGGGAGACTTGAATATATATATATATATAGCATCTTTCGAGGGGGGAGTGTATGTATAATCATATAATTGTTTGTGCTAACGTTCTCGGATCCACACTACAATGGATACCATCCTTAATTTTGTTTTGTAGGTGTGGATCATAACAACGACTTCTGATTAAATCAGATCAGGACTCGCGCAAAATCCGATACCGGGGTTACACAGTTAATACCCGATGAAAACATATCCAGGTTAGTCGTTATGTTGAGGTCTAGGGACTGAACTTGTGCATTTTTGTGAACTTGCAAGTTCAGGGGGTGGATGTGACAGATTTCTGAACTTACAAGTTCGGGGACCTAATCTGTCATCTCCTGATACTTAAGTTCAGGGGCTGATTTGTAAATTTTCTTAAGTCACAAGTTCAGGGACTCGTTTTGCAACTTTCGCGAAACTTGTAGTCCAGGGGGTGTTTGTGTCATTTCTGGAAATTGAGAGTGAAAAGAGGGTACACTTATCCTTAAACTGATAAGTTGACCTCTCTGTTATATAAAAAGGATATTTGTCCTTTTTCAAAGTTTATGCTTTCAAAATCAGTTTTCAAAGAATTCAAAACTCACTCTCTCTTCTCCGACGAGCCAAACCGCCACTTTCCCGCTTCCGGCCACTTTCCGGCAATTTTCGACCTCCGTTCTTCGATCCGACTACATCCAGACGATCATGAAATGGCCCTACCAATCAACGGAGCTGCTGACCGCGCACTGATCTCCGCGGAGGATCTGAAGCCTATCACTCAGAACAATGAGTACGTTGATCTGAACAGCTTCCCAGCCCAGGAGCCTGTCATCCTGGAAATCCTGAAGGTGCACCCTCTGGCCTATGCTCTCGAGGCCACTGCTGACGTACCAATGATCTACCTTCAACAGTTCTGGAACACTTCCAGGATTGTTCATCATGCTGGAGGCCGAACGCTTGTGGGACGCGTTGATCAAACAGAGATGTCCGTCACCCTTGCCGATTTCCGACGCATCCTACATCTGCCTACTGAGTCTGCTGAAGCCCCATTCGAGCAGATAGTCGACATACCTATCCTATTCAGCGAAATCCTCGCCATCGGCGTCATGGCAAATCCGGGTCAGAAGCTGAACGGCATCTCTCAGGTAACAAACAACATGTTGCCACCTCTATGGGCGACTCTGTTCAACATTTTGAACAGATGTCTATCTGCCAAGGTCAAGGGCTTAGACAAAGCCTCGACCCATCTGTGGCAAGTCATCCACTCGATCATCTACGGCCGAAGGATCGACACTGCGGCCCAGCTTTGGACTGACGTCACACGGGATGTAGATCCGAACGACCAGCGCAGCAAACACTCATCCATCCCGTGGATGCGATTCTTTGCCCTGATGATTCGCGACCACATGAGCCGTCATCCAGAAGTCAACCCTCGATCTCGTCACCCGCTCTTCAAGAGCAAACAGATCACCAGATCCAAGACTCGGGAACTCAAGCCCGGCCAAGAAGAAATACCGATTCCTCGCCATGTGTTGGCCACCGCGGATAGGGAAGCAGTGAGCGTAGGACTATATAGGGCGTCCATAGGTCTAGGTGACACGTCCACGGACTCCTCAGAGCCCAGGAGCCCTACCCAGGATGTGCAAGCCGTCCGTCAGTCGGCTCGGGCCTTAGGTGCCGAGCCCCGGGGTACCACTGGGGGTGCCTCCGGATCGGGTGTAGTACGAGTGGACGTGAGGGGGTCGCCGGGTAGAGTAGTTGGTACTTCCGCGGTTCCACACGTACCCCATGTTGGTCCGAGCGCACTTTACTAACAGGTGCGTCAAGCGAGAGGTCGTCGCACACGTCGGGAGTTGATAGATGAGCAATCCGACGAGTACTACGTTCGCGCAAGAACAAAGAGGTACACCGGCGCTCAAAGGTACTCACCGCCTTCTCCATACCATTCTGACGAACGGGAGCAGCCATCAGCACTATCACCAGCAGTACAGGGTGGGGACGTGGAAGCTTCCCTACAAGAACAAGCACACGTTCCCTCGCCTCCTCAAACCGACGCTGCTCCCGGACCTCAAGGAGATCCAGAAGGCGAACCCTCCGGAGATGATTCCAGTGATGATACCGGCCGTGATGAAGGCCGTGACGAGTCCTCTTCCGAGCACACTCCGTCCAACCGTGAGGTTGTTGACGTCGAGGCCACCGAGTCTGAACAAGTGGACTTCGGTGATGGTTCTTCCGAGGAGGTGGACAACCTCAAGAGCGGCAAAGCTCAAAGAGAAGAAGATGAGGAGACGTCATCTTTCAACGGAGACTACTCCGTGGACATCCTCAAACAGGATGAAGTTGACTCAGACGGCCGAACCGAAGGTCGTGTTGGTGATGAAGAAGAAGTGGGATCGGCAGTGGAGAGACAAGGTGATGAAGACCTTGAGGGCGTAAGTGAGGGTCAAAGAAAAGAGACCGTCGACGAAGAGGTCCAATTAGACGAAGAGTGGCTAAGGATAGAAGAACAGGGAGGAGAAGAAGAACCCGCTAGGTTAGACACCTTAGGACTCCCATCTACCTCGAGTCACTCCCCCACAGAGGCAACCCACATACAGACCGGTCACCTTGTGACGTCGGGTCAAGACGCTGGCAGCCAACCAGCGCATTTGCACGCCCAAGCCACCCACTCGGCCATCTCTCAACAGATGGTCGTTTCATCTTCTCACGGGGACTTAGCACAACTTCCACCGGCCACTCACTCGGAGTCTGCCGGTGTTGATATCAGAGAGGAGCTGCCCCCCCTCTCGACTTCTTTTCGTGCACCAGTAGTCTTAGATCCACTTACTGAGACGTTTACCGTCATTCATTTGGATAGGACACTGTTTGGAGCATCATCCGCCGGCTCGAGTGGCCTGGCCGGAACGGGGGGAGTCGGTGCGTCTGATGATGCCCTTCGAGGATCCACCGGAAGTCCTGACATAGTCAACCCTATTCCAGCTATGACTTCAGGCCGATAGAGTACCTCAGTAGGACTCTTCTCGTCAACCGGAGCCCAAGTGGCACCGGGTACTGTACTACCGGGACTGGGTCCGACGGATTTGGGCGACATCCTTAAAGTCGTCCAAGCCAGATTCGCGGAGCTCGACCGCGCCGAGGCCTCTCGCAATGCCAAACTTGAGGCGTTCGAGAGTGCTCTCAACAAGCAAAGGGGACAGATCGAGACACTGAAGTCTCGCGACGCCGAACGGGAGGAAGAACTGCAAGAATTTCGACGCCAAGCCAAGGGCAAGTCGATCGAGCTTCAGATGCACCAGTCAGTGGCTCCTCCTCGTACCGAGCCAGTCCTCCGCCTACAACCTCCGCAACCATCACCTCAAGGAGCCATTCCGGGCTATGTTCACGAAGACGAGTTCAACATGACGGTCTCCGCGCTGACGACTCAGAATGACAAGCTTTCAGCCAAGCTCAAGCGCGCGGAAGAACGTCTAGCCGCCAGGGATGCTCAGTTGCGAGAGAGGGAAGCACAGTTGGAGGCCGCCAACAGACGTATCCGCGAACTCGAGGCAGCGTGCCGGCCTCAGGCTCAGTCCTCAAAACGGGGACATGATGACACTGACCCGGGCGCAGGTCCTCATGAGGGGGAGATGCAAGGAGCCAAACGACCTCGCATCGGCCTCGCTCAAGCCTCGGGTTCCGCGCCTGCTACTACAGCTTCAGCATCACAACCTGCTAGCTCGAGTGCCCCGTCAGGATCCACCGCCGCCGATACCTCGTTCATAGATTCAGACACCGAGGCGATTCCCGACATGGGGGGCTGGCACTACGAGCCAATTCCGGCAGGTGAGGTAGTTGAGTTTCCTCATCTGACCGAGACAGCAGGGATAGAGGTCGTTCCCCCAGAAGCAGCACCGACAGACCCTTCAGACTTTCAGATTCCGGAGGAAGCCCGGAAGATACTTCGGTCGCTCGCTCAGAGCCTCAGGATATACAAGAAGGGGGACGATATTCTCCAAAACACCGACTACACCAGCCTTTTGTCAGCATTCGAGTTTCCCACTCCGGACGCTCCTCGCACCATTCACTCGACCGATCCAGAGACCTCCGCTCCAGTCGTCATCCAGCTCAACTGGAACCACTCCGTCATATTCAGGCCATTCCTTGAGGAATCTTTCAGCCGCATCTTCCAGCAGGAGAACCTGCACGTCTGGTCAAGAAAGGTTTACTTCGGGATCTCGCACATCAAGAACAAGAGGAGAAGGACTGCATACGTGCACCAGAGGATGTGCAACTGGGCCACCCACGGACGTCAAAGAATCAGACGTCGTTTCATCAAGGTAACTGCTATGCGCCCCTACAGACATGGCCATCAAGTGTTCCTTGAGTACGACGTCCGTATGTACGGGACCGGCATTCCTCGTGGTGTGTTGCAAGACTGGACCTTCACAGAAGCAGATCTTGACCGAGTTCACCTTGAAGACCTACTGACACTCATCAAGTACCTCCAGGGCCCGATCCTCAGACCTGAGCACTACAGAGACGGCACCGAAATCCTGAAGAAGTATGTTCGTCATGCGATCACCCTTGCGCGTGTGACGGACTACCAGCTAGCTATCGAGAGCCGCCAGCCGAAGGTCAACCTGCTCCGCCCGAACCTGCTCGTACCTGGTATTGATGCTTATCTTCCATACATGCCAACCAGGATACCGGAGCACGGGGTTCTTTATGTGACGATGAAGAAGAAGGAACGAAGATTCATGCGATTTAGCGAACTTGCTAAATTCTGCGACGGAACCCTTCTCTACGTCTTCAACGGAATGCAGAGTAGACTCTTAGCTGATCAAGTACCAAGTCGGAAGTTCGTAAACGGAAAGGGAAAGATTTTGGAGGCGATGAACCTGATCGAGAGAAAGCTCAAGGAGAGGCTAATGTACAGACGAGTGGAAGCGGCTATGCAGATGCGAGCTAGGATCATTGGTGAATGGGAGGAGTTCCTTCAGATGTCGAAGTGGGAACCAGCGCTTGAGCTTCCACCACCCTTCTGACTTCTTCCCAAAGGGGGAGATTGTTAGACCCTACTTTGAGGTTGTGAAGAAGTCAAGGGTCTATCCAGTATTTTCCTTATTCTAGTATTTTGCTTTAGTTTATGTTTGCCCTCTTTTGTAAAGAGTCATAGACTCTAAGGGCTTGTCTTGTAATTTCCTTATACCTAGTGCTATATAAACAATGCTATAGCCTAGGGTTTTGTGTAGATGTTGGTAGCCTACTTTTAATGAGAAGCAATCCCAAGATATTCTCTTGTTCTCCATATTGTCTTCTACATCCTTTTCACCAACATTCTCACCATTATTGTTCTTCATAGCTCTATCATTAGCTTTAGTTTCTCTCCATCTTTCATTCTCACTCCTTTTGGGATTCACAAATGCCAGGATCAATTCCAACCATGTCTTCGTGCGACCACGCGAAGCAATCTGAGTGTTCCTGCAAAAAAGATATTATTTCGTTTTTTATATCAGGGGTTAGTGTTGCTCCCACGAAGACCTTTCGATCAGGATGTTTTTGATCTAGCACGACTTCTTCAAGTTGAAGGTCATCGTACGATCGTACTCCATCCTGGCTCTGTAATTGCTAGATATCCTGGGGTTTAGTCTTCATCGTGATTTTGTAGCATTCACGAGCAATCTTCTTTTCACTGATAATTTCTTGTACACCCCAAGGAGATGGAAATTTGATCTTTTGATGATAGGTTGATGGTACGGCCTTCATATCGTGGATCCAGGGCCTTCCGAGTATCGCATTGTATGCTGACGGACAATCGATGACATTGAATTTAGTTTGCTTGTTGATGCCTTTAGCGAAGACTGGCAATATTATTTCTCCAAGGGTATTCGTCGCATCTCCATTGAATCCCACTAATGTGGTAGTTCGTCGTACGATATTGGACCTGTCGATGCCCATAATCTTGAGAGTATCTGAGAATATAACGTTGGCCGAGCTACCTCCATCAACCAATACTCTCTTGGTCAAACAGTTTCCAATGGTTAACTGTATGACTAGAGCATCATGGTGTTTCTGGTTAACGCCCGAGAGATCGTCTTGATCGAACGTCAATTTTGTTGCATCAAGTTCTTTTTCAGCTGCAGTCTTGGATTCTTCAGGGACGGGGAATCCTTCGGGTCCTTCTCGTGCGTGTCGTTTTGCTGCAGAATATGTCAAGCCACATACTTCTGATCCTCCAGTGATGCAGTTGACCACTTTGGTATGGATCGGAGATGCTGGCCTTTTTGCTTCATCGCTAATAATGCCTTTCAGATGTCCGTTCAATTTGAGATAAGCGATCTCCTTTTTGAGACTGATGCATTCGTCCGTCGTGTGCCCATGATCACCATGAAACTCGCACCATTTAGTTTGGTCATTGTCTTTGCTGGGATTTTCCGGCTTCTTGGGCCATCGTACGTTTGCATCGATCTTCCGCAGAGAATCCACCAATTCTTTGGATGTACCTGCAAAATTGTAAGTAGATAAATCTGGATATCTAATTCTTCCTGTACCTTTGTTCGAACGAGCTTTGGATTCCTGTCGAGAGTTTCCAATTTTATTCACTCTCTTAGGTTTAAAATCGTGCTTCTATGCGCCCAGATTTTTCTTTTCGTTCGAATGCTTCCGTCTGAAGATGGCGTCGTCTTCGATTCTCATGTGGGCTAACGTTCGAGCTCGTACGTCATCGAAGTTCTCCGGTGGATATTTTGTGAGGTCTGTGTATAATTCCGAAGAATTATCGAGCCCACGTTTGTATGCTTCAATTGCGGTTTTTATGTCGCAATTCTTGACTTCGATCATTTCTGCATTAAACCTGTTAAAATAATCACGTATCGTTTCTCCAGTTTTTTGTACGACATAGTACAGATCACTTGTTTGCTTCTCCATCTTGCGACTACTCGCGAATTGTCGAGTGAATTGATTTACCAATTCAGCGAATGATTCGATACTTTTTGGCTTTAAGTTGATGAGCCATTGTAGCGCGGCCCCTGTAAGAGTAGATCCGAAGCTCTTACACATGCATGCTTCCTGATATTGAGATGGGATCGAAGCAGCCCACATAAGCTGTTTGTATTGTGCGACGTGTTCCACTGGGTCTGTTATCCCCGAGTACTTGGTTGTAAAGGCGGGAATATTGTATTTCTTCGGTATATCCATGAGAGCGATTTCGTCGACGTAAGGTGAATCTTGGAATCCTGTTTTGGGTTCGACTTCGACAGGTACGGCTGCTCCAGGAAGTTTTGCGAGCAATGCGAGCATTGCTTTGTTTTGCTCTTCTAACATCTTTAATCGTACGTCCATGAGGTTTTCAGTAGGTATTACTCCAACAGTTTCTTGATGGTTGGGTTGAATTGGGATATGAGTTATAGTAGTATTTACTGTTGGTATATGCGGTATTGGTTCTGGGATTGAATAGAAAGGTCGAGGTACACCATGAGGTTGAGCGTAGGTAAATGCAGGAGGTGGTCCCGATGGAAGAGGAGGAAAAATAGGTTGAGAGTTGTTATTTTTGAGGTGGACGTAGGTTGTTTTGAGATGTTTGAGGCATTAATGGTATTTGAGATGCTTGAGGCATTGGAGGTGCTTGTGGTGCTCTGAATTGATTATGTTGAAAGAGAGGTGGTCTCGGGAGAGGTAATGATATCGCGGGATTGGTTTGAGTAGTTTGGGGGTTCAGAGCTCGTAGTCGTGCGATTTCCCCATTGGCTTCCATGTTTTGATTAGCCAACCGCTGGATTTGTTGTTGTGCGGCTGCTAGTTGTTGTTGCAGAGTTGGTTGGAAGTTGTTCTCCATAATCCTGCAATGAATACTCAAGGAAACTCGAAAAATTTGATTAGTAAGCGGACGTTTTATCAAACGAGATTTTCTCAGAACGGGGCCCCATGGATGGCGCCAAATTGTTTTGGTAAAAAATTAGACAATTTAATATCGTAAGATGTTGTGAGGCAAATCCGTCGAGAGAAAGAAATCTAGTTCGATAAATCATGCGATAGAATAAACAAATAAACAAGATAGTTGATGACGCACGAAAAACCTCGAGGTCGAGGAAAAAACCTGCGGCCGACTAAAAGGGTATAGTCGACGTTGCACTAAGTATCACCAATAAGGGGTGATGTCCTCGAGAATTACAGCGTAGATCGTACGATTACAATGAAACAGAATGTAAATTACAAAGAATAATATGGAAATTGTAGAGAGTGTTCGCAGATTCTAATAGCCTACAAAGTAATCAGATGTCTTCAAATGATGGCTTCGGCCTCTTTTTATAGTTGATCGGAATGTAACAGTCGTCTCATAATTGTGCCTTTAATGCAACGGCTATAACGGTAGCTAGATTCTCGTTCGTAACAGTCGAGCTTTTATGGAGATCGTATCTTGTCCTTTAGCGGTTACTTGATCTTCGATATCCGTTGCTAATCTGTTACAAAGAATCATACTTAAGATTTATCTAGCTGTTAGTATAACATCATGTGATATCGTATGTTCTCAGGTCATCTCGTACGATGTCTTGTATGAAGATCGTTCGATGATTAACTATCATCGTTCGAGGGTATACGTATCTTATCTTAGGACCTTATCTTAATACAGGATTATCATCCTGAAAGATATCTTATGATTTTAAGTCGATCGTCGTGTATCGTGCTATCGTAAATTTTCACCCAAACATACACACACTAATAATGGTTGTTTTTTTCTAAGTGGGGTCAAGACACCCCACTTACTCATACATAGCTTCGCCTCTAGATGTATGGAACCACAAAAGAACAAAGTGAAGAAAATATCACCAAATCTGTTGCTGTGAAAAACCTCAGAAAAACCTGACCTCCGGACCTCAAAACCACGATCCAACCGTCCAAAACGTTGGCTCAGATGTTGTGAAGATGCTGACCAAAAATCATGACGATCCGACCGTTCAATCTCCGGGAAACGAAGGTTTTCTGCTGCTAGGTCAAAAGTGACGAAAATTGGAGAAAGCTCTCTTTTCTCTCTTTTTCTCTCTACTCTCTTCTTATTAAAAAAAACCTAGAATACAAGACTTATATAGCTTGTATCGGGCCACATTTGTCGGGCTAGTAACTGTTTATGTAAAAAATTACACAACTCGATGTCGTAAGAAACTTGTGTGAGGCTTAACCGTCGAGAGAAAGAAATTACAATCAATGATAAGTGCGGAAAAGTAAAATGAGACAAATAATTTGATGACGCAGGAAAAAACCTCACGACGGAGGAAAAAACCTGCGGTCGACCTAAAAGATAAGTCGACAGAGCACTATGTTCACCAATCAGGGGTGATGTCCTTCAGGTATACAACTTTGGTCGTACGATTACAATTGAGAAAACTATGAAATCGAATGTAAATTACAGATGATTCTCAAGAATAATTGCTATGGAACTTGTGAGCTTCGGATAGACTTCGTGTGTTGCAATGCTGGTTTGATTCTTCTTTTATAGTAGCTTGATAATAACGGTCCAACGGTATTGTGGCTCATCAATGATTGAATCGTAACCGTCCAACGTTATTGTCTTTAATTAATGCTTGGAGAGTAACTGTCCAACGGTTCTGTTGAGAATTAATGTCCAGATTGTAACTGCTGCGAGAATCTTGCTCGTAACGGTCGATCTTGATGCTGTCGAACGATATATAATTTACGACTTGTTCATTGTAATGATGGACTCCAACGATCATGGCATAGTACTCAATCTCGGACTTTTTCAAGGGTGGACAATTGTTAGATATGACAATCAGCTTATCTGCATCAAACATATAAACTTTGTATGTTATTCGTTAGTATCGTCGTACGACAATATAGTCATCGTGCGTCTTATTCATTGTATATGTTCGATGTTTATTGATCTTTGTTCGATAGTCCTCTTAGGTTTTATCTTAGGACCTTATCTTAATACAGGACTATTGTCCTAACATTTATCTTACGATTATAGTCGGTCGTCGTGCGATTGTGGATTTTTACCCTAACAATTTGCCCCCAAGATTTAGAAAATAATTCTAATTTTATCTAAATCTTTAATTCGCTAGTCAAAGAGTAAAAATGCGTTGTCTAACGGTCGAATTAACGTTGATAATATAGCCGTTATCTAGCCGTTACCCTGGACGCGTGTCTTTCTAACGGCTAACTGTTGATGCGTGGCGCGATTATCTTGGATTACTCGTATGATTTAGTTGCTATAAATATAAGTATTCAGAGGAAGGAAAGATTTTACAAAATCTTCTCTAATTTTCGTTTCGATTCACAAGATCGTAATCCGACTATTTTTGGCAAAGATTTCGTGCGACTTAGGCTTTATAAGGTACTCCTTCTTCTCTGTTTCATGCGTCTGAAATCGATAGCATATAAGAGTAATAGAGGTTTAGATAATCTTAGGTTCAACCGTTTGAGAAATAGTTTAGGTCGATCGGAGTTCATTATGTCGAGTGAAGTTAGGAGTTCTATTACAGAAAGTCTAGAAGTAGGAGAGTTGAGGGAATTGGCAGGGCTTCCTGAGAATGCTCTGGTGAGGGTGGCCGGAGAGATCCGTCCGGCGGATGCTCCGAAGGGCTTTTTTGCTCTTTTCGAGTATCCGTTTAAAGTCGGATTTCGATGGCCATACTCTCCTTTAGCGAGGGCGTTCATGACTCGCTTCGATGTGTCTCCGGGACAGTTGATGCCCCAGTTTTGGCGCGTCGTTCATGTAATCGAACGAGTGACCAGAAATTGGGATCGTCCACCGTTCTCAGTCGACGATCTCCTCTCGGCGTACAATGTGATCCGTTCTCCCTACAACCGTTTTGGGTTGTTTCCAAGGGGAAGAAGCGATGCCATGTTGGTCCATGGTACCCAAGTAAACGATCGAGGATGGAAGGCGAGATACGTCTTTGTCCAAACATCCTCGGTCATAGGCGAGGAATCATGGGTCGTTCCTGAATGGAACAAAGGCGGTAATATAGCTTGCTTTTCTTGTCTTCTTTGATCCTTGAATTATTTTCTCTTATTAATCATTTGTTTCCCTTTTTGCAGCGATCGACTTCTCGTTCGAGGAGACTACTGAAGCGATCGAACGCTTCTTGAGCTACAGTGTGACCGATCGAAAGTATCGAACGTCGAAAGGAGGTGACGAGAGCGACGTCGAGCCTGAAGTACAAATAATCGAGGAAACAGATATGGAAGGTAGATATCGTACATCAGTATTTTTGTTTATAGTAATTTATTTTGATTCTAACTTCTCTTTTCTGTATAGGCTCAGCTTCCAAGAAGGCGTCAACGATGGAAGCAGCTGCTCGTGCTGCTAAAAGGAAGGCTGCCGCCCAGGAAGGTTTGGTGGCTAAACGTACGAGGTCGTCGTACGTTTCTGTGGATACCCCACCTAAGGATGTCGCACGCAAGGCTGAAGGTGGGATAGAATCTATTCCTCTTAGCTTTACCCCTCCTGCAAAGGGAGCGGGTGCGTCGAAGGCCGACAAGGGGAAGGAGAAAGAGGGATCTGGTCTTACGACCATGACAATCCAGATACCCTCTGACTTCATGGTGGATGATGTGATTAGGATGGCGGCTACTTTTCCAGTCCTTGAGCAGTTTCACGTCCCTGCTCAGAAGGCGCGCATGGAGGAGGCCGACATCGAAGACCTTGATGCCTCCATCGCGGGTATCTCCTTCTTGGTAAGTCCCTGTCGTACGTTTGCTTTCACTTTACTTTATTTGTATAGCTTCTTCTAATCTTTTTTCTTTTTTCTTTGTATAGGCCCTCCAAACTAGTCTTAGTCTCCATACGCGGATGGCTAAGATCAAGGAGGAATTAGCGTCGAATCAGAACGACGCTAAATTGGCCAAGAAGGAGGCCGACAAGGCCAAAAAGAAGTTGACCCAACTGACCGACGAGATTAATGCTAAGTCGGTCCAGATTGGGGACTTGGAATCCAAGCTGGAACTCAGCGAAGGGTTTCAGGTCCAACAGCGAGAACGGCTGAAATTGGCCTTGGACCATGTGAAGGAGCTGGAGAAGGAGCTGTTGGCCGTTCGACGGGAGAAGGCTGAGAGAGAAGAAGCTCTATCGTCCAAGATCCAGGAACTGGAAGATGACGCCGCCTTAGTCCGTGTGGTCGCACGTACTGCGGTCATGCGACGCGTATCTGCTGGGACCGTGACTTCTCAGATGGCGAAGGACGAGGTGGCTTCTTTCGTTCAGGTGATGGGCTCTGAAGATCTTCTCGACGAGGAGGATTTGAAGAACTTGGACGAAGAAGTAACTGCCGAGGTCAAGGACGCAGGTATCGAGGAGGAGGTTCCTGAAACCTCTGGATCCGTTCCTGCGCATCCTCAAGAGACTGAAGAGGCCCCTGTCGTAGATCCACCTTCCGTTGATGCTCCTTTAGAATAATTTTCTTTTTGTAATCGTAAAAAAAATTTTGTACTCTGCCGTTTTTAGGCAGGAAATGTTTAATGAATGAAATTTTGTTTGAATATCGTGTGTTTTAACTTATCACTTGTTGTGTTATTATAACTTTTATCATGCGTTTTAGCTCGTGTCGTGCGTTTTAGCCTGTATCGTGCGTTTTAGCTTTTATCGTGCGTTTTAGCTTTTATCGTGCGTTTTAGCTTTTGTTTTTGCATGCATTTGTTTTAAAGTCCTTAGACTTAATTTAGAAACGTTTCTTTTGTACTCATGAGAGTATTCGTGCAACTGGCGAGTTGACTTGCGCTCTTGCGATATAATCTTGCGTTATAGCGGTTTTCTTGCGATCCATGCGATTTTTGTCGTGCGATTCCTGCGATAAGCATGCATTTAAGTCGTGCGATACTTGCGTTAATCGTGCGATTCATGCGATTTATCGTGCGATACCTGCGAACAAACATGATTGCTAGGGGGTGGCCGTTGGTTTGACCAACGGCGCTCCGACGCTCAAGTCAGTAATCGGTTCAAAGAATAAATCATATGTAAATAGGTTTAGAAGTAATACCTTTTAAGGTGATGGGCGTTCCAGCTTCGTGGGATTTCCATACCTTCTATCGTCGTAAGTCTATATGCTCCGTTTCCAATGACTTTGGAAATTATGTATGGTCCTTCCCATTTGATGGAAAGTTTTCCAGCGTTTGGCTCTTGTGTGTTTTGAAACACATGTCGTAAGACATAATCTCCGACTTGAAAAATTTTTGCCTTTACCTTTTTGTTGAAGTGTCTTTCGACAATTCCTTTCTGTGCAGCCATCGTTCGTAGTGCTTTCTCCCGGAGTTCTTCTAAAGCGTCAAGGTCGTAAGATAAATTTATTGCATTTTGATCATACGTGCGACTTCTGGCAGTTGGTATTTGAGCTTCGATTGGCAAGACTGCTTCGCATCCATATACCAGAGAATATGGAGTTTGTCCAGTTGATGCTCTAGGTGTCGTACGATTTTCCCATAAGACAGATGGCAATTCGTCTACCCATTTTCCTTTTGCTCCTTTCAACCTTTTTCGGATTGAATTGATGATGACTTTGTTGCTCGACTCTGCTAATCCGTTAGATTGTGGATATCTCGGAGTTGAAGTGATTAACTTGATTCCTCGTTTTTCACAGAACGTACGAGTTTTATCACTTATAAATTGTGAGCCGTTGTCGCACATAATTTCAGCTGGTACCCCGAATCTATAAATGATATTTTTCTGAATGAAAGATATGACTTCTTTATCTCGGACTTGTGAGAAAGCACCAGCTTCTATCCATTTCGAGAAGTAATCGGTGAGCACGAGTAGATAGACTTTCTGTCCAGGGGCTGGAGGTAATTTTCCCACGATGTCCATTCCCCATCGCATGAAGGGCCATGGAACTAGAACAGAATGTAAAGGTTCAGATGGTCGATGGACCATACTCGAATGTTTTTGACATGCGTCGCATCGTTGGACGTACGTTATGGCATCTTCTCGTAGAGTGGGCCAATAGTAACCTTGTCGTGAGATTCGGTTAGCAAGACTTCTGCCCCCTGTATGATTCCCACATTCTCCGTCGTGCATCTCTTGGAGAATTTGATTGATTCGTACCTTACTTGTGATGCATCGTAGGAGAAGTCCTGTCGTGGATCTTCGATAAAGTTGATCTTCAAGAATTGTATATCTTGAAGCTTTCGACCTTGTCTTTCGAGCTTCCATTTTATCTTCAGGTAGTTGGTCGTGCTTGAGGTAGTTCCATATGTCGAGCGACCAATTGTAAATTTCTTCGTTCATCTGTACTTCATCGTTTGCCGCAATTGTTGGTGTTGTGAGATGAAGTATTGGGATATTTTCCATAAATGGATCATGAAATGCAGATCCCAGATTAGCCAGTGCGTCCGCTTGCATATTTAGATCTCTTGGTATTTGCTCGATCAGGAACTGTTCAAATCGTGCGATTCGATCTTTAACTGCTTTGAGATAACTCATCATTTTTGAGTCTTTTGCTTGAAAATCTCCATTTACTTGGTTTACGATCAGTAAAGAATCGCTTCGAACGTGCAATTGTTTTGCCCCCAGTCTAAGAGCAATATCTAGTCCTGCGATCAAAGCTTCATATTCTGCTTCATTGTTTGTGGCTTTGAATTTGCATCGTACGGAGTATACTATATTTCCCCCTTGTGATGATTTTAAGACAATACCTAATCCACATCCTCGTACGTTCGAGGAATCATCAACATAGAGTATCCAAGGCTGGTTGTCTGAAATCATCACAACTTCGTCGCACGTCGTGGGTTCCAATCCTGGAGAAAATTCTGCCACAAAATCTGCTAGTACTTGCGATTTGATGGCCGTCTCAATGTCGAACCCACTGAGATAAATGCTCCATTTGGCTAGTCGTCCTGTCAGTTCTGGTTTTTGAAGCACCGTCTTGAGTGGATAATTAGTCACAACAATGATATGATGTGACTCGAAGTAATGCCTTAGCTTCTTTGCTGCCGTCATAAGACCTAGTAGCAATTTTTCCATTGATGTGTACCTGGTTTCTGCGTCGAGGAAAGATTTGCTGACATAATAGATTGGTTGTTGTCGTTGATCTTTTTCTCGCACAAGTACTGCACTTGTCGCATTTTTGCTCACTGCCAAGTACAACTGTAGACTTTCTCCTTCGACTGGTTTTGTCAGCAGTGGAGGTGATGTCATATATTGCTTCAGTTCTTGCAAAGCTTTCTCATGTTCGTCTGTCCACAAGAAGCCTTGATTCTTTCGTAGGACATTATAGAACAAATGGCATTTATCCGATGATCGTGAAATAAATCGGGTTAAAGCTGCCACTCGTCCTGTTAATTTCTGGACTTCTTTGACATTCCTTGGAGATTGTATCTCGGTGATAGCTTTGACTTGTTCTGGACTTGCTTCGATCCCGCGTTGCGTTACTAAGTACCCCAAAAATTTTCCTGCTCGTACTCCGAAGGAACATTTTGTTGGATTGAGCTTCATCTTGTATTGTCGTAGGATATCGAAGGATTGCTTTAAATGTGCGACGTGATCGATCGAACGTTCTGATTTCACAAGCATGTCGTCGATATAAACTTCCATCGTTCGACCAAGATGTTCCTTGAACATCATGTTAACCAATCTTTGATATGTTGATCCTGCATTCTTGAGACCAAATGGCATAACTTTGTAACAGTATATGCCTTTGTCTGTCATGAATGCAGTCTTCTCCTGGTCGTCCGTGTGCATCAATATTTGGTTGTATCCTGAATATGCGTCCATGAATGTTAACAATTCATGTCCTGCTGTCGCATCAACCATGGCGTCGATATGAGGTAAAGGAAAAGGATCTTTTGGACAAGCTTTGTTTAGATCCGTGAAATCAATGCAGACTCGCCATTTTCCGTTCTTCTTTTGTACGACGACTACATTAGCCAACCATTCTGGATATTTGACTTCTCGGATCTTCCCTGTTTTAAGCAGATTGTCGACTTCATCGTTGATCACTTTATTTCTTTCAGGCGCAAACTTGCGACGTTTCTGCTTAATTGGCTTGAAAGTAGGATCCATGTTCAATTTATGCGATATAATGCTTGGATCTATTCCCACCATATCTTCGTGCGACCATGCAAAACAGTCTGAATGTTCCTGCAAAAAAGATATAATCGTATTTTTTATGTCAGGGGGGAGCGAGGCTCCTACGAAGACTTTTCAATCAGGATGTTCAGGATCAAGGACGACTTCTTCTAGCCGAAGATCGTCGTTCGATTTCCTCTCATCCTGGCTCTGTAATTGCTAGATGTCCTGCGACTTTGTCTTCATCGTAATCTTGTAACATTCTCGTGCGACTTTGTTCTCACTAGCAATTTCTTGAATTCCCCATGGAGAAGGAAATTTGATCTTCTGATGGTATGTCGAAGGAATTGCTTTCATCTCGTGGATCCATGGTCTTCCAAGAATAACATTGTAAGCTGATTGGCAGTCCACAACATTGAACTTTGTTTGTTTGTTGATGCCTTTGGCGAAGACAGGCAAGATGATTTCTCCGAGAGTGTTCATCGGGTCTCCATTGAATCCAATCAGAGTAGTACTTCGTCGTACGATTTCTGACCGTTCAATTCCCATGACTTTAAGAGTATCTGCAAAAATAACGTTAGCCGAACTACCTCCATCAATCAATATTCTCTTAGTCGAACAGTTTCTGATTGTCAACTGTATGACTAGAGCGTCATGATGTTTATGATGGACCCCCTGTGTATCGTCTTGGTCGAACGTGATTGCCATTGCATCGAACTCTCTTTCTGTCTTTGATTTGGCTTCTCCGGGTATAGGATGTTCGTCTGGACCATCTCGTGCATGTCGCTTTGCAGCTGAATATGTAAGTCCGCAAACTTCTGATCCTCCAGTGATGCAGTTTACGACTTTTGTATGAACCGGTGACGCTGGTCGTCCTTGTTCTTCTGGAATGAGGCCTTTTAGGTGCCCCTTAGATTTCAAATATGAAATCTCCTTCTTTAGACTGATGCATTCATCCGTCGTATGACCATGATCGTCGTGGAAGTCGCACCATCTGTTCTGATCTTTGTCCTTGCCTGGTTTATCAGATTTCTTTGGCCATCGTACGTTTGCATCAATCTTTCGTAGCGATTCCACCAAATCTTTTGATGTACCTGCAAAATTGTAAGTAGATAACTCTGGATATCGTATTTTAACAGTACCTTTGCCTGGTCGAGCTTTTGACTCATATCGGGGATTTCCAATCTTGTTTACTCTTTTATGCTTAAAGTCATGTTTTTGAGCACCAAGAGGTTTCTTTTCTGCAGAATGCTTTCGTCGGAAGAGAGCATCATCTTCTATTCTCATGAAAGCTAGTGTTCTAGCTCGTACGTCGTCGAAGTTTTCTGGTGGATATTTCGTCAATTCCAGATATAATCCAGAGGAATCTTCTAATCCACACTTGTATGCCTCTATTGCGGTTTTCACGTCGCAATTCTTTATTTCAATCATTGCTGCGTTGAATCTGTTGAAGTAGTCGCGGATTGTTTCTCCAGACTTCTGTACGATATAATACAGGTCGCTGGTCTGCTTCTCCATCTTACGACTGCTAGCAAATTGTCGAGTGAATTGGTTCACCAATTCTGCAAATGATCCAATACTCTTTGGCTTTAAGTTGATAAGCCATTGTAATGCTGCTCCTGTTAAAGTTGATCCAAAGCTTTTGCACATGCAAACTTCTTGATATTGCGCCGGTATAGGAACTGTCCACATGAGTTGCTTGTACTGTGCTATATGTTCGACCGGATCTGTGATTCCAGAATACTTTGTTGCGAAAGCTGGGATGGTATATTTCTTGGGAACGTCAACAAGAGCTAATTCATCAACGAACGGTGAGGCCTGAAATCCAGTTTTAGGTTCGACTTCAACGGGTACTGCTGCTCCGGGTAGCTTTGTAAGTAATGCGAACAATTTTTGATTCTGTTCTTCCAGGGACTTCAGTCGTACGTTCAGAGGATCTTCAATATTTATTGGGATTGTTGGAATACAACTAGAAGAGATTCCGGTACTGGGTGGTATTGTCGTATGAACGGTGGAACTAGCAGCTGTGGGTATATGACCAGGGATAGGAATTTGTTGGGATACATTGTTAAAAGGCTCGAACGTAAACATGGGTGCTCCTTGAGACATAGGAGGTGGACCTCGAGGCATAGGTGGCGGGCCATGAGGGATTGGTGGTGGAACCTGTGGTAAAGACGGTCGTACGTTGTTGTATTGTTGGTTCACAGTTGAAAATGGCATTGAGACATTGAACTGTGGTCGAGGTGGTGGTCTTAGATGTTGAGGAGGATATAGAGGAGGAATAGACATTGGAATAGACATCGATGGTCCTGGCAAAGCTCGAAGACGTTGAATTTCGTTGTTAGCTTCTTGCAATTGTTGTTGGAGTGATGCTATGAATCCGTTATCCATAATCCTGCGCAAATAGCTCAAAGAGAACTCAAAGAAAAGGTTAGTACTAAGGCGCACTTTTCACCGAATGAAATTTTTCTCAAAACGGAGCCCCACGGTGGGCGCCAAACTGTTTATGTAAAAAATTACACAACTCGATGTCGTAAGAAACTTGTGTGAGGCTTAACCGTCGAGAGAAAGAAATTACAATCAATGATAAGTGCGGAAAAGTAAAATGAGACAAATAATTTGATGACACAGGAAAAACCTCACGACGGAGGAAAAAACCTGCGGTCGACCTAAAAGATAAGTCGACAGAGCACTATGTTCACCAATCAGGGGTGATGTCCTTCAGGTATACAACTTTGGTCGTACGATTACAATTGAGAAAACTATGAAATCGAATGTAAATTACAGATGATTCTCAAGAATAATTGCTATGGAACTTGTGAGCTTCGGATAGACTTCGTGTGTTGCAATGCTGGTTTGATTCTTCTTTTATAGTAGCTTGATAATAACGGTCCAACGGTATTGTGGCTCATCAATGATTGAATCGTAACCGTCCAACGTTATTGTCTTTAATTAATGCTTGGAGAGTAACTGTCCAACGGTTCTGTTGAGAATTAATGTCCAGATTGTAACTGCTGCGAGAATCTTGCTCGTAACGGTCGATCTTGATGCTGTCGAACGATATATAATTTACGACTTGTTCATTGTAATGATGGACTCCAACGATCATGGCATAGTACTCAATCTCGGACTTTTTCAAGGGTGGACAATTGTTAGATATGACAATCAGCTTATCTGCATCAAACATATAAACTTTGTATGTTATTCGTTAGTATCGTCGTACGACAATATAGTCATCGTGCGTCTTATTCATTGTATATGTTCGATGTTTATTGATCTTTGTTCGATAGTCCTCTTAGGTTTTATCTTAGGACCTTATCTTAATACAGGACTATTGTCCTAACATTTATCTTACGATTATAGTCGGTCGTCGTGCGATTGTGGATTTTTACCCTAACAATTTGCCCCCAAGATTTAGAAAATAATTCTAATTTTATCTAAATCTTTAATTCGCTAGTCAAAGAGTAAAAATACGTTGTCTAACGGTCGAATTAACGTTGATAATATAGCCGTTATCTAGCCGTTACCCTGGACGCGTGTCTTTCTAACGGCTAACTGTTGATGCGTGGCGCGATTATCTTGGATTACTCGTATGATTTAGTTGCTATAAATATAAGTATTCAGAGGAAGGAAAGATTTTACAAAATCTTCTCTAATTTTCGTTTCGATTCACAAGATCGTAATCCGACTATTTTTGGCAAAGATTTCGTGCGACTTAGGCTTTATAAGGTACTCCTTCTTCTCTGTTTCATGCGTCTGAAATCGATAGCATATAAGAGTAATAGAGGTTTAGATAATCTTAGGTTCAACCGTTTGAGAAATAGTTTAGGTCGATCGGAGTTCATTATGTCGAGTGAAGTTAGGAGTTCTATTACAGAAAGTCTAGAAGTAGGAGAGTTGAGGGAATTGGCAGGGCCCGAAGGTCGACCCATGAACTGGGGTGTCGCCTCCTGTTCCCCCTCCGAATCGAACTCAAGTAGACAATGATACCATCCACTGCCCCCCTCAGGATGTTACCGACCATTGAGCTACAAAGGAATTGACAAATGTCCTTCAGTATGTGGATGGGGGGATTAGAACTTGGGTGGGCACTATATACCTTCCAAGCACTAACCACTCCACTACAACACTTGGACTTTATATTTTAATAATATTCTAGTTTTTAAAGTCTGAACTTGCTGGATCGTTACTTTAATCGTTATTTAAACTTTTAATTCGCATATGGTAGAGTTTGTTTGCAATAATTGTTGCTCCTTTTGAGTTTTTTTTACAAGCAATTAGAAGTCAGGGACGGATCTATAACTTTTTTTAAACGGTGGCACCATTTTAACTATAAAGAACATATATAAAGAAAATTTTTAAAAAATCTCGAATGATTTAGTGGTTGGTTTATTGGACTTCAAAGGTGAAGTCAGCAATTTGTTTATATAAACACTAAATCTGAAATTAAAAGCAAAAATAAAAAAAAAAAGTGTTTCTAGCAAGACTTGAAACCATGACCTCATGAGTACAAGGCAAGTAACTAACCAACTCAGCCAAAGAAAACTTATGTCCTTATTGTAGTTTCAAAATATATATGGTGGCACAAGACAAATTGATATGGTGGCACCATAATTTTTTACACTACGACGGAGGAATTTAACGGTGGCCCGTGCCACCGTGTGCCCCTCTATAAATCCGTCCATGTTAGAAGTATGGATTTGTTGTTTGGAGAAGTGGGCTATTTGCCATTTTTATTGAGCTTTGGATCCTTTAAGAATCTTGAATTTAAGAACTGAATCACGATTGAAAAAAAATGTATTACTGATGGTCGAGACAGTCGGAAAACAGTAAGAAATCAACTTTACCGACGGTTTCTGACGAAACGGGCGTCACTAAAAACATGGTTGGTAAAAGCTACCAGCGGTTTTCCCGACGACTTTTATCGACTGCTTTCCGACTGTTTCATTTACTGACCGCTTTATGATGACTTTATCGACTGTTTTTTTACTGTTTCATTTACCGACGGTATACCGACAATTTTCCAACGACTAATTAAAAACTAGAATAAAAAAGAGGAGTCGGTAATGGTCGTTGGTAATACACATATTTTTAGTAGTGAATTGGCTTATTATGAACAATTCGTCAATAAATTGTGTATGGATAAGTTTCACAAGTTTGGGTTAGGACACAATCAATAATTAAGGTGTTGACTTGATTTGGTTTACAATTCGGCATGATAAGGAATGTATTTGTTTCGTGATGTTTTAAAGTCTAACGATGCCACTATTGGTGAGTTGAATACGACATTTGCCAACATCATTTGATGTCACAGGCATCTATTTTTTTAGATTATGTAAGTGTGCAAAAATTAAGGGTGTGTTTGGTTATGGAAAAAATTTCAGTGTTTCACGAAATTTTTCTGAAAACGTGTTTCATTGATTCACTTTTCAAAATGTGTTTTTCAATCCTAGTATGGAAAATGAAAAGTCCGTCATTGCAACCAAGCGCATTTTCTCAATTTTTCCTGGAAAATTGAAAATAAAAAGTCAACTTCATTTTCTGAAAACGTTTTCTAGGAAAATGAAAACAGTTTTTACAACCAGACATACGTACCCTAGGATTTTCTTTTTGTAAACCATGAACAGAGAACTTGTTAATTATTACTTTTTGAATTATAAGAATCAATATGAACATGGGGAAAATGATAACAAGTAGCATTCCTTTGACTTCCAAAAGATGAATATAAGTTTGAATCCGATGTAAAGCTAATGCTCCAAGGTTTAGAAAGAATACAATTTATTTGGTCAATGCTTTAATATGATAGGAGAATCTTTTTTTTATTGTGAGGTTGAAGTTGCAGCTATTCATATCATTTAGTTACTTTTGTCTTCCAACTTTATTTTCGTTATAAACTCCACATTGATGACGTAAAGGTTAACCATTAAAAAACCTACTAAACAAGATCGGTAATATGAGTAGTAAGATGTTAATAACTATGATTATAATTCATAAAGATAACAATTTTCAGAATGAGTTTGGTATTTCTAATTGTCATTTGCTTTACTATATCAACTTTACTTGATCACTTCAATATTGTACTTAATAGAGGCTATTGCCATCATTCTCTTTATATATAAATGTATCTTTCCTGTTTCATAGTTATTCCATAAAATTATTGGAGTTAGGCCGGGCATACCACCTGTGGGTGGTGCGGGTGTCGTTGGCACACCGGTATGGGGCCCTCGGTTTGCACCCGATTGGTACCCTCCAGTTTCCCAAACATGAGCCAAACTGGTGCCTCTATCTCTCTCCTTTCTCCATTCTCTCTCTCTCTCTCTCTCTCTCTCTCTCTTATATATATATATATATATAATAAAAAAAGGTAAAGATTGGGTTAGTTAGGGTAGTGGTACTCCACTTTAAGGTAAATATGATCGGAAAAAGAAAAAATGATGGCACTAGGGTTCAGAGTGTAGCGGTACTCATGGTCTTAGAAGAGTTAATATTTGCTTTCCAATGTATTCCAGGTCACCTTTCTCTGAAGTTGTTTAGTTCTAATTCCAACGAACAAGATGCAAAGGCTAGAAAGATCGACTCGGTATGCACAATGTTTGCAACAAATGAATCAATGATTAGAGAGTTTAATTGTAAATAACAAGTCACAATTAATATTCTGTATACGAATTGAATCATTGAAATTAAATAATGTTTTTTGAAAACAAATTGTTGAGTCTAAAGATACCACTGCTGATACTACTGCTGGAAGGTTACCTCTGCTAGCTTTGGAGTTACTACCACTTATAGTTCATCTGAAGATTACCACTGCTAGTATGTGTGTTAACACTGAAGAACAACTTACCACTGCTAATACGAGTTACCACTGCTGGAACAGAATTACCACTGAAGGTTGAAGATTACTATTGATTCTGTTTTGCCACTGCTGAAGAGATCAAGATAAGGAAAGGATTCTGTTGGAGAAGATATGGGATAGATACGATTATTTTGAAGATTATCTAGAGTAGATTTACTTTCCTTATTGTAATCTTGTAACTAGTATAAATAGCTGATAGGTGTTCAATGTTTAGAATACGAGTCATTAAGCTTTTGTTTAGAATTATTAAGCCTCAAGATTGTTCTTGAATCCCTGCAATTGAGAAGAGTTGCACGTCTGGTTTGAGCCTGTTCAAATCAGATTGGGGCTTCGGTTGTAATCATTAAGCTTTTGATTCATACACAATTTGTTTTTCAATTCATTGTTAGGTAAATCAAAGTGTTATTCCGCAAACTTCTTTGATTTAGTTTTCTGTTCTTGATAATATCGATCTTGTCAAGTGGTATCAGAGCTAGTTTAATTCAGAAAACAAATTAACAATGGATACTCAGGAAACTGTCTTGGTCTCTAAAGTTCCCATGCTCAAACCCAATGAGTTTGACATGTGGAAAATCAGGATCCGTCAATACATGCTTCTCACAGACTATGAAATGTGGGAGGTTGTTGAAAACGGATCTGGTACTGATGAAGGAGTTGTTGAAGGAGTTGCAAGACCCCCTCCCAGGAATGATGCAGATAGGAAAAGAAGGCAAACAGAGATGAAAGCTTTAAGTACTTTGTTGTTGGCTATTTTTAATGAATACCAACATCAATTCAGTGCATACACAGATGCCAAATCTCTCTGGACTGCTCTAGAGAAGAGGTTCTCAGGAACCAAAAGCACAAAGAGGAACCAGAAGGCCATTCTGAAGCAACAATATGAGAACTTCACATCACTGAAGAATGAATCTATGACACAAACCTTTGATAGATTCAACAAGCTGATTGGAGAACTTGCAACTGTAGATGTGAAGATGGATAAAGATGATGTGAATAGAAAATTCCTTAGATCTCTTGGAGAGGAATGGACTATTTACGCTGTCTCATTCAGACAAGGAGATGCTTTAGAAGACAAAGAACTTGAAGATCTATACAATGATCTAAGGATCTTTGAAGCAGAAGTAGAGAAGAAGAAAAGACCTATTGGATACTCTCACAATACTGCTCTTCTTTCTTCTGAAAACCCAAGTTCTTTCAATACTACTGCTTTTACTAATACCACTGCTACTTATAATACTACTGCCAATGAAACTGTTTCTAATGTAAATTCTTGTACATCTCAGGAAACCAATGATGATACAATTCTGGAAGCTTTCTTAGCTAGTCATGTCAAATCATCATTGATCAATGATGATTTGGATCAAATCAATGCAGATGATCTTGAAGAGATGGATATCAAGTGGCAGATGGCTATGCTCACTCTGAGGATGAAGAGATTTATCAGAAGAACTGGGAGAAACAACTTTGATGTCAAAAGAGGAGATAAAGTTGGATTTGATAAATCAAAAGGTCAGATGTTACAAGTGCAATGAACCAGGGCACTTTGCCAGAGAATGCAAGGGAGGATCCACAAATCATCAAAACTCTGGAAGTGGTTCCTCACAAGCCCCTAGATTCAATAACAGGGGAAACAACTCAAACCCTAGTTCATCACAAGCACTTGTTTCACAAGAGGGACAAGGTTTTGATTGGAGTGATCATGCAGAGGAAGCAGTTCAAAATCAAGCACTCATGGCTGAAATCAAAGAGACTGAAATCCCATCTGAGGTATCTTCTAAACTCTGTTCTGATTCTTGTTTAGAAACTGTGAAAAAGTACAGGGATCACAATCAGACCATGAGTGATAGTATTAAGAAGATGGAGATAGATAGGAGAGAGTATGTTAAGATCATAGACAATCTGGAGGATCAAATTAAGGGCTATAAAGCCAATGAACTTCAGTTTGAATATGATTATAACTACTGGAAGTGGGAAAGAAAGAATATGAGAGAAAAGTGTCCAAGGTTAGGGAAGAGTTGGAGTGTGCTAAGAAAGAGTTGGCTGCTGCTAAGGATGACTTAGAAAAATTTTCAAAGTCATCTAAAGCTTTAGAATCTATCATTAAAGCACAAGTCCATGATGACTTAAAGAGGGGAATAGGATACAACAATACCCCTCCTCCCTATAACCAAAATTACATTCCTCCTACCACTGATCTGCTTGATAGGATGGATAGAAGAGAATTGAAGGAAGGTCTAGATAGAGTAGATCCAGTGGATACTGAGGAGGAATCTGATGAAAAAAGCACAACAGAGACCATTCCTGATGATAACCACATTCTCACTAATGAGAAGGGTGGTATGCCATTTGTTCCTAGCAAACAGATACTGACCTCTAGGAAAAACAAGGGAAAAGAAGTGATTTCCTCAAATAAGGTTGAAAAGAAGACTGAGACAACTAGAAAAGAGAATAAAAAGGACCACTATACTAAAAAATCATCCAAGAGGGAACAAAAGGAACTGGAATAACCATTGGGCACAATGTCATGGTGTTGATCTAAGCAAGATAAACAGACCAAAACCATGCTTTATCTGTTGTAAGACTAATCATCTAGCAAGAGACTGTTATTTCAATCCAATTAATCAAAGAAACAATTTTCAAACTAGAAGATTTGTCCCCACAAACAGAAGAGTTGTTCCTAAACAGAACAGGTCTAATCAACCTAAAAGAAAAGTCTAAAAGAAAAAGGTTGAAAAGAAGACTGTTAAGATGGTTACTAAATGGGTACCAAAAGCTTCACTAAGCAATACTACTGCTTCAACAAGCAGTGGTAATGACAGTGTTGCTTCTGATAGCAGTGGTAAAAGTTACAAAGAGATAAAAGTTAACACTGTTGCTAGTAATAACAGCAGTGGCAATTCAAACACTGTTTCCACTGCTAGACCTTCAATAAGAAAACCCATTATAACCAAATATTCCAGTCATGAGATCCCAAACAAAGATTGTCTTTTGAAGCTCAACAGATTGACAGAGGTCAATTATGTTAATGATAAAGGAGAACCCAAGACCATATTGGCTTGGGTTCCCTTAAGACACTAACTTTTTCATTCTATGTGCAGAGCAACCAATGAAGAAGGAGCAGTCTTTGGCATGTGGATAGTGGTTGCTCTAGGCACATGACAGGTATCATGTCTTTACTTGAAGACTTTAAAAAGTTTGAAGGTGGACATGTTGCCTTTGGGGATAATCCTACTGGAGGTAAGATAAGTGGCAAAGGTAAGGTATCAAAAGGTAAGATGACTTTTGATGATGTTTATTATGTGGAACAGTTGAGATACAACTTGTTAAGTGTATCTCAAGTATGTGACAAGAAGTATGGTGTATTTTTCACTGATACTGAATGCCTCATACTTGCTCCTGGTTTCAAGATAGATGAGAGTCAAGTAATGCTTAGGAATCCTAGGAAAGATAATGTTTACTGTTTGGACATTGAAGATGCTTCTTCTTTATCATCCTTAAACTGTTTATTTTCAAAAGCATCTGTGAGTGAATCATCACTGTGGCATAGGAGGATGTGCCACATGAACTTCAAAAACATGAACTTACTTGTTAAAAATAACCTTGTAAGAGGTTTGCCTGCAAAGGAATTTTCATGTGATGATCATTGTGTAGCATGCCTTAAAGGTAAGCAACACAAATCTTCTCACAGGTCCAAAGAAGTAAACACTATCTCATCACCTTTACAATTATTGCACATGGATCTTTTTGGTCCTACCAATGTGATGAGTATGGGCAAGAAATCCTATTGTCTTGTGATAGTTGATGATTATTCTAGGTTTACTTGGGTTTACTTTCTAAGAACAAAGGATGAGATAAGTGGACTGATCAAACCCTTTGTGACTAGAGTGGAGAACAAGACAAACCTTAGAGTAAAAGTCATTAGATCAGACAATGGCACTGAGTCCAAGAATGCTTATCTGAGCAGCTTCTGTGAGGAAAAAGGTATTGAGAGACAATACAGTGCTCCTAGAACTCCTCAACAAAATGGTGTTGCTGAGAGGAGAAATAGGACACTAATTGAGGCTGCAAGAACTATGTTAGCTGATTCTAAACTTCCTATCACTTTCTGGGCAGAAGCAGTTAACACTGCTTGCAATGTCCAAAACAGAGTTCTTATAGTCAAATCAAAAGGCAAGACACCCTATGAACTTTTTGAGAAAAAGAAACCCTATATAGGATTTTTAAAACCATTTGGGTGTCCTTGCACAATTCTAGATACCAAAACTCACCTAGGCAAGTTTGACAGCAAATCTGATGATGGATTTCTTGTAGGATATTCTTCTCAAAGCAAAGCTCTTAGGGTATTCAATAACTCTACCAGAATCATAGAAGAAAGTGACAATGTCAAATGCGATGAGAACACTCCTAACATACCTGGAAGTGGTCCCAATTGGTTGTTTAACATTGATTCACTAACTAACTCTTTGAATATGAGCAATGCAGTGAATACAGGTTCAGGTACAGATCAAATCCAGGAAACAAGTCCTCCATTTGTTGTGTTTCCCATGCCATTAGAAGAATCAAATGATGGCTGTACCACTGCTGAGTCAACTTCAGAAGAGCCAAAAGAACCTGAGACTGCTGAGAAGAGTGATGAACAACCATCTGGGGAAACTTCTCTCTCTGAGAACATTGAAGGAATACCTATTTCAGATGAGGGACCTCAATGGGATCAAGAACCAGAAGTGAATGATTCAAATCTAGGGGTGGACTTGCCTGAAGAACCCCTGCATCTTACAAGAACTCAGAAGAATCATCCACCTACTCTGGTAATAGGAGACATTCAGTCTCCTATGATAACAAGGAAGCAAAGCAAATCCCTTCCCAATCCACACTTGAGTATGATATCAGTTTTTCTATCTCAGACAGAACCAAGAAGGCACATGATGCAATAAAGGACCCAAGTTGGATAGAGGCTATGCATTAAGAACTGTTGCAATTTGTCCTGCAGCATGTGTGGGATCTGGTGGATCTACCAAGAGGGCATAGGGTGATTGGCACGAAGTGGATTTTCAGGAACAAGACTGATGAAAGAGGGATTGTTATTAAGAACAAAGCCAGATTGGTAGCACAAGGCTATACTCAAGAGGAAGGCATAGACTATGATGATGTATTTGCTCCAGTTGCCAGAATTGAAGCCATCAGGCTATTCTTGGCCTTTGCATCTTATAAGGGATTCATAGTCTATCAGATGGATGTCAAGAGTGCCTTTCTCTATGGCACTATAGATGAAGAGGTGTATGTCAGTCAACCACCAGGGTTTGAAGATCCCAAATACCCTGACAAAGTGTATAAGTTGAGAAAAGCACTGTATGGTCTTCATCAAGCACCTAGGGCTTGGTATGATACCTTGTCCTCCTATTTGTTGGAAAACAAGTTTGAGAGGGGTGTCATTGATAAGACCTTGTTCATCAAAAGAACAAAGACTGATATGCTTCTAGTTCAGATCTATGTAGATGATATCATCTTTGGATCTACAAGGGATGATATGTGCAAGGAGTTTGAGGAGCTGATGCATAAGAAGTTCAAAATGAGTTCTATGGGAGAACTCACCTTCTTTCTTGGTTTACAGGTCAAGCAGAAGGCTGATGGGATCTTTATCAATCAGTCTAAATATGTGGCATCTATGCTTCAAAAGTTTGGAATGAATGATGCAAAGCCAGCCAGCACTCCTATGGAAACACACAAGCACCTTACTACTGATGTTGAGGGGGAGGAAGTCGATGTTCATCATTATAGATCCATGATTGGGTCATTGATGTATCTTACAGCTTCTAGACCTGATATTATGTTTGCTGTTTGTGTTTGTGCTAGGTATCAAGTCAGACCAAAGGAGTTTCATCTACATGCAGTCAAAAGGATATTCAAATATCTCAAGGGTCAACCAAGGTTGGGACTTTGGTATCCCAATGACTCTTCTTTTGACCTAGTGGCTTACACTGATAGTGATTATGGAGGAGCAAATTTAGATAGAAAGTCTACATCAGGAGGATGTCAGTTCTTGGGAAGAAGATTGGTCTCATGCAAGTGCAAGAAACAGACCACTGTTTCACAATCAACAACAGAGGCTGAATACATAGCTGCATCTCAGTGTTGTTCACAAGTTCTATGGATTCAGAATCAAATGCAAGACTATGGTCTTTCATTCTTGCAGACACCAATCTATATTGACAATAACAGTGCTATTAGCATTGTTAACAATCCTGTCAAACACTCCAAGACCAAACATATACAGATCAAGTACCACTTTATCCGAGACTATAATGAAAAGAAGTTAATTCAAGTTCTGAAAGTCCACACTGATGATCAATATGCAGACCTGTTCACCAAAGCCTTTGATGTAGGCAGGTTTACATTTTTTTGTTACAGGAGTAGGAATGATGAACTCTGAATAACCCTCTTCTTGTTACATTTATTTTGTACTATCTCTGTATTATGTCTTTCTTTCTTATTTGTTTTCTATTACTTGGTAAGTATTTAATAAGTTTGTGAATGTTGCAGATAGTTGGTGGAATCATTGGATTGGTCAAAAGACGCAGGGTGAAGTTACCACTGCTTATTTGAAGTTACGCTTGCTAGCAGTATCACTATCGCAAAGCATAGTTTCTATCACTAAGTCTTTACCACTGCTCGTTTCGCACATTACCAATGCTAGCACATTCGCACATTACCACCGCTAGCACATTCGCACATTACCACCGCTAGCACATTCGCACATTACCACCGCTTGCACATTTACCACTGTTTGATCCTTACCACTGCTGGTTACATAAGCGTGTTTTTACCACTGCGCGTGTACTTTACCACTGCTTTTAAACTTCACACGCGTATGGTACCACTGCCAGTGTTCTACCACTGCGCGTGCATGTTACCACTGCTTTTAACTTAGCACGCGTACGTTACCACTTATCTTGTCTTTTACCATTGCTAGTGTTAGTTAGTCTCAGTTACCACCGCTTTAATCTGAGATGCACAATACCACTGCTCATGGTTCGAGTATAAAAGCCCTAAACTGACCGCCTTTTTCACAAACGGCTATTCTGTGCTTTTGCTCAAAAACGTTTGCGATTCTGCAACTTTTCTCCCTCTGTGTTCTTGCAAATCAATCTTCGTTCGTTTTGATTACTGATTATATATGTATTCTAAGGTTTTTTTTCTTGTTTGATCGATAATGGATTCTCTTTGCTTTGTTAAAGATCACAACAAAGTCGGATATCTCACCAAAGATAGCAATTCTGAAGGGTTTGAAGATATTCTTGAGTTCTTGGCTACATCCACTATAGCGTATGCCGCAACTATCAATCCAACGATCTACATTCGGCATATGAACTATTTCTGGACCAATGCGGTGGTTGAGGAAATTGAAGGGGTCAAACAAATTCAGACCACCATCTGTGGTCATTCTTTGACTGTTAATCCCGCAAAGATCAGACAACACCTACGTCTACATGATGAGTCAGGTACAACTATGCTCTCTACTTCCACCATCATGGACGCTTTTCTAAGAATGGGGTATACAGGCTCTCACACTTCTTTAAAATACCTTAAGGGTAAATTTTGCCCTCAGTGGAGGTTCTTTGTGCATACCCTATTACACTGTTTTTCAAAGAAAACTACAAGTTTTGGTGAGTTTAGTAGTACCATTGCTTCTGCTTTGGTTTGCCTAGCTACTACTCAGATTTTCAATTTCTCTCAAATGATCTTTGATGATCTTGTCTACAATCTTGAAAACATGAATAATTCCAAAGTAAAATCTTTTTACATGTTTCCAAGATTTGTACAAGAAGTGATTACCCAAGAATTGACGGATGTACCCATGGATGGAGACACTTATCAGAGCTCTGCTCTTGGTAATAAAGTGTTTTCTAACATGCAGAGACCTGCTCCAGGCTCAAATGACATTTTCACCCCCATTGTTCTCTACAATGATGAGGGTGAACCACCCACAAGGTGAGGCATCAGGCTTGCAGCCCTCACAATCAAGCATACCCACTGATGACCTACCCCCACCTATCACTAATACACTTCCTCAGTCCCTTGATTCAACCCCCACCCCTATACTCAAAGGTTACACCAGAAAGAACAGGGGAGCTCCTTCCTCATCTGGTTCTAAACCCCAAGAGCCTATAAGCCCTCAGTTGGAGCACTCTCCTTCTGATACTTTCCATAGGGATACCCCTGGAGTGATGCCCCACTCAAGTATAAAGAAGGTGCCCTCTCAGGAGAAGGATGGGCATGTGGTTAGTGAGGCTCAAACTACTGATGTTGCACAAGGTGTGCATCAGGATAGTTTTAACATAACTAAGACCCCCACCACGGCAACTCCTAGTGAGAAATCACAGGGAGGTCCCAGGTGCCAAGAAACCAAGGGGCAGCTAGTGCTTCAGCTAGGCTGAAGGCTTCTGCTAAAAAGCTCAAAGATCCAGTAATGGAGGTAAAAACTCCTAAATCTGGTGAGGGCAGTTATTCACATAAGGAATTGATGGCAGACCTGGCAACCATTGCCAAAGATTTGAAAGCTCATGATGGGAACTTTCAAATTCATGCGGATAAGCACAAATCACATGAAGAAAGGCTGGATATGCTGGAGAGGATGATTGATGTTCAGAATCAGCTCATTAAAGATAGAGATACAATGCTGGAGGAAATTATAAAGAAGCTAAAGTCTCAGGGTGCTCTGATGGCATCCATGCGCTTGAAGATCTCGGCTCTTCAGAAGATCTCGGCTCATTCACAAAGGGGGAGAGGAGATCCAAGATCAAGGGGGAGTTAAAGAAGAAGAAGATGATCAATGAAAAACCTGATGTTGTGAATGAGCCTACAATTGATACTGATACTGAAATGCCTGAAATTGTGAAGGAAGCAGGTGCTAAGGGGGAGATTGAGAAAGAGATTGGTACAGAGGCTGATCCAGAGGTGAATGAGGATGAGGTAACTATTGCTGAGTTACTTTTGAAACTTCCTAAGGCTATTCCAAAGGCCAAAGGAGTTGTCATTAGTGAGCCTGTACAGACTGAAGTTTTAAAGAAGAAGGCTGAAGTGATTGATTCAAAAGATAAAGGCAAGAAGATTATAGAAGAAGAAGCTGTCTCAGAGTCTGATGATGAGGATGAAGGGTTCAAGCCAGTGGTAGACCCTGTAACTGAAAGTGTTCTTTCTGATGCTTTGATTCAACAAATTCAAGAGGAAGATGAGAAGAGAAGAAAAGAGGAGTTAGCTTAAATAGCTGCACAAGACAGATTGGCAGCAGAAAAACTTCAAGAACAACTGAATCAAGAAGAACCAGTGGTGATCAAGAAGAAGCCTCTGAAGAAAACTTCAAAGAAAGCTACTCCAAAGGCTGTGACAGAAAAGAGGAGAATCATGGTAAGATATCTGTCTGGTGCTCTTGGAAAGCAGTTCAGTATTTTGCCAAGTGGGATTTAGAGAAGATTGAGAACAAGTACAATGTCATAAGGGAGGCAATGCACCTAGAAGCCATGGAGGATCAACAAATAGAAACAGAAGATGTGTCTTTGGTGCAAAGAAAGAGGAAGAGAGAACAAGTGAAAGATCAGGTTACCATTGCTGAAGGTAATGCTGGTATTACCACTGATGTTGCTGAAAAGAGTGCACCAGAGTTACCAAGGAATGAAGAGTTTGAAAAGGAGAAAGAGGCTAAGAAGGATGAGAAGGTAACTACTACTGCTGAACAGATGGTTGAAAAAGAGGTTGAAGTTGCTGTATCACCTAAACCAAAAAGAAAGAAATCAATAGCAAAGAAGGGAAAGAAGACCAAAGAGATGGAAGAAACTTCAGACATTACCATGTGGATATACTTTGAACACATGGATGTTGATGCATTCAAAGTATTTAGAGGTGATGGTCAGTTTGAAATTTTTGCCAGTATACTTGGAATATTCAGAAAGCTGTCTAGGGCTGATCTCAAAAGGATGTATGAGATTGGATGCACTAAGGAGGTTGAAGACTTTGAGGAAGCCAGATTGCTAATTGAGGATCTGAAGATTATGTTTGCTTTCTCAAAGACAAAGGCTGAATTGAAGAGGAACAGCAAAAGAGACATGGATGACAGTGTTGGTGAAGGGAAAGTTGTTTCTTGGAGCACCTACGACAATAGGGTGTTCTCAGTTACTTTTGAGAAGGGCAGAATGAGCTATTTCCTAGTTGATAAGAGGTATGATTTTGAACCCATCATGATCAATAGCATGTTGGAGGTAAAGGAGAAAATGGGAGAGCTGTCTGATCTTGATAAGGAGTTGGTGGAAAAGTTGAAGGAGCAATTACTAGAAGTGAATGAGAGGTATTTTGATGTAAAGATGATTGAGCAAAGACCCATGAAAGTTACAGGATGGGGTGTTGATAAAGACTTGAAGTATGTGGTAAGGTTGGATGATGGTTCTGAATTCAGTGATTCTGATTGGGTAAAGATTTTAGAAGCTTGTACAAGGGATCATCTAAAGGAGATGTATGAGGTGAGATGTAAGGTGATTGATGTGGCTGTGGATGAAAGTGCAAATTCTGAGAAGACTGAAAAGATGAAAGCTGCACTGGAATGTTTGTATTGGTTGTTTGAACCGTTTAGACTTTTAGACTTAAGGAGTAAAACTTGTGAAGCAGTTAAAGAGTGGAGATGGTATGAAAAATGCAGAATATACAGTCTCAGTGTTAATGATGATGACAAGGAGTATTACTTGGAGGAATGTGATACTGATGTGTTTGATATTCAAAGACTGCAAGGCATGGTGGATGCTAAATTGACTATAAAATGGGAGCCTACCAAATCTGCAAGGTTGATAGTAAAGAAGATAAAGACATATATGAACATCAGACTCAAGAACTTAGCTCCTCATGTTTGAGAAGTTAAGTTAGGGGAGATTGTTGAGTCTAAAGATACCACTGCTGATACTACTGCTGGAAGGTTACCTCTGCTAGCTTTGGAGTTACTACCACTGATAGTTCATCTGAAGATTACCACTGCTAGTATGTGTGTTAACACTGAAGAACAACTTACCACTGCTAATACGAGTTACCACTGCTGGAACAGAATTACCACTGATGGTTGAAGATTACTACTGATTCTGTTTTGCCACTGCTGAAGAGATCAAGATAAGGAAAGGATTCTGTTGGAGAAGATATGGGATAGATACTATTATTTTGGAGATTATCTAGAGTAGATTTACTTTCCTTATTGTAATCTTGTAACTAGTATAAATAGCTGATAGGTGTTCAATGTTTAGAATACGAGTCATTAAGCTTTTGTTTAGAATTATTAAGCCTCAAGATTGTTCTTGAATCCCTGCAATTGAGAAGAGTTGCACGTCTGGTTTGAGCCTGTTCAAATCAGATTGGGGCTTTGGTTGTAATCATTAAGCTTTTGATTAATACACAATTTGTTTTTCAATTCATTGTTAAGTAAATCAAAGTGTTATTCCGCAAAATTCTTTGATTTAGTTTTCTGTTCTTGATAATATTGATCCTGTCACAAATTGAATTCAAACGAGTGTATTTCCGTTGAATAGTTCAACAAATGTTTGAGACGACGTGGAAATAACTATATCAAGAATTTATAACACGTGGTAATTCTAGAAATGATTCAGAATTGGAAACAAACAAATTAATACAAGTAAGTTTTTGTTGATCCAGTCTTCCTAAAACTTTGTGAAATACCAATGATCATTTATCTATTTTCTGTAAAATACTTAGCAATGCTGAAAGATGAAGTTCACTACTTCAGCGATTCTTTATCGCTGATAGTTTGGACAATCACCGATTGCTGATCACTGACTCCGTTCAGTATCAGCAAGAGCTGACATCAGCTAAGTATCCCCTGAAAGACAAATAGTCATGCAATAAGAAAAACCATTAGCACCATCTATTGATGTAAGCTGAATGAAAGAGTCAGCGAGCTTGTGATCTGAAGTTGAAATCAGTGATAGCGAGATGACTACTCTGCATGACGTTCTGCTGAAGACAAGTCACAGTGCCTCCCTGATCTTTCCCAGAGATCAGCCTATTCTAAGGCCCGATCAGTGACTTGCTCTTCACGAATTCAAGATTTGTTTTTCCCTCCTTTATGCACGCAAAGGATTTGATTTGCCTTTCTGACAAAAGTACAAAAAGGGGATGTCTCTTCACTGTTCCCTCTTTGTTTGTCAACCATAAGGCAATTGTACACTATAGACCATAACCCTACCAAGTATGGGCCGTCGTTTATAGTATATAGTACAATAGAACCACTCTTAGTTTGCCACGTGCAAAAGTGGTTCTGCCATGCATTTAATGCATGGGGTATAAACATGAGTATTAGGTTTGTTCTTCAAACCAACCTTGGTTCATGCTTCTATACCCCAATCCTTTCTCTCTCTATCAAGGTTCATTCTATCTATCTCTATTCTTGCTTTGTGCATAAGCAAATGCTTCGTGAAATACTTACGGATTGTTTGGATCTTGACATAGTCTAGATCCGCTTCAACAAACAATCTACTTTAGTTCACACAAAAACTCCATAGGGTTGTGAATTAAATTAAGTAGAAGAAACTGTGTTGATTGTATTAAACCCCCCTTCTACAATACAATTTACATAGTTAGCCATCAAAAGAGGACCAACAGTTTTCTCATGAAGAACTACCACGGTTAATTCCAAAGTCAGTTAAGACCGAGTACTAACCTAAATGTTTAGAAGTCCAACTTTCACTAAAATACAAGTCCTAAACTGAAATGTCTAAAAAATTAACTTACACCGAGGTAAACTGGATGTTTTAGATCATATATACCTTGAAATATAGGTCGTGAACTGATGTGTTCGGAATATAAACATAGTTTGCAAACGATCCCCCTTGAATAATGCATTTAAGCACATGATAACCTACAATATCAAATCATACAAATTTCGGTATTCAACGGAATTTGGGACGACCTTGCTTGTTAAGTGTAGTTGGTTTGTACGATGATATTCTAGAAGTATCAAACCAATCATCAATATAATCTTGACGAACAAAATCATTCATTCCATAGTAACAATCATAGGTTTTCTTTTGTGAAAGTCTAATTAGATCATTTAATTATTGTTCAAACTACAATCACTAACAACTAATAATAAACGAAAACAACAAATGACAACTTACAATAAACAAATAATTTATCAAATTAATAACAACTTGCAAAAAAACAACTAACATAATTTCCAGAACTCCAAAATTGACTGTTTTGGAGAGTTGCTTTATTTCTTTTCTCACCACAAATTAGTTGACTAAGTGATAATTTCCCCCCTTCCCTTACGTAAACAAGTTTGAGTATATATATAGACCATAAAAGAAAGAGTAACGACACTAGCAAGCTATTACATTATCAAGTGATCGATCAATGGATTTCGACTTCTGCACTGCTCATCTCCGTTCTATTCTATTGATTATATTTCCTTGCTTTTCCGCTTCTGCAAATGGCGAAGACGGTATGCATCGTTCTATGAATCTAGTTTCTTCTATCGATATGATATTTATATACAGTAAATGATTTCACATGCATTAAACATCTGTAACTTGAAAAAGGATACATTTGATAGCCTGAATTTAGTTTGCTTGTCATGAGTTGGAATGTTTTAATTATTTGTTTACCAACTAAAATAACATTGTCCTATCAAAGCATTAATTAGTACCCTAGTGGTCGGTAACATCCTTGGGTAGGAGAGTGAATAGCATCCTTTTCTACCCAGACTCGATTCATGGGGTGAGCATGTGGCACTACACTGACCATGGGTCGGCTTTCGGGTCGGTTCATAGTCGCTGAGGATTAATAATTGGGTGCCCGTATGGGAGTATGGATCCCATATACCTCGTCGATATTGTGTCTGAACATGTGCATCAGTTATCAGTTTAGATATATATATATATATATATTTCTAATGGTGGGGTGGGTTCAAATGTGAACCACTTTTTGGTTGTGAACGTGAAAACAGCCGAAAGCGCGACACGTGGCGGATGACTAGGCGCCATGTCAGGTCCACGACGGATGACTAGGCGCGATTCATGGGAGGGCATTGAATTAAAGGGGGGGGACCACACTCAAAGCCGTCTTTGTTGACTAGTATCCGCCACGTGTCACGCTATCAGCTGTTCTCACGTTCACAACCAAAAAGCGGTTCACATTTGAACTTTCCTCTTATAATGGTCTCTTAAAAAGTTATCGTTATCTATTAATGATAACGATAACTTTTTAAGAAACCATTAGAAATATATACATATATTATATATATATAAAGATGTTCAAATGATAACGATAACTTTTTAATAAACCGCGCGTGAAAGACTTTTTTTATGTACAAAATCATATATGATTCACTACTAACGGGAAAAAACTGACTTTTTCGCAACCTACGTTGCAAGTAAGCGTCGTGTATCATATATGATTTTGTATATGAATCATATGTGATTTTATACGTGAATCATATATAATTTTATACGTAACTTTTTGTACATGGGTTTTTTTTATAAGAATCATATATTAAAACTTTAGATAATTGATTGTGTATTTGTTCATGCCATTTCATATTGTCTTTTTCATGCAGATTCACCTCCAAGGCGTGCTCCAATTGCGAATAGTGGAGCTAATCCTCCTAATTCCTGATCACGATTATTGTTACAAACATTTCAAGGACCTTAAATGCATATCATTCATTAATCATGTACACTACTCAATAAATAATGTAGTCTCCGATATTTTAATATTCATGATCCCTCCTTTATCTATGTGATTGTGTTCTCTAATGTGATTTTTAGTCGTTCCATATATTCTCGTTTAGTATTCTCTTTATGTTTTTGAAGTTTACTCGTCTTTAGGACCAATTTATATGTTATAACCTAACACCAACAAATATACTTGAACTTAGTACAATAAATTCGAGAAAAATAAGAATGGTGTTACCTTTTTTGATGAAGAATATCACGAATTGATTGAAGATATATAAAGATATATAGAGGTTTGTGAAATGTAACGCGCGTACTCTCAAGACAAGATTTCGTACCCAGTAGTGCTTGGTTCTGGATGTCACCAAGAGGATTAAACTATCCGATTAAATCAAGGCATATCAATTCAATCCATAAAAATAAACTGCAAATCATAAAAACAAAAATCATAATTTTTATTCTTTTTATAGAATCTTAATTTTCCATGCTTTTGAAATGCTGACTAGCACAAGGGCTATACAAAACCTAAATTAAAAAAACTCCTAAAAGGTGGAAGGAGCAAGTGGTCTCCAAGTGCGTTTTTGGTGAAGTGTTGGTCAATGACGGCACATGAAAAGGGTGGAAAGAGGGATGAAAAAAATGGCCGAGTCTATACAACTCTTTATTTTTAGCTGTGTAATTTAACTAGCATTTTAATGATTAAGCCATAAACGAGTAACTATTTATAGTTGAACGAATAAGTCCGTTACTAGAAAACCAACACATCTGTTTTTTTTTCTTCTGGAATATGTTCTTTGACTCTCTGTAGCAGTTCCAATGCATTTACAGTTCTCAACATATAGTTGTCTTGAGGAAAGTTCAAATGTGAACTACTTTTGATTGTGAACATGAGGACGAATCTTAGCCACTCATCCGGTCAATAAAGACGGCTTTGACCAGTCCTCCCTTTAATAATCTCTACCCTCCCATGAATCGCGTCAATCCCCCGTGATCACATCCACCGTAACCGCGAGATGTGTGGCTGAAATTCGTACTCACGGTTCACAATAAAAAAATGGTTCATATTTGAACGCACCCCTACTTGTCTTAATTTTATTTTATTCATTGAAATTTTTACAAGCATATGCTTGTTCAATAATTTTTACTAGCATTACGGTTGTTGACATCTATAATATTGCTACCTTACTTTAGAGATCTTGTAGGAATAAATTGTTGCCACCTCAGCATGATGATGATGGGGAATGGGATAAGGATGGGGACGAGGATACGGAGGCCCACTCGTACGATGAATAGACAATTATACATTAACTAGTTATTAAGAGTTCGAGCTTCGCATCGGGTTATAAATTGTGATAGATTTTATCATAGTAACTTAATCAAACATTTTTTGAATGAATTAACCTCTTAATTGAAAATGATATTTTTGTAATTTAAGCAACTTTGAAGGTGAACGACGGCTATGATGATGACCGATTGTTCTCTACAGAATCGTCGTAGGTTGTTTTTTTATTTTACGGTGTATTTTAGAAAGTTTAAAAAAGTTAAATAAAAAATATCCATAAATAATAAATAGGTTTAAAAGAATACTTATTTAATAAATAAGTTTTTAAAATACACCCCACTCAAAAATAAGTACTACCATTTTCTAGTCTAATTAAATTAAAGATAAACACGTATATGATGCAATAAATAGGTATATGATGCAATAAATAGGTAATGGGAGAGATGGTTCGGTACACAAACGTCCACACAATCTTAATATACTCCTCCTCTAGACACCTACTTTGTCGTTTATAACATGAAGTTGTCTTTTTATGAAAATGGCATTTCTGTAATTAAATCAATCTTTAGGATGAATTTTCTATTAATGTATGGTAGTGTAATATGTCAGAGACATTAATGTTTATTTTAAGTTATCAAAGTTATTGTATTATGTTTTTCATATATATTCGGTGGTTATTTAAATATTAATTTTTTTATTAAAATATAGTCCTTAACCACTTTAAATAGGGATTTTGGCGCCTATACCATGGGGGTACCCCCATTTTGGACATATACCCATTATTTCTCCCTCTTAGCACCTCATACCCCCACAATGTCGTTATGAAGTCCGTTATAACGGACTTTTCAGCTCTGACCATACGAAGTCAACAAAAACGACGTTATAGGACCATTATAACAGCCTTAACGCCGTTATGGTGCCGTTATAACGGCCTTAACGCCGTTATGGTGCCGTTATAATGGTCCCTCAGCTAAAAGACAAAAAAAGTCCAAGTTTGACCGGTCTCCATAATGCACCGTTATAACGGCACCGTTATGGCGCCGTTATAGCGCCGTTATAACAGCATTTGCTAGAAAACAAAAACGTTTGACCAAACGCCCTTGCTAACGGTCAACATAACGCACTTTGACCAACATAACGGCGTTAAGGCCGTTATAACGGTCCTATAACGTCGTTTTTGTTGACTTCGTATGGTAAGAGCTGAAAAGTCCGTTATAACGGACTTTATAACGGCATTGTGGGGGTATGAGGTGCTAAGAAGGAGAGAGAATGGGTATATATCCAAAGTGGGGGTACCACCATGGGTATAGGCGCCAAAATTCTCTTTAAATGGCAAAAAGAAAATATACCCACGATATGTCATAGCAGTAGAAAGACTATTTAATTTCTAAATTTTAAGTTTAATTTAATTTTTAATTTTTAATTATAGCAATGTTGTTGGAGATTATTTTATAAACTGAATTATCCTAATTAGAAAAATTTTATAAACTAAGCTTTGAAAATGATTATTTTATAATTAGCTTATAGTTATAACTAAGGGGTTTGGGCTTGGGCTTGATGTAAATGGACCCTATATAAAGGGTTTAGAGTTTGGGAAGAAAGGAGAGAAGCCATTTCAATGAGAGTCTTGTAAGAGAGATTGTGTGTGTGTTTTCTTGTACCATTGAGAGCTCCCAAAATAAATGCAAGAACTTTCCATTTTGTCTATCAATTTCTCTCTTAAATTCTCTTATTGTTTGATTGTTTGGGACCAACATGCTCTAATACCCTATTAATAGGTATAATTATTTTTATAATTTAAATTTTGTATCCTTAAAATTATTTGATTAAATTACTTTTTATCCCTTAGGTGGCCTTTGGTTCGCATATTCTAAAGGAATCTAATGGAATTGGAATGTTGAATTCCATTGACCAGATTCCATTCCTTCGTTTGGTTCATTTTTTTTCGACAAAATGAATCTTTGAATTCCATCAAATTACGCAAATGAAGGAATTCACCATTCCTTAGCAACTACCAAGTATTTTGATGGAATGGAATTCAGTTTTTCAAATTGTCATGTATACCCTTGATATAATATAACCAATAACAACAAGTTATTTATTAATTTTATTTCATAATTGTTTTATTATTTTATTTATTAATTAATTTAATAATTATTTTATTTAATAACTAAGATTACATAATTAAATAATTAATTTATTTTATCTAATAATTATTTTATTAATTCATATTAATTAATTTATTTTATTTGTTAAATTATTTAGTAACTATTTTCTTAAACTATTTAATAATTATTTTATTTTTGTTAAAAAAACTAAAGTAATTAATGAATATTTATTAAATCATTTTGTGTTTAAAAAAATTAAAATTATTATAAAGGTATTTTAGCCATTTATCAGAATTTCATTCCAATACCAAAGCTAAATTCTATGAACCAAACAGACAGATTTCAATTCCGTTAACAGATTCCATTCCAATTCTGCCAACCAAACAGATGGTCAAACCTAACAACATTCCATTCCAATTCCTTCAAAGTCAAATTCCTTTGACAGATTCCATTCCATCAAAAAACATTATGCGAACCAAATGCCACCTTATTTTTTTAGTCGGTTCTACGGGTTTTCATTAATAAAATGGTTTTCTCTTAAATATTTCTCTATATAAATTGGTTTTTTCTTGAACGTCCCTCTATGTATATATTTGTCCAAACATATTATATGTAGTTTCTACGCGTTCATGCATTCTTGACACTAGTCGTTATTAGGTGTCTTTGTATTCATGATATGTGAATAGAAATCTTCTATGTTTTCGACTTTTGTCCTAAATACTAAACAAGTAGGCTGAACCATCCTGTATTTCTGTTGACCCATTTGTATACTATTTCAACAAGTTTATTTTAATAACATGTTAATGGGAAATTGACTATTTGACCATACTAATCAATTTACATCCGATCTACATTTTATAGCCCATGGTGTATCCATAACAAATGGAAATGGTCAACATTCTACGAGTGCCCCACATTTGTAACATTATGACAAATTTAACTTTCAAGAGTAAAATATGCAAGTCCTGGTTAACAATCAATATGTAATACATACAATAATTCTTCTATATTTGTCTTAGGTTTTATGTTTCATTGAGATAGATGAGATGTTTTGGAAAGTTTAAAGCTAGAATTTGAACATGCTCGGAACCCTCACTTGGGTCACAGGAGGCTCTTGGTGTAGAATCCTCTGGTTCTGAAGGATTCATTAATAACGTTGAAACTCTCTTATATTCTAACATAAGCTTTGCATTTTGATCAGCGTAGGCAACAAGTGACTCTAGTAATGATACTACAACATCGATGTTTTCAACCTTTTTGTGCTTCTAAGAAATTACAATTCAAGATATGGTGTAGATACTCTATCATGTCTTCTTGGTATATCTCTATTTGATTGAATTGTTGATCTGACAAGGATTTGTAGAAACTATTGAAATAAAATGAACTTCCTTGCTTTGTTTGTAAACTTAGCATTGGCGACTTTTATCAATTTGTTCTAGATGATTTCAGCATAGTCGTAATGCATGTTGTATGCATGGCCATGAAAGAATTTAAAAAAAAAAAACTATATTGTAAGTGTCTGCCCTAGTAGCCTTAGACGTAAGACATTTGTTCTAGATATTGAACTCTATATACAAGGTATTCAGTAAGTGAATTCTTTTAAAAGCAGTTGGTGTTGGAATTTCAGCTTCATATTCCAAATTCTTTATATCAATACACAATTTTTCTTCAGTAACAAAAGTTTCATAATTCCTCTTTTCTGGAAAGTTGTTCCTTAGTCTATTCATATTGAATCTAGCTTCAAAATGATCCACATATTCTATGAAGTAGTGTTGTGTTAGGTCAAGTACAAATCTGATGGTGTTCTAGAGTTGTTGGAGTTACACCATGGGGACTTCTACGATGAGCACATAAGGCATATCACAATGGGTGACTTTTGAGTATTTCTAAGATGATCAGGAAGTCGCATTTCAACTTTTCAAAGTTCAACAAGTGATTGTTAAGTTTGGCAGACAAGTATAACTCTTGAGGAATTAAAGGCTCATCAAGGTTGGTAGCATTCACAGATTGTTATGGAACGTTCTTGTTGAACTAAAGGTGAATTAAAGGTTGGTGCTTATCATCTAACATCATCAAATTGAACTTCTTGTTATGGAACGTTCACCATTACAATATATGAAATAAAGTGTTAGCTCGATAACCCTTTTGAAAAACAATGAAATTTTCCAAGTTTTGAAAAATTTGAAAAAATTCTAAGAGATGGAAAAGTTGAGCATATCGAAATCAAGAACACACACGTTCACTTTGGAAGCTTTCGAAAAAACGAAAATGAAAGACGAACGGTACTTATATAAATTTAGTTTGAAACTCAAGGACACTTGCCACTTTGCCATTGGACCGTTGAAAAATGAGCGACTTAAAAACTCAATTATCAGATGAATTTAAAGAACATCGTGCACGAAATAAATTAAATGACAATGTTGGTAAGAGTTTATCGACATTTTTAAAATTCAAAGAATGCCGCTTTAAGCTTATCTGACTATATATTGTTGAGAATGTAATTTAAATCCTAAAGAAAATTTATTGTTCATATCCCAAACATTGTTTAGATTTTTAGCAATGAGATATATTACATAACAAAACTTGTGCCTTGTTGACTCATGACAGTTCAAGAAAGCAGATGATTGGTTTCTAACACATGGCGACACTAAATTGCAGCTGAAGCTTCCAAGTTCTTATATTCTAAGTGGCATCAGGCAACAACTGCCATTATTGGTTTCTTGTCCATGATATGCCATTTTTGGCACTACCTTGGTGTGATCTGTGTGTTCTATATGGTTGGTGACAATAATGTTAAGTGAATGGAATTGTTGTCGTTGACGGCTTGTGTTCCTCCCTCTGCGCTTAGGTTTTGGCCATGACATTGGTTGGGGTGGTCGTGCTGACTAGTGGATTTGGTTGTGAACTTCACCCATTACCCATTAAAAAAACAAATGTTTAAGCCTTTAAGGTTTGTTCCTTACAAGCCATAGGCGACATCATTGGTTGGGGGTGGTCGTGCTGACTAGCGGATTTGGTTGTGAACTTCACCCATTACCCATTAAAAAACAAATGTTTAAGCCTTTAAGGTTTGTTCCTTACAAGCCATAGGCGACATTTATGTTTTTAGGTCAATACAAGTGTATGTTGGCTAAATTTGCCAATCCATGTTGGATCGGGTATATATTTAGATTTCACATAATTCTAATATTGTTTAGATTTTGGAAAATTGTAACATTGTTTAGATTTTGGTTAAAGGCCAATTATTTATGATTATTTAATGAGGTCGACTATTTACTTATTTTATGTTATAATAATTGAATAATATATGATTTGTCCCAAAAAAACTCAACATTTTTTGTTTGTTTGATTTATGTAATTTGGAACATTAAATTGTATAATTGTGATAACTTGTAAATTTTTCTTAACTTTCTAGATAGGGATAAAAGCAAATTAAATAGAATCTTGTTTATTATTTTTATTTTAAGAAGTTATAAATCTTGTTTATATTTTTTATTTTAAAAAGTTATAACCATATGAATACGACATTTCAATCATAAAAATGTCTTGGAATATTTAAAGGACATGGATATAAAAGAAAAACTTTGACATTAGGACATGGACTGAAAAATGTTGTAAGGATAAATATTTATTTGTCACCTTCAAGGCTCACCCAAAAAAATGGTGGGTACTACACGTAGATAAAACACAAAAGAAGAGATGACCTACACGGCCCTAACTAGTTTATTTCTAAGCAATTCGCTAGATGAATAAAAAACAATATCATGTTGATTAGAATATAGAATTCCATTATTATATATTTTTCTAGAATATAAATTGAAAGTTGAATGAATTAACATTTCAACCTATATTAATTGAAAAATAATCTATTTAAGCCATGCACGTGAGATTCTAACTCAGATATATCATAAGATCGATCAATAAGTTGATTCGAGATCTCGCTCTCAAAATCTTGACCTAAAAAAATAATCTTTATCGATAAAGTCGGTTGATTAGGGTCAAATTGTATCCCTTCGGAACCATACAGGAGCCTTTTGACGCATACGGTTCAAAAAAAAAGAATCAATGTGTAGATTCCAATACTTTTTATTTTTTCTAGGGCTTGCAATTTCCGACACGACCTGCCAACCCGACACGACACGACACGAAAATAAAAGGGTTTGGGTTGAGGTTTTTGACACGCCAACTCGTCAACTCCACTAATCCTAATAACCCTAGTTCCAAATTCCAGCCGCTTCACGCCTTCACGATATTCCAGACTACTCTCACTTGGTTGCGTTTGAACTTGGTTGTCTTGGATGCCTTTGAACTTGGTTATATTTGGTTGTTTTTGCACTTAATTGTATTGTGACTTTGTTTTTATTTGAATTGTATGATGTATGAATTTTGACCTGTCAACTCGTTTATGACCCACCAACCCGTTTATGACCCGTCAACCCGTTTATGACCCACCAACCCGCCACTGACCCGCCAACCCACCAACCCGTGACACGACTCACGACACGACCTTTCGTGGGTTGGGTTGACAAACTCGACACGATTAGTTAAATGGGTTGGGTTAGGTTGAGGTTTTCTGACCCGTCAACCCGTGACCCGTCAACCCTTCAACCCGTGAATTGTCACCCCTAATTTTTTCACAGCAGGTTCTTCTTAACTTATAATAAAAGGATTTTCTTTGATTTTTCACTAAACTCGAGTTTGTCTTACTTTCCTTATAACGTATAATATAGATGGCAGAAATTGAGTAGGATTAATGGCCGACGAATTACGAATGAATAACAAACTGAAAACAAACTTTTATTGAATGTAAAACTTGAATGAAATTATGTAAAACTCATATTATGGATACCTACTTATAATTCAAAAGAATAAGATAAACCAGGAAAGTGATAAGCTAAAAGGAAAATAAATCAAATAATAAAACAAACCAAAATCAAACAAATCTCTTCCTAATGATAAGGAGATTCCACTTGATCCATCTTTCATATCATCACTAAGATTAGTCTTTTGTATTGTTATTTTCTTGACAAGTCCAGTGCTTAGTTTGTGTTAATTTTATTAGTAGTAGAAAAAATTAACAACTTCCAAAAGTCATTATCACATTTAACTAAATAAAAAAAATTGATACAAGTGGATGAATAAAATTAAATCGCATAGTAGGTGAAACTTGAATATCCAACAAACTTTGAAACTCGGGAGAATACGAGAAACAAGTGGTTATGGATATATATTAATTAAACTATAAACTGAAAAATCCTCCAATGGGAAACTAAAGGCCACTAGTATAAAGTGGAGCTATATTTCTTTTACACATCATAAACTCAAAGACATAAATCCTTTAATTACCCATGAAGAAGGCCATTTTGGTGCAATTATTTATTCTCATGCTTGCTACCATCTGCCTTTCTCCAATTGTTGCTTCTAGTTTTGATGATGAAGTCAATGCTCTTCTCAAATGGAAAGAAAGCCTCCAACAACAAAATAACATTTCTGTATTACCTTCATGGATATCTCTTCCCAATAGCCAAAACCCTTCTTCCAATACTTCAATATTGATGCCAACTATCTCTCCATGCTCTTGGTATGGAGTTTCTTGCAATTCTGATGGAAGCATAACCAGATTGAACCTCTCATCCTCAAGTTTAATAGGTACACTGAATGGCTTATCCTTTTCATCATTCCCCAACCTCACACATTTTGAGCTAAGTGTAAACAACTTTTCTGGGATTATCCCACCTGGGATCGGTAACCTGTCACAACTCGTTTATCTTGATTTTAGTTTTAACCATTTTTCCGGCTTCATCCCTCATGATATTGGGTTCTTGGAAAATCTTGAGACACTTCATTTTTTCGAAAATGAGTTAAATGGTTCAATCCCAAATGGGATATGCCATATGAGGTTTCTCTCTGGCCTTGCTTTGTATGCCAATACTCTTAGTGGTGAAATCCCTTTGTGTCTAGGTAACTTGACCAACCTCGGTTATCTATTTCTCAATGATAACAAACTCTCTGGTTCTATTCCTTATGAATTAGGAAGCCTCACAAACTTAAATGGTCTTTATTTGGAGAAAAACAATCTAATCGGGCCTATCCCAAACACTTTTGGAAAATTGAGCAAGTTGACCCAACTGAATTTGTTCGACAATCGGTTAAATGGTTCCATTCCTCCAGAACTAGGTAGACTGAAATCACTTGAATGGATGAACCTTTACAACAATAGTCTCACCGGTTCACTCCCAATTTCTTTAGGTGATCTTCGATCCCTTACTTTGTTACGTCTCTATTCAAACAACCTCTCTGGTCCCATTCCTAAAGAATTTGGAAACATGACATCTCTTGTTAGTTTGCAAGTGAGTAATAATCAGCTCAATGGTTCCATTCCAAAGTCAATTGGCAACCTCCTAGGATTAGAGACGTTACATCTTAGAAGTAACCATTTTTCTGGTTCCCTACCACAAGAGTTAGGAAATCTCAAGCTAGTTGTTATAGAGCTTTCAGAAAACAAGTTTTCAGGTCCTTTGCCGGATAAAATATGTAATGGAGGGAGATTAGAGTTGTTGCCTGTACATCATAATAACCTGAAAGGAAATATGCCGAGGAGCTTGTACAACTGTTCAGGGCTAACTAGAGTACGATTCGATGCAAACCAGCTCACTGGAAATATATCAGAAACATTTGGGGTCTACTCTAATCTTGAATTCATTAATCTTAATGACAACAAGATTTATGGGAGACTTTCTGACAATTGGAGTAAGTGCAAAAATTTAACAGCCATGCAAGTTGGTGGAAATAGCATTAGCGGTAGCATACCTCCCTCTCTTGGAAATTCTACTCAAATGGTATTGCTTAATCTTTCATTTAATCATTTGGTGGGAGAGGTCCCATGGGAATTGGGAAGGATGAATCAGTTAGTGACCCTAGTTTTAGGAAGCAACCAACTTTCTGGTGCCCTGCCCCTTGCTCTTGGATCACTTAATGAGCTCTCTCTCTTGGACGTGTCCAAGAATAATTTCGATGGGCCGATCCCTTACACTTTAGGGAATTGCCTAAATCTCTTTGAGTTAAACTTAGGGAACAACAAGTTTACTCATGAAATTCCAATCCAAATAGGTGGATTGTTTCACTTGTCAATTCTTGATTTGAGTAACAATTCACTCACTTCCACAATACCATCACAAATTGCAAGTTTGGGTAGTTTGGAGAAGCTAAATCTGTCTCACAATCAACTATCTGGCTCTATTCCGAAGTCCATGGAAGCAATGCATGCTTTGTGGAATGTTGACATATCTTACAATAATTTGCAAGGTCCCATTCCCAATAGCAGAGGTTTATCGAATATTTCGCTCGAGGGAGTGCAAGGGAACCAAGGTTTGTGTGGTAACATTACAGGGTTACAACAATGTGACAACAATTTGATAGTAGAAGGGAAAAATTCTAAAACAAAGGACAATCTTGCACTCATTGTTTCACTTCCTCTTCTTGGAGCACTTTTACTTGGTATCTTCATTGCAATTATCATCTACCGAAGAAAGAGGTTATCATCGACGAAGCAACCGGTAGAAGAATGTGACTTGGAATTCTTTTCTGCGGCAAAATTTAGTGGAAGGAGAACATATGATGAAATCCTAAAGGTGACACGGGAGTTCAATGAAGCGTTTTGTATTGGAAAGGGAAGATGCGGCAGTGTATACAAAGCAAATTTGACATCAAATGAGATCGTTGCTGTGAAGAAACTTCATTCATCTTCAGATTTGGATGACCAACAAAGCTTTTTAAATGAGGTCAGGGTGTTGACTGAAATAAGGCACCGAAACATGTGTAAAGCTCTATGGGTATTGTTCACATACAACATACTCATTTTTGATTTATGAGTACCTAGAAGGAGGTAGCTTATTTGAAATCTTGAGCAAAGAAGATGCACGAACATTGGACTGGACCAAGAGAGTGAATATAATCAAAGGTGTCGCTCATGCTTTGTCATATATGCACCATGATTGCTCACCTCCTATAGTTCATCGAGACATATCAAGCAAAAATAATCTTCTCGACTTGGACAATGAGGCTTGCGTTTCAGACTTTGGCACCTCCAAGGTTTTGTATCCGAATTCGTCAAATGAGAGTGCTCCAGTTGGAACATTTGGATACCTTGCACCAGGTTACAAACCTATTTTTATCTTTTAATATATTTATCCTAACAAACTTGTCACTAATACTGTTTTATTTTATTTTCATTTGTTTTCAGAACTTTCTTATACAATGAGGGTAACCACAAAGTGCGATGTGTACAGCTTTGGGGTGCTTGCACTTGAAGTGATCAAAGGAGAGTATCCAGGTGATATTATTACCTCTATCTCAGATGAGAAGATGGTGTTTAAGGATTTTCTGGATCAACGTCTTTCATTACCTTTGCCAGAAATAGAGAGGGTGTTGATGATCGTTATAGTGCTGGCGATATCATGTTTAAATAGTAACCCAGATATGAGGCCTACAATGTATGATGTTTCCAAAAAGATTTTCAGCATATTGTAATGCCCATTTGTAGAATTTTTTATAAACATCATAAGATGTACAATTGTGTTCTTGTTAAAATGGTTGTATACTCGCTAAAAAAACTAAAAAGCGAACGATGCAAAAATCCAGATCCCAAGTGCGTGCTCTACACAACAAATGCAAAAAAAACCGGTCTATCAACAAGTATTCGAATATCTAATCATAATATAAGAACCACTATAATATCCAAAAAGTTATGAACCAATATGAAGACTTAGGTTCGCGTGAGACCAAGTTGTTTTCATGAGATCGCGTGAAACCAAGACCTAACGTATAAAACTTCACAAAAAAACATCGTGAAGGTAAATAAAACTCGAATACTCATTGAAAGGCGTTAGCTACAAAAGAACACCGCGGAGGCAAGAAAGGCGTCCGAGATGCGAAAAGACTATAGTTTTTACATGTCATCGCATAAAGATCTTACGGGAGGTGCGTTAGCTACAACTTTGCTTATGAAGGAGCCGATATGAAAAAAATACGCATGGAAGCCTCTTGAATAATTTTTAATAGCTATTATTATTATTTTTATGTAATTTTTAAATTTTTAGGTATTTTACTAAAGTTTGAATTTTGTTAAGTTTGATTAAATTAGTAATTTATTGAAAAATTATAAAAGTTGGATGTTTTTGGGTGCATTGAGTAAACTGTAGAAGATGGTTTGGGTTGAGTTAGGTAACATAGTGGAAAGTTGATGTGTCGCTGATGTAACGATTGGTTTCATTGGATAGATAGATGGTTTACCATAGTGGATGGCCTAAAAATTAGTCTCCAATTGTTGAAGAAACTATTGATGCAATTATATATTCGGAATCATTGCGACAAATCCTTCCCGAAGGTATAAGTTTCATTCTCCTTTATTAAGGTTATATGCAAGGTACTTTAGATTGTTTGGTATTTGGCTATAAGGAATGATTTATTTTAAAATTTTGTGAGAAAATGCATGTCATACTACTTTGGTTGGTTAGAATCGAAGTATGCATATCAAGTGTTCGATTAAATGCCTAAGTGAACGAATTTTCAGGATTAAGCTTGGGATAATAGCCATTGAACTTTATGTTATCGTTTACCATGTCGAAGTATGTTTTCACCACTTAAATGTAGGAAACCATGAAGTTGGGTCATTAAAAGTGAATTGGGTAAAATAGGACAATCGTATATTTATCGTAAGGTGGAGGTCCTCTGCTTTAACAGCGCATAAAGTACAAACCGTACGTCGGATCGAGCCCAAATTTTGTAGGTAGATAGCCCTTAGTATAGGCTACAACTGTTATGAAGAGTCTCAAAGCTAGTTTTGACTCTAAGTAGCCCAAAACAGTGAGTTTATAAGGCTGATATGATGAATACGGGATTTACAGTCTGTGTTCGGAAAATTCATATAAAATAAAGCTTTGATCCGAATGAGGTGAATCTAAATCGATTGAAATCTTAAGACATAGACCTACAACTTTCATTTAGATACTAGATCTAATTTCCTTTCTGTCTAGTAAAAGTGCTCACAAACATGACCGTTCAAAGTTGTCGGGTGTGGGGTTTAGGTTGCGTTAATTGTTTATACCTTGTCCGTAAGAACTTAAACCAATTCGAATTGTGTATAATCTTATTCAGGGTCAAGTTTAATTTGAGAAAAAAAGACCCTAGCATCGGGATAGAAGTTGTGTATATATCTCGAACTCCAAGGTAATTCGGGCGACGTGGTTTAAATGTAAGTTATCCGGATCGCGCGTCACTACACCGATCATCACCTAAGGTACGGATATCCTATTCTTGTAAACTCTCTTCAACTACTAGCCTATTATTGAGGTATTATCACATGCCAAAATCCGTCTCGACCTCTATCGTTTGTCGATAATCATCATCCTTTATATTTCCATTCACGAAATCACGTCAGGATAGGGATAGTTTAATAACTCTCTTGATTATCGTTCTTCAACATGTCTATGACCATGTTCACTATTTCGAGCTAGTATCATAGTTTTTCTTGATACGTTATAATAGGCTAATTGAATCACCTTTAAGGTTGATACTTCTTCGATGTGAAACCGTTATCGGATTTTGAACCATTATATAAACCAAATCGTTTTCGAAATTTTATCGGGAGGGATTTGAGTGTATTGCCCTGTACTCATTTTCCATTATTCGAGTGGTCTGTACAACCCTCGAACCTAATTGATTTACTGATTTATGTTCAACTCTTGTCTTGTTGATATTGTTTTAGTTATTTCAGTCAAGACATTTCATGGCAATTATCAATTAATCACTTCATGATATTGTTTTCGGTTTTAACTGATCTAATAATTATTTTATGGAATTCCACTATATATATTCTTGTTATATTATTAGCCACTCACTAGGCATTTGGCTCAACCGAGGTTTGTTTTGTCTTCGACAGGTATAGGATCGTAGGTAGACTATCTTGAGACTAAGAATTACAGAATGGGACCATTTGAAGACAACCCTTAGATAGTATCCATTTCATTTTATAAGTATTGTAAATATACCTCTTTAATTGATTTTCATAGTAGCTTTATTATTCCAGTGTACAGTAGTTAGTTATATTACATTTTCCATTGTGGCACACCGTTATTCGGCCAGACGGGACAGGGGTGTTACGTAAATCATATGTAATTATATATATTTACATTAATAGAACTTTTTGTACTGTAGATGTTATTACATGTGATGCCACGTCACTTGCATTTAGACGTATATATCATATGTGATACCTTCATATATATCATATGTTTATACAAAATTGAACATATGATAAACGAAGCTAAGGCCATCCTTTATGGTACCCCTCATACCTGTCATACCTGTTGCCACATCAGCTGCCGCATCAGCTTTCCCACTACCCTACCAACTCCATACCTTTCATCCACTATCATACCCCTCATACCCTTCACTTTATTTTTTTAATTTTCATTTCATACCCTTCATTTTATTTTATTTTTAATTCAAACCCTTCATTTTATTTTTTTTAAATAAACATTAACTAAACAATTAAAATTAAAATTAAAGTAACATTAATTAAAATAAGTAAAAATTACATTAACATAAAAACTAAAAAAAAAACATTTCATAATAAAAATTAAAATTAACATTTCATAAAAACTAAAAAAACAAAATAACTAATAATATTTTTAAAACCCCACGTTTCGCGTAACCGTTCTTTTTCTTCAATAGCGGCCTCCAACTCTAAACCCTCGAGGTGCCGATGCGGTTTCATGTAGATCTTGTAATCGATACTTCGTTGTCGTTGGGAAATCGCATCGATTAGCCTATTATTCGTGGTCGTGAGGGAACCTAGTTCGGTCGCAACCATCGACACAGCTTCGGATGACGCGGTTGCCGTAGAGGAAGACGCCGCACGTCTTGCGGCATTTCGACCCATCGGTCGTGTGCGCTCCGGGTTTGAGGGGGAGTCGGTATCGAGGTTCACGAAATTAGTGCGGGCATCGGATTCGTTGGGGGAATCGATTGGGGTTTCGGAAGTTCGCGACCGTTTATTTTTCGGCGCGCATATGTTTCGTGGGTCCATCAAGACGACCGGGTCGAACTTAGGAGAGCCTTTGACAACTCTCCAAGCGTGTTCGTAAGGAAAGCTTTTGCCGGTCTCGCGATGGTATCGGTCCTTGGCTCGGTCAAGAAGTATAACGTCGTTTTCCCCGCTACCTCGCGAGTTCAACACGTTATTGTAAACGCATGCGAACTTCGAGACGCTAGAAATGAGCGTCCTCACCTTCGACGGAAGGGCATCGCCGGACCGCACTTTTGGGCCGTAGTTCATGCGCTTGTCGAAAGAAGCCTTGATCGAAGTCCAATAGTTATCTACTACAAAAAAATAAAAAGTTAAGCATCGTTAGTTGCAAACTATATAAAATTAAAACGGTTTTTTATATACCTCTTTTTTGATAGTTACCTATGGCCGGATCCTCCGTGACTTGCACCCACGCTTTTGCTAGTTCGACCTCCTCATTCAAGGTCCACGGTTTACATTTTGCTTTACCGGTAGGCGTCTCACTCGGTTCCGCCTCCGTGGCCGCACGCTTACCCTTGCGTCCACGTTTGTTTTTTTGTGGTGGTGGTGGTGGTGGCGGTGACGGCGACGACAAAGGTTGCGTTTCGGGTACAAGTTCCTCGTCGTCGTCGTCGTCGTCGTCGACGTATTCCTCATCTCGGAGTGCCCACCTTCCCGTCGTCGGGTTTTGGTGCGAACCCGTAGCTTGGTGCGAACCGGTAGGTTGGTGGAAACCGGAGTGTTGTGATGGTGGTGGTGGTGGTGGTGGTGGTTGTTGTTGCGCAAGCAAGTGCGCATACATCCAATAATCTTGCGCTACGTTCGGTGGGTGATACGAGAGGTTCGGTACGTGATACGGTTGGTGATACGGTTGGTGATACGGTTGGTTAGGTTGGTTCGGTTGGTTAGGTTGGTTAGGTTGGTTCGGTTGGTTCGGTTGGTTCGGGTTGGTACGTCTCGAACCGGAGGGGGTGCCGTATGGATCCATTGATGAGATGAAGATGTTGATGAAGATGAAGATAGTATAGAGAAAAAGATGGAGATGTAGAGATGAAGATGGTTTTAAAGAGATAAAGAGATAAATATATAGAGATAAAGAGATAAATATATAGGGAATGTTTAAAAAGTAAAAAAAAAATCTTTTTTTTTTACCCCAACGGCTATATTACCGTTGGGGGGGGTAAATTTGACAAAGGAAGAAAGTGTGAGGTTGGAGAAGCAGACCGGCATGGACGCACCGATCAAGCGCGTACCGGTGCGCATACCGGCCAGGCGCGGCGGTGTTGCCGCCGGTACCGCCACCGGTACCGCTCCCATACCGGGCGCATAAAGGATGGCCTAATCACATGTGATTCTAAAAATATATTAAAAAACGAAATAACTACTTCCACCCCCTATCCCCACTCCCTTACACTCACAATAATATACCTACTTCCACTCCCTCCCCCCCCCCCCCCCCCCCCCCCCTAATAATTTCTCCTACCTCACTCACATACAACTACTCACACCCCCTATAAAGTGGGTGTGGAGATAGAACTCACCTAATCTATATATATATATATAAGTAGGATGTTGGAAGAATGATGTGGCATCCTATCTATTGAGTATTTGCTAATAGAAATTTTCTCATTTTTTCTCATTTTTTAAATATCAAATAATCTAAAGACTATTCTACCCCTAAATGAAAATTGCATGTTTTAATCTATGAAGGACTCTTTGGTAATTTGACTTAGCAATTTAATTAGCTTTAACTTTCATATTATTTAACTTATAAAAACATTTATTCCACCCTCTTCACCTTCTCATTTATTAATTAAAAGAAAACCTACAAGATAATCATCTATAAATTAAACCTAATGTTACACCAAAAATGTAGTTCAACAACTTTTTGTTCTTTATTTTGCTATTGAGTTCCTATGTGTGTATGATTGTTGCTCAATCTTCTTAAAATTTCTAATTTTCGTAAATTATATATTGTTTATGTATCAACATTGTTGTTTTTTTATTTCAATAAAAAAGCTCCATATCATCTTTATACGTTTTTGTGTATATTCCTTATTACTTTGATGCTCTATGTTATATTTTATTATGTTTGTATGTATGTTTGTTGTTTCTCTATTATAGAATTCGTTTTCTTCGATATTATTATTCAACCTTCGTAAAAGTTTCCGGTAAGGTATCCTTCTTCATTTTTATTAATTTTATGATTTATGTGATTTAAATGTTGTTTTTGGGATGAGTATCCATGGTTTTTTTATATATAAAAAGATTTCCATAGTTTTTTATGCTACGATATAATAAATGTTTTTTCCTTACTATTGCTTTCCATTTGATATTTATGTTGTATTGGTGTTTTAAGTGTATAATTTTCCTAATTTGTTTTGCTTATATTTTTATAGTTTCTTATAAAAATTAATTTTTGTTGACAACAATCAAACTACAAAGTATGATTTATGTATTTTTATTTTTTATTTTTTTTACCTTTTTATTTTGTTGTGGATTCTCTTTGGATTTTTTATGTACTTATATTTCTTAATTTGCAATTTTAAAAGGAAAAACTCAAGAATGAGATGCCATTTTTCTAAGCAATTCAATCCCAAATTTCTTCTGTAATTTTTCCCTAAGATATTTCATTTTTTGATTTAGTTATTAACAAAATATTTTATCAAATAAAATTATTCATATTCTTTGTTTGCATCTAAATTTCTTTATTTCTTTTATTTCATATTATTCTAATCTATATTTTTATATATATAAAAAGAAAACCCAAATATAATGAGGCGGCACCATGAGAATTAAAGTATTGGTGGTGAATTGTGGTTGAATTTTGGATATCCCACATCGGTAAAAGATTGAAATATTTGAGTAGTTGTATAAGAAGGAAGTAGATGATGCTATTGTCTCAACTCATAAGGGTTGGGGTTATCTTATTAAGATGATTCTATATTATTTTAATAAAATAAATGTTATTTTGAATGAAGATAAAAAATAAAAATAAATTGTGGTTGAGTTTTAAAAATCCCACATTTTTTTAGAACATATATCAATATATTTGATGTGGCACAATGAGAATTGAGTATTCTTAAATAGTGGATTATAGTTAACTTTTGAGTAACCCACATTGATAATGAGAATGATATATCAATAGAGGTGTTGAGTATATAAGGATGAAGAGAATCCATTGAGTATCCCAAATTTGAACATCCCACATTGATAAGTTTAACCCTTATTTTTTTTTAATAATTAATAGTTTTTTTTCAATAAATATTGATAGGAAAAGTGTTATGGCGTTTAAGAAGTTGGGTATATAAAGGATAAAGAAAAGTCTTTGAAACGAAAAGGGTTTTAACCCACATTCGGTGATTCGGGTATAAACACAAAGGGTGAACAATGGGATAAGCTTACAATTTTTTGAATTTTGACTTTTTGTTAAGCAGAAGTGTAGTATAGTGTTTGATATATGGGTCATTGTCTCTACTTGAATTTTTTTTTAATATGGGAATGTCCATGATCTTAACTTGGTGATGAGGTTCTTCATGCGCCGCTTGAACTTACACTACTAACATACTTTGACACACCTTTCTTATTTTCACTTTAATTTTTTAGTTTATGTTTTGTAGGTTATTAGATACGGTTAAATGTACTTAAATAACCAATATAAGATATTGAAAAAATGAAACACATCATGTATGGATGGTATATACACATAGAGTCCATCTTGCATATTAATTAACCAAGTTACACAAAGAACAATATCTCATGGAAGCCATGTAAATTTCAATAACATTATAGGAAGAACTTGGTGAGATGGATGAACATCCATTTGACAACAAAACATCTCTTTAATTTATTTTCGTTGTCAATGCATAAAGTTCATATTAAAAGCTCCAAGGAATTTTTAACTATTTCCCATTTGTATATTTTCAATTTTTTCCATAATAAATAATAAATATATGTATGTTTTGTTCGTTAGAATATAATATGTTGTCATAAAATTTTCTATATCACAAGTATATGTATCGCTGACACCTCAAGAAAAACAAAATTCTAATTGATATTAATTTCTTTACTCTACATTGCTTTCACGATTATAACATTCTTATATACAACAATCTTTTAGACTAATCAACACAACAACTTTTTAAAGTAATCAAAAGTAGAAGTGTAATGTTTACAATTTTTTTCAAATACCAGAAAACTAATACCAAGTAATCTCAATTTATTGCCCTTTATGGTACACTAAATTTCATCATTATTAATATTGCATGTAGATTTGTAACACAATTCTTTTTACATAAAAAATAATGATACTATTTTTAAAGAGTTCTTGAAATAAGTTTACACACCGCGCAACGCGCGGTTCGGTCCCCTAGTTATATTGTGTTTGGATTAAAAAAAACGAAAAATCAAGTAACATCCTCATAGTCTTCCATCTAGACTCTATGCACTTATGTACAAGTACATAAAAATCAAAATAGCGTACGTGGGTGCTCCCGATTCTCCGTTTTTTTTTTAGGTTTTCCCTTGAACTTTGGTCTCTCTCTCTCTCTCTCTCTCTCTCTCTCTCTATATATATATATATATATATAGTTGGGTTTATTCACTCTGAATAATGCATGATGTTCAGAGTGAATATTGCCACGTTTCCCATGAAACCAAGCTGTTTCCGTGATACCGGTGAGACCAACACTTTTTACATGAAACTTCACAGAATAACACTTTGAAGGTTAAAAAAATTCGAACATTCGTCGTAAAAACATACTAAAAACACTAGTGAGAAAAAAAATTCCAAAAAAGGTTAAAAAGAAACGAAACATTCGTAGCTCAAAAAACTGTGAAGGTAACAAATAAATAATTCGAACCTTCACAGTAAAAATGTTGTGAAGGTAAAAAGAAATCGAACCTTCACATAAAAAACACCGTGAATGTAATATTTACAATGATTTTTGAATGTTAGATTTTTTTTAACCTTTTGTGAAGTTTTATGTAAAAGGTGTTGGTCTTACTGGTCTCACCTGATCCTAAGTGTGTGTGTATATATATACATCCAAAGATTAAAATCAAGTGATAAAAAAATGTGGAGTGGAGAAATGATTTCTAGCCGTTCGTACGGTTAAGATCAAATTTGACTACTCAAAGATTGTGGCCTTGACCGGTCAAAATTCGCGGACATGCCAAAAATAGAGTGATAGTTTTGTAACTGTTACAAATAGGCTGAAAACGGTTTCATATGTGGACCTGTGCGATTTACATATGAACCATGTTCATTAGCGTGATTCATATATTAGCTATTTTTAACGTATTCATATATGAACTATACGTTTAAATATGAACATCTATAATTCACATATTAAGTATTTTTAACTGATTTATAAATGAATTATACGTTTTTACATAAACCAGTATAATTTATATATAGGTTCAAATATGAACTTTACTATTTAATATATTTTTTTCTCAATTTTTTGAAGTTTTGGTCCTAACATTTAGGGATTACACATGTTTTAAATTATTCTTCAAAACTTGAGACACCATGGGCCACTTGAGTTTGACCAATATATTTCAATTATATCTATTGATTGTGTCGTCGAATTGACACCCATTTCATGTTCCTTTGTAATATTGTTTCTCACATGCAGGAACCGATTAGAGGGTGTTCTGGAATGCTTATTAAAAACAACTTATTCTTTTTGAAAAGTCCTTTTTATTTTTTTGAAAAGTTAAGTTGAACTAACTTTTTAAGAATTCATTTTCTCCTTCACACAAAAGTTATAAGCACTTTTAAAACATTTCATTCAAACACTTAAAATTTTTAAAATTCTTTTTCCAAGATGAAATAAGTTATAAGTACTTCAAATAAGCACTCGTAAACACCCCCTTATTGTTTGTAACTGTTTAAGGACCTTGAATAACAAAAATAATAATATATGTTCATATTCATGTGAAATATAATCTTTTGTTAAAAGTGAATTAATTCTAGTTGTTCCATGTTAAACAATACACAAATAACTAAGTAACAGAAAAAATAACAATAAATAAGTCAATCAATTTCTAGGAGTAGTGGCAATTGTATCGTGTTTAGGTTGGCCGGTCAGAAAGTATCAATTCGGACACGACCCGTTTAACTAATCGTAACAAAATCTTCAACCCTAATCCGTGATGAGTCATGTCGTGGGTCGGGGGTTGGAGGGTCAAAAACGGGTTAGCGTGTTATAAACGGCTTGGTGGGTCATAAATGGATTGGTGGGTCATAAATGGGTTGACAGGTCAAATCATAAAAGCAAAGTTAAAAAAATACAACGAAATTACCAAAGTTCAAAAACATATAAGTTCAAAGTTCAATATAGGGCAAAAATTAAATTGAGCGCTCAATTGAAAATAGACTCAAAGTTTTATTTTAGTTGTACAAAAAAATAATTAAAAGATAAACGGGTAGACGGGTTGACCTACGAACCCAATTACCAACCCGAACACGACCTACAAAATAAACTACTTGGAGGGTCACAAACTTCAATCCAAACCCATTTGCCACCGCTATCAATTTGTATTAACATCATATGAATAGAAATCGAATTCGAAGTTTGTTGAAAATGATTCTAAAAATTGACTCTTTTAAGGTCGGAGAAGGATGGACGGTGTTTGGACCAAAACTTTAAAAAGAGATGATATTAATTTTATTTTTCTTTTCGCACCAGTGGGGTCACTAGACAAGTGAGACTATATATACACCATAAGAAGAATGAGAAATCATACTACCAATTAAACTATTGCACAATGAAGTTCAACTTCTCCACTTCTCTTCTTTTATGTATTCTCTTGATCTTAACTACCTTTTTAGCTTCTGTAAATGGGCAAGGTATGCATAATTACACCACTTCATGCATGAATCTTATTTATTTTTGTTTTATTTTTGAAACGGTGTACTGGTTATGCCAAGACTAATTCCGGTAAAGTATAGCTGTAAGACGACATCAGCCCTTGATAACTCAATGGTCACAATTGTCGTGTAAGCTTGGAATAGAACCTTGGACAGATGGGATAATAAATATTTTAGAAGTCTTAACCACTACGTCATAACCCTTGTGGTTAAATCTGGTTTATTTGTTGGTCATGAGCTCATGTGTTCTTTTTGTCATTGTTTGATCAACATTTAAAGGTTATTACCTATTGATGGTTGTTTCTTAATGGGTTAATTACATGGGTATGTATCAAACTTGTCACGTTTTATCATTGTATGTACTCAACTTATAAACTTACCATTGTATGTATCGAACTTTCTAAAATTCTCATTGTATGTATCAAACTTTATGAAAACATATCATTGAATGTATTCTACTTGTCACGAAAGTGTATCGAACTTGAGGTTTTGATAAAGTTGGATACATACAATGAGAATTTTAGAAAGTTCGATACATACAATGGTAAGTTTATAAGTTGAGTACATACAATGATAAAACGTGACAAGTTCGATACATACCCATGTAATTAACCCTTTCTTAATCTATACACATTTCATATAGTTTTGTTTCTCACATGCAGTGGGGACGAGTGACCCGATTGCAAACAAGGGTGCCGATCCTTCACCTTCTAGACGACTATTGTTAGAAACTTTTCGAAGACGTTGAAGAAAGATGATAATTACAGTAGTCGAGTATATATCTAGTGTTATTTGTTTTCATATTCGTGGGTATTATTTTTCTTAATCCTTATTGAATATTTATCTAGCTAGGCAAGTCTCTTCTTATATGGGCTTGGTTACGTTGTTCCCTCTTATTGTTTCTGGTTTTCTATTCATGTGTTCACAATGTAGTCGTAAGAAGGAACCTTTTTTGTTATATATTACAACTTGTCTATGTTGTCGAACTCGAATAAATGCATGATGTTCCAAAGGCGTTCTATTTTTGAAGTCATATTAAATCATTTTTTGTAGAAATAACGGAAGAATAATAACACTTGAGAACATAATTTTTGGAGACATTCTTTATTTTGTTCCGGTTTGTTGAATTAATTTACTGGTATTGTATAAAGTTGTTTGCATGATGACAAACTATGAAATGCATAAAGTAACGATTTCTAGTGAGTACTTTGGCCATAAAAACCAAAGACATGCCCTCGATGAAGTTATGCTTCACCGGAAAGTTTCCCTCTGAATTGACGGATGTTGGGTCGGCATAATAAACAATAGAGTAAATTACGAAAATGGTCCCTGTGGTTTGACAAAAATAACGGATTTGGTCCCTAGAGTTTAAAAAATACAGAATTGCCACCGTAGTATGCGATTTTGCTCGGTTTTCGTCCCTCCCCTAAACGGCTGTTAACTCTCATCCGTTAAAAGAGGGGTGTTTTTGACTTTTTATACATATCTATATTTTATTATTGTTTATTTTGACTTTGACTACAACTTGTCTCTCTCCTCTCTTTTCTTTCACCCTCTAACCCAGATTTAAAGAAACCTTCATCCATCATTGCCTCAATCCATCGCAGCCGCCTCCATCCCACGGCGCTACTTTTCCGGCGACTCATCCATCGGCTGAAGCAGAAGGTACAAGACATAAGTGAGAGTTTGCAAGTGTTGCACATATATATATGTGTGTGTGTGTGTGTGTGTCGATCGTGAAGTCTGGGTCGATGGTTTGTCTTTGATTTAATACGAACTCTTGGAGATGACGATGACGATTTCTCGATCAAACATATCGATTTGGGTATTGTTCTCAGATTTGGTGACGATTCTGAAACTCTCGCTGGTGATGATTTCTGAAACCTTCGCCAGTGATGATTTCTAAAACCATGGATACGAGTTCTTGCAGACCGATTCCCGAAACCATCACCGACCATCGATCTTGGTCTTGTACTCCGATTTGGTCTTTACGACCTTGAAATGGAAAAGATGCTCCGGGGCCATCGATGTAGGGGTTTCTGGCAAAATTCGAATTAGTTTTTTATTTTTAGATTTGATTTAGGGTTCTAAGATATTTCTTATTTTGCGTTTTTTATGTTTTCTTCAAAAAGAAAAGCCCTAAAATTTTGATTCCATAAATAGGGTTCTTGTATCAATAGAAAAGCCCTAAATTTTGCAATAAGATTCCAAGTTTCTAAATATATAACACATTGTGATTGATGTTTATAGACCTTTCCTTCTTTGAGTTCTTTTTTTTAATGGATTCATACCATTTTTAGTTCAAATTTATGATTTTGTGGCCTTGTGGGTGAAAATCCATACAATTTTGCTGAACTTGAAGAACCATGAGTTCAAGATCTGAATAGAATTTAGGATTTATTAAAATGTTGGTGTTGTTGGGATTGGATTTGAATTAAGGGCTTGATTCATTTTTTTGGTGTTATTAGCAACTTTTTGTCAAATATTGTTGGTGTTCATTATTACGCATTTGATGTTCATTGCGATCTCATTAGGAAAGATGAATATTTAAGGGAAAATACATATACAATTAATGAAGAAATGTATAAATAAAAGAAAAACCATGGTAGTGATGGTGGATTATATATATATATATATATATCTGTGTGTGTGTTTGTGTGTGTTTTATGGGGAAGAAAGAAGTGATGAGAGAGAAAAAGACAAAAAAAATTGTCCAGATTTATGCCTGTGGTTTGTTAAAATGGAAAAAAGACGAAATTACCCCCCAAACTAACGGCTTCATTTAACAGCCGTTAGTCGGAGGGACCAAAACCGGACGAAATCGCATACTATGGTGGCAAATTTGTATTTTTTAAACTCTAGGGACCAAATCCGTTATTTTTGTCAAACCACAGGGACCAAAAGTGTAGTTTACTCTAAACAATAAATATTACAGCCTATTACCTCTAAACAAAACAAATCGTGATAATGATATGTGGGGTCGTTTCCTTAGGGACTCACAGTTAACCATAAGTCCAAGACGAATTCACCTGCAAACTCATCAAAATCATTATATATAAAAAAAAGGGGGTGGTTTGAATTTGTCGAATAGAGCATCTAAATAAAGTGCAACTTCAAACAATAAATAACACTCCTAATGACTATAACTAGTTCGTTATAAAATCTTGCATCATTGACTTGTATAATATGTAATTTTTTCTCAATCAATTTCAGACCGATGCCTAGTGTCGACATGCGCCTAACACTCCATTTGTCCTTCCAATTTAAAATAGCATGTAAAGCTCGATGAACTAGTTCCTAATTGATTAAACTAAGTCTAGTCACGGACCTAGACTTAACCTATCAATTGCAAAAAAGAAAATGACAAACACCAATCCTAACCTAACAAGTGACCAGAATCCCGACCATTTCAGCTAGACTATACAATTCTATAATGCAAATCAATATTTGCTACTTAGTAGAAATTAAGAATGATTGTGCATCCCTAATATCGACTAGCAACTCAAACATTAAGCTAAGGATTCAAGGGATCCTTCTCAAATCCAAAACTCAACAATAGAAGAAACTGTTCAAACTAGAATTGCATAAATGAAACTCAACTGATAATCAACTGTAAAAACAAGTGTCAACAAGATTTAGGAGGAACTAATTATAGTGTCATCACTAGAATTAAAGTATTAGCTCTCATAATCTTATGTTAAAACATGAATTTAACTAACAAATAATGTAGAAATCAGTATAAACCCCAAATACGACTTGGGTTTGGGTCACGATTATCTTGCCGCTGGATTCGATTCTTGCTTTGTTTGGGCTGCAATTGGGCCTTGATCTGCTTTCACGTGGGCTACCAACAAACCACATTTAAGCCTTTTCTTTTCTCTCTTTTTTTTTCATTATTTTTGTCTTGCAATTGCTGGATGTGAGAGCAAAACAAACTACAACATTTTTAATTTAATTTCGTTTTTTTCCTTCTCATATTAAATGGCTTTAAGAATCTAAATGTTAACTTAAATTAATATAGAAATTTTAAGCATCTAAATAACATTAAGTTCTAGGGAATTTTGACATTGAAATACATATAAAATTAGGTACTTATCAAATCCCCCACACTTAGCTCATTATTTGTCCTCACAATGACTTATGTTACAACATGGTAATAAAAATTAATCTAACGAGAACATCAATATTTATAGCATAGCATTAATTATAGAGCATGTCCAATAAAAAAGATACAAGCTAATTTTTAGAACCCTTACAAACCGGATTAACAAAAATAAACACTCATTTCACTCCTAGGTTAAAAGTATGTCATTCAAAACATCAATATACTAGCATGCATCTACCATAAGATTGAAATGTCTCTCGTCCTTTGCTACTTTAATAAAACAAACAACTAAATTAACAAAGACTTTTAAGAGTTGTAATGTAAAATAACGCTTTGGGTAAGGTGGGATATATTTCGGTGAAGGTGACTCCCCAGTCACCTAATGGAGAACCTGGTTGCTCACCATGAAATTTCATTCATCAAGGATTTACTGTATCCATCTTTAAAGTGCATTCCTTTTGGATGATAGGAATAAACATAAAATGCTTATAATCAATCATATCATCCTTTTCGTTGTCTTTATTTCTTTCTTGATGACATGTTTTTCTTTTTCTTTTCCTCTTTGATTTTTTTGCACACTTTCTTTCCTTTCCCAAAATATAGGGTCTACTTTCGAGAGTACGAGATATTTAGGGACCACTCCATTGGTGTTTGGTCGGGTAGGTCGTATTTGGATTGGTTTATGATAAGGGTGACAAAAGAATAGGTTAAGGATCAAAATGGTGTGCAAAAGAATATGTTAGCCTTTATCACATTTATTAGCAACTAAAATCATGTACTCTTAAGAACATTAAGATAAGTTAAGTTCTAGAGTCAGATATCTACGCATGATGTAATCACACAATATATGAAATTGAGACTAGCAAAAAGTGTGTGGTAAAAGAGGCTCAAAGTCTCATGGTATTAAAGCTTGTTCAAGAGATCAACAATAGTTTAGCTTTGACCTGTATACTACCTTTAATTCACTTAAGTGCTATCAATCAAACTTATTCATGCTATATATGCATCAATACTCATCATCATCAAAATTTAAGCCAATAAAAGCATGCTAACACATTTTAAAAACGGACAACAATCCACATTTAAGCCCAAAATTTGCAAAATGCAAAAATTTACCCCTAAAAGTGCATACAATCACGAAAATTACTCCCACCCCCCAACACACACTTAATGCATACATTGTCCACAGGGTATTCAATATGTAGAGGACATTGTAAGCATTAAAGAGAAAGTGGGAACAAAAAACTTCCCTAATTTGGCGAGTGGCCTACCAACTTAAGAATTTGTGGAGATGGGCCCGTCCTTTTTGAGCTTCCAACATCCAGAATGAAATCCTGAGAACATAGACATATCTAAGAGTGAATACTAGAGAGTCTAATGAAGACAAACTAACTAACTAACAAAAAAAGTAAAGAACAAGAAATTGAAATTCGTAGGTTGCCTCCTGCATAGCACATTTCATTTACGTCTTTGGCTAGAACATACTCAATTTAATATGTGTATCTTGGCTTGTCCAATGTTACCATCTCTAAGTCCTCTCTGATAAGGCCTCATAAAAGGGATTTAACCTATGGTCATTCACCTTAAATACTTAGTCGATAGATAAGGTTTAGATTTCTACTATACCATGATCAAACACGTTAGTGACCACAAAAGGTCATAATCATCTGCATGTTAGCTTACCGACAATAGTTACAAAACGAGAATGGTAAAGAAAAACCTTCTGACCTTTGGTAAAGTTCTTACGTGAATTTCGGTTGTCGTGGAAGGTCTTTTTTTCTCTTCATAGATCTGGGCGTTCTCGTAAGCATCATTACTGATCTCTTTCAATTTTTGAATCTGCAACTTCCTAAGTCGTGTTGCCTCATCCAAATCCATATTGCATTCTTTCACAACCGAGAATGCTTTGTGTTCTAACTCTGTCGGCAGGTGACATGATTTACCAAAAACTAGACGAAAAAGAGGCGTACCATTTTAAATGTCGTTCGGTAGGCGCAAGGAGCGTCATTTAGTCTAGATCTCCCCTCATTCCTCGTAGGACTCACTGTCTTCTCTAGGATAGCCTAAAAATGATCACCGGGAACGTATCACTTTCCCCTAGGTAAACGTACTTTCAATGATCCGGCAATGGCTTGAGTTCCAATTTGGATGTTTGTCCAATAGAAGGCAAAAGTTTCATGTTAGATAGTGGCAATTCAATTCTAGAAACTTCTTACCTTGATTTCTTCCCATGCTCCATCCAAGCCACCAATTCGACATATTTTTCATTCAGGTCGTACTCCTTCACTACAGGAAAAAAGACTTTCAGATAAGATTTTCTTTTGTATTTAAAAGCTTCAAAAGCTTTTCAAAAGGTTTTAGAGACATGGTATTTAATAGTAAATTTATTGAAATTAAGCCTTTGGTTATTGAAAAGATGATCGAAAGCCAAGTGGTGCTTAGAATTGTTGACCTTGCTGTAATTGTTAAGGTCGTTGAAAAAGGGATTCTTGTTAAAACCGTTGACTTTGACCTTGTCCTTGTCCTTGCTTCGGGTATAACTCCCTATTGTTATAGATATTTGTGTTTTATTCAATGCCTCCAACTGATTTGTTGGCACATTAGATTCTGAATAACCATTTTCAACTACTTCGCATGCATCTTGTACACCAAACAATGCACCTATTTATCAAAGGAGTGTTAGCCTAGTGGTAAGGTTTGGACACTATATAGTGGTGAACCTGAGTTCGAGCCATGGGGGACGCATATATTCTGGAGGTACGGGGGCTTCGACCCCGGGCTACATGCTTTAGCAGTCGGGCTTCGACCCAAAAATTGCCAAGGATTACTCTAGGCCCAATGTGGTCTGGGATACCTTTTCCAAAAAAAAAAACAATGCACCTATTTGAATACTCCACTTGTCATAGTTTGTCTTGGTGAGCCTCGGTAACAGTATTTACCTCGGTGTTGCACTGTACTCCTGGAATTCACCATGGCTCTTATACCAATTTAATAAAAACAAATTATTTCAAAGAAGATAAATTAGAACCCAAGTTCCTTCTTATTAGATCTTCAACAAACATTCTTCTTTCTCTTGCCTATTGTAACATAACACAGCTCTAATTTATAGATTCACAAACTCATCCAAAGAAAATAAAAACCCAAATTTCTAACAGCCCCATGCTGGACCATTGGCTACAAAAACAGCCATAACTTACTGTAGAGAAAACCAAAATACTTGAAACTTTCGTCATTGAAGCCTAGACTTAAAAATAACTTTAATTTCATAGGTCACTCACACAATTTGACCAACATCTGGCCCCTTCAATTTTCATGTCAAAGTTGATCTAAATGTATTTAGGTTTATTCTTCAACATGTTTTGTAGTGTATGCTCGAGTGACTTGGCTATGCTTATTTTAACTTGAAATATATAATCAAGTCTTGAACAAGCTGAGTCGAACATTGATATTATGAGCTTGAATCGTTAAGTTAAAAAAGTATTAGTGTGTGTTCGTAGTCGATCGACTCATTCTCGATAATGATTTATCTCAAGCTCGAGATGTAACACCATAGGCATATCCCATATCGGCCGTGGGCATGAGTGATGTTGGGTGTTATAAGTAATATCTTGGCCTTCCTAACAACTTGTTTTGGGGCCTAATGCACGGCAGGTTCTTGGAACGCTGCAGTTAAGCGTGCTAAGGTGGGAGTAGTACCAGGATGGGTGACCTCCTGGGAAGTTTCTCACCAAGTCGCCAGAAACAAATCGGTGCGCTACACGTTGGTTAAATCCAGAGGCAAAGCGGACAATATTGTTGTCGAGGTAGGCAGGATGTTACACGAGAAAACAATTTTTCTAAAATTATAAAACATACATGTAACATAGATGACGGTATGTGTTGGAAATCGATACCAAAACTCTTTGAATTTCAGTTGGAAATCAGTAGCTAATTTCTAGCCAAAATTTTCGTAAATTAAGATCGAAATTTCTAGTAGTGATACAAGCTCCAACATTCTTCACGTAAGTCCTTCCTTATTGGGTGACCTCATAAACTTGTGTGAATTAAACCGTAGACAATGTTTTCAACATAATTTTCGTGAATAGTAAATACTAATTAAACTCTGGGGTCAAACATCCACTAGTTTTTGTTGACTCGTGGTTCAAAATTTTCTTTTACTTTTCCTCATTTTGAACCGACTCTTTGACATTTCTTTGGTGATACCACACCACCTATAAACCTTGATGATAAAAATACATTAGTATTTTATTCCAACATGGCAATGATGAATAGTTTTATGTTTTTTAAGAAATGCGGAATTGGGGTTTTAGAAATCTCTAGATTTTTGCAATCTCCTTAGAAGATGTTTTGTGCTTATTCACACAAAACCCAAGATATTTGTTCACGGACCACTTTTTTTTTCAACGGCCGATAAACTAACACACACATGCGCGTGGTATCCGGGATCCATTCGGGCACCCGGCTAATCTGTATCTGTCTCAAATCAGCCCGAAGGCCGGCCCGGAACCTGGGTAACTCCACTTGCTGGCTCGGGGTTTCGAACATGGGTAGTCAGGGATAGTGTGTGTGTGTGTATATATATATATATATATATATATATATCCACGGACCCCAGGATGTTACCTCTACCACTGGGCTAGACAAACTTTTTTCACAGACCACTTATAGATCGATGAGATGGCTGCTAATTGCCGATCGACCTTTTGAACTTCCAGTATATGGTTGTTTAATCAGAAATCTAAGGTGTGATTTTTAGATCTAACATTCTTTATTGTCATTAAAATATCTTTTTCGAGTTTTGATTTTTGGGTTTTCATGGGTGCGACCACGGGTACATTTTCGAGGGTAGACTGATGTCATTGACAACAACTGCCAAAGCATGAAAGAAACTCTACCCTGGTAATTTACACAATGTTTGCTGCATTGTGAGAACATGCCGAATTATTTTCATAAAGAGTTAATCTTTTTGGACAAAAGATTGATACCGGTAACCCCAACTGGCCTACAATCATCTGCGTATTCCAATTCCATAGTGTAGGGGGCATACCTGACTCACTCGGCGGTTGTGGCTATGGGGGGCCTCGGCTCAAACCCAGACCCATTTGATTTTGAACAAACACTATATCCTCACCCATTATCAACTGAGGCCATCAACAGTTAACTTGTAATGTGAATGGAGGTGGACTGGTTTGGCTCAAGAAAATGAGAAGTAACCCGCATGAACCAAGAGAAAAATCCTCAGAATTTAACATTATTTTATATGTGAATGGCAGTGTACTGATGTGGGTAAAGAAAATGAGAAGGGAAAAATGTCAATTGCCTAGCCTTTTAAAGAAGGAAACTTTAGATCACATTTGGAAAAGAAATTTATTAACAAAAATGAAAAGTGTATCTGAGTATGCTATAGAGATATATATTTTTGACAAACTAAAGGGTATCAAAAGTGTCTCCAAAGGTTTTGGACACTTTTCTACACAAGATTTTCTAAAAGTTTCACCAATAGTACTTTTAGCAAGGCTTTTCTATACTTCTCTAAATGTAAAAACAAAGCATTTACATTAAGATTTTCCTTAATTATAGGAAAGATAAATATGGACTTTATTATTTTGCTATTTTTAGCGATTTGGTTAAAAAGATTAATTATTAAATTGCAGGTCGTCTTCTTCGTAACTCTTTTCGACTCTCCATGTATAAGAATCGGAGTAAGGATTTACATATTTTGGGTTTTAGTTTTTACATTCCAATTATGTTTACTTACGTTTTTTTTAACTCTTGGGTCACATACATAATTATCATATATCCTCAAGTCATACATTAATTCAAAATTAAAAAATCAACGACTTACAAAATAGCAAGAGGTGATGCATCATAACACGCCACATCGTGTTACAATGGAATCCAAGCGGAGCCACACACGTGCGTTAACCTAGCGTTAAGCCAAGCCTCGATACTATAACGAGTTATTCAAAATCACGCTTACAACTACCCTTCCAACACATGAAGAATTACTTGAAACAACAACACGGAACAACTACAAATCTTACCCAACAAGGCACTTGAATATAGCAAAGGATTCGATCAACAAGGATAACAAATCGATGATAAATAATACACAAGAAATCAAGAATATCTAGCTAGTACTATGGTATTTTGTTTATGATCTTTATTCAAACTCTTGGACTAGAAATAACATCAATCCAAGAACACACTCGGTCATATATATATATATATATATATATATATATATAAAGATTGATTAATTCAATATAGATAACAGATTATATTTCACACAAATATGAAAATATCCGAGACTAATTATCATCATTAATCAAGATCCTCGAACAATTTCCAACAATAGTCGTCTGTTATGAGGAGGATCCTTTCCACTATTCGGATCCGGATCACTTGCACCATCTGCATGCAAGAAACAAATTAAACTATATAAATTGGTACCGAATCAATATTATATATCCTCGAATATAGGTCAATCGAAAATTCACATATTAACCAATTCTTGCATGCTATAAAGAACCAGGACTGCTATTTAGCAAGGAACGACGAGGGTAGGTCGAAGTAAATTAAATTTCCTGTTTACGTAAGTTGAGATCGAGAGATAAAACAAACGTGTACCAGAAATTCGTTTTCACCTTTATTTTTCGATTTCATTTTCTTTTGTTTATTAAGTTAGATAAGTTTTAACCAATTCTTGCATGCTGGAAGAATCAGGAACTGCTATTGATATAGCTAGGAGTGGGAAAAGTGATCGATGACCAAAAAGAACATTTTTATCCCCGTGTGACGACCACCAAACTAGATGATTGGAGGCCAGGGGGTAATTGCTAGCTATTAATACGAAATAAATTAATTTGATAAATGAGAGTTGTATAATTATGCGTACCTGCTCCATGTCCAGAAGCCAAAAAGATGATCAACACAATCCAAAGAAAACGAGAAATACAGACCTTGAAATCCATAGACCACTTTTATCTTGTAATGGTTTTGGTATGCTCTCTTTTTCTTATTCCGGGTATATATATATACACATACACACACACATATATAGGGGAACGAAGAAGTTGAGTTTAAGATGAGAAGCGTGGAAAGTGAATCCGAAACTTGATCACATTTAATACATACACTCTTATGAATTACGATTGTGAAGTCATCTTTCATTGTTCAAATGTTAACCCATCTTTCATTGTGAATGTGAGGACCACTAAAACCAAAATTTTATTTCAGTATGAATATCATGCACTGTTACCACGTGACGCGTGCGCATGCAGAGTGAATAAAGCTTAGGCGCAATCCTCTGAATCGTGCGTGCCTAAGGTTTATTCAGACCGAATAAAGCTTTATTCAGTCTCAATAATACGTGAAAAATATTCAGACTGAATATTAACACATAGTGTGATACCAGTAGTCTTCACGTTCACAACAAAAGATGAGTTCACATTTGAACTTGACCCTTTATATATATTATATATTATATATATATATATATATATAATTTTGGTTGTGAACGTGAGGACAAATCTCAGCCACACATCTTCGGTAACGGTGGACGAGATCACGGAGGATTGACGTGATTCATAGGAGGTTGAGATTATTAAAAGAGGGGACCCGGTCAAAGCCGTCTCTTTTGACCGGATGAATGTCTGAGATTCGTCCTCATGTTCACAACAAAAATTAAGTACACATTTGAACTTTCCTATATATATAGTATTAGGTTCAAATGAGAAGTTCTAAAAATTAGAAGTAGATAACTGATCTTCACCACTCATCCGGACAATAAAGGGGGATTTGACCGGTCACCTTCCTTGAATCGTGGCCACCCACCGTGAACCGCGTCCTCCATGACCGGTCAAAGCTTTTATTAACCTGATGAGTGGTGCAGATCTCTTCTCTACTTCTCATTTTTTTACCACTTCTCATTTGAATCTTTTTTTTCTCTCTCACTCTCTCTTTATATATATATATATAGACTTAGGTTCGCGTGAGACCAAGCTGTTTCCGTAAGACCTCGTGAGACCAAGACTTAACGTATAAAACTTGACAAAATAACAACGTGAAGGTAAATAAAATTCGAAATCTCATTCTCAAAAACTCTTTCGAGGTAAAAGAATCCAAAACAAGATAAAATGGAAACCTTCACGGCTCAAATGCTATGAAAGTAACAAATAAATAATGTGAACCTTCACAACGGAAATGCTGTGAAGGTCTAAAAAAATTGAGCTTTGACATAAAAAAACAGCGAGAACGTAACATTTACATTGTTTTTACTATGAATGTGCAATTTCTTTTTAACCTTCACAGTGTTTCGATATGAAGTTTCATGTAAAAGATGTTGGTCTCATCAGTCTCATGGAAACAGCTTAGTCTGACCGGAACCTAACTCTCTCTCTCTCTCTCTCTCTATATATATATATATATATATATATAGTTGGGTTCCGGCGAAACCAAGTTATTTTCGTGAGACCGGTGAGACCAACACTTTTTACATGAAACTTCACAGCAAAACACTGTGAAGGTTATAAAAATTCGAACAATCATCGTAAAAACATACTAAAAACACTATCGAGAAAAAAATTCAAAAAAAGATAAAAAAAACGAAACCTTCACAGCTCAAAAAACTGTGAAGTTAACAAATAAATAATTTGAACCCTCACAGCAAAAATGTTGTGAAGGTCAAAAAAATTGAACCTTCACCTCAAAAAAGACCATGACCGTAGCTTTTGCAGTGTTTTTATGATGAATGTTCGTTTTTTTAACCTTCGCTGTGTTTTGATGTGAAGTTTCATATAAAAAGTATTGGTCTCACAGATCTCACGAAAACAGCTTGGTTCACCTAATCTAAGTCTTTATATATATATATATATAGGGGTGGGTTCAAATGTGAACCACTTTTTGGTTGTGAACGTGAGGACAGCCGAGAGCGCGACACATGGCGGATGACTAGGCGCCACGTCAGGTCCACGGCGGATGACTTGGCGCGATTCATAGGAGGGCATTGAATTAAAGGGGGGGGGGACCACACTCAAAGCCGCCTTTATTGACTAGTCTCCGCCACGTGTCGCGCTCTCGACTGTCCTCACGTTCACAACCAAAAAGTGGTTCACATTTAAACTTTCCTCCATATTTATATGTGTGTGTGTGTGTGTGGAGGTTTGTGTGAGAATACGAGAACTTTCACTACATATTACTTTATCAGGATAGAAAGAAAATTCTAATATATACTAAAAGATGGTCTTTATCAGAAATTTCAATGATCTTTCGATATAGTTTTTCCTAGAAAATCACATTTGTATTATATTCCTAATATAACTATGTTACATTTCAACTAGGTAAGATATCGATCTTTGTTATAGCTTTTTACCGGATAAGATTTTGGATGGTTTCGGTGCTCAATATTGATAAGAATTCTAAGGCAAGTAATAATGCTAAATGCTAATTACCTGAATAAGTGTTTAATAAATAGGTTTAGAAGATAGCCTCTTAACTACGACTTCACTATACCACGGGGAACAAAGTTAGCTAGAGGTTACTCTAAGAATTATATTTTTTTAATATAATTTGAAACATGTTCAATGTCTAAATTAAGGTTAGTTGCAATGCACCGATATACCAAGACTTTACAAAATGAAAATAGAATATTACCTTTTGTTGAATTTCGGACCGACTGTCAAGTCTTCTTTCTTAGTCTTCGATTACACTATTAATTTTATATATAGAGAGAGAAAAGTTCAAATGTGAATCACTTTTTGGTTGTGAACGTGTTCAGTCCAGAGCGCGTCACGTGGCAATCTGAAATTTCCTCGACCAAGCCTTATGCATACTGCATAACGCTATCATTCAGACTGAATAAAGCGGTATGCATATGGATAAGGCTTGGTCGCACTCGGACTCGGGCAGGTCAGCCGCGGGTTAACTTCATTCAAGGCTTATTCAATTTGCATAATAGCGTTATGCAGTTGAATAACACTAACCCCGCGGGTTTATGCAGACTGAATAAGCCTTGACCCGCGGAAGTCAGATTGTCACGTGTCGCGCTCTGGGCGGTCCTCACGTTCACAACCAAAAAGTGCTAAATATATATATGAATGTATTAGGTTCAAATGAGAAGTGCTAAATATATATAGTATTAGGTTCAAATGAGAAGTGCTAAATATATGAATGTTCATATATGAATCTTCACACTACAATGATTCATATATGAATAATTGGAATGGTTCATATATGAATTATGCGAATAATTACCAAAATACCGTTCCGTATTCCACAAAACTTATGGTACTCCTTTAATAATCTGCCGCACCACTTAATTTAATAACCATTGATCAAATAAATAGAAGGCTATGATCACTTCTCTACTTCATAGTTTTTTATCACTTCTCATTTGAACCTCCCTCTATATAAATAAATATATATATATATATATATATATAGGGTTGGGTTGGGTTCAAATATCAACTCAATTTTGGTTGTGAACGTGAGAACAAATCTCAGCCACACATCTTCAGTTATGGGAGACGTGATCCCGAAGGATTGACGCGATTCATTGGAGGGTAGAGATTATTAAATGAGGGGACCCGGTCAAAGCTGTCTTTATTGACCGAATGAGTTGTCGAGATTTGTTGTCATCTTCACAACCAAAACTGAGTTTACATTTGAACTTTCTATATATAGAGACAGAGAGCCCTTTGCAATCAAATCTTGGTCATACATTTTGAAATTTATATTAAAGGTAGTAATCAAATAAGTTGAAGTATTTTTAAGAGTAATTTAAGCATTGGATTAATTCACAGAGTTGATTAAATTATCTGCACAGATGAGATGGACAAGATTTTATGTAGCGTGAAGAGTTTAACAATTACATTATTATTTAAAATTTTCTTCCACTTTGTCTATATATAGAGAAAGCCAGAAAGGTTTGTAAAATAGTGTTGAAATACACACATATAATATATACAGAGAGAGAGAGAGAGAATAGCATCGTAGCTTTCCTATCGAAGGAATCTCCAAAAATCTTGTTGCCCCCTGATTTGTTGTTGAATCCGCCTTGATTAACTTTGATGTACAACCTACTTCCTATGGTGCTCTTTGGTATAGGTCGTTGTTTGGATTGGTGTTGTCATCCCTACCTGTAAGCTCTTCGTCAGGCTAGCATCTTGCTAGTTTTCCATGTCTGTTAATGAATCTTCCGTTCCATATATATATATATAGAGAGAGAGAGAGAGATAGGTTCAAATGTGAACCCAATTTTGGTTGTGAACGTGACCACTAAAATCGTGTCACGTAGCGATATTCAATCTGAATATGATGCATTATTCAAAGTGAATAAAGCTTAGGCGCCTTTATTCACTTCATATATGAATCTTCACACTTCATATATGAATAATTGGAATGGTTCATATATAAATTATGCGAATAATTACCAAAATACCCTTCCATATTCCACAAAATAGAAGGCTATGATCACTTCTCTACTTCTCATTTATTTAGCACTTCTCATTTGAACCTAATACTATATATATATATATATACATAGAGAGAGAGATAGGTTCATATAAGAATCAACCCGTTTGCAAGAACAAAGGAACTAAATCATAGGCATGTGAGCCCATGTGGGTCCCACATATTAAAAAAATTATATATGATTTTTTAAATGTGGGACCCAAATGGGCCCACATCATATGTGATTGTAGTTTGTTCTTGCAAATTGAATGAGTTCTTGTTTATACCTACTTCTATATATATATAAGATCTCACATTGGTTGTGGATGGGGATGAAGGTTACCTTATAAAGGACTTAATACCTCATCAATCAAACATGTTTAAAAATGTGAGTTTAGGTGCATTGACAAAGTGGACACTACCTAGTACGATTGGCCTAAGATTTTTATAGAGAAGATTATCATGGCCTTTGTGCAAGGATGACACACAAAACTATACTTGGTGTATAGTTTATGTTCTCCATTCTGAGGCTCTCCATATATACTAGGTATAGGGATAGATTCCAGCTTATAACAAACATTAAGTTTTAAAATTGTTCAATCCCACATTGGTCGGGGAGGGAAATGAAGGTTTCCTTATAAGGGATATGATACCTCCTCTATCAAACGCGTTTTAAACTGTGAGTTCATGTATGAATAAAGCGGACAATATTTGATACAATTTTCCTGTAATATTACACAATCCATCATCAATCACTTTATGTTTTGGTTTTTGTTCTTAATTGATATTTTACCCATACTTTTTGTTAACTCAATTTTAATTGTTTGTCTTTATTAGTTAATTGTTTGCTCATAGAGCAATTGGCTATGTCGATATTTGTTTTGTCCTTTGCATGTATAGGATCGCAAGTTGGATCATTTGGGAGTGAGAGTTATGGAATGTGATATTTTGTAGACGAGTTAAATAGTATAGCTTTTTTCTGTGAATTTATAACTTAAATATGGTCTCCCTAGTTTTAATTTAATTGATTTTCGTATTAACTTTGTTATGTCCCTATAGGTTAACTAAAATGTTGATATGTTTTCCTTCTTCAGTCATGTAAGACAAAGCTGTTACAAGTTATGGTTTTGAAGATGATGAAGTAATACACATGCATGGTTTTGGATTTTGATTTTGATTCTAATTTTGGTTTTATTTTGGATTTCAACTTTGTAGGTGGTGGACAGTGGTTGTGATTGTTGAACGGTGGTTTGATTTTTGAGTTTTGGTTTTTGATTTGATATTTATGTTTTCCTTACAAATAAAAAAGGAAAGGATAACGAAAGGAAAAGGAAAAATAGAGACGAAAACAAAAGCAAAAAAATAAAAAAAACTTAAATCTCTATTTGTAGGTAAAAAGGACAAAAGTGCTCGTGACATGACAATTAAACGGGTTACTTTGTTAAAATGCAACCATAACAACACATTTCGCTCTAGCTTTTATCCCATGAAAATACATGGATGAAAAACGCAATTCGCTCTAGCTTTTATTTAAAACTAAAATATTTAACGATTCACAAAAGAAATACTTCAACTAAAAGAAAAAAGAGTAAAAATGTAAAGCAAAATTTAATAAACTAGGTCTAGCCGATCTAGTTATAGCTAGATTTTATATACGAAATCCATGAATGTCATATAGGGTGTTGGACCTAACTAGGCATGGTAAGACAGGTTTGGAGCTAGACTCGTTTATACATATCCATTATAGTCATAAAGACCCAAGATTTCCACCGCCACCATCAAGGCAACTAAAACCCAACTAGACCGTCATCCCACCATTAAGTCGGAACTAAAATTAGTCGAAACCATAATAGAATTGAACTTCAAACTAGAAAGTTCAGATTAATCTATATGCATGTAATATTTAGACTTTCAGATGTGTAATATATAATTTGACAGTAACCTTTTATATGCCTAAATTAAAAATCACTTTTTAAAAGGGACCACACTATCATATCTACAACTTCTCTATGATTTAGAATGTATGAGATAATTATTTATAAATTTGTTAGAAGTATACCAATTTATTTATATCATTTTAATTAATTTTAGCAAAAGATGTTACATGCTAAGTCCATATTATATTTTGATAAATCTAAGTCCATATTATATTCTGATAAATTGTAACGATAAAAAATTTCTCTTAATTGTAATTTTAAATAAGATATTCCACTATATCATGCTCAATCTCATCACCCTTATAATTATCAATTTAATTTTATTTATTAAAAGTCAAAAGTATCTTATTAAAGTAATTTTTCGTATATAAAAGTAATATTTTATTTCACATAGTTTTACTATATGTATATTTGTTTTTCTAATAACAAAGATATTTACATAGTCGTTTAATTTCTAAGAATAAAGGATTAAGTATTAAAATTAATGTAAAAATATAGTATGCCATTTTATAACTTCGATACCTAACTATTTATTCACAACTTAACTTAATTATCAAAATAAAACTTTAAGTTTAACCATAAATTAATTATATGGTAATAAATGATCTAAACTATAAAACAATAAGGTAAACTAGTTTTATGTATAAACAAAAAATGTTTAAAAAAATCCAATAAACTTTTCGACTAGTTTTAAATGATAAAGTCCTTAAAGTTTTTACTGAATGCTAAAATTATCTGGTGTTTAAATTTTGATAAAGTAACAGTTAAACTTTTAAAATTAATTAACCTTCTTTATCGTAAATGAAAAAACTCATCTCTAACTAATCGTCTTAGTTTTACCTTCTCAAAACCTACATTATTCAACCTCACAGCAATGCCATTGTTCCCCCTCGCCACGTATCATTGTCCCACCATCGTTCCCTCTTTACCGTCCATCATTGTTGTTGCACCCTGCTATCAATAATTCAATATGTCTCTATTTTTTGTCTTTTAATTCATAATATTTTCCAATATTTTTTATCTTTTATTTCATAATATTTTCAAACAATTTAGTGGACTATGTATAAATATACCAAAGAAGGAAAATTAAGAAACATAAAAGATTTCAAAAAGGAGGGAAATTGGCGATGGAAGGTAATGAAAACTAGACCATGATAGGAAGAGGTGGCGAGAGGGCAATGATGTTGGTGCACCGGTTTGAATAGGTTGTATGGTACATAGAGTTGGCATCATTTTGTATGGAAAAATAAAATTCTTTGGAAATTGATTGTAGTGTAAAAATAGATAAATATATTTCTCTATTCTGATATTGTTTAATTTCAAACCCAACGACCACTTACGCCACTGGCATCGCCAACGACCGTCGACGTTGGCGAAGACCACATGTCCGACGACCACCGGCGTCGGGCGAAGACCACCTCTGACGACTGCCAGCAACCTGTGCATCTCTGACAATGAGAGTAGCTGGCGAGAGTTGCCACCCAATGTTGTCGTCCGGCGACATAAACTATCATTTCTCTGTTTCATTTATTTGATGATACCAAACAAAAGATTAATTCTAATTTTCCACCCCATTTCTATTTCTTTTCATTTCCATTTCCATTTTTCTACAATTCCTTTCGTTGACATGAGATATCATTTTTTTTGTTTTATTTCTTTAATAATACCAAACAAACAATTAATTTCAATTCTCCACCCATTTCTATTTCTGTCCATTTTCATTTCTAATTTTCTTCAGTTATTTTCTCTGTACCCAAGGTAACCTTACTTTCTAAATTTTCCAAAATAAAATCGGATAAAAGGGAAATTTTCGATGACACTTATAGGTCTGATTACCCTTCGTGGATGCTCTAAGAACAGAGAGGAAATCTACCACAATTTATAACCCGACGCGAATCCCGGGCTCTTAATAGGTAACTTTTCTAAAATATTGTTCACAACAACAGACCTTTACAATATTAACAAAACTCCCCGCAGCGAAGCGCGGGCAATCCCCCTTGTTGTTACACAATAGCGACGAGGCACCAAAATTACTAAAAAAATACTCATTTTTTTTCTCTAAATAAGTGTTTGTAATTAAAATGACATACAATCTTATACAAATATTGATATTTTATTTTTTTGATAATCAAACAACAGTTTTACCCTTTATTAATTTATACAAAACTTATCAACTCTTATATATGTAATATATAACCACAAGGGTGTGGTGTAGTGGTAATCACCTGGGGAGGGCATAGCTCTCAACCCGGGTTCGATCTCTGCAATCCCCCTTGTGGCTATTGGGTTTAATCTCAAGGCTGCATGCTTTAGCGGTCGGTTGCATTATCAAGGGATTAGTCTGGGCCAAAGGCCCATGAACCCCTTAAAAAAATATATGTAATATATACTAATTAACGATAATATCAAAATTTATCTGTTTATTTTACTAGTTGATGCTTTGACAAATATTTATATACTTGCATAAGGGGAGGGACTAATATAATTTTGAAAATTGAATGGCCATCGACGTAAGTTTGTTTTCAAATTGTTCAAACAAGTTGATTGATTATGGCTTACCTAACTTATCAAACCATTATACTTATTTATATTTATTTAATTGCAGTAAAATTGTAACTAGAATTCTGGCAACCAAACTAGAAATCAAGCTCATATAGAAAGAAAAAAAAAATAAGAACTTGGATTTTTGAGGTTCTTATTTGAATTTTAACAAAAACTTTCATTGTGGGATAAAAGTTTTTGTCTAATCACAAGTTCTTATGGCCATCCGTGGCCGGCCTGCAGGGTGGGCGGTACCAGGCCTGTACCGGCGGTACCACCGCCGTGGTCAACCTGCACGGTAAGGTGGGTGGTACCCGGGTACCGTTCACTTCTTTCTTCTTTCTCTCTCTACTTTTCTTTTTCTTTTTATTTTTTTAATTAATTATTTATAGTGGTATCAGTGGTACGGGTAAGGATGAAATGGTATGGTAGTGGTAAAGTGGTGGTAAAGCTGATGTGGCGCTGAAGTGGCAACCTGTATGACCTGTACGACCTGTACGGTTGCGGATGGCCCCAATTGTTTGACAAGAACACGGATTTTTGTATACTTTTTTTTCTGTTATTAATTTATTTATTATTTTTAAACATTTTTATTAAAAATATTAAAAAATGAATTTTTTATTTTGCTTTTGTTTCTTGTAAATTTGTATACAAAATTTGTAAGTTGTTTAATAAGTTTGATTCTTAATTATTTCATTAAATTATTATGTTTAGATTATCTTTAATAATGTGTAAATTAAAATTAATTGGCGAATCGTGTGATTTACATGGGGAATCATGAGACAAGATACATACAACTTTACAGTGATTATTTCTTTCTTGAACCAACGTATGGAAGTGAAAGGTTTCAAAAACGTTTTCACATGTAAAAAGAGTTATTTCTTCGTAAAGCATGATGCATGCGATGTTTTTCTAATTGTGTATATAATTATATTTATACTTTAATTGTATTTTAAATATGTTAACAAAATATATAAAGTGAAAAATTAAAACTAAAATGAGTGAAAATTAATAAATTATATTAAAAGTTTTTTTAATATGGGTGTGCGTGCACGCGCGCGTGGGTGTGGATGTGCGTGTGCGTGCACGGGCGCGTGCGTGGGTGCGTGTGTTTATATAATAAAAATTATATTGTAAACAAAAAATGGATAGACAGATTTTTATAAACAACCTCTATTACAGAATTATATTAAAGTTTTTATTTTATTAAAATAATAATAATGTAACATGAAAATATATTTCAAGTGAAGTATTTAAAGATAGATTTCATAAATGTGAAAGCTTTTTAAGTCATTTTCATTATGTATAGTAAATTGATGGAAGTGATGGGTTGGGGGGTCCTTCTGCCTTTCCTTGAAGTTCTATTCTCGTTTGGTCTTTGCACGCTATGACACATCTTCGACCCATGTATGACGTGAAATTGGGGGCCCACCTGAAAGGGTGAAGGATCCGCTTAACTTATGAAAAAGTTATTCTAAGAGCATCCACAATATAGGTATTTTCTGAGTTTATTCATAGCGTTTTTATAAGAACTTCTATTATGGGACATAGGTTTTTGCCCAATTACTAGTTTTTATTGAAATCCGGATGCTTAAACAAGAACTCAGGTTCTGGTAATAGTTTCATTTTCTGTTATACAATAATTTACATAAATAAAAATTATAAGATAAATAAGAAAAGAAAAGTGGGGTTTTTGAAAGAATTTTCATTGTAGAGTTTTAAGGAGATTCTTAGTTTGTTGAGATGGCAACAACGTAGCAAAAAAAATGATAAGTAGGATTCTTGGAGGTTCCACTACTAAGGATGCTTTAATTGGATGGATTTAATTAAGTTTAAGTTACAATTGTTATGACTATTGTTTGGGTGAAAATTTACGATCGTACGATGTACGATGATCGACTTAAAACATAAGATATCTTTCAGGATGATAATCCTGTATTAAGATAAGGTCCTGAGATAAGATACGTATACCCTCGAACGATAGTAGCTAATCATCGAATGATCATTATACAAAACATCGTACGAGATGACCTGAGAACATACGATATCGCACGATATTAGACTAACGGCTAGATAAATTTTAAGTATGATTCTTTGTAACAGATGAGCAACAGTTATCGAAGATCAGATGACCGTTAAAGACCAAGATATCCTCTCCATAAAGACTCAACCGTTACGACCAAGATTCAAGCTTCGGTTACGACCGTTACATTAAATGCACAATTATGGGGCGACGGTTACCTTCTTGCAAGCTATAAAAGGAGGTCGAAGCAATCATTCAAAGACATCTGATTACTTTGGAACCTGCGAATAGTCTCTACAATTTCTATATTACTCTTTGTAATTTACGTTCTGTTTCATTGTAATCGTACGATCCACGCTGTAATTCTCGAGGACATCACCCCTTATTGGTGATACTTAGTGCAACGTCGACTATACCCTTTTAGTCGGCCGCAGGTTTTTTCCTCGACCTCGAGGTTTTTTCCTGCGTCATCAAACTGCTTTGTCTCTTTATTTATTTCGTCGCACGATTTATCGAACTAGATTTCATTCTCTCGACGGATTTGCCTCACAACATCTTACGATATTTAATTGTGTAATTTTTTTACCAAAACAACTATTAAAACCAATCTATTTCAAGCAAAAACAATCAATCTAATTTGCTATTTAATTTGCTTGGATTGTAACCGATCTAAGATATAATTGATTGATATAATGTTTAGTTTTTTATGATCAACGATTGTATTTTGTTATGTTCTGTTTGTAAACATGCAAATTACATGTACAAAGAAATCAGTTAAACACGTCGACTGAGGTGGTTTGATCGGTGTGGTGACAAGATGATCGAAGTGAACGGCTTGGTGATTTGTCACTTGTGAGTTTTCGAGTCATTTTATGTGAATTGACTAATACCTCGGGTATAACCACAAATGGTTTAAAGTCATCGCACGTGAACCTCCATGGGAATAAGGGATTTTGTAGCATCGGATTCAATCCTAGGGAAGATGAAATTTCCAAAACCCAAAGTGGTTATTAGTATGGTTGTTGTATTAGTGTGAAAGATTGAAAGCAAACTCTAGGACCAAAAGGGTAAATATAGAATTAATTCTTGATATAGGTGTGTAAACTTAAAAAAAATGCACTTAGGAAGGGGTCTTCCACATAGTGGAGAATACATGGTGATATCTTGATCATAGGCTTATAGCATAGTGGCATCCTTAATTGGTTTGGGTTGTAGTCGATAGAGATTAGTCGAGTATCCTTGAATCTCGGATACCCCAATAATGTGTGTGTGTATTTACTTGACGTTAAAAAAATTACTCAGGAAGGGAGTGGAAGATCTATTGTGAAGTAGCTAACTCATAAACCAGCAGCTCGACAAAATAATAATTAAGTTTCACTTAGAAAATACACCTAGTCCAATCTTTACCTGATTTTGATGATTTAGGTTAAACTTTAGCTCCAACAGCTATGGTATACCGTATGCTAAAATAGAGAAAAAATGAAAGAGAAGGTAGAAATATTCAAATTTTAGAGAAATCTATAAAACTTATATTTAAGAGAGAAATAATATTTTATTATTTTTATCAGTAATAAATTTTGAAATTAAATGTTTAGAAAAAAAAAATTGAAGTTTTAATATTGTTTAATATATATATATATATATATATATATGGAAAAATATCAAATAAAAACATGAATTCTTACGAGCCCTACAAACTTAATTTTAACAATTAATTTTGTTTATCTCCCAAGTTTTAGGTGGTTTTGAAAAATGGTTGACAAAAAAAATTTAAGAACTAATAATTTATACCGTTGATCATCTACATGTATGATTAAGATTTGATTTGTTTATTTTGTAAGAATTCATCAATTATATTTGATACGAGCAATATATATAATTTAATTGTTATTCATTTGAACTCGAAAAACAAAATATCGTTATCGTAAAAAGTATTATAATAGTAATGATAAAGATACCACACTAAAACGTGTTCAATAATTTGAAAATAGCAAGGGGTGTGGGTCCGTGATACAATTAACATGGATACTATAAAAAAAATACGTTAAAAAAGTATCTTGAGTTTTTTATTTTAAGAAAAAAAAATATTTGTATAATTTTATCTATTTTTATAAGACATAAGATAGAATGGTAAGTGGCATTAATGCATATATGATAAAAGGTAACAGGTAGCAAACACCGTTTATCCATACTTAATTTAGTAAAATGTTCGATAATCAGATAATTAATAAAATCTAGTTTTTTATTAATGCCAAATAGTTTTTTATAACAAATAGTTTTGATTTCAAATTTGATGTGATAAGTAGTTTTTTATATAGAGATTGTTAGAAAAAGAAAAAACTCCACATTTATAAATGTGTAATTTTGATTTCAAAAGTTCACGTTTTTAAATGTGTAATTTTTGTAATTAGAAAAATTTATACTTTTAAGCTTGAACTTTTATAACTTTAGAATTATACTTTTCATTGCTCGTAGACTCATTACCCTTTTGACGTGTGTCGATCTTTCCATGTTCTTCCTACTGCGTCATTGGGTAAGTTGGAAGGCGGGTAAAAAAATGAAGCAACTTGTTAAAACATTTCTAATGGCACAACTATTAACACTTTTTAGTGTTCCCACCGATCATTGAAATGACTTCTTTAACACTTGATCGCAAAAGCTTTTTCCAAAGATTTAAGAATCATCAAGCTTTAAAAAAAAGCTACAATCGTACATCCTCTCTCTTTCTTTCTCTCAAAAAGTCATTGAAATGCTTTTTAGTGTTGAAGTGTATTTGATTATATGAATTTATTAAAATGTACATGAACATAATCTTTAAGAGGCTATCATTCATTTGAAGATGTTCTAAGCATTACTGAACCACTCGGGATGCCTTTTTTTTGGATGAGGTATCCCAGATCACATTGAGCCCAGACTATTCCTTGGCAATTTTGAGCCGAAGCCCGACTACTAAAGCATGCAGCCCGGGGTCGAAGCCCCTGTACCTCCAGAATGCGTCCCCCAAGGCTCGAACTCGGGTTCACCACTATGTAGTGCCCAAGCCTTGCCACTAGGCTAACACTCCTTTGGTACCACTCGGGATGCTTGATTGCAAATACTTTTTCTCTGATTTTTTATATAATAAATAAATAAGATTTTAGAAATATTATGAAAGTAATGATTAAATTTGTTTTTGAGTAAAATTTAAATTTGGTCTACGTGGGTTTAAACTTTGTTTTGAATTATCCGGGGGTGAGCAATCAAGGGCCACTGAGTATTAATCCCAGGGGAGCATGCTTTAGCTCTCGGTAAAAATTACCAAGGATGTAGTCTGGGCAAACCCAGGTGAACCTTATCTAAAAAAAAAACTTTGTTTTGAATTTACCCGTACAATGTTTTTATTCTGTTTAGCCCCTTAGAGTTTGTATTTATAACGTTTTAATCCTTGCTATTAACGGATTTCAACTCCCACCAGTTAATTGAGCGCATTTTGGTCCTTAATAAAAATGAAAAAGGTAGATTCTCGACCTTTCTCGATAGATTCTCAATAAGTTCTTCCCTCGATCTAGATGGGTTCTTAATTGATCTTGATTGGTATTAGTTACAGTGATAAAGAACGTGTTACCTTAATGCAAAAGTATATTTACCATTTATTTTTAAAACAATTTAGAATCGTGTATGTACTTGTTGATGTGATGTGCAACTTCCACTTTACTAATTTACATGTTCTTTAAAATAATAGAAAATCGAAATAGATAAACTTTTGGATAACTAAATTGATACGTGGAGTTCATTTGTGTTAAGAACTTAAGATTGAGTGGATCTAATTTTAGTAACTTCAGATTTTGTGTTTGACACTTGCATTTTTAGGCATTGCTATTACGTGGAAATTGGTCCTATCAATCAAACCTAACCCTGCTTTTTTTTTTGCTTTGTAGCCATTCTTCTCCTCTTTATTTATATAAATAATCATTATTTCCTTTAAAATCTCGATAGGTCAATTAAACTTAATGGACTCGTGGAAAATTACCCAAGAACCATATCCCATAAGTCAAATTTATAAGGTAATCAACGAGTCCGCTAAATTTACAGGGATTTTTCACAAGTCCGATAAATTTAACAGACCCATTGAGAGTTTAATGGAGTCGTTAAATAACCTTTAAATTTAACTGATGCGATATGGGTTCATAGGTATTTTTTTTCACGAGTCAATTAAATTTAGCAGATCCATCGTGATTTTAACGACGGTAATTGCAATTTGCATAAAGAGGGAAAAAAATGGCTAGGAGGAAAAGTGGAAGGTGAGGTTTAACCACTACAACCAATTTCCCCTATTTATGTCTTTCAAATAGATTTGCTTACCTCTTCATGATACCATTAACTAATTAAGAGGGTATTTGTCTGAATCAGTCAGACATCTGATTGTTTGGCATGCATTTTTTTTAAATCTGAATGGTACAAATATGTCTAATTCGCTCCTTCACCACTGATCGTCCTCAACGATTCAGAGCACGCTTTTTTCCTACACTACCCACATTCAGCAAAGCTTCCTTATCAATCAGGTCTCTCACACGTCTCGATTATCTCATCAAACCCATAAAAACTTCACGAAACCCTCAAAATCCTTAATTATCATCAGCGATTTCGCACCAGACGATGACATCACTCGATTTCCCAAGAGACGAAGACACCACTTGATTTCACACAAGACAGAAAACGACACCACTCGATTTCTCCTTCTTCACCCTCTGCCTTTGCTAATTGAAAGAGGTAACCACCGATTTCTCCTCTATTACCCTACCTATGATCTTACTTTTTGTTCAATAGGGTCTCATTTCTATCCATGTCATGAATTTTGGGTTTGATATCTATCCATATCGTGAATTTCACTGTCTTCTTATGTGGGTATCGATTTTTATGTGAATTTCACGCTGATTTTTACCATTAATCACAGTTTGTTATGGGATTTTACCATATGTGCTTTGGTATCAAATTTCTTATGCTCTAATGTATCATAAATCACTTAGAACTTTGTCAAACTACAATATTTATTCCATATCGATTGAGAATAAAATGATAATTTTGTATTATTCGCTCTATTGATTTAAAACTGTTTCCAATACAATTACTTTATATAAGACATTTGAATCATAGAGAGGCTTTTAACCATACTAACCATTAATAATTCAGAACTAAATTATTCAGTAACTGGAAAACAACCCCTTACTTTTGATGATTAGATCATCTACAAAATTTAATTAAGAAAAATTGCATTATAAACTAATAGGTATCTTTCACCCTCTGGCTCCCTAATTTTTTTGGCTTCTGCGATAACTACACCTCTCCAATAACTACTTTTAACCTTTGACTACCCTCACTCTCCCCACCAACCTGTCTTTGGGCGATTCAAAGGTCTCGAATGCTCATGGCAGAAAGAATATGCCAATAATATATAATAAAATAAAGAGTTAATTACATATTTGGTCCCTGTGGTTTGGTGGTTTTAACACTCTGGGTCCCTCAAATGAAATAATTATGGATTGGATCCCTGTGGTATGCGTTTTATAACACTTTGGGTCCCTGTCTTCTAACTCTGTTAAAGTTTTTTGTTAAATACATTAAAGATAAGGGCATTTTAGTCATTTTATATATTTTTTATTTTCTATTAAAAATCAGGGACTATACATGTAATTTATCCTAAACTCTTCTACTCCAACTTCATCTTCCCTAAATACCAGTATACCACCACCGCCGGCCACCGCCACCACCCACCACTACAAAAACTTCATATTTTTTATCTGAAAATTACACAAAAATGATCGCAAGAAGGTCTAACAAGTTTTGTGAAAAATATCACCAAAACTAGACCAAATTGATGAAAATCGCTTGACCAAAGACCCATTGTTCGATAAACTTAAACCTCCCAAAGCTTCCAATACGAGATCAACACTAAGAGTTAACATTGAATGAAAAAAACAATGAAAAACCCCACTATTTGATATTGATGTTAGAGCTTAACCCTTTTAAAATCATGAATTTTATTCGAATCTTTTGCGTTGATTATGAGAATCAAGGGTTGTTAAAACCCATTTGAGTTTAAATCAGCAAGAAGACCTAAACCTGTCTGCCGCTACCACGCACCGCTGTGGGCGTTGAAGATGGTGGTGTAGATCGTGTCGACGAACGACAGACGTGGCAGCGGTGCAGGTGGTGTTGATCGAACGGCGGCGATGCAGGTGGTGTTGATCGGACGGCGGCAGTGCAGGTGGTGTTGATCGGACGGCGGCGGTGCAGGTGGTGTTGACGGAACACGGAGGTGCAGGTGGTGTTGACGGACGGTTGCGGTGCAGGTGGTGTTGATGGACGGCCCGCGTACAGGTGGTTTTGATCGGACGGCGATGGAGTTGGTATTGATCGGACGGCGGTGGAGGTGGTGTTTGTAACACCCTAAAAATCAGAGTGAACAAAAACTTTCATTTAAACGAAAGGTGGTATACAAATATAACGCCATGGCGTGAGCTCTTCCCAAAATGGGGTATAAGTATGTAATAATTACAACATTTGTAATCAAGTAAAGAATTACAATAACCAACTAGTCTAATTCCGTCTAGGAGGAAGACTACAAAAGGGTTATCGATCGCCAATGAATTTTACGGCCTAAAGGACCGGTTCTCCACATTCCCCAATGCTCACTCTACGCCCGAGGCCTACTTGGGAACGGCGTCCCTAGCACCTGAGAGACACATCGACACCAAACAAGTGTTAGGCTAAAGGAGCCTAGTAAGTTGTACAAATAATACCTTACATGAAGGATATATTAAGACATGCGAGATATACAAGATTATACTAGCGATATAAATAGCATGTTAAACCGATTTATTATTAACTTCGGAAACAATGGGAGCGACCCATTTCCCCCAACCAATACCCCATCATTCGTTACTTCCGAACACCTCGATGCCATATCTATCATGACACCATCAGAGGCCCGCGCACCAAGGAGCAACCCGAGGGCCGGCGACATAGGGGCATTCCTATTTCAGAACCTCCCAAGACTGTTCGGTGTGGAAATACTGCGTTGGTTCGTCCATGTTATTTAGTTACAAACAACCCCGATGTCATATCTATCATGACACCATCAGAGGCATATACGTACCGTCTCAAAAGACTCATACATTCATTTCCACCTATCATAGGCATAAATCGAGGGTCTCAAGCCCTTTACTCATTTCATATGTGCCAACTCGCACGGATATCAAATCCCTTTCACATAAATCCATAACATCCATAATTCCACGTATTTCGCATACATACATTCATTCCACAATCTCATGGATTCAGCACGTACCATAGTAGTATACAATAATCCTATTCAAGTATACAACCGTCCAATTTAAATAGTTCATATAAGCATAGTTCATCATGCGTTTCATGGGGAATTCCTTGAACTAGACATAATAAGCATTTCATGTTAGAATCACGTTCTTCCACAAAATCAAGCAAGGAAGGTAAAATCATCAAGATGATGTGCTCTCAGTTTTAACAAAATAGTTTTTAACAACTCACCTTAGGGTTTACACCCAAAACCCCCAAATCTTCCGATTTAGGTCAAATACGAGAGCAACCTAAAATCAAGTAAATCGAACCTTAGGTTAGTTTCATAACTCTTATCGCATAGATTATCCAACCTCAAATGGTTTAGATGAAGCTTACCTAGCCAAATCTTGAACAAACCCTAGATGAAGAACACTTTGCAACAATGGTGGTTTGAGGTTGTGAGAGGTGGAGAAGATGAAGCCAAGGAAGCCTCCACCCTTCAAACTAGTAGATCTAGCCTCCAACACTTCTCAAAACATGAATTCCACCTAAAACAATACTAGATCTAAGCCAAATATGGGAGAAAAGGTTTGGAGATGAAAAACCCCCAAATCGAAGCTTAAACTCGAAGGAGATGAAGAGATTACTTACACCAACATTTTATAACTCCAAAATGCTTGAAATCCATTGATGTAGTCTTGAAGAGCTCGAAAAACCGAGAAGATAGCAAAAAGAATCGGGAGAAACGGAGTCCGGATGAGAAAGATATGCCCAAATGAAGAAGGAGGGGTATTTAACCCGATTCGGACTGACAGACACCTAGCGATCGCTAGGTGTCTCAGCTAGCGGTCGCTAGCCCTAGAAAAACAAGCAGAAAGTGGGTTTTTATCACTAGCGATCGCTAGGAGTGAGGCTAGCGATCGCTAGCACCTGTGCGATTTCGGTGCATTCTTATTTCGGCCATAACTTCTTCGTTATAGCTCCGATTTCGATTCCGAAAGGACCGTTGGATTCGTATTTCAATTTCCCATCCAACAAGACTATAAAATCTAGGTTTTGATCAAAAGTTCTATTTTCATATTTCCTTAAAAGATAAGTTTTACACCAACCCGAATTCGCATTTGTCCAAAAATCACGGGTGTTACAATCCTCCCCACCTAAATAAAAATTTCGTCCTCGAAATTGCAAATGTTTTCCGAACCATAAAGGACAACTTCGCTCAAAGCTTTTTGCGAAGCTAAGACATTACGCTTTCTCCATACAGTCGGTTAAATCACTATCGGACTTAGTTATGTTCACAATACGATCACTGATATGGTGGTCTCGTTTGAAAGTGGTTCATCAAAACACAACAAGCTACTACTTTACGTCTATCCTTCGAAACATAACGCGTTTATAAGGATAATATCACTAGAATACGCAACCTTAGCTCTTTGTATAGTTTAACCAAATCAAATCGACTAAATTCTATGGTTCAAGTTACCATACATCATTTGCCTCCTATTAAAGTCGATCACGCGACTAAGAGTTACTTTACTACCAAGGAATGTCTCCACACACCCACTAACGGTGTCTAGCCGTCGTCATTAATTCCCAAAGAAACTCGAAAATTCCGTCTACTCGCCTATGAGTACCATAAGGAAGGTAAGTTTCTTCACTTAGCAAATCGCTAATTACCAATAACTCCATAAACTTCCACATTCGCACTATCATGGCCTTTCTAATTATCCAATCACCTACGCAATTCTAACTTTGCCTTAGGTGACTAAATCTTGAACTTCTAAGTACAAATTCTCCCTGAAATTCATCTTAATAAAAAAAATACGAGTCCACTACTTGTCCCCATCAATACCTGTCATCATATCCTAAGTTTCATGCTTAGTCTGGCGTATCACGCCATTATGTCCACTACAAATTCCTCCTCACATAACTCAATTATAAGTCACGTCTTCAAAATCACCTGTATGTTCACAGAAGGTTCCTCTTACAAGGCAATATTAATACACTGACAACATACACCACTCGGTCCACATATGAAATCATTAGTATACATCACACGATCACCAAATGTGGTACCACTGATAACATTTTCTCGATCCCTAGACACGCATGGAGAATATTTCCTCATCTATACCACCAGTGTACTACTAAATTCTTTATTGAATCTTAGAGTCACGATATATAAATATATACACTTAACTTTTGTTATTCCTTCTAAGACCTTTAGATAGAAGTAAATGTCCTCTTATAGTTTGTCTCTCTCGAATCTCAAAGAGACCTCAAAACATGGTCACTTAGTCCGCTCGACCAAAATCTCATTCTAAACGGTTCGCTACAATCTCTTAGAAACATGCTCCAACAATCTATGAGACTTCTCTTTGTAATAGCCGGTATGCACATCGTGCATCCATTTAGGTGGTGCTAACCAATTTCTCATACTTAGACTTGTCCACTTACAATGTCTTTACCTAGATGATAACAGATTTCCCTCTAAATGAGGGTCTCCCATTGGACTATCCTTGTTCCCGTGATCATGGGCAACACGGTGCTCCTCAACAACACACTCGTAAGAGAGATACAAACTAAATCCCTATGCAATCTAGTTTCGATCCACAACGAGCACAACGCTACTCCGTCCAATTTTCCAAGTGTCACTCCACTATATAATAGCATGCTCATAAAAGGTAGAACCAAATTAATTCATGTAGCACATTGAAGGATAGCATGCAATCAGTTCGCACATGGGCATCGATTTTTTTTTTAACCAAAATTCTTGTACATCAAGGAATTCAATAACTCCAAAATTATGCATGGTAAACATTTATCGCAAGCACACAATCGGATACAAGCACACATGTATTTTACATAAAGACTTGACAACAACGGCATGACGCATATTCTCGGATAGTGTGAAGGCACATAGAATACATAACTTATACTACATTAATCGTACACCACTTCAACCCCAAAGCTCTAAGTGCTTGCTATGACCCCCAACTAGTCTTACCAAAAGACGACTGGTTTCGTACCAAGCAACCATGAGTCGCACTCCTAGAGCTCAAAATATTCTGAGCTACTTAATGAAAATCCAACTCGAATTTGCACACTTAAGGCGACTCGGCGAAAATCAACCCTCTTAATAAGAGGTCCATTATATGACTATCAACCATGATAGACCTCTTAGGTTTAGCCTTCTTAGTGATCACTAACAAACTGGCCGTTATACGACACGGGTTCCCAACAAAACCTTGCGACACCTAGTAGTCCCAACAACCACGACATACTTAAGCGTAAAAGCATCAACGCAACAAAGTCCTTAAGTTCATCGCCGTGCAATTAATAATCCAAGCTTACCACTTCGTTATTTTGGAACCCAAAGCTCATAACTGAGCTATTTAAAATCGAAGCTTATAGTCAAACTATTAAAATCAAAGCCCGTAACTGCTGTTTAGAAATCCAACCTCACAACCGAGTTATTCTAGAAACCAAGTTCATCACCGAGTCCTTTAAAATCAAAGCTCATAATCGAGCTATTTTAGAAATCAAATTCAAAACCGAACCCTTTAAAAATCAAGGCTCATAATCGAGCTATTTTAGAATTCGAGACTCGTCCCCCAAGTCCTTATAATCAAAACCGAGCACTAGCTCTAAACTCAATAGACCCAAAATTGACGGTCTTAAAGTAATTTTATATAGTTCACTCCATTAATGTGGATGTAACTCCCGAAGTCATTTGACCCAAAAATTCCCAACACAGTTTAACCAAAACAGTTACCCAAATGGGTCCACACTTTTATAAATCTCGTTTAAGCTGTAATTCATGTGAAAACGTATTTATAATTCTTGTGAATCAAGTCATCTCGAAAATCTCATATTTGATTATTATATCAAAATCCATTCAACATACGCACCCGGTAACACTCGACTATCGTTTGTTTAGAAAATAACTTTACGGAACACACAACGTTTTGGAAGAACATTGTTTTGGCACATACGCCATTTTGCAAATCAATTTGAAAATATTCACGTGATAAAACGACCACTTTGTATAAAAACACTACAAAATTGTAGGCTACCTATTCCGCCAAAGTCATCCACCTATATTCCTCCTACATTATCATCAGTGTTTCACGATCATCCAAGCGATCTCATCTAAAGTTCAAGTCCTTTATATCGTACTAGATAACACATTCCAAGTCTTACTTTGATAGATTCATATCTTAGGCTGGATCTTATACTTCTGCCCTACGATATTGCCTAAGGTGTCTCCACATGTGCTTACCCCATACTATTTCAATGTATGGGCCTTTCTCAACTAACCACTCGATCTCTGGTCAGTTACGAGTCAACCTATTTTATCTCGACATCCGATCTTAGGCTAAAGTTATTTAGTTCCTCTTACGATCTTCCTCTTTAAATCTAGAGGGTTAACATGACGGCTCGAAAAGCGAGGGATTTCTAGAAGTAGGACTCATGTATAAATCGACTATTCGCCTCAACAAATCAAACACGCCCTATAACATGAAGGAATATTTCTATTCCTAATAATAACCTTCTTCATATATGAGTCGGTCTTAGGTCTTGGTTTTCATAACCTTCTTGTATGACATACTACATAATTTCTCATTATCGCTTTGACAAGTAAGGTATATTTATTTTCCACACTTCCAATATCCACACGATATTCCGAGGTATACACTTTCCGAAACATGCCTTCCAAGCCCAATTAATAAATCTTACCAATAATTCACACTCGAGTCAAGGTACTCAAATCACCTACAAGCCAATCATCAAAACATGACCTTTAAATAAAGACTCATCATAACTAGGGGTCCTTCACGACCGAGCATTTATCCTATCACAAGGAAATCAAGAAAAATAAGAATAGACTATCATACGTACCAACATTTATCAATCATTGCATCGATAGCAACCAAGAATACTCAAATGACGATACATTCATAACTCACTAGCTAAGTGATTTATGAATAGACCGTACACGAGATTCCCTGCCTCTATTGACGCAAGTTCTCGATCCATGTATTTCGTATCCCTAACGCTCTCCCCACCTAAGACTTTACCCATGGTAGGTGACATGTCTATTAGTGCACTAAGTTTAAGTCTAGGTACACTACAGTCAATACCTAGTTCGCTTAAACTAACGCTCTGATACCAACTTGTAACACCCTAAAAATCAGAGTGAACAAAAACTTTCATTTAAACGAAAGGTGGTATACAAATATAACGCCATGGCGTGAGCTCTTCCCAAAATGGGGTATAAGTATGTGATAATTACAACATTTTTAATCAAGTAAAGAATTACAATAACCAACTAGTCTAATTCCGTCCAGGAGGAAGACTACAAAAGGGTTATCGATCGCCAATGAATCCTACGGCCTAAAGGACCGGTTCTCCACATTCCCCAATGCTCACTCTACGCCCGAGGCCTACTTGGGAACGGCGTCCCTAGCACCTGAGAGACACATCGACACCAAACAAGTGTTAGGCTAAAGGAGCCTAGTGAGTTGTACAAATAATACCATACATGAAGGATATATTAAGACATGCGAGATATACAAGATTATACTAGCGATATAAATAGCATGTTAAACCGGTTTATTATTATCTTCGGAAACAATGGGAGCGACCCATTTCCCCCAACCAATACCCCATCATTCGTTACTTCCGAACACCTCGATGCCATATCTATCATGACACCATCAGAGGCCCGCGCACCAAGGAGCAACCCGAGGGCCGGCGACATAGGGGCATTCCTATTTCAGAACCTCCCAAGACTGTTCGGTGTGGAAATACTGCGTTGGTTCGTCCATGTTATTTAGTTACAAACAACCCCGATGTCATATCTATCATGACACCATCAGAGGCATATACCTACCGTCTCAAAAGACTCATACATTCAGTTACAAACAACCCCGATGTCATATCTATCATGACACCATCAGCGGCATATACGTACCGTCTCAAAAGACTCATACATTCATTTCCACCTATCATAGGCATAAATCGAGGGTCTCAAGCCCTTTACTCATTTCATATGTGCCAACTCGCACGGATATCAAATCCCTTTCACATAAATCCATAACATCCATAATTCCACGTATTTCGCATACATACATTCATTCCACAATCTCATGGATTCAGCACGTACCATAGTAGTATACAATAATCCTATTCAAGTATACAACCGTCCAATTTAAATAGTTCATATAAGCATAGTTCATCATGCGTTTCATGGGGAATTCCATGAACTAGACATAATAAGCATTTCATGTTAGAATCACGTTCTTCCACAAAATCAAGCAAGGAAGGTAAAATCATCAAGATGATGTGCTCTCAGTTTTAACAAAATAGTTTTTAACAACTCACCTTAGGGTTTACACCCAAAACCCCCAAATCTTCCGGTTTAGGTCAAATACGAGAGCAACCTAAAATCAAGTAAATCGAACCTTAGGTTAGTTTCATAACTCTTATCGCATAGATTATCCAACCTCAAATGGTTTAGATGAAGCTTACCTAGCCAAATCTTGAACAAACCCTAGATGAAGAACACTTTGCAACAATGGTGGTTTGAGGTTGTGAGAGGTGGAGAAGATGAAGCCATGGAAGCCTCCACCTTTCAAACTAGTAGATCTAGCCTCCAACACTTCTCAAAACATGAATTCCACCTAAAACAATACTAGATCTAAGCCAAATATGGGAGAAAAGGTTTGGAGATGAAAACCCCCCAAATCGAAGCTTAAACTCGAAGGAGATGAAGAGATTACTTACACCAACGTTTTATAACTCCCAAATGCTTGAAATACATTGATGTAGTCTTGAAGAGCTCGAAAAACTGAGAAGATAGCAAAAAGAATCGGGAGAAACGGAGTCCGGATGAGAAAGATATGCCCAAATGAAGAAGGAAGGGTATTTAACCCGATTCGGACTGACAGACACCTAGCGATCGCTAGGTGTCTCAGCTAGCGGTCGCTAGCCCTAGAAAAACAAGCAGAAAGTGGGTTTTTATCACTAGCGATCGCTAGGAGTGAGGCTAGCGATCGCTAGCACCTGTGCGATTTCGGTGCATTCTTATTTCGGCCATAACTTCTTCGTTATAGCTCCGATTTCGATTCCGAAAGGACCGTTGGATTCGTATTTCAATTTCCCATCCAACAAGATTATAAAATCTAGGTTTTGATCAAAATTTCTATTTTCATATTTCCTTAAAAGATAAGTTTTACACCGACCCGAATTCGCATTTGTCCAAAAATCACGGGTGTTACAGTGTTGATCGGATGACGGTGGAGGTGGTGTTGATCGGACGGCGGTGGAGGCGGCGATGGTGCGGTGATGTGAGGTAGAGGCACAATGGTGGAGGAAAACAATTAGGGTTTGGATTTGGGTTTGGGATGGTGAAAGAATAGGGAGCTCACGTCAGTCAATATAAATTTGAGGTAAATTACAACTATGGTCCCTATTTTTAATAAAAGACAAATATTATGAAATGACCAAAATACCCTTCTACTTAATCTATGTAACAGAGTTATTTTAACGAAGTTAACTTCAGGGACCCAAAGCGTGATAAAACGCATACCACAGGTACCCAATCCATAATTATTTGATTTGAGGGACCCAGAGTGTTAAAACCACCAAACCACAGGGACCAAATATGTAATTAACTCTGAAATAAATTATTTATAAGGAGCATAGACGTCATTCAAGCTAGATGACTCTTTTGTATGTCGATTTTAATTAAATATAGCAAAAAAATACGACCAGGTGATACAGACCAAAACCTTGAATAAAAAAACATAAAACATAACACCTAAAATAATGTCTTATTGTATTTCTTGAAGCAAAAATATATTTTCTTATCATAGTGAACATTAGCAATTCTAATTCATGAAAAATACGTCGATATGAATCAGATTTGATCAAGTAATATTTTGAGCATTGAAACACATACAAAATTAAATTTATAGAGGCCAACACAATAGCATTATTAAATGAATTTTCGTCTCACTTTAAGGGGTCTAACAACCAATATATTCAAAACCTAATCACGTTTATGCGTATATTTTGATAAGGGAAAATTACTATTTTTTTCAATATACTATTCAGCTTTTTCCAATTTTACCAACATTATTTTATTTTTACCAATTACATCACTAAACTATCAAGTGTTTTTCAATAAACCCAAGGTTTACCTACTTAGTAGGTTACCTTACCCATTTAACCCTCAATTTGACAATTTTTCATTTTTCTTCATAGTTTCTACCCCAAATATAGAGTAAATTACATTTTTGGTTCATATGGTTAACATTTATTATCATCTTTGGTCCCTTTTTAAAACTAATTACAATTTTGGTCATCATTGTTGCCACTATTTTTCAGTTTTGGTTCCTTTGACTAAATTTAATTATTAAAGTTAGTTTAAGGGTATTTCTGTCTTTTAATTTTTTTTGTCTTTTCTTATTATTGTCTTATTGGATCGTAGAGTACTTTACAGGTTTTGAAACCCGATATATAAAGTTTAAACATTTTTATTAGTGTAGACACATTTGTAAATATACATCGAATAAAATGCATAAAAATTTAAAGATTACATAACTCAATTTAAAGGTAAGGACATGACCTTTTTTGAACGGCAAAAGAGATCATAAGAATGGAGCTTCGGCATGACCATCAACCTGCCTAGCCTAGGGGTGAACAAAAAACCCGATCCCCGAAATCCCCGATCCGACCCAAAAAAATAGACAAAAATCCCCGAACCCGAAAACTGAAATATCCGATTGTTGATCGGGGTCGGGGAGAGGGCGGAAATTGTTCCCTCGAAACCCGAGAAACCCGATATTTAAAAAGAATTGTTCTTTTTGGACCTTTGGTATTAGTATTTTGGAATTTTGGAATTTTGGTAGTTGGTATTTAGATGTTATCGTGTTAATTTGAATCACTTGTTTGGTATTTTTAGTTTGGTACTTTAGCAATTTTGTTATTTTTAGTACTTTGAAACATGGAGAAAAAAAAAAGTCAAAAATTTGGGTTCCCCGAAAACCAACCCCGAAATCCCCGAAACCTGAAAACCCCGACCCCCCGAAAATCGGATATTAGAGCCTCCATTTTCCACCCGAAACCCAAAATCCTCGAAACCCGAAAAACCCGTCCGCTCCTCACCCCTAACCTAGCGAACCCAAATTTATTAAAAGAACCGAAACTGAAAAAATGTAATTTAAAAAGGTACGGACATGTAACTTAAAGATAAGACATGACTCTTTTTAATGGTGTAATTTAAAATGATATTGTTTCTAAAATGTGTTGTTGTTAGTTGGTTATGTATTATGATTAAAATATGTTGTTAATTGGTTATTTATTTTTAACATTACAAAAAATATTTATGCACTCTTGATGTATTATTATTTAAAATTGCTACTAATGAGAAATGTAGGAAAGTAAAAAAAAAAAAACTATAATGACAAAAAAAAATTAATTACTCTATGATCTAATAAGACAACAATAAGAAAAGACAAAAAATGTTGAAAGTATAGAAATACCTTAAGCTAACTAACATTTATAATTAAATTTATTCAAAGGGATTAAAACTGAAATAAAAAGGTAACTATGATAACCAAAATTGTAATTAGTTTTAAAAAGGGACCAAAGTTGATAATGAGTGTTAACCACATAGACCAAAACTGTAATTTACTCTAAATTTGGGGTAAAAATTATGAAGAAAAATGAAAAATTGTCAAATTGAGGGTTAAATGGGTAAAAACTAACATACTAAGGTGTCGTTTGTTTTTTAAGAGGTCTGAAGTCTAAATCTACGTCTAAAAAATAAGAGCTGGTGTGCACCTCTTAAAATTTCAGAGGACGGTAGGAGGTTTTCATGCATTTTCTTAAAAAATAAAACAAACGGTCTTAAGTCTGCAAACCTCTTAATTTTCAGACTTAAGAGGTTTTAAGAGGTAACTTATAAAAAACAAACGTGCCCTAAATAGGTAAACCTTGGGTTTATTGAAAAACTTTTGATAGTTTAATGATGCCATTGGTAAAAATTTAAGAATATTGGTAAATTGAAAAAAAGTGAATGATATGTTGGCAAAAATAGTAATTTTCCCTTTTGATAATCTTAAATATTTGATAAACCTTGCATATTTCCCTTGAAATAAAGTCTGTAATGTAACAACCCAAAACTTTAATCATTAAATTAAGAGTTAATCAAGCCCATTAATTAGAATTTTCCTTTCAGGGCCCAGCAAGCAATAAAAGCCCAATAGAAATCTAGGGCTTCTTGACCCAAATAAAGGAAATTAGTGTTAAGCATTTTGAAGGAAGGTTTCAAGGAAATTAGTTTGGAGAGATTTGAGAGGAGACATTGGGAGCCATTGGAATCAAGAAGGATTCTCCAAAGTAAACACTCTTCTGTTGATCTTAGAATTTTATGTTGTTTTGATCATTACCATCTTCATTTGGTGAGTTAGGGGTTTCAAATTGTTTGGTCATCAACCTTGAGGATTTGATTAGCTAGAGAATGGGAAACTTGTTTTAAATTCATCTATTAGCTTTTGATAGCAAATTGTAGTGTGTGAATCATTGATTGAGATCAATGTGTTTGTGTTCATGGAAACCCAATTAGGTGGTCTTGGATCATTTGATTTTGAATCAATGCTTTTAGAAATGATTTTATTAATAGAAACAAGTTAGAAAGGGATAAGTTTAAGCATATTAACTATCTTGGATCGTTTGGGAACTTGTGGATTAGAGAAATATGTAAATTGGGGATGATTTTGGAGCTGTTGGTGCAGTAGGCGTGACCTGCAGGCATCCGCGGGTTAAGCCGCGGGTCACGACCCGTCGTTTGTGCTGTATGGGTTTTTGGTGGTTTTCCCAAAATTCTCCGTTTCGCGTAGGATTCAAAGTTAAGCTTAAGGGTTCTTCTTAAGATGTTAATAGGTGAATGTTAGGATTGTTTAGGGAGTTTTAACACCTCATTCACCCCTTAATCCAGATCTCGGATTGGATTAAATAGACGTATACAAGGATTAGCTTGTGGTCGCAAGCGAGGTGAGTTCTCTATCACTATTTACCGATTTTAGAAATGCTTATGTGATTAAACTTGCTTTGATACATGAAATGATTAAATGCTATTACATGTATGATTGTGAAAATCTTTGAAATGATAATGATGCGTTTAAATGTTTAAAGTTCTAGAGTGAGCCTTCAAGGTAGAGTACCTTGAGGTCGTGTGATCTCTTGGGAAGGTAAATGAATGTCTAGATCATGGAGAAGTGTATATGATCTAGGGGTGCTCCATTGGAGTGGTAATGTTTCGTCGCGAAGGGGAGGCGATGGGGGAAATGTCCTACCTTGAATGGCAATCTCTAAGGTTAATTGAAGTCATGAGCTCATACTTTGTCTATTGAAAATGTTTTATCTATGAAATTTTTATAAATTGTTTAATGAGAACTCACTAGACCTTTAGGTCTAACCCATCTCTTTTTCAACTCAAACCTTTTCAGGTAAGCAAGCGTTAGCTAGAAATGACAAAGGCAAGGGAAAAGCGAGCGAGTAGCTAGAGGGTTTGCCTAGCTAATTAGAGTCTTTTCAATAATTCTCAGCTGTAGAGTTTATCCGCAGTAAAACATTGAGATGTTCATGTTTGTCACTTAGTTTTATTTTTGGGTTGGATTGGAACCCTTGTTAGCCGGTTTGGCTTGTTGAGATTTGATATGGTTATGGATTGAACTTGCGAAACTTTATTATCTAAAATGTTTCTAGTATTTGGTGTTTCAGGCCTTTACAAATGGTATCAGAGCCATAGTTTAAGGGATTTAGGTGTCTCTAAGAGCCTAGACTTAAACTGTAGGCGTAGGGACAGCTGAGAATTTGGAAATAGGATCCGGACCACTAGGAAATGGAGATAAGGTAGTAAGGGCTTGTATGCACGGTAAGGACTAAGTTACACCTGGCCAGTGTAACTGTGGAACTTACTGACTTTGTTATTTGAATTTGTTATTTGTGTACAGACTTCTTGTGTCATGTTAATGAAGTTTGGGATTTATCTCTTGATGTTGGAATTAATTCGTGTTTATGTATTATTTTCTGGGTTGGAAAGCAAGGAGATGGAAGGGGGAAATTGCAGGTTTGATGGTCGTCGGAATATCCTTAGGTTTGATGGTCGCCAGAAAGCCTTAACCGACGGAAGGGAAAAGGGTGAGGGAAGAGGGACACATGGAAATATCTTATTGGTCCTTCAATATTAAGCTAGATTAAAAAGAAAGGTGAAATGACTAAAATGCTTATCATGTGCCATGCACATGATGGGCTTAACGACTCTAATATAAACGACGTCTGCCAGAGGGACCCATAGCGATTATAAAACGCATACCACAGGGACCCAACCCATAATTATTTCAATCGAGGGAACCCAGAGTGTTAAAACCATCAAACCACAAGGACCAAATACGTAATTAACTCTATTAATAATATCTTACCATTTCAAATTTAAGTTTAATTATTTATTTATTCCCTTATAGATTTCTTTTGTTGTTGGATTCAATTTTTTGTTAAAACTTTGGTCCTACCCTCTTATTAGCCTTGATGCCCATAGCCACCATTATCATGACCATAAACTAGGGGCGACCATGAAAAAGGGTCGGTTTTTCTCTAACGGTGACCCTTCGTCAGATCGTTGATCTTTTTGGATATAGGTGGTTTGGATAGGGTTGATAACGGTGACCCTCCCTTTCTCTTCTGATATGTCTCCCCATCTACATACCCCCTCGGCCCACATACACATTACACACACATTATCTACACACACATATTACATACACATTATACATGAGTCCCTTGCATACAACACATTTCATACGCTCACGTAAAAACAATGGTGATCATTGAGGAGTTATGGTCAACCAAGGTTTAATGTTTTCATATTTAACCCATGATATAAAAGAAGGTTTAATTCAAATGTTCAAATAACCATTTCCCACTAGTTTAACAAATATATTGGACGGGCTTTTGGTGCACTGACCAAATGTAACAGAAAAATGCATACCATAAGATATTTTAGGTAGTGTTTGGTACGCAGACAGGATTGGATAGGACTAAACAGAACAGAACTGGACAATACAGACAGGACAAGATTGAACGAGACGAGACTGGACAAGAGAGAATAAATATATGTGTTGTATTTGCTAGGCCTAGGACTGGACTTGACAAAACTAGATAAGTTCCCCAAAAAATTATTTAATGATTTTATATATCGAATAGTAGTTGTAATCAACATAAAAAAAGCAAACTATATAATTTATAGAAAAATTACACAATTTTCAAAAAAATAAACACACATACACACACATACATATATGAGTTTTACATAACTAATGTTGACGATTATGGTAGAGGTGGAGATAGTGGCCAATGGTAATACTAATTAGTGACGATGGTGGTGGTGGTCGGTGTTGTGGAGAACGTGAAGATGGAGGGTAGTGGTAGTGGTGGTGGTGGTGGAGGTGACCAACGGTCATGGTAGTGGTTGCGGTGGCGATAAACAGTTGTAGAGATGGTAGGCGGTGGTGGTAGGTAATCGGTAGTAGTTGTAGAGGTGGTGTGGAAGAGGTTGTTGTAGTGGAAGACGAGGTGGAGGTGGCCGACAGTGGCTACCGGTGGGCGGTGGCGGTTGTGGCCACGACTAGTGTTGGTAAACACTAAAATTAATACCATATTGAAGTTATACATCAAACGAGTGTTAATTAGTAATATATTAGTTTATGCCTCATTTCTGTCTCATGTTGTTTCACCTTTTGTGTCCCTTGTTGTCCCATCACTGTCCCAGTCCCAATTTTTGTCTCTGTCTCATGTCGCACCAAACGTGGGACATGGAGTTCTTGTTATGTTCCATATTGCACCAAACATGGGACAACGAGTTTTGTCTCTTTCTATCCTGTCATGCTTTACTTACCAAACGCAGAAAGTTTGAAGAACAAATTTATAAAAATCCACATACCACGGGGACCAAATCGATCGTTTACTCCAAAATTTAATACTCATTTACAAATATTGAATTTCAACCGTTTCAAGAGATGATAACGATAGATGAAAATAGCGTAAAAGCCACCATAAAATAAGTATTCCAAAGAGTTTGACAATACTTTTTGCTTTTACTGTTTCATATCTTATGTAATCATTCATCAAGAGTATCTTCAACAAATTTTATTCAATTTCTATAAAATAGAGAAGAGAAAGTTAAATATAAAACAAGTTGAAATGTTTTATTTTAAAAGTTTCAACAACATCACAGAAAAAGATTTTATTTAAATAATGTAATTCAATATTAGTAGAAATTAATAATAAACTCAAATATCTTTTTCTATTAATATGGATGTCCGACCCGTTTTGCAAGCCGACTAATCCTCGAGCGATTACTCACTTTGCAAATAGCCGGAGTCATCGCAGGTGAACCTTTGTGACCATAAGAGAGGAAGTTTGTTGCTCCTAAGATTCGAACTTAAGACCTTCACGTATTTTTTAACATCAGTTATCTTTTCTGACATCAAATTTTAGAAAACAGTCAGATTTTGGATAACAAAATTTTCATTATCTATTTTGGCAAATCTGTTGAAAGTGCTCTAGTACATTAAAACATTTTTCTCCACCTATCTTTTATTATTAAAAAATAGTTAGTATGTAAATTACTCAAGTTCACATATAAACATATAGTTCATATATGAATCGGTTAAAAAAGAATTAATATATAAATTAGTGGGTAAAATTGATTTAGCAGCTCCGTCTTTGTGGGCTTGTGGGCTGCGCTACCGAGGGCTTTAGCACTTCTCATTTGAACCTTTAGCTGCATAGGGTTGTGTTCCGTTGAGAAGTTTTATATATTTGGTGAGAAATATAGTGATAACCACTCGTAGGGCGCGATACCTGACCTTGTTGCCACGACATTCCTCACACCATTTATAACGTTTTAGGGAAAATATATATATATATATATATATAACCAAGAGATACTTTATCAAATTCTTATTGGATAAGTACTTATCAGTAACAGATTCATATTCAATCGCCTTATCATGAAACATCATTGGTAAGCATTTTAAAATCTACTAAACGTTTATGGGGTAAAAGTCATTTCCCACATTTGTTGTGGTAAGAGTCTTGGCCTTTTGGCTCCTTGCCTTATCTATTACTCGGTAAGCTTCCCGTTCCTCACCATGCTTAGTCAATAAAGTAAATCGCATTAATTGTGAACCAAGCTAAATCTTGACCAAGGTTATAATTGGTGTGAGGATTGACGTGACAACAAGGTCAAGTATTGCTCCCTACAAGTGGTCTACATTGATTCTCACAAATTTCAATTCGATAAAAATTTTATTTAAAATATTTACCAAGGATGTTACATGATAATAGTTGAATATGAATATATTGTCGACAAACACTTATCCAATAAAAATTATTAAACTACCCCTAGTTATATATATTTTTTCTGAAAGGCAATTAACATTTCCCAGTTTTAGTGAAAATGTCATCTTGCAACCGCCCAATAACTACACATTTAATTCCGTAATTGATGCCTTTCAAAGGTGCTTTCATTCTCATCTTTAATATTTATACAAGACATTTATAACTATTTTTGTGTTTATAAGATTAAATTTTTTGTTTAAATCGTAATATGAATTGAGGCGCTCCTTAAACAAGTTTTTTTGAAAAGCAAATAACTCACACACACGTTTCGACACCAAGTTGATAAGGTATCCTAGATCTATACGGACATCCAAAAGTCGATCCATGGTCAGGATGTCGCCACACGCTCACCCCATAAATCAAACCCGAATACATACGGATGAAATCCACCGGCCGACCACTTGGTTAATTACTAATGTTTTGATCTTAAATATACCTTGAAACAGGTTTCTTGATATAAAGATAAATACTACCTTTACACGCTATCGAATTCTTATCCCAATAATACGTCCATTGATTTCTCATAGACCCAATCACCCAAAACACATTTCAAACACAACCACCATTTTCGAATATCTTTACACTTTTAAAAGAAAACGTTGGCAACATGGCCGAAAACAATTAAATATGTATGAAAGCAGCAACTCAACTAATCAGTAATTACAACCTAACATTAATTATCCTCTAAATATTTCATCATAATTACATATTGTCCCCCTCTACTTCTTTTATTCTTATTTAAACCTATAAAACTAAATAATCATACTGTCCCCACTACAATCCTAGCTCGGCTTATCAAGGATTTTCTTGCCAAACTCTCAATTTTTTATCCAACATAATAAAATACATATATACATATATATATATATATATATATATATATAGGGTTGGAGTTCAAATGTGAACTCAATTTTGGTTGTGAACATGAAAATCACTGAAATCGCGACACGTGACAATATTCACTTTGAATATCATGCTTTATTCAGACTAAATAAAACTTAGACGCCTTTATTCACTCTGAATAATGCATGTTATTCAGAGTGAATATTACCACGTGCCACAATTTTAGTGATCCTCCTCACGTTCACACTGAAAAATGAGTTTTCATTCGAACTTTCCCTCTATCTCTCTATATAGGGTCAGGTTCAAATGTGAATTCCTCTTTCATTGTGAACGTAAGAACCACTAGTCATCGCACCACGTGTCAATATTTAGTTTCAATATTCATGTTTTATTCGGACTGAATAAAGCTTGTATTCAGTCTGAATAAAACATGAATATTCAGATTTGACTGAATGAATTAAATGTTTTATTAAGTTTGAATAAAGCTTCGGTGCCGATTCAGATTGCCACGTGATACAATTTTAATGGTCCTCATGTTCCCAATGAAAATTGAGTTCACATTATATATATATATATATATATATATATATAGAGAGAGAGAGAGAGAGAGAGAGAGAGAGAAAGAAAGAAAGAAGTTGAATTAACGTATTTTAAGAATTATGCTTAGAGACTTATTTATTCGATCTCATAAAGTCGAAGAACTTAGTGTTTTCATACTGAATAATCTATCATTCTATATGAATTCAATGCTAAGTCGAAGGCTTTTATGCTAGAATTAATCTCTAACGTGTCATTACCGAATTTCTGAAAGTCTTTATTCTCTGAATCTCTCTATCTCCCTATATATATAGGAAGGTTCAAACGAGAATGACATCAATTTAAGAAAATACGAGAAGCAATCTCACTAATCATCTCAGGCCAATTATATATGATTAACTACTGAGGAAAAACATGTACAAAAATCATATATGATTCATATAGTAAATCATATATGATTCTTGTTGTTAATTATACATGATTAACAACGTGCGCGACTTGCCCCGCGACTTCAGGTCGTGCGTGTCCTTTTTTTTTCATCAATACTTTAATTGAATGGTTGAGATTGGTTCTCGTATTCTCTTAAAAATATATCATTCTCGTATGAACCTTTCTCTCTCTCTCTCTCTCTCTATATATATATATATAGAAAGTTCAAATACAAACCACTTTTTGGTTGTGAACGTGAGGACAACCCAGAGCGCGACACGTGGCAATTTGACTTACGCGACTTAGTGTTATTCAGTCTGCATAAAGCCCGAGACTTAGTGTTATTCATACTGAATAATGCTATATTCAATACCGAATAAGGCTAAGTCGCGGGCTTTTATGCAGACAAGTCGCGCGTGTCAGTCTGAATTTTCTGCGACTAAGCTTTTTCATACTGAATAACGCTTATTCAGTCTGCATAATAGTGTTATTCAGTATGAATAAAGCTTAGTCGCAGAAAATTCGAATTGACACGTGGCGCACTCTGGGTTGTCCTCACTCACAACCAAAAAGTGATTTGTATTTGAACCCACCCCTATATATAATATATATAGAGAGAGAGAGAGAGAGAGGGAAGGTTCAAACGAGAATGACATCAATTTAAAAGAATACGAGAATCAATCTGAGCCAATCATCTTCAGGCCAATCATATATGATTAACTACTGAGGAAAAAAACATGTACAAAATCATATATGATTCATATAGTAAATCACATTGATTCGTGTTGAAAATCACATGTGATTAACAACGTGCGCGACTTTCCCGCGACTTCAGGTCGCTGTGTGTCATTTTTTTCATCAAAACTTAAATTGAATGACTGAGATTGCTTCTTTTATTCTCTTAAAAAGATATCATTCTCATTTGAACCTATTATGTATGTATAGATAAATATATACTTGAAAGCATAGAAGGATAAGAGTTACCATGAGAATAATAGAACACTTTCGAATCATTAAATGAGTTAACTTAGTGATTGAATTTCAATTACTTTCAACTTGGTTTACCTTTATTGTCACATTTATTTTCAGTTTTACTTACTTTTTACAAACTTCTATATACATTTACATTTAATCACTTTCATATGTATGTACTTGTAATTATTAAAGTTTCAATCATTGTGACAAAGATATATGAATGGGTTATATGTAGAAGTTATGTTTTTTACATTTTCACTATGACTCTTATTTTCATTGAAACTCAACCATATATATAAAAACATAATTAAGAAAAAGGTAATGCATTTAAATAAAACAAAAAAAGCAGTATTGATTTTGAAGAGGATGGATGTATAGAAATTGATTTTGAAATTGTATCTTATATAAAGCCAAAATAATACAATGGAATTAAAATGATAAAGCATTGCTTGGAAATCCAAATGACACTATTTCAAGATTTGAAATTCAACATACTATAAGAATGAGTTAATTCAATAATTAATTATTTTATTCAAGAGCAAAAATTTCAGTAACAATCAGAATATATTTATATATATGGTTGAAATTCAACATATTATTTTAATTTTCTAAATATTAGAAAATATAATTCTCAATTAAACTTAAATTATAACTTAGGGTAAAAAAGTTCATTAATTACAAATTTTACAACAACAAAAACCCTAATTAATTAATCAGAAGGGCAAAGCCATGAATCTACATTACCTTGAGTTTGATCACCACCATTTCTTGATGAAATGACATTCTCTACACCCTTCTCCCCTTGATGATCAAAATCTAAAGAGTTCAACTTATACCCATCTACTTTAGATATATCCCGATTACCCCCATCAAGATTCACCAAATTCTCATTTTGCTCCCTCCATCTTGTTGAAGAACTTGGAAACCCACTTCCATTAGTTGTACCCGAAATGGGTGCATTCACTTGCTGAGGAAGCTTTGTTTGTAAAAGAGATTGAAAAGAAAAAAGAGGATTTTGCGAGTTAAACAAACTTTGGGGTTGTTTTTGAAAACTTTGCATATCCGAAGGAGGTAAATGGTAATTACTCGAAGAACCATCCACCAATGAAATAGACGGCTGAATTTTCTCCGGCGACGGCCGTACAGGATACACCGGCCCAATCCCACCACCGCCACCACCGAAAAGATCTAGCCGCCGGGAGAACGGCGACGGCGATGCGGCGGAGAACGGCGCCGTGGGTATGCCGGTGAATTCTTGAACCATTTGCCGGAAATTAGCGGTGTCGGTGGTGAGCACCGTCGTGGGTGCCCGCCGGGAAGCCCGCGTACGCTTCTTTGGATTCTTCGCCGTCACTCCGACGTGATGGTGGTCGGAAACACGACCTGGGTTTGCATTAGAACTCACCGGCGGCGAGTGGTTGTTGTGATTAGGGTTATACAAAGTTTGATGAGAATTATTCAAGAAAACGTCGTCGTTTTGCGCTCCACCGAGCCCGGCGAAGGTCGGATTCGGATCGGGTCGTATGTTTGTCGACCAAACAGGGTTATCATAACCCGGGTTTGGGTTAGTTGGATTGGAAGGTGTAAAATATGAATTATGGAAGAAAGTGGTATTAGGGTTATCTAGGGTTTGATGATGATGATGGTGGTGGGATGAAGAAGATGATGATTGTGGTGGTTGGAGAATTGGGTTGTGGTTGAAGTTGGAAGAAGAGTGGTTTAAGAAGGAAGATATGGAGTTAGTTCTTGAATCAAAGTCTTCATCTCCACCACCACCACCACTTGAAGATTGTAAACTGCCACTGTTGGCAGAATCCATGGGTGAAAAAGGTGATGGGGATGAAAAGGGGATGGAAAAGAAAGTGGGATTATGGGGTTTATAGAAGAGGATTTGGGTGAAGGAAGGGAAAAAAGGAAAGAAAGATGGGAAAAGAGGAGTTATTTAAGGAAGAAGGAAGATATGAAAGAGAAAGGTAGAAAGTGGTTTTATGTTGATGCTCCCAGTTTTCACCCTTTGCTTTTTAGGGGTATTTATGTCTTTTTAGACTCTCTCCCTCTTCTTGTATATCATCATTTGAGAGCTCATATAATTATGAGAATCTTAAAAACAACCACATCTGTTATATGTCATATGATATTTTCGTTACAGGAAAAATGACTCAAATATCAAATCTAAATTGGTTTCTTAGTTTTTATTCTTATTTAAATGTTGTATCTATATTATAACAAGGTTATAATACCCGCACTTCGTCACAGGTCATTATGCATATAACGTTTTATATAACTAAATTTTGAAGTCGTAGACGATTTAAAGTTATTATAATAAATATTAATGAGTGTCATTAACTAAAATGGGTAAACCGTAATTTTTACAATTCAAATAATAGAATCGTATTATTTATTTTATTATTATAATAAAATTTTAATTAATGAGTTTGATTAAATGACGTTTTTAACCCTTTTACTATTTTTGAGTAAATATATAATCGTAATATATATATAGAACTTACTTCTAATCTAAGGCTCCAAGGTTGCGTTTGACAAACTAGCTGATAAGTTAGCGGATGGCTGATAAACTAGATGTTGACTAATAAGCTAACTAGTAGCTCACAAGCTGGCTTATGAATAGAAACTAGCATATGAGTATGTAAAATTTGTTGGGGAACCGTAGGCACTAACGGTGCGCAGCGGATAACAAAAACGATTCCCAAACCCGGACCCATCTTAAACCATAACAGATACAATCAAGTGGGTATGTCGGTTTACCTTTTGCGAATAAACTTCCGGAAAGCTGGCAGGGGTACACCGCTACTGACACCACGTGAGAGGGTTGCTAGACCACCGTAACTGATCGGAAAAAGTTCCGACCGATGTGAGAGAGAGAGAGATCGACGGTTATGAGAGAAAGAGAGAGCGAGGGTTTTTCGTGGGATTGATCAACTGAACTTTTCAAAGCCTTAGCCCTTTTATTTATAGGATAAAATAAGGCAGTGATTTAACCTGATTATAATTCCCTTTATGGTTATCCAGAATTAATTCCTTAAATAATTAATTAATTCCTCAATTAATTAATCCTTTAATTAATTCACTGATTAACTAGTAAATAATTATTTAACTAATAATTATTTATTTCTCTTTCTTTTCTCATCTCTTTCACACAAATTCTCAATTAGGTGTGCAGCGGTGTGATCTACTAGTGTCTTATAACATTGGACACGGTAACCTGTTACTGTCTCGCACATAATCCTAACAGACTCCCACTTGTGCTAGACATGTAACTATGTCTGTTACCATTAGACTAAGGAGGTCCCTAGCCAGACACTTAGGTTAACCAGGTTATAAGATCTCTTATATCCAGAGATACAATTCTCAATTGAATTCGTACACAGGTTCATTCCTTTTGCACACGATATTTCTAAAGTTACTTAAGACATGGAGTGGAGGATTCATTTCTTAAGATCAAGTATTTCTTGACTCTGATTTCGATTGCCTGCAGTAACGGATATTACTAAATAACCCCTGTTATTCTATCCGAGCGTGGCCACGCGTTTTCTGCCAATCTTAATCGTCAAGGGGCCCAGAAATATCTCTCTTTTGAAAGAGGTGCAAATCCCTTCTTGACTACTTGCATTTGGATCCATGGCTTCCGCTGCATCTAGTCACGTCCCGTATGGCCACCCTGTTACGGTGCAGCGTTAGTACGTGCTAAGAGTACAGTAGTCCTCGTGTTCCCAAACCAAGTATCTCAGGTCTAAGGACAACCTATCAAGTCAGTGCCTATGACTGAGGCTCCATGAAGCAGACTTGATTACTGGTCACTTCCAATACCCAAACACTCTGATGAGTATCTATAAATACTTGGTCACATCACTTGTGCTTTTATTCTTTACTTTGAATAAATCATCAAGTATTTATAATAGCGTTAAACTCCCTATTGAAATTCCCATTTCAATAAGTGGCTACGGAAATTTAGATTTCATACAAAACTTTGTAAAATCACGGATACGTTAAATATGCAAAAAATAGTTAATTTAGAACAATCATGAAAATAAAACCTCCATTTATTTCCAACACACTGTGAAATAAAAACTTTACATGATTACATTGTTTCTAAATTATACTATAGTAATAATTAAAAACTAAGTACTAGCTACTGGCTTCCAGGTACTGCATCCCAATGGAATTCGCATGTGCCTCATGCTTTACCCTTGCTAGTGGCTTTGTCAGCGGATCTGCGACATTGTCCTCTGTTGGAATCTTGCATATTCTCACATCTCCTCTTCCAATGATCTCTCGGATGAGGTGACACTTTTTGAGTACGTGTCTCGACTTGTGATGCTCTCTAGGTTCCTTTGCTTGCGCCACGGCTCCTGAGTTATCACAGAATATATCTATCGGTCTCGAGATACTGGCAACCACTCTGAGATCCGATAGAAAATTCCTTAGCCAGACAGCTTCCTTTGCTGCATCACATGCTGCAATGTACTATGCTTCTGTAGTTGAGTCTGCAATCGTGTCCTGCTTCGAGCTCTTCCATGAGATCGCACCTCCGTTTAGGGTAAAGACATACCCTGACTGTGACCTGAAGTCATCTCTGTCGGTCTGAAAACTAGCGTCAGAGTATCCTGTGACACTAATTTCATCCTCAGATCCTCCAAAGACCAAGAACATTTCTTTCGTTCTTCTCAGATATTTAAGAATGTTCTTGACAGCCACCCAATGGGGCTCACCGGATTCTGTTGGTATCTGCTCGTAACACTTACTGAGTAAGCAACATCGGGCCTAGTACATAGCATGGCATACATAATCGATCCAATCGCTGAAGCATATGGGACCGATTTCATCTTGTCCTGATCTTCACTAGAAACAGGACACTGTGTTTTACTTAACACTATGCCATGTTGCATTGGAATGAATCCTTTCTTGGATTCATCCATCCTGAATCTCTTCAGTACTTTGTCAATGTATGTACTCTGACTAAGTCCGATAAGCCGCTTAGATCTGTTTCTGTAGATCTTTATACCTAGTATATAAGCGGCTTCTCCAAGGTCTTTCATCTGGAAACATTTACTTAACCATTCCTTAACACTCTGTAAAGTTGGTACATCGTTTCCTATGAGTAGTATGTCATCTACATACAAGACCAGGAAGGTTACTATGCTCCCACTGAACTTAGTGTAAACACATGGCTCGAACTCACTTTTAGCGAAGCCAAACTCCTTGATTCGCTCATCAAAGTGTAAGTTCCAGCTTCGAGATGCTTGCTTCAATCCATAAATAGATTTTAGCAACTTACACACCATATTAGGATTCTTAGGATCTTCAAACCCCTCTGGTTGTTCCATATAGACGTCTTCTGTTAACTTTCCATTTAGAAAGGCTGTCTTGACGTCCATCTGCCAAATTTCGTAGTTAAAGTACGCTGAGATGGCCATAAGAATCCTAATTGATTTTAACATAGCCACTGGTGAAAAGGTTTCATCATAGTCAATGCCATGAGTTTGCGTGAATCCTTTTGCAACCAGTCTGGCTTTGAAGGTGTGTACGTTCCCATCCATGTCGGTTTTCTTCTTGAAAACCCATTTGCGTCCAACAGCCTTACAGTGTTGTGGCAAATCAGTCAACTCCCAAACTTGGTTGTCGTACATGGATTGCATCTCGGCCCTCATGGCTTCCTGCCATTGTTCAGACTTACTGCCTGATACAGCTTTTCCATAGGATGTTGGTTCATTTAAGTCTCCACTGTCTTGAGAGACTAGGAACCCAAGATACCTATCTGGTTCTTGTCTTACCCTACTGGATCTGCGAAGGTCCTGTGTTTGCACTTCCTCAATCGGCTCTGATTGAGGTTCAACATTATTATGTTGAATTTCTGGCTCAACAACTGGTGTAGTGCTTTCTTCGTCTACTACCTGTAGATCTACATCCTTTCTGGTGTTCTCTAAACTGAGAAACTTTTCTTCCAGAAATTTTCCATTTCGAGCAACAAATACTTTGTTCTCATCAGGGTTGTAGAAATAATATCCCACGGTGGTCTTGGGATATCCAACGAAGAAACACTTGTCGGATTTGGGTTTGAGTTTTTCTGAGGTAGGTCGTTTGACGTAGACCTCACAACCCCAAATTTTCAGAAAAGATATGTTGGGTTTCTTACCCTTCCATAACTCATATGGAGTCTTTTCTACCGACTTTGTTGGCGCTCTGTTCAGTATGTGTGCTGCTGTTTCGAGCGCATGTCCCCAGAATGATATTGGCAGCGAAGAATGACACATCATCGTTCGTACCATGTCAAGCAAAGTACGATTTCTCCTTTCTGATACACCGTTCATCTGAGGTGTATACGGAGGTGTAAGTTGGGATACAATCCCACACTCCATCAGATGATTGTCAAACTCATCACTGAGATATTCGCCACCACGATCTGACCGTAAGAACTTGATCCTCTTGTCAAGTAGATTCTGTACTTCATTCTGATATACCTTGAATTTCTCAAAGGTTTCAGATTTATGTCTCATTAAGTAGACATAACCATACCTACTGAAGTCGTCAGTGAAGGTAATGAAGTACCGGTATCCTCCTCTTGCTACATGACTGAAAGGTCCACATACATCTGTGTGGATTATTTCAAGCAAGTCAGTAGCCCTTTCATTCTCACTGTTGAAAGGTTGCTTTGTCATTTTTCCAGATAAACAAGATTCGCAATTATCAAAAGGTTTATAGTCGAAATTGCCAAGAAAACCTCCTTTTAGGAGTAGTTCAACGCGTTTCTTGTTTATATGGCCTAAACGACAATGCCAGAGGTAAGTCTGATCCTCAATATCCTTGGATCGTTTACTTATATGATAGATTTCACTGTTGTTGTCTTTAAGATTTACAGTGTATAGACCATCTACGGGTGTAGCTTTAAAATAGAAAATATTATCTTTAAAGACTGAAATCATTTTATAAGAATATTTATAATAAAAGCCTTGGTCTACCAACAAATCAAAAGACAATACATTCTTAATCATATTTGGAATATAATAACAATTATCCAGTTCCAAAACTAGACCCGAGGGTAAACTAAGACTATAAGATCCCACGGCTTCAGCAATCAACGGAGTGCCTTCGCCAACTCGTAGGTTCGAACGGTCCTTCCTCAGAGTCTTTCTTCTAGTGAATCCCTGTAAATGATTACAAATGTGGTTACCACTGCCTGTATCAATTACCCATGATTCATAAGAAGTGATTAAGCAATCTATCATAAAGATACCTGGAGCATCGGATAAACCGATCTCAATCTGGTCGATATTCATCGAGTGCTCGCAAATATCCTCGCTGCCGCACTCTGGGCAACTCAGATCTCCCAGCTCATCAATTATATCAGTGTCCATGAGATTTGCAGGTTCGGGTACTGGCTCTAGACTGGCCAGGATATCTTCATGGACTTTATCCACGTCGTTCTTTGGTTCCTTCATGTAGGCACTAGCTGTGTCCTGTACTTCCTTGGTAAGGGAGAACCACATGAGGTACACTAACTCCTCTTGAGTCATCTTGTACCCCAGACGTGATAAACACTTAAAAAGCCTTCTCATTTCAATAAGATGGTTTTTAACTGACTGACCCTTCTGTAGCTTCAGGGAGAGAATCTCTTGCATGATCAAAAGCTTGCCCGTGTGCTTGTAGAAACCTAACTGGTTTTCTACATTCCTTACGATCTCGTGACAGAATTTCACTCTTAAGTCTCCCGTGAACTCGGGTGACATAGAGAAAACTAGAATGGACATTACATCCGATTCATCTGCCATGAATCTGAAATATTCAGCAAATTCCTCTTCTGGGGCATTGCTTTTGGGTCGTGACATGGGCTTATTAATCACATAAAGCTTACCCTGGGCACTCAAAACATTCTGTAAGTGCAACTTCCAAACTGGAAAGTTCTGGCCCGTAAGCTTCCACTTGCCCGTAATGAGGCGAAGTGATTCCTCAGGTGAATAAAACGGAATGCTAATTGGAGACATCTACAGAAGAATATAAATTCCAATTTAGTTCATAATTATATAATTCTAATAAATTATTACCCTTAAAATAAATTTATTAGACTAGAATCCATATCTCACATGTGTCGGGAAGCATGTGATCATGTCAAACCGACTCATGCGATCTATGGTAGGTATATCCTATACCAATCGTATTCCTGTCTGAAAATACGACTTCTAGATCGTCGGGACATCGGATGCTAAAAATCCGTGCATATTTAGTCCCTCTAGTGCATTTTGGCCTGGTACCACCCAGTGAATAAATAATTACCAAAATAGATTGCACCACCCGGGACCTGGACAAACTCTGGCCGGTACCACCCGGAGATAACTCGCAGAGTTTTATCTCCCTCTAGTTTCGGTTTGAACACGGACGTTCATAGTGTGTGCACTTACAACGCCCTATGTACCTTACACCGGAGGTGCCCCTAAAGTGGGTTGCACTTACTAATCTATGATTTTAACAAGGGTCAAAAATGCCAGTTTTTCAAAAACTTTGGATTTAAACACAAACTGTATTTTATCCAATTTAAAACTTTTATATTTAATTTAAAAGACGTGACTACGTAATACAATTAAATATAAACAACCACGCAGACTGAATAATCATAAACAACCACGCAGTTTAAATAACATGTCATAGTCAAAAACCCTTAACTATTGTCGTTTTGTGAGCCAACACAAAACGACGGTCCAATTCCTAAGGGACAAAAAAAACTTCTCGGTGCTCCCACTGGCTCCAAGCTCCATGTTTGTCTCCTTGGCTCCGTCTTCAGTTCTTATTTACTAATTTTAAGATTACATATGATCGGGTTGTAAATGGCACGCAGGCCTCCCGTACCAAAAAAAAAAGCACAATAACAATGATATAAAGACGAAACACAAACACTGGTCTAGGGCTTGGCTATGACATTCGCAACTAACAGTTTAAACAAAACAGTTAAACTAAATATATATAGTTACGATAAACCAGAATTATAAAACCTAACTGATTTTATAATTACTTAATATTAATTTTAATTTTATAGGATAAAAGTAAAAATTAATTTTATCTGGGGTTTTAGCCTATCGGGCAAAACGACCCTATCCACACGAAATACTTATCCGATATCATTACTGATAGCAACAAAATAACAAACGGTTACCATTGTTACTACCGGTGATCAACGACAACGCAGCCGAAGCTACCATTGCCGCCTATCGTCGGCAATCTTCCCGAAACCGCCACCGGTGGCAGCAGCGATAACCAATGTCACCACCACCGTCACCGCTAGGCCGATCGACGACAACAGCAGCCGAGGCTGCCATCGCCGCCGTGGCCGACGGCTCCATCACCAACAACAAACGCCGTTACCACCGTTTGGTGGTGCGGCTTGCGATCGCGGAAACAATCAGCCACCGCCACCGCCTTGGCTCGGCCTTAGGGCAGCCGGCGTGTGGCCTGGTGGTTCGTGGCTTATTCGGCGACAAAACGGCCAAAGCCGTTGCCACCACTACGCTGCCGTCGCCACCGCTGGGCAACAACAGCGCCACCACCATTCGGTGGTTTGGCGATTCGTGTAACCGATCACCGCCGCCGCCCTGGCGTGGCCGTAAGGCAGCCGGCGGCTTGGCGGGACAAACAACCACGCTACCGCCATCGATCCGCCACAGCAGCAGCGGTCTGACAGCGGCTTGGCGGGACAAACAACCACGCTACCGCTGATCTCGTCGGCGACAGCAGCGGCTTTTAACGCCACCACCATCGCCTTGTGCGATCAAAAGACACGGCCACCGCCGCCGCCTAGCGAGGCAGCCGGCGGTCTTGGTGGTTTTGCGGTGCAACCGCCGGCGGACAGCGGTGTTAAAACCACCATTGCCACCACCATGGCCTTTAATCGATCCAGTGGTTTGATTCGGGCACTAACGGTGCGCAGCGGATAACAAAAACGATTCCCAAACCCGGACCCATCTTAAACCATAACAGATACAATCAAGTGGGTATGTCGGTTTACCTTTTGCGAATAAACTTCCGGAAAGCTGGCAGGGGGTACACCGCTACTGACACCACGTGAGAGGGTTGCTAGACCACCGTAACTGATCGGAAAAAGTTCCGACCGATGTGAGAGAGAGAGAGAGATCGACGGTTATGAGAGAAAGAGAGAGCGAGGGTTTTTCGTGGGATTGATCAACTGAACTTTTCAAAGCCTTAGCCCTTTTATTTATAGGATAAAATAAGGCAGTGATTTAACCTGATTATAATTCCCTTTATGGTTATCCAGAATTAATTCCTTAAATAATTAATTAATTCCTCAATTAATTAATCCTTTAATTAATTCACTGATTAACTAGTAAATAATTATTTAACTAATAATTATTTATTTCTCTTTCTTTTCTCATCTCTTTCACACAAATTCTCAATTAGGTGTGCAGCGGTGTGATCTACTAGTGTCTTATAACATTGGACACGGTAACCTGTTACTGTCTCGCACATAATCCTAACAAAATTACCAAAAAGGGTATCCTATGGTATAATAATTAATACTAATAAAGGTATAATTGCAAAAGCTACAAAAACTCGTGAAATGCTACTCCAAGTCTCCAACTGACGTTTCAATAAGCTAGCTTATGGTCCATCCAAACATATAAGCCAGCTCTTTTAAGCTAGCTTATTTTTGCCAAACACAGCCTAAATATAACTTAACTTGACTTCCAAATTGATGATTTAGAATCCAAAATAACTATAATAATAATAATAATAATAATAATAATAATAACAACAACAAGCATAACAGAAGCAGATCCTTAAATTCTAAACATATAAGTAGCAATAACAAGCATACATATTGCAGTACTAATCACAGAACCAGATCCCCAAATTCTAAAAAGAAACCCTAAAAATGTAACAAAAATCAACAAAACCGATATCAGTAATTAATAGGTTGAAGTTTAATATTTAATAGGATAAAGTTTAATAATTTTAAAATAAAATAGTTGAATTAATAGGTTGAAGTTTATATTTAATAGGATAAAGTTTAATAATTTTAAAATAAAATAGTTGAATTAATAGGCTGAAGTTTAATATTTAATAGGATGTATGATAAAATGATATATATATATATGGTAAAAATTCAAAAGATTAAAAAAATAAAAAATTAGAACTATTTTTGTAATACAAAATAACACAAAAAGTGTAATGAATGAGCATAAATACAAAGTAACATACGAGAAATCAACAACTCCAAATTGGACTATAAACATGAATAGAATCATTATAATCATATCATCATGTGTAAGAAAAAATAAAAATTGAAGAGCGTTTGTAGTACAAAATAACACAAAAAGTGTAATCAATGACCATAAATACAAAGTCACATACGAGAAATCAACAACTCCAACTTGGACTATAAACATGAATATAATCATCATAATCATATCATCATGTGTAGGAAAAAACCTTATTTTGAAAATCTAAGATATATATATATATATATATATCATCATGGTTGCAAATTAACCTTCATCTATATATATATATATATATATATATATATCTTTAGTACAAAATCTAAGACATTTAAATTATTGTACCATTAATTTTGAACATAGCAAAGCATGTATAATTACCATTCATAGTTTTCATATATTCCAACATAAATTTTAACTTAGAAATACATTAACTTTCTCGTTATTAGTTTAATATAAAATCTAGAATCATGCCATATTGTCAAATTACATCATGAAAAACTTATAAAACATTTTAAAATAAATGTGATGTTACCTATACAATTTATTATATGACTTTAAATTAAGATTGTACTTTAGCATAATTTGAATTAGAAGGGTAGGTAAATTGGCAAGAAACAACTGTGTGAAAGAGGAAGAACCCCTAAAGCAACCAATCAAGAAATTAATCACATGCCCAAACAAAACATTAATAATTAAGAAAATAGAAAAATTAAGATTTTTCAACTTTGGAAAATTCTTAGAAAATTGTACTTTGAAAATAGAGAGAAATATTTTTAATTCTTTATATCACCAATGAAAAATAATAATACGTGTATTGATTATATTAAATATTACACAAATATATGTAGAGGATTTTTTAAACCGTTTGATTTAATTATGTATTTTTGAAAGTGGTATTTATCTTTTACATTATTTTTTTATTGTTTTCATATTTATCTATAGTTTAGATTAAAAGGTTTGATTTAATTATGTAGAGGATTTTTGAAAGTGATATTTATCTTTTACATTATTTTATTTATTGTTTTGATAACCGAAACCGGCTCACCAGAACGCGACACATGGCAATTCGGCTCACCAGAGCATGACACGTGTTAAATCAGTTACTCTTTTATTATATATAGATATGGTATACAATAAGATAATTAGAACAAAAAATATTCAATATTAGACTCATTTTGAAGGTATCGACGATACGATTATAATGACGTTATTTGTTTAAATTGAAACGTGTTTTTTTAACCTATTTTAACCAGTATACGATATATGGCTAAAACGTGAAATGAAATATAAAAAACTAAAATGTATAAAATGAATAAATATTATAAGTCTAAGGGGGTAAAATGTATTGACACCCATACCATTTTAATGATCGGTAAATTTCTGAATTCTAAATTTCTTGCATTTTTTCCCTCTATAATCTCAAGATTACGATTATCTACATATTTTTGGCGTATTTAGTGTTTTTTGAAATTACACATGATACCTTTAAAATTATTAAGTTAATTTATTTTTTACTTTATGCTTTTCGACTTTTAACATAATTGGATCACAAAGTATTTAATATTGGACTTATTTCAAAGGTATCGACGATACGATTATAATGACGTTATTTGTTTACATTAAAACTAAGAGAGAAAGAAGACGACAATGACTTGGCGGAGAGAAAGATGTAGCTTATTCTGATGGATTATTATTATTATTATAACAAAAGTTTGATTAAGATCTTTTTAACTAATCAACTATTCTTGAATATATGTATAATCGTACTATATATAATAAAAGTTTGATTAAGACATTTTTAACTGCTCAACTATTTAATTATTATTAAGACCTTTCGAAGGTATCGACGACTCGATTATAATGACGTAATTTGTTAAAATTAAAACGTATTTTTTAAACATATTTTGACGAATACACTGTTAGGATTATGTGCAAGACAGTAACAGTGTTAACCATGTCCAATGTTATAAGACACTAGTAGGTCACACCGCTGCACACCTAATTGAGAACATTTGTGTGTAAGAGATAATTAAGAAGAGAAAGAAAGAAATAAGTTAATTATTTATTAGATTAATTAATCAGTAAATTAATTAATTAAGTAATTAATTAATTAAGGAATTAATTAATAGAGATAATTATTAAGGGATTATAATCAGATTCAAACACTGCCTTATCTATATCTATAAATAAGGCTTAAGGTGATTTTTATCAGAAGGTTTTTATCCCACACAAAATTACTCTCTCTCTCTCAAAAACTGCCGCCGCCGGCCTCTCTCCCTCACACAACGACCGGAGTTTTTCCGATCAGTCACGGTGGTCTAGCAGCCCTCTCGCGTGGTGTCAGTAGCGGTGTAACCCCTGCTCGCTTTCCGGAATTAATTCGCTTAAAGGTAAACCATCATAAAACACTCTTGATTGTGTCTGTTAGGTTTAAGTTGGATCCGGCTTTTGGGAATCGTTTTGTTATCCGCTGCGCACCGTTTGTGCCTTTGGTTCCCAACAGTGGTATCAGAGCCACTTCCTAAACCTACAGATCAGGTTTATCTGATAAATTAGGTTTGTTAAGAAAAATTTGATTTTATGCGTTTAATTAAATCTTTTCGAAAACCTAAACGTATTGGCAATCATCGGCTTGCAACCACCGAAAAACCACCGCCGGCGACACCACAGTTGGTGGTGGCCGGCGGCTGTCCTCGCGTCGCAACCACAACACCGCACCACAGATTGTGGTCGCGGTTGTGATTGGAAACACCGCACCACCGTTTATGGTGGCGGTGAGGATCGAATTAAACCACCGATCGATGGTGGCAGTTGTACCCGCTGCCGATCGTCGATGGTTGAACAATGGTAGTGGTTGCCGGCCGACCACGAACCGCAAACCGCCGCACCACCGATTGTGGTCGCGGCGTCGGCTGTGGCCGATAGCAATCACGAACCACCCAATGTGGTGGTGGTGATGATCGATCAAACCATCGCACCACCGTTTGTGGTGGCGGTGGTGATTGATCGAATCGCCGAACGGCGATGGCAGCCATGGCCGCTGTCGTCGGTGGCGATAACGGTGTGTGGTGGTTTATTGTAGGCCGCACGCGATGGTGGCCGAAGTCGTTATCACAAATGACGGCGACGGGTGTTGTTGTTACCGGAGACCGCAAGCGGTGGCGGTGGGTGTTTTTGCGATCGCCGGACGGCGATGGTGGCGGTGTTCGTACTGCCGCTGTCGCCGGAGACTACCAACCACCGATCGACGACCGTAAGGCGGATCAGTGGTGGCAGTCGGCGGCGATTAAGATCACAGCCACCAGCATAGCGGTGGCGGTATCACCGGCGGGTGGTGGCGATGGCGGTGGCGGCAGGTTACTGCTGCCGCTGTCGCGACGATGACCGCCGCTGCCATCGATGGTGGAGGTGGTGGCTATTCGTTTTTCGAGTCGCCGGAAACCGGCGATGGTGGTGGCAATTGCTGCCGCTGTCATCGGAATTCCAACCGATGGCGACGACCGTGAATGGTGGTGGTGATGCGGTTGTTGGTGGTGGCCGTTTGCTACTACCAACAATCGTATCATTACACGATCGATTGTTATCAGTTTGATAATGATACACCACAGTCATGTGTTTTTCGTTTTAGGTTTCAAATTTAAGGGTTTATTTCAAAAACCAGTTAGGTTTAAACCCTAAAGGATTATTTTTGGTTTAATTGTTCAAATTAGTCAAAATAAGATCTTTTTGTCATAGTCAAACCCTGTCGACCCGTGGTTGTGCTTTATTTTTATACATTGGTTATTTATTGGTTACGGGAGGCCTACGAGCCATTTGCAACCCGCTTTAATTGTAACGTTTTTCTTTAAAATAAAATAACCCAAGAAGAGTCAAATACATGAAGACGGAGCACGGAGACAAACATGGAGCTTGGAGCCAGTGGGAGCACCGAGAAGATCAAGTTGTGTGTTGTCACATAGGATTGAGACCGTCGTTTTGTGTTGGCTCACAAAACGACAATAGTCTAAAGGGTTTTTGACTATGACATAGTTTGCTTGCTTGTTTATATTTAATTAATTGTGTGGTTGCTTAATTACGTTTTAGAATTAAATATAAATTGTTAAAGCAAAATAAAAGGGATACAAATACTGTTTGTTTTTGGATCCAAGTTTTTTTGAAAAACTGGCAATTTTAACCCTTGTTAAAAATCATAGATTAGTGAGTGCAACCCACTTTAGGGGCACCTTCGGTGTAAGGTACGTAGGGCGTTGTAAGTGAACACGCTATGAACGCCCGCGTTCAAACCGAAACTGGAGGGTGATAAAACTCTGCGAATTATTTCCGGGCGGTACCGGCCAGAGTTTGTCCAGGTCCCGGGTGGTGCAGTCTATTTTGGTAATTATTTATTCACTGGGTGGTACCAGGCCAAAATGCACTAGAGGGACTAAATATGCACGGATTAAATATCCGATGTCCCGACGATCTAGAAGTCGTGTTTTCGAATTAAAATGCGATTGATATAGTTTTTACCTACCATAAATCACATGAGTCGGTTTGACATGATCACATGCTTCCCGACACATGTGAAATATGGATTCTAGTCTGATAAATTTATTTTGAGGGTAATAATTTATTAGAAGATTTTATAATTATAAACTAAGCTTGGGATTTTATTTTATTGTAGATGTCTTATTCTGTAATCCTGTTTTATACCCCTGAGGAATCATTACGACTCATCAATGGAAAATGGAAACTTACGGGACATAATTTTCCAGTTTGGAAAATGCACCTTGATAATATCTTGCGTGCACAGGGTAAGTTTTACGTTTTAGAAAAACCTGTATCACGACCTAAGAGTAATTCTCCTGAAGAAGAATTTACTCACTACTTTAAGTATATGGCGGATGAATCGGATGTCATGTCAATTCTGATTTTCTCTATATCGTCCGAGTTTGCGGATAGATTAAGAGAAAAATCCTGCCACGAGGTCGTGAAGGATATAGAAAGCCAGTTAGGTTTCTATAAACATACAGGTAAGCTTCTGATCATGAAAGAGATACTTTCACTAAAGCTGAAAAAGGACCAGTCAGTTAAAGACCATCTTATGGAAATAAGGAGGCTCTTTAAATGCTTGACACGTTTGGGGTACAAAATGACTCAGGAAGAGTTAGTGTATCTCATGTGGTACTCGCTCCCGAAGGAGATATGTGACACAACTAGTGCCTACATGAAAGAACCAAAGACTGATATGGCAGCACTACATGAGGACATTCTGGCCAGTCTAGAGCTGAAGCCAGCACCTGCTGATCTCATGGATACTGATTGGATTGATGAGCTGGGGGATCTGAGTTGCCCAGAATGTGGTAGCAAGGATATTTGCGAGCACTCGATGAATATCGACCAGATAGAGATCGGTTTACCCGATGCTCCAGTTATCTTTATGATAGATTGCTTAATCACTTCTTATGAATCATGGGTAATTGATACAGGCAGTGGTAACCACATTTGTAATCATTTACAGGGATTCACTAGAAGAAAGACTTTCAGGAAGGACCGTTCGAACCTACGAGTTGGCGAAGGCACTCCACTGATAGCTGAAGCTGTAGGATCTTATAGTCTTAGTTTACCCTCGGGTCTAGTTTTGGAACTGGATAATTGTTATTATATTCCAAACATGATTAAGAATGTTTTGTCTTTTGATTTGTTGGTAGACCAAGGTTTTCATTACAAATATGATTATAAAATGATTTCTGTCTTTAAAAATAATATTTTCTATTTTAAAGCAACACCTGTGAATGGTCTATATACAGTAAATCTACAGGACAATAATAGTGAAATCTATCATATAAGTAAATGATCCAAAGAAATTGAGGAGCAGACTTACCTCTGGCATTGTCGTTTGGGCCACATAAACAAGAAACGAGTTGAACTACTCCTAAAAGGAGGTTTTCTTGGCACTTTCGATTATAAACCTTTTGATAATTGCGAGTCTTGTTTATCTGGTAAAATGACAAAGCAACCTTTCAACAAAGAAAATGAAAGGGCCACCGACTTGTTAAGAATAATTCACACAAATGTGTGTGGACCATTTAGTCATGTGGCAAGAGCAGGATACCGGTACTTCATTACCTTCACTGACGATTTCAGTAAGTATGGTTATGTCTACCTTATGAGACATAAATCTGAAAGCTTTGAAAGATTCAGAGAATTTCAAAATGAAGTACAAAATCAACTTGGCAGAAAGATCAAGTTTTTACGGTCAGATCGCGGAGGCGAATATCTTAGTGATGAGTTTGACAATCATCTGATGGAGTGTGGGATTGTATCCCAACTCACACCTCCGTATACACCTCAGATGAATGGTGTGTCAGAGAGGAGGAATCGTACTTTACTTAACATGGTACGATCGATGATGTGTCGCTCTACGCTACCAATGTCATTCTGGGGACATGCGCTCAAAACAGCAGCACATATACTGAACAGAGCGCCAACAAAGTCAGTAGAAAAGACACCATACGAACTATGGAAGGGTAAGAAACCCAATATATCTTTTCAAAGGATTTGGGGTTGTGAGGTTTACGTCAAACGACCTACCTCAGAAAAACTCAAGCCCAAATCCGACAAGTGTTTCTTCGTTGGATATCCCAAGACCATCGTGGGATATTATTTCTACAACCCTGAAGAGAACAAAGTTTTTGTTGCTCGAAATGGAAAAATTTTCGAAGAAAAGTTTCTCAGTTCCGGGAACACTAGAAAGGATGTAGATCTACAGGTAGTAGACGAAGAGAACACTACACCAATTGTTGAGCCAGAAATTCAACATGAAAATGTTGAATCTCAATCAGAACCGATTGAGGAAGTGCAAACACAGGACCTTCGCAGATCCAGTAGGGTAAGACAAGAACCAGATAGGTATCTTGGGTTTCTAGTCTCTCAAGACAGCGGAGACTTGAATGAACCAACATCCTATGGAGAAGCTGTATCAGGAAATGAATCTGAACAATGGCTTGAAGCCATGAAGGCCGAGATGCAATCCATGTACGACAACCAAGTATGGGAGTTGACTGATTTGCCCCAGCACTGTAGAGCTGTTGGACGCAAGTGGGTTTTCAAGAAGAAAACTGACATGGATGGGAATGTACACACTTTCAAAGCTAGACTGGTCGCAAAAGGATTCACGCAAACTCATGGTATTGACTATGATGAAACCTTTTCGCCAGTGGCCATATTGAAGTCAATTAGGATTCTGATGGCCATTTCAGCGTATTTTAATTACGAGATCTGGCAAATGGACGTCAAGACAGCCTTTCTGAACGGAAAGTTAACAGAATACGTCTATATGGAACAACCAGAGGGATTTATAGATCCTAAGAATCCTAATAAAGTGTGTAAACTGCTAAAATCCATCTATGGATTAAAGCAAGCATCTCGAAGATGGAACTTACATTTTGATGAGCGAATCAAAGAGTTTGGTTTCGCGAAAAGTGAGTTTGAGCCGTGTGTTTACACTAAGTTCAGTGGGAGCATAGTAACCTTCTTGGTCTTGTACGTAGATGACATTCTACTCATAGGAAACGACGTACCAACTTTACAGAGTGTAAAGAGTTGGTTAAGCAAATGTTTCCAGATGAAAGACCTTGGAGAAGCCGCTTATATACTTGGCATAAAGATCTACAGAAACAAATCTAAGCGGCTTATCGGACTTAGCCAAAGTACGTACATTGATAAAATCCTAGAGAAATTCAGGATGGATGAATCCAAGAAAGGATTTATCCCGATGCAACATGGCATAGTGTTAAGTAAAGCACAATGTCCTGTTTCTAGTCAAGATCAGGACAAGATGAAATCGGTTCCATATGCATCAGCAATTTGATCGATTATGTATGCCATGTTATGTACTAGGCCCGATGTTGCTTACTCAGTAAGTGTTACGAGCAGATATTAACAGAATCCAGGAGAACCTCATTGGGTGGCTGTCAAGAACATTCTCAAGTACCTGAGAAGAACGAAAGATATGTTCTTGGTCTTTGGAGGTTCTGAGGATGAAATTAGTGTCAACGGCTATTCTGACGCTAGTTTCCAGACCGACAAAGATGATTTTAGATCACAGTCAGGGTACGTTTTCACCCTAAACGGAGGCGCGATCTCATGGAAGAGCTCAAAGCAGGACACGATTGCAGACTCAACTACAGAAGCGGAGTACATTGCAGTATCGGATGCTGCAAAGGAAGCTGTCTGGCTAAGGAATTTTCTGTCGGATCTCAGAGTGGTTGCCAGTGTCTCTAGACCGAATGATATATTCTGTGATAACTCGGGAGGCGTGGCGCAAGCAAAGGAACCTAGAGAGCATCACAAGTCAAGACACGTGCTCAGAAAGTATCACCTTATCCGAGAGATCATTGGAAGAGGAGATGTGAGAATATGCAAGATTCCAACAGAAGAAAATGTCACAGATCCGCTGACAAAGCCACTAGCAAGGGTGAAGCATGAGGCACATGCAAATTCCATTGGGATGCAGTACCTGGACGCCAGTAGCTAGTTTTAGTTTATTAACTATTACTATAGTTTAATTTAGAACAATTCAATCATGTAAAGTTCTTAATGTAATGGAAATAAATGGAGGTTTCGATTCATGATTGTTTTAAATTAACTATTTTTCGCATATTTAACGTATCCATGATTTTACAAAGTTTTGTATGAAATCTAAATTTCCGTAGCCACTTATTGAAATGGGAATTTCAATAGGAAGTTTAACGCTATTATAAATACTTGATGATTTATTCAAAGTAAAGAATAAAAGCACAAGTGATGTGACCAAGTATTTATAGATACTCATCAGAGTGTTTTGAGTACTGTAAGTGACCAGTTTCAAGTCTGCTTCATGGAGCCCTAGTCATGAGCATCGGCTTGATGATAGGTTGTCCTTAGACCTGAGATATTTGGTTTGGGAACACGAGGACTATTGTACTCTTAGCGCATTCTAACGCTGCACCGTAACAGGGTGGCTATACGGGACGTGACTAGATACAGCGGAAGCCGTGGATCCAAATGCAAGTAGTCAAGAAGGGATTTGCACCTCTTTACTAAAAGAGAGATATTTCCGGGCCCCTTGACGATTAAGATTGGCAGAAAACGCGTGGCTACGCTCGGATAGAATAACAGTTGTTATTTAGTAATATCCGTTACTGCAGGCAATCTGAATCAGAGTCAAGAAATACTTGTTTTTGAGAAATGAATCCTCCACTCCATGTCTCAAAAACATTTTAAAAATATCGTGTGCAAAAGGAATGGACTTGTGTACAAATTCAAGCGTGAATTGTATCTCTGGATATAAGAGATCTTATAACCTGGTAAACCTAAGTGTCTGGCTAGGGACCTCCTTAGGCTAATGATAACAGTACATGATGCGGTAATTATCGTATATAAAAAGCGTAACAGGTTTTAACCTCTAATGCCTAGCCACTGTCTTACCACATATACAGGCAAGCGTACCTGATCGTGAGTAATATAGTGTAGGAAAGTCCAGGTATCGTATCTACCACTGGGAACGGTCAAGTTATCGTAGATTAAAGTCTGAATTGGTTTAATTAACCTAAAGGGGGGGTTTTGTAAAAAAAAGGTTTGAATACTTAAAAAGAGAATTAACTAGGTAAAAACTAATAAAGTAATTAAAATACTGATTTAAGATTATAATAAGGAAAAACAGCAGTACTTATCATGGTGAAGTGAATCCCCAATATGGATGATATGAATAGGTCGAAGGTTTGATTGTTTTGACTATTGTAGGAATTTAAGTCTAGGACACCCTAACATGTGAATATTATGGTTAGAAACTAGGATACGATCCTCCTAATTCCAATCCTAAATCGTTTGGTCCACAATCTAGAATCGGTAAACCCTTCCTAATCAATATTGCAATGGCTCTTTTACTATCTGGTCACTATTGGTCCAAGTAACCCCTTAACACAACCTTTTGGTCCAAGTCAGGCTAAGGTAGGTTGATTATCCTTTCGGAGTCTATCTGCTTTGGTCTAACAAATACACCCAACCAATTGAATTCAAATTGCCACAACAATAATAATCAGAAAAGAACCATAAAAGACATTCAATCAATCAAAACAAACCAGTAAACATTAATCACAAAGTGTTGGACCCTTGTGTTGTGAAGAATCAGAAACCACTATCTTTATTATGCTTTCTAGACTAATTCAGTTAATTTCCTTTAGTTGTGAACATTTCAGCTTTTGTATGCCCTTGTTTGAGGTTTGGAACCTCAAGGGCCTTTATTGTCATTTTGTGTAACCTTCTCTTACCTATAAAAGGTAAGAGATGTTTAGGGTTTTGATTTTGATTTCATATTACCTTTTTGGGCAATTTCCTCCATTGTTAAACTTCTTCAAGCTTTTTATTGATTTCAATCACAACTCTTAGGATTTCCATCCATTTCTTATTCTATTTCATTGTTATTGGGACAACAATTGGTATCAGAGCCAACCTTGTTGATTCCTTGGTTTTTGTTTTTGGTTTTTGATAAGATTTCAAAAGGTTTTTAAGTTGTGGGTTTTTCAAAACTTTTGGGTTTTCAATCCAAAAGGTGATTTTAAAAGGGTAAAATTAAGTGTTAAGTGATTCCCCAATGATTTCTAAGCTTTTTCCTACAATTTGGGGGTCTAAACACTGAATTTTAAGAGGTTTTAAGAGTTTTTGAGAAATTTTTCGGAGCTTTCTGTGCAGGTTTTCCGCATCGGAAAACAGGAGCTGAATTTTCAGCTTAAATTTTCCGAGTCAGAAATTACCTCTTCTCCGAATCGGAGAACTCTCCTTTTCCGAATCGGAAACACTGTTTTCCGAATCGGAGAACGAGTCTCTGACTTGGGGTCTTGCTCCTGAAAAGTCTCTCTTCTAAAATTTCCCTTTTTCCGAACCCTACTTTTCCGAATCGGAAAATTACCTTTTCCGAATCGGAAAAGGCTGTTTTCCGAATCCAACCATTTTGAGCCAAATCCGAATCGGAAAACATCTGTTTCCAAGTCGGATTTCGCCTCTTTGAGCCGAAACTCTTGTAGTTTTGTTTCTCAAATCCGACACTAAGCTTGCTTTCAAAACCCTTTACTTTTTCCAAGCTTTTTGTGTCCCGAGGCGCTCAAAATTCCCGTTTTTCAAAAACCTTTCTTCTGTTTTAAGCCAAGCGAATCGTACGAGGAGGTCTCATTTTTTTTGAAATGTCGAAGGAAATCCTTGGGATAGGTTCAGAAACTCGCCCTCCCGTCCTGGTGATGGGCGAGTACCAACAATGGAGACGCAGGATGATTCACTTCCTCGACCTGCTTGATGAAAACCTGATGAAGTCCATTCGAGAAGGACCTATCCGACCGACCGTCACCGTCGCCGCGTACCAAAGACCGATACTTGTCCCGAACTTCCGGCGTACGTGGTCGAGAAACCTGTTGAGATGTTCAATCCCGAACAAAGAGCCCGACATCTCATTGACAAGCGTGCACTGACCCTCCTGATTATGGCTCTCCCAAACGATATGTACGCAAGAGTGGACAGTCTGACCAACGCACGAGACGTTTGGTTGGAAATTGAACAACAGATGCAGGGAGGTGACTCTGCTGTGGAGAGTCAGAAGGAAAGTGCCCTCAATGCTTACGAAGGCTTCAAAGCTAGGGAAAACGAATCCCTCATTGACTCGTATCAAAGATTGAACGCTTTCGTCAACGACTTGAGACGGCTCGGGGTTGAGAAGTCAAAGTATGAAGTAAACGTGAAATTCTTGAAGAATCTCAACCAAGAATGGCAAAACATGGCCATCAACATCCAGCTCAGCCGGAATCTGGGAACTTTGGGTCTACATGACCTATTCAGTATGATGGTACAACACGAAGATTTCATCACCGGCGGACGCTCCAAGAGAGCAGTTGATCCTCTGGCATTGTCGGTCGTGCCCTTTGGAGGACTAAACACTGCTCCCGTCCAACCAATGCCATACAACAGCGTCTCTCCCCAGTACTATCCTGAAGAATACAGTCAAGAGTTCAACCCGAACTATGGCTCAAGCGTACAACATCCCGACGAACCGGTGATTATTTCCATCTCTGATGATGAACTCTTCCATGTGAATGAGTCCCTTGCCCTCATTTCACACAGCGTACAACGACTGAACGCAAATTGTGGATACAACCGTGGACGAGGATCCGGTTTTCCCAATGGAGGAAGAATGGGGCAAGGTAGAGGAGGTCATTATCAACCTGAAAGGAGTCAGTACGGGAATCAAGGGAGAGGAAGCTATCAACAAGGAGGTATGCCAGCATTCGATCAAAGAGGTTATAGGAGCAACCAGGGAAGGTTCAGAGAAGATCAAGGCAGATATAGAGATCAGCCGAGGAGAGACAACACTTATCTTGACTACCAAGGAGGTCAAGGTAGTCAAGGAGATTGGAGAGGACAAGTCTCAGACATCAACTACCGGAATAGCTTAAGGCAATACACTCCGGAATCTGGGTATATTGAACGTCAGGGATACGAGATTGGATATGGAGGAAGATATGAGAATGGAAGGCTAGATCAAGGGCCAGGATACGGGTATGAGCAGCATAGGGGTGATCAAAGGCAAGATGAGAGAGTGAATCACGGGAAAGGCATCTACCAAGGAAGCGATTCCAGGGAAAACAGTTCTAAGCAGGTTCAAAGGGAAGATCAACCGATTCACAATGATCAAGGAATTCAACGGGCAAATCCTCCCCAGGGTCCCATAACCCAGAACCCCACTCCTCAACAAACCGCAAGTCCCACTACCACTTGTTACAAGTGTGGAAAATTGGGACACTACGCTCGAGATTGCTCCGTAAAGTACAAGGATGCTGCATACTTCGAGCGGAAGGCCTCACTGATGAGGAAGAAAGAAAAAGGGGTGGCATTGATGGTAGATGAAGAGAACTGGGTATGTGAAGAGGAGAGTTCAGATGAGGAAGATCACTTGGTGCAAGGTCCCTGCTTGATGGCTGACTTTGAGGGATCGGAAGCTGTTGGACCAAGCACTTATCAGGACATAGATCCGTCTGAGGTATCCTCTATCCTTGATATAACTGACACTGTGGCAATGTTGGAATCTAAAATTTGTGAATTGGAGAGATGTCTCCAAGCGGAGAGGACTCTCGTCACGAAATTTAGAATCGACAGTGCAATTTATAAAGACTCTCTCGAGGATTTGACCATAGTTTACAACCGTGAAACACTGGAGTCTGGCATTCGAGAGTCCAATTTGTCAAACAAACTTAGTTGTCTTCAAAAAGCCCATGAGGAACTTAACAGTAATCATGGGGAGCTCAACATTAAATTCCAGTTACTTTCAGAAGAGAGAACTCGGTTGTTTTCAAAAATACAAGAGCTTGAGGACAACAATTTTAAAAGAGGACAATCTGAACAGACTTTAAGTATCCTCACTCACCATGCCAAAAAGAATCCCTTTTACACAGCTAAACCCGGCCTAGGTCTGTCTGAAAACCACGTTTTAGATAAAGCACCTTCTCATCTATACAACTTTGAGGATATGGCAGCCTCCAAGCCCAAACCTGCCATAGTAGGAGGACATGTGACCGAGGAATTTGTTAGGCAGACCGTCACATACACCGAAGTCATAAACGGTGAGACCATAACCACAACCATCAGTCCAACGAACAGTACCTCTAGCAGTCCCCCCACTAGCCCTACTCCCAATAAACCAATCTTTGTTCCGGCTAGTGATCCAACCAACTCTAAACCCACCTGGGAAGGCATTAAGGCCAGAACCCCTAGAGTAGCAATGCCTCCCATCAAATACACAGACCTTAACTCAAGCTATGAGACTAGGGAAATGGTACTTTCAGAGGAGACCTTAGTTATCCCACCCGAGGATACTTCCGCAACTAAGTGTCCCGACCTAGTCAGGCTAGAAAAGGAGGTGTTTGCTCTTAGGTTAAAAGCCATGGATTTGGATGCATGTCAACATCAGATCCTGAATCTGAAGGCCATTATGTCGGAGAAAGATTCCTTGGTTCGCAATCTGGAGAAAGACTTGCTTGAGGCAAATGCCGAAAGAATTAGGCTTTCATCAGAATGTGAGACCGCAACCTCAGCTTTCACTGATTTTCAAATCAAGGTTGCGGATCTTCAGGCTCGATACATTATCCTAGATATCCACTTTGAATTTTTAAAAGAACTTGATCATGATGAACGGATAATGTATCGCCAATCTTTAACCAACCAACGGGTGTCTAACTCCATTTTAAAAAGGAAAGTGATGAATCTTGAAAATCTCTACTTTTCAGATCCAGTTGATGATAAGACTGCTCCAGTCCTCAACCATCCAATAGTCGCTCCCCAACCAAAACCTGTCTTAGATACTGGGGACTATTACTCCATAATGTCAGATGATGATGAACCCCCTAACTCACACCATAGGATAGCTGAACCCAAGATTGTCCAGGACCCAAATGTTGAATATGATATGAAGGTGTTTTTAGATGAGGATGATGATCCTTCAGGCTTTATTCCAAAGAAGCAAAAATCTGTTGTTGTCAAACCTGAGCAGTCTGCTGAGTCACGAGCTCCTATTTCTGAGAAAAGCAATCCAGAGGGTGGAAAATGTGTAGGTACTGACAAGGGCAAGTTAGTTAAGCCACACGCACCCAAAGGACTCCAGAAAAAGCATTCAAAGTCTAACGATGCTCGTAACTCAGTCAAACCCATTAAAAGTCTTGAATTTCATTCAAGTTCCTTTGAAGTGGGTGAGACATCTCAGTTACAACCAAATCTACATTTCAATTCCACTAAACCTAAATTTTCTAAAAAATCATCTGGAAAAGGTGGTAACTCCATTCCCACAAAACCGTCATCTAACTCACACCTTGCTTATCATGCAGATGCGAGGAGGAAAGATGGTGGACCGAATGTGAAGTCACCAAGAAAGGATCATCATGGGAGGAACAACTCTTTTTCTGCTTTCCCTAAGAAACACAGTCCTAGCCGTGCGGGTTTAGGCTATGTTCCACCTAGTGTAGGAAAGAATCTGAACATGTCTGTTAATTCTAATCGCAACTTGAACGATGCTTTTAATACTTTTCGCAATGACATGTGCTTTATGTTTGATAATTTCCTGCGTTATGGTGTGCCTAACTCTTTCTATGCTCCCAACTCTAATGTCAAATCCCGAAAGAGAAGGGGAAGAAAAAGAGGAAAAGGAAAATCCTCCTCGTCAGTGAAGTCTCCTCAGCCTAAGGAGAAATCCGAAAAGGGGACTTCACCGACAGATTTATCTGTATCTAACCCACAGGAACCCATTTGGCAATGGGTCCCTAAACAAGCTTAATTGTCTTGCAGGTCAGTCATGTGTGGTACTTCGACTCCGGCGCTTATAGACACATGACTGGTCAGAGATCCTTCCTTTTCGACTATGTTGAAAGGTTCGAGGGATATGTTAAAACAGCCGACAAGACGCTTAGGCCAATGGTGGGTTATGGGAAAATCACGGATGGGAAATACATCATTAAAGATGTAAGGTATGTCGAGGGATTAGGTTTCAACATGTTCAGCTCCAGCCAGTTCTGCGACAACGGATACTGGGTGAAGCAATTCCAATACGGAAGCAACGTGAATGATGAAGATAACAATGTCATTCTTAGTGCACGAAGGAATGGCAATCTTTACTCCACCGTCTTCCGTTCAATCCCTCAGACACACCCTCAGTTTGCAGCAATTTCTGATCCGAGGAATGCAATCTGTCTGCTCGCGAAGGCTTCAAAGGAGGACAGTTGGTTATGGCATCGAAGACTCTGCCATCAGAATTTCAAAGACATGAACAAGCTGGTTTCGAAAAATCTAGTCAAGGGACTACCAGAGACTCGCCTTTCCAAGGATACACTGTGTCCTGCTTGTGAACAAGGAAAGATGACGAGAAGCTCTCATCCACCGAGGATGGATACTAGTAGCAAGAGTCCCCTTGACATGATTCACATGGATCTTTGTGGACCTACCAGAACCGAGAGCTTAGCCAGAAAGAAATACATGTTAGTTCTCGTTGATGAGTTCTCTAGGTTTACATGGGTTGAATTCCTGCGAGCCAAGTCTGACGCTGCCGACCGAATCATTGCCTTCATCAAGCGAATTCAAGTTCTCTTGGGTCGCCGAGTGAAGAAGTTGAGAAGTGACAACGGAACCGAGTTTCGCAATGCAAAGTTGCAATCCTTTCTTGAAGACGTGGGAATCTCTCACAACTTCTCAGCCGTGCGCACACCACAACAAAATGGGGTAGTAGAAAGGAAGAACCGGACGTTGGTCGAAGCAGCAAGATCCATGATGGCTCATTCTGGAGTTCCTCAATCATTTTGGGCTGAAGCAGTATCAACAGCATGCTACACACAGAATCGGACTCTGATCGTCAAGCGGACCGGGAAAACCGCCTACGAGATGGTCGAACAGCGTAAGCCTAACATCGATTACTTTCGAGTCTTTGGATGTAAATGCTATGTTTTAAACGACCGGGATGATTTGGGAAAGTTTGAACCCAAGTCTGATGAGTCTATCTTCATCGGATACTCACATAACTCTAAGGCTTATAGGGTTTTCAACAAACGGACCCGAACCATCCTGGAAAGCTCAAATGTTGATTTTTCAGAAACCGAAACTTATTCTGTGGCTAGTTCAAGTAATATAAATGCAGCCTTTCCTGAACTGTTCACCGCACCACCGAGCACAGATTCTTCCACTAACTTTTCTGCTCTAGACTTCTTAGACCTCGCAGATTATGATCTACCCAACCTCACGGGTCCGATTATAGTTCCGGCTCATGCTGGTTCAACTTCTACTTCCGTGACTTCCGATGCCTTCATCACTGAGCCATCTACAAGTACATCAACAAACTCAGTGTCTCAGGAATCTACTGCGGTTTCTCCCCCTGAAATCTCTTCATCTGCCTCACCGGAACCCTTCCAAGAGCCAACTCCACAAACTGCTCTTGCTCCCATCCCAGAAGATGCTCCACTACCTTCACCTAGCTCAGCTCAGAGAACTTATGCTCAGGTAGTGTGTGAGCCCCGGTTGGAGGCATCACCGCAGAATAATCCGACGGCCGGATCGTCAAGTAGAAACCAGCAAGAGGTCCTTGCCGTGCAAGATGAGAACGACGCCACCAACAACCGACAGGCTCATGTCACTCACCCTCACACTCGCAGATGGACAAAAGATCATCCCCCTCCCAGATCATCGGGAGTCCCTCACAACCTGTAACCACTCGATCTGCAAAGCACACTGAAAATCTGATCCTATTCGGTGGGTTCTTGAGCGATTTTGAACCATCGGATGTTTGGCAAGCTCTCACCGATCCCGACTGGGTGATCGCCATGCAAGATGAGCTGGCTGAATTCGAGAGAAACAAGGTTTGGCGCTTGGTAGAACGACCATGGGGAAAGACTATCATCGGCCTCAAGTGGATACTCCGGAACAAAACCGACGAGAATAATCTCACCATCCGGAACAAAGCTCGCCTGGTCGCCAAGGGTTATCGCCAACAAGAGGGTATCGACTATGATGAGACGTACGCGCCAGTAGCCCGAATCGAAGCAATCCGAATCTTCCTTGCGTATGCTGCACACAAAAACATGACAGTCTATCAGATGGACGTCAAATGTGCCTTCTTGAATGGAGTTCTTCAAGAAGAAGTGTACGTAGAACAACCAGAAGGGTTCGTCGATTCTCGATTCCCGAATCACGTCTACATTTTGGAGAAGGCGCTTTACGGTCTCAAGCAAGCTCCGAGGGCATGGTACGAAACACTCACTGACTACTTGCTAGGAGTTGGCTACAAGAAAGGTACAATCGATCCCACTCTGTTTCTCAATAGGTCAGGTAAAGACTTAATTATCGTTCAGATATACGTGGATGACATTATCTTTGCATCCACAAAGCCTGAGATGTGCCAAGAGTTTGAGAACACCATGAAATCCCAATTCAAAATGAGCATGATGGGCGAGTTGACGTTCTTTTTAGGACTTCAAGTTCGACAACGCCTTGATGGCATTTTCATAAATCAAGCCAAATATGTTCAAGATCTTTTAAAACGATTTGATTTCGGTGGTTCAAACTCTGCGGCCACACCAATGCCCAGAAATTTTCAACTATCTGCAGATACTTCTGGTAAACCGATTGACCAGAAAACCTATCGGGCAATCATTGGTTCCCTTTTATATCTCACGGCCAGTAGACCAGATATCGTCTTTTCCACGGTGTCTGCGCTCGTTTTCAGTGTGACCCACGGGATTCACATCTGTCTGCTGTCAAGAGAATCCTTAGGTATCTGAAGGGCACACCGGATTTTGGCCTTTGGTACCCAAAGGATTCTGGTTTTGAACTAATTGCATATACAGACTCAGACCATGCAGGTTGTAAGCTAAACAAGAAAAGCACTTCTGGTGCCTGTCAATTTCTCGGGGACAAGTTGGTCAGTTGGTCATCCCGGAAGCAGAATTGCGTCTCCCTATCCACCGCGGAGGCAGAATATGTAGCCGCCGCCTGCTGCTGCTCGCAAGTTCTGTGGATGAAAACCCAACTAGCTGACTTTGGGTACACCATGCATCGAATTCCCATCTACTGCGACTCCAAAAGTGCGATTCAGATCACGGCAAATCCGGTTCAACATTCTCGGACGAAGCATATCGACATTCGATATCATTTCATCAAAGATCACGCCGAGAAAGGTAATATTGAACTATACTTTGTTGAGAGTGACTATCAGCTTGCTGATTTGTTCACCAAGCCGTTTGACGAGAAGCGTCACTTTTTCCTCCTAAGCAAGCTAGGAATGCTAGACCTCCCAGCCTGAGGTCTAGGGGAGTCGGGAGTTCTCATAGTGTATGCCTGTGTGTAGGGGGAGTCTGTAGGAACTCTGTAGATATTGCATGAATCGAGGGGGAGTACTAAGTCCGGTATTTAATGTTTGGTGTGCTCACTAACGTTCTCGGATCCACATCACCTTGGATACCATTCTTATATTCTATTTTGTAGGTGTGGATCCTCACTACGACTTCTGGTTACTTCAGATCAGAACTCGCGCAAAACCTTGTCGAGACGTACCAGGTAAGTCTCGTTTTTCGGGAGTCGAGCGCTGAACTAGTAGATTTTTGTGAACTTGAAAGTTCAGGGGGCGGTAGAGTACATGTCTTGAACTTACAAGTTCGGGGACTAACTTTGCCACTTTCTGTTTCTGGAAGTCCAGGGTCTGTTTTGAAACGTTCTAAAAATACAAGTTCAGGGACTTGATTGTAAGTTTCCCCAAACTTCAAGTCCAGGGGTGGTTTTTGCCAAATGGTGAAAGTCGGTTAAGAGAGCCAAAAGGAGAGCCAAACACAGTGTTTTTGACCCAAACACAGTGTAAGTCGGTAAAAATATAAATACCGGTTTTCAAGTTTAACTTTTCACAAATTTCAAATTTTCATCTTTTTCTCTCTGGTTTCTCACCCGAACCCACTTCGCGCTCGATTTCGATTCTCGTTCGTTTGTGCTCCGATCGTCGATCTTTTTACATATTCGGATTCCTGGTAAGTAAACGATCAACCCTTATATAGTTATAACATCTATATCTTCTGTTTTAAGGGCTGGATTGAAGCCTAAAAGTTTTAAAACTTACCCGAAACCCAAACTTCTTGGAATGGGATTTCGGGGTGTTATTTCGATCCCATTATGCTTCTAAACTTGTTATTTATCGTTCTAGATCTTTCGTAGATAGTTTAGAGTGCACAATCAGTAGTTTCTGGACGGTTTTTGAGCCTGGAATGCGAACGGTTTCGGTTTTCCGACTCGGAAAACTTGAATGTTCAAGTTTTCCGAATCGGAAAACTTGAACATTCAAGTTTTCCGCATTCAAGGACGATGACTGTTCTTGGTATTTTCCGATTCGGAAAACCAGATAAATCCGAATCGGATTATCAGGTTTTCCGAATCCGTCTTGGTCTCCGTTTTTAAGTGTATCTTTTCCGACTCGGAAAACATGGAACTACCCTTATGGGTTTCCAAGGTTTTCCGACTCGTTAGAGAGACCAAGTCTTGCCAAATTTTTTTTCTTTTAAGTGTTGAGACATTTTCCGAATCGGAAAACCATGTTTTCCGAATCGGAAAACCTACGTGTTTTTATCTCAAATTTTTCTAAGTGTAGGAGTTTCCCGATTCGGAGAATCACCTTTTCCGAATCGGAAAACTTGTCTTTTTAATCTTGTGGTATTTTTTCCTAAGTGTTGAGTTTTCCGAATCGGAAAACACTCTTTTCCGAATCGGAAAACTCCCCTCGTATAGTTTGCTCGTTTTCCGACTCGGAAAATACGAAATACTCATCATTGGGTTTTCGAGGTTTTCCGACTCGCGCTTAGTCGAGGGTATAGTCTTTTCACGTTGCATTATTTCTAACACTTAATGTCTTGCAGAAATGGCTGATCAACAACCAATTGCACCTACCTCCCCTGTCGCCAATGCTGCTGATCTCGCTCTCATCAACCCGACTGAAATCCGCGAGATCCACCAGAACAACCAGTTCGTCGACCTGGCGAACTTCACAGTCCAAGACGATGTGGTCCTCGAGATACTCCGAGCTCATCCACTTGCATACGCAATGCAAGCCACTGCTGACATCCCGATGATCTATCTGCAGCAGTTCTGGAACACTTCACGTGTCGAGAACCGGGACGGGGTGCCAACTATCATCGGCCGGGTGGACCACACTGACCTGGTCCTCACTATGGAGGATCTTCGCAGAATCCTTCGTCTGCCAGCTGCAACTCCGGAGGCCCCGTTTGACCCTCTCGTATCTGGACCTAAGCTCTTCAGCGAAGTGCTCGCTCTCGGGGTCCACTACACCGAAAACAACAGGCCGAAAGGCATCTCTCAGATCACTCAGGGAATGCTGCCCCCGATCTGGTACTCTTTCTTCAACATCCTCAATCGCACGCTCTCTTCCAAGACTCACGGCGTGGACAAGGCATCCACCCAGTTCTGGCACATCATCCATGCGGTCGCCTACGGGAGGCGGATCGACTTTGCTCAACAACTTTGGGCAGACATCCTCAATGACGTCAGAGCTGGGCCAGCACGTGCGAAACACACATCCATCCCGTGGATGCGCTTCTTTAGTCTGATCATCCGAGACCACATGACTCAGAACCGTGCTGTCCGACGCAGATCAAGCCATCTCCGCTTCGAAAGCCAGCAGATCGGCCGAGCCAACAAGAAGAATCTGAGGCCTGGTCAGGTAGAGATGCACATTCCGACAAACGTGCTCAACTTGGCAGACCGTAGGTCCATGAGTGTTAGGATGTACCGCATCTCCATAGGCTTAGAAGACACGTCTACGGACTCCTCAGAGCCGAGGAGCCCTACCCAAGACGTGCAACCCGTCCTACCTAGAAGCCGTGCCTCTGGTACGGCGGGCCAGAGCTCCAGTGGGGGAGCATCTGGCTCGGGAGTGATGAGAGTTGACGTTAGGGGAGGAGAGGGTAGAATAGTTGGTACGTCTGCCACTCCGCACACTTCTCGAGCCGGTGCATATCAGACGATGATCCAGAACCGAGCCACTCGTGCCCGCACTCCTACTGTTGTGGAGGAAACTTCTGATGCCATCCGCACATGCGAGTTCACAAGCCATTTCCAGGTGAAGCAGTACATGGGCGTCCTTCAGCAATCCCCCATCCATTCGTCATCGGAAGAGCGTAGATCGCCGACACCGCCGCAACAACCCATTGGGGAGGACGTGGAAGCTTCCCCACAAGAACAAGCACACGTCTCTCCACCATCACTTTCGGCGGCCGTCACTACTCAAGCAGCAGAACCATCCGGCGATCCTTCCGGCAATGACTCCGACGGTCACGAGTCCTCCGAGCACACTCCTACGGACCGTCGTGAGCCCGATGACGAGGCAACTGAGTCAGAACAGGTGGACTACGGATCCGACTCCGAGTTCCAACTTTCAGAACCACCGAAGGGCGGGAAGGCCCAAGTGATAGATTTGGATGAAGCCACCTCTTCCTTCAATGACGACCGAATCTCCGGCGATCCAGTAATTGCCGAGGATCTAGCGTCAGACGACCGGACCGTCGGTCGTGAGGAAGAAGGTGAGGCCGAGGTTGCTACCGGCTGGGGAAGATACGACAGCGAAGAAGAAGAGAGAGAGAGGGGAGAAAAGGAGAGAGAGAGCAGAGAAAAAGAGACCGAAGACGTTGAGGTCCAGCTAGGCGAGCCTTGGGCTCAATTAGAGGAGGCGGACGCAGAAGTAGAGCCGCACAGGTTAGAATCGGCAGTTCCTCATTCCTTGAGTCCATCCACCACAGAGGCAACCCACACTGAGACTGGGCACCCTACGGTGTCTGGTCAAGACGCTAGCCGCCAACTAGCGCACTTGCACACCCCAACCGACCACTCGACCATCTCTCAACAGATGGTCGTTTCATATTCTCACGGGGAATTAGCTCAACTTCCACCAACCACTCACTTGGAGTCTGTTGGTGTTGAAATGAGAGAGGAACCGCCCCGCCTCTCGACTTCTTTCCGTGCACCAGTAGTCCTAGAGCCCGTTACTGAGACCTTTAGGGTCATTCATTTGGATAGGACACTTTTGGATGCATCATCTGCCCGCCCATGTGGCGAGGCCGGAATGGGGAGAGTTGGTGCGTCAACGGACGCCCTTCGAGGATCCACCGGAAGCCCCGACACCGTCAACATCATACCAGCGGTGACATCGGGCCGAGAGAGCACCTCGGTAGGACTCTACTCGTCATCTGGAGCCCAAGTGGCACCAGGTTTGGCACTTCCGGGACTGGGTCCGACAGACTCGAGCAAAGTCTATAAAGATGCTCACGCAACATCGGGGCTTCTGAGCCTGACGGATTCTGGTGGAATCCCTAAAACCACCACAGTAACAACGGGACTTGTGAGTCCGACGGATTCGGACGACGTCCTAAAAGTCGTCCAAAGCAGGTTACTAGCGGTGGAGAAAGCCAACCAGGCTCGCGACGCACGGGTCGAGGCGCTTGAGAAAGCCTTGGCCGAGACGGAGAGGAAACGACTGGCCGATCTTGAGGCGTCACGCAAGCTTCAAGAAGACCGGGATGCGGAGCTCTACGAGCTCAAACGGAAGATCAAGGGCAAACACTCCGAGGCTGCCCCGTCTACTGAAGCTCCCATTCCCAGGCCATCAGAAGACGTTCTCAGGCTTGCCCCTCCGACTTCGGGCGACCTTCCTCCGATCCCAGGCTACGTCACTGAGGTGGAACACTTGATGCTGATCACTTCCTACACCACTCAGAACGACCGCCTGTCTGCCCAGGTCAGAGATCAAGAGGCCCAGATCGAGCTACTCCAGCAAAGGATTCGAGAACTGGAGGCCGTGTGTCGGTCCCAGGCTCAGCCTTCGAAGAGGAGGCATGATGACACTGATGACTCCGCACCAGGTCCTCATGAGGGGGAGGTGCAAGCTGCAAAAAGGCTTCGCACCGACCTCCAACCTGGTTCCGGATCCGGTTCGACAGCTCCAGGTTCCTCAGCTGCCCCCTCGAGTGCTCCCACAGACTCCGATGCCGCCGAGGCTCCCTATGTCGACTCTGAGACAGAAGACATTCCGGACATGGGGAGTTGGCGATATGAGCGGATCCCGGAAGGGGAGTCAGTACAGTTTCCTCAGATGACGGACACGGCTCAGATTGATGCCGTTCTCCCAGAAGCAGCGCCGACTGATCCCTTAGAGTTCCAGATTCCGGAAGCAGCCCGGAAGATCTTGCGGTCGCTCGCTCAGAGTCTCAGGATATATCAGAGGGGAGACGACATAGTCCGGGATTCTGACTACTCCAACCTCTCCGCGGCATTTGTGTTCCCACACCAGACGCTCCACGAACCGTCCACTCTACTGATCCAGAAACCGCTGCTCCTACTGTCATCCAGCTCAACTGGAACCACTCCATCATCTTTCGTCCATTCCTTGAGGAATCGTTCACCCGCATCTACCAACAAGAGAAGCTGCACGCCTGGTCCCGAAAGGTCTACTTCGGGATCTCTCACATCAAGACCAAGAGACGAAGGACATCGTACGTGCATCAGCGAATGTGCAACTGGGCCACTCATGGACGCCAGAGGATCAGACGTCGCTTTATCAAGGTAACTGCTATGCGTCCCTACAGACATGGCCATCAGTTATTCCTTGAGTATGATGTCCGCATGTACGGCACCGGTGTTCCTCGAGGTGAATTGCAGAACTGGACCTTCACGGAAGCTGATTTAGATCGGGTACATCTAGAAGACCTTCTCACGATCATCAAGTACCTCCAAGGACCGATCCTCCGACCAGAGCACTACAGAGATGGCACAGAGATACTGAAGAAATACGTCCGTCACGCAATCTCTCTCGCGAGAGTGACGGACTACCAGCTTGCCATCGAAAGCCGCCAGCCGAAGGTCAACCTGCTTAGACCAAACCTGCTCGTTCCTGGTATCGATGCCTACATTCCGTACATGCCAACCAGGATACCTGAGCATGGGGTTCTTTACATCACACAGAAGAAGAGGGAGCGCAGGTTTATGAGATTCGGCGAGCTCTCCAAGTTCTGCGATGGGACCCTTCTTTATGTCTACAATGGCATGCGGAGCAGACTACTGGCGGATCAAGTACCGAGTCGGAGAATCATAGACGGAAAAGGAAAGCTGCTGGAGGCGATGAGATTGATCGAGAGGAAGCTCAAGGAACGGTTGATGTACAGACGGGCAGAGGCTGCAATGCAGATGAGAGCGCGGATAATCGGCGAGTGGGAAGAATACCTGCAGATGTCCAAGTGGGAGCCAGCACTGGAGCTTCCACCACCTTTCTGATATCTTCACAAAGGGGGAGATTGTTGGACCCTTGTGTTGTGAAGAATCAGAAACCACTATCTTTATTATGCTTTCTAGACTAATTCAGTTAATTTCCTTTAGTTGTGAACATTTCAGCTTTTGTATGCCCTTGTTTGAGGTTTGGAACCTCAAGGGCCTTTATTGTCATTTTGTGTAACCTTCTCTTACCTATAAAAGGTAAGAGATGTTTAGGGTTTTGATTTTGATTTCATATTACCTTTTTGGGCAATTTCCTCCATTGTTAAACTTCTTCAAGCTTTTTATTGATTTCAATCACAACTCTTAGGATTTCCATCCATTTCTTATTCTATTTCATTGTTATTGGGACAACACAAAGTATCATCCATAAAGGTTCATCGACCATGACACGCACTACTAATAAACTACTCACTACTCATGATAAAAACATAAGCACAAACAAAAGTGGACATTGACATGATACCGACAGTACAACGACGAATGATCGGGGATCAATTCCCGCAGCGTATCGGCACCTTTCGTACTCTCACTTTCGTTCCTCCTCGTATCCCGTACTTCTCTCGTGTATCGAACATGTCTTAAACTGAAGGAGGAGACTGATATTTAAAGGAAACGCCCAGGGGTCATCTGGCGATCGCCAGACTGCTAGTTTGGCGACGCCAGACACTTAATTCAACCCTAATCTTTAATTCAGTCGAATCTGGCGGCGCCAGATTCAGAATCTCGCGAACGCCAAGTGTCTCCTGAGTTGACTTTGTGCATTTTTCACGTTTTCTCGCATGTTTTCGTACTTCTCCGTTCCACGGCCTCTAAATCCTACATAAACAATAATAAGCTCATTTAGTGCATGAAATGATCATAAATGGGTGAGAAATGGGGTAAAGTCATACGATTACGCGCAACCAAAACATGTATAATTTTGGTGTTATCAGTACAGTTACATGTCTGGCACAAGTGGGAGTCTATTAGGATTATGTGCAAGGCAGTAAAGTGTTAACCATGTCCAATGTTATAAGACACTAGTAGGCCACACCGCTGCACACCTAATTGAGAACATTTGTGTGTAAGAGATAATTAAGAAGAGAAAGAAATAAATAATAAGTTAATTATTTGTTAGATTAATTAATCAGTAAATTAATTAATTAAGTAATTAATTAATTAAGGAATTAATTAATAGAGATAATTATTAAGGGATTATAATCAGATTCAAACACTGCCTTATCTATATCTATAAATAAGGCTTAAGGTGATTTTTATCAGAAGGTTTTTATCCCACACAAAATTACTCTCTCTCTCTCTCAAAAACTGCCGCCGCCGGCCTCTCTCCCTCACACAACGACCGGAGTTTTTCCGATCAATCACGGTGGTCTAGCAACCCTCTCGTGTGGTGTCAGTAGCGGTGTAACCTCTGCTCGCTTTCCGGAGTTAATTCGCTTAAAGGTAAACCATCATAAAACACTCTTGATTGTGTCTGTTAGGTTTAAGTTGGATCCAGCTTTTGGGAATCGTTTTGTTATCCGCTACGCACCGTTTGTGCCTTCGGTTCCCAACATACACGACTTATGACTAAAACGTAAAAGAAGATATAGAAAAGTAAAAGACATAAAGTGAATCAATATTATAAGTCTAAGAGGGTAAACCGTAACTTTACAATTTGAATTTATTAATGAGTTTGATTAAATTAAGTTTTTCGCCCTTTTACTATTTTTGAGTAAATATATAATCGTAATATATATAGTATAGAATAAGGTAACTAGATCAAAAAATATTCAATATTAGGCTCATTTCGAAGGTATCGACGATACGATTATTGATTTGATACCTGTGGTTTACACTTTATAACGCTCTGGGTCATGGGTTCTAACTCCATTAAATTCCTTTGTTAACTGGATTTGCTATAGGGGTATTTTGGTCTTTTAATAGTTTCTTCATTTTTCATTAATATTTTTTTCTTGGGTTTGATTTTTCATCTTCTCCAATGCACTACCAGCACCATCCACCATCAACCAGCACCCACCATCCACCACCACCTACCACCATTATCACCACCCACCCACCTACCCACCATCCACCACCACTATTACCACACCAACCACCGGCCTCCCCCAACGTACATCCCCCACCATCCACCCCATCGCCTTCGACCACCCATTGTCACACCTCACCACCCACCATTTTTTTAATAGGGTTTAGTTCCCCAAAATGTATCTAACTTGTCACCTGTTGTTATTGTATATATACTATACTTCAAAAATTACCAATTAATACATCATAATACCTAAAACCTAACATTTTGATGTATCTGACCTGCTATAAAAGGTTACCAGCCGGTCACCCCCCCCCCCCTCCGGCGACTTTTCCGGCCATCCGGTCATCTTCTCCGGCAACATTCTGGCGAACACCATTTTTCCGGCCACCAGCACCATCTTTTCCGACGCCTTTTCCGGCCACCAACATCTTCTCCGGTGACTTTTCCGACCACCACCGTCTTCTTCGACAACTTTTCCGGTGACCACCATCTTCTCCTACGACTTCCCGGCAACCACCATCTTCTCCTACAACTTCCCGGCAACCACCATCTTTTCCGGCGATTTCCCAACGACCACCATTTTCTCTGGCAACGATGCTGATGATTTCGGACAATGTACAAATGTTTTCGGATTGGAGTAAGCTGGTGAATTTGCGGAAGGGTTGATGAAGGTTGCCGGAGAAGATGGTGGGTGGCGGAGATTGACGTTCCCAGAGAAGATGGTGGGTGGTGGAGATGGAGGTTGCCGGAGAAGATGGTGGGTGTCGGAGATGGAGGTTTTTGATCGTGCTAAAAGTCTCGCCGGAAAAAGATGGCTTCTTGCCGAAGGTTGCCGGAGAAGATAGGTTTTTGCCGGAAAAAGTCTCGCCGGAAAAAATCTCGCCGGAGAAGTTGACCAGGTGGCCGGAATGACCGGCTACCGGGTTTACAGGTCATTTAGTATTTAAAATGTTAGGTTTTTAGTAGTATGATGTATTAAGTGGTAATTTTTAAAATACAGTATATACAATAGCAAAAGGTGACAAGTTGGATACATTTTGGGGAACTAAACCCTTCTAATTACAACAAGTTAGCAACAAAGAAAAGCCCTAAAGAAACAATCCATGGTTTTATCTTAACCCAAATTAATGAATTTGGATTTTTAGATGAAATTTGGGGGTTTTGTTCATCACGTCTTCTCCCTCAGATCTTAATTTCTCAAAGAGAACGATTGAACGATTTATTGTTTAGGGTTTCTGAAATGGGTTCACCAAGATTGATTGACTTTTGAGAAGTGGGAGATGAAGTCAGGCGAAGATGGGTTCACCAAGAAGAGGGAGAAGGAGTGCCGAGGCTTCATCGACATGAGGATGATTGAGATTGAAAGACATGTGGACATTCGTGGAGATGCTCGTCGAAGAGAATGTCGGAAAATTAGGGTGAAGTCGTTACTGGTAGGGAGGAAACGGTGATAGGCAGTGCTATTATATACACTTGATTAGTGGAACATAACCAATTTAAATGTTTACTTTTGGCTATTTGAGCCCATTTTCCTTATGATTAATTAACAACTACTTGATTAGTGCTATTATAAACACTACTTCTTTTTATTAGAATATGGTTGATTATGTATTGAAAATATAAAGTATCTCTAATAGATTTTTTAAAATAAAGAACTATAATTCAATATCTTTAAAAATACGATGGGATCATCTCCACAGTATCTTTGTTTTGAATATTGCGACATTAATTTTATTATTCATATATTCAATACAAATTTTCTTCAATGCTATTCATTTATAAAATTCTCATTAGTAGGTATAACAAAAAATCAATTCTCTTTCATGAATAATTTTTTTTGAACAATCCTTCAAATTATGGTTATCATCTCGTCTTTTACTTTCTTCATTTTGTAGGAGGTTTTTGAAGAATTTGTTGGGGGCAAAAATCTTCAAAATATCCACTTTTAAAAAATTGTTAGAGATGCTCTAAAAAGTAAGTCTTGATGTAGATATATTTGATGAGAAAATTAGTTTATGTTGTATTTGTGGGGTGCATTTAGCTTACCTTATATTTGATTTAAAGTATGATTATTTCACATATATTTATGTTGAGTTAATTATATGACGAAACAATCTTGGAATTAAATCTAGAATTGAGAACTGGAATTTTCTTTCTTAAACATGTTGTTTTCTTTTCACCAGCTTGAATAGGAACTAATGCAACTTTTTGCATGACTTAGGTGTAATACAGGTAGCATTCATCACTATTTTATCACATCTTTCAGAGTAGTTTGGACTTTTATTTAAAGAGGGTTATTTATGAGTTTAAAGAAGGTAATAAATGACATTATTAGTTAGGTTTAACATTTTTTGTTATCCGTTTACAGTTTAGAAATCTAGCCGTTAAAAATCTTAATGAGGTGTTAGGCACCATGTGAATTTTCTTATACTAGTTTTATAAACATGTAATTATTTTTGAACATATTAGAGCACATATTATAGTTTCAATCATTTGATATCTTAATTTTGTTAATTATTGTTGAGCATATTTGGCGACTATTTGAGTCATATTTGGTATGCACAAGGAGTAGAGTAGCTTAAGAAAATGGAATTCTCTTGGGAGTGATATATTGTTGTGCCTTGAATGTGTTTCTTGAGCACATCAGACATGCATCTATTATAGGCTTTATATGACTATGTCAAAGCGGAGTAACGGTACGGTTATAAACGGTGTACAAAGTCATAGTGCTTGGAATTTGTGTTTACATTGGTGATCTTTAACTTCTTATAAACGATTATATTCACTGGTCATGAAGGTAAGTATATTTACTAGAGCTTGTAGTATAACCCCACTTTAAAAAGTACACCATTTTCAACAATGTTTCATGTTGAGAGTTCTTCCAAATAAAAGGGCAAGTTATGATACTTTTCTCACTATCTGTTTGTTTACCTCTTAATAGTTCCATTAAGAGGTAGTCTCTAAATTGCTAAGAAGTAAATCTTTTTGGCAAAAAAAAAAGTTTGTCTCTTAATAGAGTAACAGGTTTTCACTAAATTCCTAATTTTAGTGTCAGCAAGATTGTTTTAGTGTAATGGGATGTATAGATTATTAATGGAGTCAAATGTAGTTTTGATCGGGTTAGGAGGTGAAGAGTGGAAGCTTGTATCGAAAAAAAGTTTGATCATGGTTTGGTTCAAGTGGCTTTTGGTGGTATTCAACAAAACATAACTCGCGATGCGAGTTATGTGGCTCGCTACGCGAGATTCGATAACCAAAAGTGGTCGACATTTAGAAGGAATTTCGCAACGCAAAGATAGGGGCTCGCGGCACTAGTGAACCTCTTGTCGAACCTTGTAATCTTGAGGTTGGGTACTCAACGTGAGAGAATCAAGTTACAAAAGATGGAGTATTCCAATACGCAACTTGCGACACGAGGTTGAGGGATCGTGCCGCAAGTCTGACCGGATTTTGGGATGTCTCTTAATTTTGTTAATTATTCTTTGCATAACTAATTGAGGATATCTTCTATCTTTGTAAGTTATTCTCTGGATTATTTTCTTAAACCTAAAGGTATGAAATTATTATATTTAAATGAGGATTTATTCATTATTGATAATCAATTAGAAAACGAAATAATTTTCTAAACCACTAGTTGCGGATCTCCCTTCGGTGTCCTGATCAGAGATTGTTTCCTTGTCGGATTATCCCCATAATCTGAATTTCGTGTAACCGGGCATATGGACGAAATATCATATTCAGAAAGAGAATTTCGTTAAGAAGATCCATGTACTTAAAGGTTTCATAATCATATTTCTCCTCCCACTACTCGAACATTTTGTATCATGTGTATCCCTTAACCATTTAGAGCCCTGGTTTCATTTTCAAGAATTACCAAGCAACCATATTTTATTTTGCATTATATCATAAGATTTTCTTAATCATTCTAACGACTTAATTATCCAATACCTAACCATTTAGCAACTGCCAAGCAACCCTTAAAGTTGATTTAATTATTCATATAATTAAGTTTAGTATTGTAATAGACTTCAGTTGTCGATGTTTCCCATATAAACTTGTTTATATGTGTAGCTGAGAAATCCTTTTACTCGTGAATCTAATATGTACTAATTTGTCCATTTCTATTAATAGTTATTAATTTAGAAATCTAGGGTGTTACAATATCATATAACATAAGTGATGCCATTAGAGCACATCAAAAAACATTATCGATGTCTTAAAACCCCAAAACACGGCTCCAAATCTTTATGTTTACATCTTGGCATCACTAACATACTATCAACTAAAGAGCATTTGGCATCATCAAAATACTAGCAACTAAGTAGGCATTTTGGTTTATAAAATGTTTTTGTATGGAATGAAATATGTTAAAGGTATTTGACTTTGAAGGAACTTGAATGAAATGTTGTCAGGCTTGACCGTATGTTTGGTTGACAAACATTGGAATGGAATCTTTTAAAGTAATTAGAATCAGTCTGCTTAATATAGCTTTGGAATTGAAATAAAATATTAGTAAATGACCAAAATACCCTTTTTGAAAACTGATATTGAAATCCAACTACTGTGGTTTAGAACTATAGTAATGGTGGTGGTCGCCGATGGTTCAGCACAATGGTGGTCGCCGATGCTTCATATCGGTGGTGGTCGTTGATGGTTCAAAATGGTGATGGTCGCTAGTGGTTTAGATTGGTGGTGCTTGACGGTAGTTCAACACGTTGGTAATCAATGGTGCTCCAAATTGGTGGTGGTCGACGGTGGTTCAGTACATTGTGGTGGTCAGCGGTGGTTCAACATGGTGTTTCAGACCAATGGTGGTCGGTGGTGTTTTAGAATGATGGTGGTTGGCGGTGGTTTCAATCGATGTGGTCGACGATGGGAGCCGGTGGTTAAGAATAGTGGTGGTCATCGGTGGTTCAGATCAATGATGGTGCAGAACGGTGGTCGATGGTGGTAGACAATTGTTTAGAATGGTAGTGGTCACTAGTGGTTGAGAAGGGTGGTGATCGTCAGTGATTCATCTGTTGGGTTTTTGAGGGTATCCTCGGATCAAACTGACTCGAGGATTCTCTCAGATCTATCGAACCTCGCTGGTTTGATATATCTCATAGGTTAATCAAACTGATAAAACCTACGCGATCAGAAACACGCTGTTTCCGATCTAATCATGCGGAAGCGATAAAAGCTAAAAACCCATTAAAGCCTATTGATCTTTAATCGTTTATAGTTCTAAACCTAATAGTTTAGGTTAGATCAATTTACCTGGATTGCTTGATGATAGTCCACCGGTGATCGACCAACGAACGTTCTTCTAGTTGAACTTTTATGAAATCCGAACAACAAAAACTGGAATCCAACCGGGGGGGGTCGGCGCCGATGGAGAGAGAGGGAGAGAGAGGAAACTGAAAAACTGATTTTTTGCTTAAGGCTTCTTCGATTTTTCCTTAACCCATAAGCCTTATTTATATGGAGGAAAAAATACAGTTTGTATAAGATTCAGTTTCCTTTTATAATTATCTCTAATCCTTTTCCTTTTTAATTAGCTGGAAAAGAATTTGCATACGATAATTATAATTTATATATTTATCTAATATATATAAAACCTTATTAATTAATTATTATATATTTATTTATCTAATAAATATATAATATCCTAATTAATTAATAATCCTCCAACTTTGGTAATTCTGACTGAAATTACCCAACTGATTTATAATACACTATTATAAATCCTAACTCTCCATTTCGGGGTTTCATCTAACTTGTTCGACTTATAGGTCCTCACAGGTGTGACCCTCAAGTGTCTCGTAACATTGGATATATAATCACTTGGTTTGTCAACTCTGCACATAATTCCTAACAGACTCCCACTTGTGCAAGTTGGCAACACCACCTTTGACTATACGGACCTAAGGAGGCCCCTAGACAGGCACTTAGGCTGACCAGGTTACAAGAACTCTTATACCCAGACTGGTGATATAAACATTCCGTGAGGAATTGGTATCTATGAAACTACTGTTCATTGATTGGGTATATCTTGGCTTTTCCCTTTGCATCGCGATATTTCATCTGTGAGTATGAGCTTGGAAAGTGTCAACTCTAAATACTCAAGATTCTGTTTTCTTGATTATCTGACTTTCACTGATAGGTAAACGACAAAGAACTAATCAGTTCGTTTGGGCATGGCCATGCACTTCATCAGTATACTTAGTCAGTCAAGATGGGCCCAGAAATATCTCTCTTCTGAGAAGAGGTGCAAATCCCATCTTGCATATCTGCCTTTGACACCACGGCTTCCACTGAATCTAGTTACACCCTTTATAGCCACCCTGTTACGGTGTAGCGGTTGAGTGCACTAAGAATTCAGTAGTCCTCATGATAGCAAATCAGATACCTCAGGTGATAGGGACAACCACTGTGAGATTCACTTATGACTTTATTCCAAGAAGTAATCTCAACCGCGGATCACGTCCGATATTTGCTACTCTATCAAATATCTGTGCAACTTTTAGTCTACAACACTTGTAGCTGTTATTCAGCAACTGATCATAACTACCTAAAAGTTCACAATGACTTTAACACCTTATCATGCTCCCAGATTGATAAGTTGTCACGGACAGATTTTGAATGAAAACTGGAAACTAGTTTCATTCCTGGATTAATTAAAACATGCAAAATGTGAAAGTGATAAAGAAATCAATCTTGTATAGTCCATATTACACGCTGTAATAATAACAAGATTGAATGTCTTTTCTTTAATAACTTTCATAATATCTATTTAACGTTTGTTAGATACTGGTCTAAAATAAAGTATCACCTATCTTTAGTTTAAACCCTTTGATTAAAGTTTACCAATCTAATCAAAGTGATAACCAAAAACACAAGTCTGTTTACTTGTATCTGCTAATTATTGTTTTGCAAACACCTCTTAAAACAATAATTAGTCTTTTATCATATTCCGTGAACTTGGAGACCTGGACTAACTTCCAGTTCCTGAATATGTAAGACTGCAACTTTCCTTAGTTGCTGTGTAGATGAATGATTTCTACCTGAAATCTGATTCCATTTGCAATACTGGCAAATCTACTGGAATCCTATATTTTAATCCAACACTTTAATTATTGATTTTGAAGTCAGTCATGACCTTTGTTTCAAGGGTTTTGAAACCTTTATCCTTTTGACTAAAAGGGTAAATTATATCTTATGAATTCTTATCCTACCTGGATTATGAATTCCGAGATATATCAATAATTGCATCTTTTATTCTTTATCTCAGTCTAGATAGGGAATAAATTGGGCTCCCACTTACTTATATAAAAACTAACTATTACTCAAAATTTTTACTATTGACTTAGTCAAAACTTTGATTAGTCAATCCTAATTTCAAGTAATGAACCTTGAGAATTTCCCTTTATGAAACTTAACTGGATTTGGTCAAATCCTAATTCCAGATCTTGGAATCTTTCTAGTTTCATAAATACTGTTATTAACGCCATCTAAGTTAATATCCTAAATTCTCCTTTCAAAACATTTGAATAAAACTTGATCAAACTTGATTACTTAATTCTGAGAATTTCCTTTTATAAAACTTAACTGGATTTGTTCAAATCCTAATTCCAGAACTTGGAATCTTTCTAGTTTTATAAATACTGTTATTAACGCTATCTGAGTTAATATCCTAAATTCTCCCTTTTTGATCACAAAACTATCATTCATAAATGTTTTATTCTCAAAACACATTCCTATAGAATCTCGTGTGTTTTGATAGTTTTTATACAAATCACTTCAATTTAATAGATTTTATTGAAGTAACTATAACAGGCAACAACTAGGATCATACAAATTCAAGAACACTAAGCACAATCAGATATGTCAAGACAGCAATTTTGAAAATAAAATTATAAATCCAAAATATAATTATTCCCAAAAAACTGTTTAAAACATAAATCAAAATAACTGTTTTAAAACCATAATCTCAAAAAGTCTTGACTTATATCGAAAAACTTGTACTTCTGATCCTCAGCAACTTCTGGGCACTTCACTTCATTTCTGACCTCCTGCAATAATCATTTGCTCTAGGTGTCAGTATACTTGTAAACCAACAAGTAAGAAGTGACAAGACAAAGCAATCATAAATTTTCTGAGGTTTACATACCTGCTTCATGACGCTTAGGGCAGTTTTGCCTCCAATGACCGATCTCATTGCATATGAAGCAGCGATTCTCGGTCCTAGCTTTGTTTGGCTTAACCTTCTTGCCCTTGCCCTTGCCCTTGCCTTTCTTGGGTGCACTCTGGATGGCCTGGACTGGTCCTTTTCCTTTACTGGTGCTAGCTTGCCCATTCTTCTTTTTAACCCCTCCGTCTTTCACCATCAAGACATCCTTGGTCTTGTTCTTGTTCCCCATATTCAGTTCAGCTGTCTTAAGCATGGAGTGCAACTCTGCTATTGTTTTCTCCATGTTATTCATATTATAATTGACTACGAAGGGCCTGTAGTCTTCTGACAGTGAATTGAGTATGGTGTCTGTTGCTAGCTGCAACGGAACAGGATGACCAAGCCTCTCCAGATGATCTAAGTGCCGTTTCATTTTCATGACATGGTCACTTACTGATGTCCCTTTTACCATCTTGCACTCATTGAATGCTTTGGTGGCATCGTAGCGTTCTGTACGAGCCTGAGTCTGAAACATGTCCCTCAGCTGGCGGATCATGTCATAAGCTTTTGTATTTATGAGCCCTGCTTGCAGATCTGGGCTCATAGTTGCTAGCATCAGACAGGCGACATCAAGGAGATCATCCGAGTGCTTCTTGTGGGCATTTCTGGCAGCAGCCGGAGCGTTTGCCGGAGGTGCCTCCCCAAGTGACTCTTCAAGCACATACCATTTTCTCTCATGTCTGAGCACAATCATCAGATTGCGCTCCCAGTCGAGAAAGTTAGAGCCGGTCAACTTATCCTTCTCTAGGATAGAGCGGAGGGAAAGATTGTTAGTGCTGGTAACAGTGCTTGCCATCTACACAAAATAAAACTTTTGGTCTTAGCAACTGTAAATAGACTAATTTCCAATAAAATATCAATAAACCCTTAAATGATCAATTTATTGGACTAGGATCCTTATTTCATACGTCCTAATGTGCGTAATGTTCTTGCTCCACCAGACCCGTATTTATTTCGGTAGGTAAGGACTTTTACCAATCATGTCTAGCTGACATGACTCCTAGATCTTTTCGGGACCATGGCAACTACCTGTGCATGTTTTAGTCCCTCTAAGTGCTTTTTGGCCCGGTACCACCCGGTGAACATTATAGTACCAAAACAGATCTCACCATTTTGGGGACCTGATCACTATACTCTGGCCGGTACCACCCGGAGATAATTCGCAGAGTTATGTAACCCCTTCAGCTTCAGTTTGAACACAGACGTTGAATGTGTGATCACTTACAACGCCTATGTACTTTACGCCGAAGGTGCCCCTAAATGGGTTGCACTACTGATCTATGATTTTCGGGGTTTTGAAAAACTTTACTTCCAGGATTTTGAAAAACTGATTGTTATAAAGGCTACTTATGTTTTAAACTAACTGTTTCAAACATACTTGTAATTTTAAAACCAACTGTTCTAAAATTACTTGCTAATTAAAACTAACTGTTTTAACAGCACACCTAGTTGATTAAAACTAACTGTTTTTGTCAACTTGCCTTTTACATAAAACAATCATCTATAGGTTTTTAAATCAAAAACTATCGTTTTAACGAAACTAAAACCTATATTCCTTTTGTGATATAAACTAGTTTTAAAGTAACAACTCTATTTAAAACTACTGACATGCAAGATATCACAAATAATCAATCAACCATGCAATTAAACAATAATTAATCACATAGTACCTAATTATAGTTTTTGCCAACGTTTCCTAGGGACCAATAATGACCTATTCTACTAAAAGCTTCAAAACTCGCGTAGCTCCCACTGGCCTCGCCATGTTTTGTTAGTATTCCGGTAGAATGAAGAATCTTAGTAGCTCCCACTGGCCTCGTCATCCCGAAAGAAGGAAAAATTTCTATCCTAAGGTCATTATTACATAAGGGGTTGTAAATGGCACGCAGGCCTCCCCGCAAATATGTCAAGGGTCTAGGTTGGCAAAATACTATAATAGATATATATGTAAAATCAAACTGAAATCCATATATCGAGCTCAAGCAATTACGTAAATATATATGCAATATAATAAAAGCAATCTTATAATTACGAGTAATAAACTGGATCCGTTAAAATTATTTTGTTTCAATTGTCGCAAAACTTGGTTTTACAATTGATTCGAAAAACAAAACTGTCTTACAAATCAAAAAAAATGGTTTTTACGTAAAACTGAGGTTTAAATCCTATTTTACTAAACTAAAACCATTTTACCCAAAAATTAACCTTTTACCCAAAAATTATTTCAAATAGGTTTTATCGACCCAATTTATAAAATACTGGCTTATTCGAAAAATCAGATAAAATTTTAATTTTCATAAAAGATTAATTAAAACCTGGTTTGAATAAATTTTATCAGATAGAAAATAATTTTGGATAAGAAATCCTTAAAACCAAACTAGTTCCTTTTGGGCCATAACTTGGTCCAAAGAGTTGGGCATTGGGCCTGATTACCAAACTAGGCCCACACTAACGAAAAACCCTAGTGCTTTCATGATGGCGAAGGTAAACGACCACCGCTACCAACCGGAGCTTGACAATGATGGTAATCGGCCATCGCCGTTGTCGATCCGTTCTTTGGAAAAACAAATACCAAATCGACACCACCATCGGCCGCGGCTGTCGATCACTTCCGATCTGGTTGTGATCGACTAACGCCGCCGCCACGCCCCACAGTTGTGCGGTGTTACCACCATGCGCCTCTACCACCGACTGGTGGTTCGGTATGGATTCGGTCACCGGTGTGTAGCCAACTGATACTACCACCACCATCCATCGCCGTTCTGCGCTGTCGATCACCACCAATCTGGTGGCGATCCGATTGGCGATCGTGATCAACGCCGCCACCACCAACACGGTGGTTTTGGCCATCGACGGTTTAAACGGCATCTGCCGCCACCGCATTGCGCGGTTGTGAGCAATCCGCAACCTGGCCATAGCCGGGTGCGGTGTGGACTGTCCACCAATTGCCACCGTCACCATCGCCTAGGCACGGCCTATTGCGGCAGCCGGCGAATGGTTCGGTTTGATTCGGTCACCACTACCATCAACGCGGCTGCCAAACTTGGCCATGCCGCCGCCGATTGCCACCGATCTGGTTATTGGCCGGTGATTGAAACAAAAAACAGCCACCGCCGCCGCCCGGCGAGGCCGCAAGGCAGCCGGCGGACGGCTTGGTGGTTTGTGGTTCGTCCGGCAACGACGGCCACAGCCGCCGCCACCACCACGTTTCAACCGCCCCTGCTACCGCAACACCACCACTGCCCAATCAGGGCTTGCGGTGGTTGGTTTGATTATTGCGAAGCCATCACCGCCGTTCACTATTGCCGCCATGGTGTGATTCGGTGATCACGGTGGCCAGCCGCAACCACCACGCTGGTGGTGCGGTGGTGATGTGATAACGTAGTCATCATCAATCCGGTTGTGGTTTTTCCGGGTTTTTCGTACGGATAACAACTTAATACAAAAATCTAATAATAAATAAACTCAATAAAAATCATATTTTTTAAACTTGATACGCAAGAAACAATAATATTTAACGGATCACGCATAAACAGATAAACTGATAAGACTAAAACGATTTTAACCATGGCTCTGATACCACTGTTGGGTTTTTGAGGGTATCCTCGGATCAAACTGACTCGAGGATTCTCTCAGATCTATCGAACCTCGCTGGTTTGATATATCTCATAGGTTAATCAAACTGATAAAACCTACGCGATCAGAAACACGCTGTTTCCGATCTCATCATGCGGAAGCGATAAAAGCTAAAAACCCATTAAAGCCTATTGATCTTTAATCGTTTATAGTTCTAAACCTAATAGTTTAGGTTAGATCAATTTACCTGGATTGCTTGATGATAGTCCACCGGTGATCGACCAACGAACGTTCTTCTAGTTGAACTTTTATGAAATCCGAACAACAAAAACTGGAATCCAACCGGGGGGGTCGGCGCCGATGGAGAGAGAGGGAGAGAGAGGAAACTGAAAAACTGATTTTTGGCTTAAGGCTTCTTCGATTTTTCCTTAACCCATAAGCCTTATTTATATGGAGGAAAAAATACAGTTTGTATAAGATTCAGTTTCCTTTTATAATTATCTCTAATCCTTTTCCTTTTTAATTAGCTAGAAAAGAATTTGCATACGATAATTATAATTTATATATTTATCTAATATATATAAAACCTTATTAATTAATTATTATATATTTATTTATCTAATAAATATATAATATCCTAATTAATTAATAATCCTCCAACTTTGGTAATTCTGACTGAAATTACCCAACTGATTTATAATACACTATTATAAATCCTAACTCTCCATTTTGGGGTTTCATCTAACTTGTTCGACTTATAGGTCCTCACAGGTGTGACCCTCAAGTGTCTCGTAACATTGGATATATAATCACTTGGTTTGTCAACTCTGCACATAATTCCTAACATCATCTTGGTAGTTGTCGGTGGTGGTCGACGGCTGTTCAGGTCGATGTTGGTCACGGTGGTCGGTGGTGGTTTAGGTTGGTGTTGGTCGCCGATGGTTCAGGTCAGTGGTGGTTTAACACGATGGTGGTCACTAGTGGTTGAGACGGTGTTGGTCGTCGATCGGTTGTTGAGAACTGTAATGGTCGTTTGTGGTTAGTAAATCCGATTGGGAAGATAAGGATAGTTTTGTCGTTTTAAGTAAATGGGATGGAATGGATTTGAATTTCTTCTCAGTTGTTATGGAACAATCCAAATTCACAAATGGTGGAATTTGTAGAATTCAATTTCATTCAAAAGATAAGCCACACGCTTGAACGGAATTTGCTAAATGAAATTAGTCATCCCAATTTATTCAGATTGTATTGAAATTATGCAAACCAAAAACCCCTAAATATCTAACATTGCTACCGCTTAGTACTAATTTTGGCAATATCATGATTGTATTTTTATAAATCATAAGGGAATCTAAAATTTCAACATGCAAGTCTTCATACCAACAATAAGGTATCAAATTTGTCAAAACTCTAATATTGGATTTGAAGATAACTTGTTTTCTAAAGTTCGTCATTCGTTTTAACTATTTAAATACGTTTAAAATTTAAAAAAAAAAATTACATGATTTTATACTTATGTTGATCAAAGTAACATATTTTTTGATCAAAGAAATTTCGTAATGATGATCAAGATGATAAATTATATCTTGCATCATCACCAATTCACCGTATCATATTTACATTGTATAACTTTGTGTTGCTCAAAGTGATATCTTTCTTTGACTGTGACACTCACCAAACCTTTTGACCAAGTCAAAATTAAATAATTATAAGAGTTATTTACATTTTTAGTCCTTGTGGTTTGATGGTTTTAACATTTTGGGTCTATTTTTAAAATAATTATTGATTTGGTACATGTGGTTTACACTTTATAACGCTCGGGGTCCATAAGTTCTAACTCCATTAAATTTCTTTGTTAACTGGATTTCTATAGGGGTATCTTGGTCTTTTAATAGTTTCTTCATTTTTTATTAATATTTTTTTTGGGTTTGAGTTTTCATCTTTTCCAATGCACTACCACCACCATCCACCATCAACCAACACCCACCATCCACCACCACTATTACCACCCCAACCACCGGCCTCCCCCATCGTACATCCTCCACCATCCACCCCCATCACCTTCGACCACCCATCGTCACACATCACCACTCACCATTTTTAATTACAACAAGTCAGCAACAAAGAAAGGCCCTAAATAAACAATCCATGGTTTTATCCTAACCCAGATTAATGAATTTGGATTTCTAGATGAAATTTGGGGGTTTTGTTCATCACGTCTTCTCCCTCATATCTTAATTTCTCAAAGAGACCGATCGAACGATTTATGGTTTAAGGTTTCTGAAATGAGTTCACCAAGATTGAACTACTTTTGAGAAGTGGGAGATGAAGTCAGGGGTAGATGGGTTCACCAAAGGAGTGTCGAGGCTTCATCAGCGTGAGGATGATTGAGATTGAGGGAGACTCCTGGAGATTCGTGGAGATGCTCGTCGGAGAGGATGTTGGAAAACTAGGGTGAAGTCGTTGCTGGTAGGGAGGAAACGGTGATAGGCAGTGCTTGGAGGGCATCGAGGCGGTGGTGGCAGAGGACGGTGGTGGCGGAGAGAGAAGACGAGGACGACACCGACGAAGGGTGCCGTAGCCGGTGAGGGTCACTGAGGCATTCTGATTTATGTGGCGGTGATGCGTGAGATTCATGATATTATACTATATATACAGTATAATATTTATAATAATATATTATTATTTTTATATAACAGTAAATTACACTTTTGATTCCTATGATTTTTAATTGAAAATAAGAACATAAATGAAATGACCAAAATACCCATGTAATTACCTTACTTAACAAAACTTTTTAACGGAGTTAGAACTCATTAACCCAGAGCGTTATAAAGTGTATACCACATGTACCAAATCCATAATTATTTTTTAAAATAGATCCAAAGTATTAAAACCACCAAATCACAGGGACCAAATGTAATTAACTTTAATTATAAAGACTTGTTGGTCAAAATATTACATAAAATTCAACAAAAATATATGGCCAAATAAATCATAACACTTCTTTTTGAATTGTCTCTGCTCGTAAATAAGAGGCTACGTATTTTCTTTGTTAAAATTATGTCATCTAATATTTGGAGAACCAAAATCTAAAATTTTTTACAAAAGAAAATCATTTCACTCCAACATATTCTCTATTTTACGAATAGAATCATTGCTTAAATTATTAAAATATTACATATATGTACTAAAATATTATTTCTTTCTCATCAATGAATTCTTATTGGTACATAATAATAATAAAAAAACATTTTTTCTCTCATGATAATCATTTTTGGAGATTTTGAGAGTTTTCTTAAAAATTTGGAGATTTTTGTACTCTATCTCCTACTTTCTCTCCATGTTGGAAAAAGTTTTGAAGAATCTGTTGGAGCCGAAAAATATGTAAAATCTCTATTTTTTTCCATTTTAAAGAAGTTGTTGGTGATACTCTAACCACCCATTATTTCAAAAAAAAAAGTTAATAAAGTTATGGGCGAAAAGAATTTGTTAAAAATAAAATAAAATACAGAATTATTTACCTAACGAATCTTTTATCCTATGTTGAGATGATTGAAGCCTGATTCTATGGATTTTAATAAACATTCTTTTAATATAATGCCAAAATCTTGGCTATTTAAAAAATAGTAGTCATCACACATGTTTTGGGACATTTGTTTAAATATTATTTATTCCTAAGATATAGTTTCGTATGGCATTTAATAGTTTCATTGGAAGCAAGGTTTTTTTTAACGGTAGATGACTCACATGTACTTCTTGATACGAAATCGACGAGGTATTTAGGATCTATATTGGCATCCGATTAGTCTTTGGTAACTATGGACCGTCCCGAAAGTTAAACCATGATCAGGACATTACCACATGCTCACTCGGCCTATGTATCGAATCCGGGTAGACACAGATGTTCTTCAGTGCCCCTCTTAAGAATGTTACCGACCACTAGGCTATTAATGTTTTAAAATGTTTTAATATATTGCAAAAGGAAAATCTATATGTTAAGTTAATGGGTTTTAATGTTTAATAAAAATATTTAATGGGTTTTTAGGTTTATAAATAATGAGCTATATATCTTACGGAAATGAAATTGAATGACAAGTTCTATACTTTTGAGGCAATAATAAGTTATTAAAAGATTAAAATGGTACTGTTAAATAACTTTATATGAATCAAGAAGCAAATAAAATCATCTTACTAACGTTTTTATAAATAGTTCTTGAAAAATATAAATAATTATCTAAAAGCCATGTTTTATTTGGTTTAAAATCAAATAAGAGAACTTAAACCGAATCTATAACTTTTATATAATTAAACCAGCTTAGTTCGATTGTATTTTTCTTGATAACCCAATAGAACTTAAATCCCAAAAATTGAAAAACATATTTATATCATTTATCAAACAAACTAAAACTTTGATTTTAAAAATATACGTATAATATTAAAGTACAAACAAATGAAATTAACTAATAATATAGATGAGATTAGGTCAACAAGATTTTTGTTTGATACAACAACACAATTATATATCTATATATATATATATATATAGGGTTAGGTTCAAATGAGAACTCAATTTTGGTTGTGAACGTAAGAACCACTAAAATCACGCCACGTGTCAATATTCATTTTAAACATCATGCATTATTCAGAGTGAATAAGGCTTAGGATTCTTTATTCACTCTGAATAATGCATGATATTCAAAGTGAATATTGTCACATGAAGCAATTTTAATGGCCCCTCACGTTCACAATGAAAAATGAGTTTTCATTTGAACTTTCCTCTCACTATATGAGAGAGAGAGAGAGAGAGAAGAGAGAGGAAAGTTCAAATGTGAACTTATTTTTCATTGTGAACATGAGGATCTACAAAATCGCGTCACGTGGCAATCTGAATTGGCGTCTAAGCTTTATTCATACTGAATAAAGCTTTATTTATTCAGTCTTAATAAAGCATGAATATTCAGATTGAATATTGCCACATGACGCAATACTATTGGTCCTCACGTTCACAATGAAAAAGGAGTTCACATTTGATCCTGATCCTATATATATAAAATTAAGGTCAGGTTTATGGAAAACCTTAAAAAAGGGATAATTGAGGAGTACCGTCATAGTCCTCTATTTGAACTGCATACAGTTGTATATAAAACGTAAATTGTTATATGTACACATGCGTATACATAATACAATTGTGCATTAAAAAACAACTTAATTTATTGCAATGCATAAGCATATAAGGTCTAAATAAAGGATTACGAGAATGTTCTTCAATTTATTTTTTTCTTTTTGAGATTTTCTATTGAACCTCCCTCTATAAAATCAAATCTCGTTACTTTTTTTTTTGAACGGCAAAGAAAATCAAATCTCACTTACATAGTTATTTATTCTTATATATTTTTGTAATTTCTAGCATCTTGCTAGTTTTTAAATATATTATCGTTCTAAAAAAAATTATTCTTATATATTTAATATATAGATCACATACACACAACACAAAACACATAAAACCGGGTGACCAATTGTGAATGCAAAGTGAGTATCCACATATACTAAACTCTTTGTGATTATCCGTACCGTACAACACATAAAACTTTTTTTTTGGAAGAGGTATCCCAGACCACATTGGGCCCAGACTAATCCTCGGCAATTTTGGACCGAAGCCCGACTGCTAAAGCATGCAGCCCGGGGTCGAAGCCCCCGTACCTCCAGAATGCGTCCCCCAAGGCTTGAACTCGGGTTCACCACTATGTAGTGCCCAAGCCTTACCACTAGGCTAACACTCCTTTGGTTACAACACATAAAACTTGCGTGGATAATTGTGAAAACACCATGACTAAGGGGCTGTTTACCAAATCTTGTCTGTCTGTCTGTATGGATAAATTTGTCTGTCTGGATAAATTTGTCTGTATGGATAAATTGGTGCTGGTGTTTACCTTTTTGTCTGAATGAACAGTCTGAATGTCAAAAATGACCAATTTACCCCTGTCTATGAATTATAGCTGTTTTATATATTGTTGTTTATTTATTAAACAAAATTATATATCTGAAAAACAAAAATTCAAAATATAAAGTCATTAATATAAATCCAAAATTGAAAACATAAATTGGTTACAATTATTCAATGTTTTAAAAATTGATTTTCAGTTGTATTCATCCTCATTTCCACCTGTATTCTTTCCACCTGTTATGTAGAGAATCAAGAATATGCTTTTCAGTTTTCAATATCATATTCCCCCACCCACTTCTCTCTCCCATTAATCATATTCTCCCTTTTACACACAAACACACATACACATCTGTACTCTCTCTCTCTCTCATACGCACCTCCACCGGCCTTCCTCCTCGCACCGGCCTTCCTCCTCGCAGCTTCAATTCCTTTGCAACACGGGTGGCCGACGAACAAGGGCTGACCGGCGATCGGTGTGGGACGGCGCAAGGGATGTGAGACGGCGGCGATCAGCCTCGGCAGCCGGCGACGACGATTCCACCGCTCCGGTCGACGTCACTCCGCTCCCTCAATCTCGATTCGATGAAGTCGTTGTTTTGGCGCAGAAGAAGGCTTAGGAAGGGGGCTAGGGGTATGTGTGTCTTTTTTTTTGGCTTAATGGGGACAACAGCCCCTTCTCAGCTGTGCGATTAAGACGTTTTCTGAGTGAATAAGCCACAAGTAAACAACCAAAGGAGCTGAGCGAATAAGCCACTCAGACCATTAAGCCCCATTAAGCTGTTAGTAAACAGACCCTAAGGCTACCTGTACCCAACCCACTCACTTTTTTAATGTCACATCAGCTGACACGTCAGCTTTTTCCCAACCCTCTCTTTACCCTCTCATAACCCTCTACAACACACACCCAACCCTCTCAACCCTCTCACACAACACACACGCAAACACAGCGGCTTCATCGACTTCATGCAACCGCCAAGCCCGCCAACCCGCCGATTTTGGTTGTGAAGCACCCAACCCGCCGGCTTTATTTAATGCTGGCGGCTTCACCCGCCAGCAACCCAAACCACCGGTGCGGGTGGCCTAATAATCATGTCGAAGCTCTTTCCTCTTGGTTCCGTTTTGCTATTAAAAAAACTAAGGCTGTGTTTGGTAAAATAGTTCATAAACTAGCTGATAGCTGATAAATTAGTTATTATAAACTAAGATTATATTTAGCAACATCTAGCTTATGAATATGTAAAATAACCAAAAAAAAACATATTAAATAAATAATCAATTACAAATATTTTATAATATAGATGTAATTAAAATAAATTTCTAAAGACATAATATGTTAATTACTACAACCAATATACTAAATAACATAATTTATTGATTGAAAGAATATAAAATTGATTATTAAATATACTATTAATTTAGAATTTGTTAGAACAAATTTTAGAAAAAATTTTACATTAATTTTGGTTAAAGTAACTATTAGATAGAATAAAAATAAAATTGATCAATTTCACAATCCTAAGTAATTAGTATTTTTAGAAAAATATTATTAAGAATTAGATTAAAAATTTTATTAAAATATTTATCATGTTTTAATTATATATCAAAAAATTAATTTTTAATTATATGTAACTTATATAGACATTTTAAAGATTGTTATATTTGTTTTTTTATAACGGAACATATTAATTTATAATTGACATAATTAATAACATTTAAAAATAATTGATAATTGTAATTATTTCATAATGTATAACTTAATTTATTAGTAATTTTATGATTAATTTAATTGCTATAAGTTAATCTATATTAACAAATAATATTTATTAATAATAAAATATTAATGCTCAATAACAATTAATATTTATTTCAATAAGCTACCTTATGTCAATTCAAGCATGTACCCTAACTTATAAGGTAGTTTATTTTTCCCATACAAAGAGTAAAACTTCCTACTTGTGAACGTATATATTTGAATCTTGTGTCCACGAGCTGACCAAAACTAAAACTAGACCTATCAGTATGAACACCATAGTTTGGTTACATGACTAATTAACCATCAAGAAAAGCAATCTAGCGGGTACGATAAGCTCTGCTTTTAGCAAATCTACAAAAATAGTACTATGAAACCAAAAAGAAAGCTTTATAGTATATATCTTTGTCATTCGCTCTGGAAAGCCCTTTTTATCTTCTTAATCATATATAGTCAAACAAGGTAAAACTATACCTACTACTGTGAATCCGGTTCGCTTCGTTAGGTTTTACAACAATGGTCGCTGGCCTAAACGAGCTTTTGTTTTACCCGATTCTAAGAATGTGTGTTGTGAACATCTTTAAATAACAAATTTAACCACCACAATAATTGCACAGTCATCATGGAAAGTAATATTAACCAATTTTACATGTGTGTGAGAGAGAGGAGAGAGAGAAAGAGAAAATATGTCATTTTAAAAACAGATTTCCAATACAAATGAGGGACTACCGAGATAACAACATATGTCTTCATTCATCATAACTATTAACATGACAACTTTCAAATATTATACCAATTATAATTAGTGATTTTTATTTATTTATTAAATATTGAGGTTTAGAATAAACATAGAATTCAAAAGACTTCTAGAATTTAATTTAAAATGAGAAAAGAAAATTAATAAAATGGTCCTGTGATGAGTCAAAAGCTGTTGTGGCCATTCGCCAAACACGAATGAATGATTTGAGATGCGAATTCCTTCACGGCTACTCCCCGAAATACCCATTTAACCATTTTTACCATATTTACATTATCGGTCCCTACAATATAACATTACTTGTTATATCATCCCTATCATCTACCTCCTGAACAATAAACAACTATAGTCATTCAGTTTTGTTAATTCAACTTTTTACCCCTTATATTTCTTTGCAATTGGCTGTCTTGACGCAGTAAAGTATTAAAATCTCGTTTACATAGCAACAATACTTGTTACATTTACTATTTATCTAGCGGCGGATCCAAAACTTTTGTTAACGTTTTCTTTTTAAGAGTATCCAAGGCTTTGCCCCGACTAATCCCAGCAAGGTTCATCGACAGCTAAAAGCATGCTACTGTGAGTTAATCCCTAGTGACTACATCTGGAAGAGCCTGGATTCGAACCTGTGGTAGAAGAGTTAACAAGTCACTTCCCCCACGTGCCTTAACTAGTACGCTACAGTCTTGTGGTTAAGTTTTTATAACGTTTGTTCATTCATAAAGAAAAAAATAAGAGCGAGTATAAAATCCAACAACTATTATACAAGATTTAACATGCTATTTCGTCCAAAATAAGTGTCTATAATTCTATTTTAGATTGTTTTAAGATTACTTAATGTAATCAAGTTTGAAATTTGGCGATATTATGGTTGAATGGTTAAAATCGAAATATAGTAAAATTTGTTGTTATTTATTATAGGGTGGATTACGTTCTAGGTCCCTATGTTCTCTAATTCTCTTCATAATTAAAAGTGAAGTCCTTAAAATTACGTTTATTTTTTATGGTCATGATCTTTATGGTTTAATCTGTTAAAATTATTCAGCTGACATAGGGAATTTAAGTTCTTTTGCCTTGCGTTACAAATTTAGTAATTCGTGCTTTAAGTTATTGTCCTTGTTTATTTCTCATATGAGGTAAAAAGGCATTTTAACAAAATGAAAATGAACTTGATCCCAACCAAACTAAACCCTAGAACATATTTCTTTCCCCTCTCTCTTTCTCTCTCTCTCTCTCTCTCTCTCTCTCTCTCTCTAAAGTACACCCTAAAATAGGAACTACTATGGACCCTATAGCTTTAATCCCATCCCAAACACAAGTGTGGTGGCAGCTCTTCAAAGGCATTCATGAGCATAAATGACATGATTGGACTGGACTACAAAAGAGTACATGCCTAGATAAGTTGGTTGTCCGATGTTTAGTACGACCGTATGATTAGGACATGATAGAGCAATTTTGTCAGCATTTTATCCGGTATATAATGCAAAATAGGACAAAAATGTTAAAATGACTATATTTCCCCTAAATGTTATTTAATGGTTTCTATACATCATATAATAGTTATAAAAGGCATGAAGTAACATTTGATAATTTAAATAATCAACATTCTTACATAATATTCATACCCATTTATACATACATACACATATGTACATGAATGCCTACATAAGGAACTCAATTTTTACAAGTAAAAACCTATGTTCTATTTGCTGATGGAGGTTGTTTCAACGATAATGGTGGTTGCAGCTACAACGTTGATTGGAAGAGGTGGTGGTGGTTGAGTGAAAGGTGGTGGTGGCCGATATTGTGGTTACCAATAGGGGAATAGGAGGTAGTGGTTATGGAGGAGGTTGGGGTGGTAGTGGTTGTAATGGTAGGCGGATAAGAGGTAGTGGTTGTGGAGGAGGTTGGAGTGGTTGTGGTTGTAATGGTAAGCGGATAGGAGGTTGGGGTTGTAGTGGTTGAGTGGTAGGCAGCTGGCAGAAAGATTGATGTGGAGAAATTAGCGGTTGCAAATTTGGTTGACGATGGTGGTGTTGGACGCATATGTGGTAGTGCCAATGGTGGTGGAAATGGAGGTGATGGAGGGCAGTGGTAGTGGTAGATCATTGCGGTTTTGAGAAGGTGGCCAACAATGGGTGATGGTGGTACTATATAACCAAATAACCTATTATAGTTATATTAAACTAATGTATCCCATCATTTGATTTTTGTTTCACTATATTTGGTGGAACCAAAGAGAAAAGTAAAATTCCTTTTGTCCCATCTGTCTCACTCGATCTTAGTTCCAATACAAGTTCTATGTCTCAACAAACATGGAATGATAAAATTTTGACTTGTTTCACGGTGTGTCAAACGTGGAATAGTAATTTTTTATCCTATGATTAACTATCTAGTCTCGTGTACCAATGCTGCCAAATAGATGAGAATCATAGGAAAAAGGATGAAGAGAATCAAGAGATGAAGGAACTGTGAAGGACAAAAAAATAGGTTTTCTTCATTATGGTTTCTAGAAAGATTCATTTATAAGTAAGCTATTTTTTATGATTTGTTTGTCAAGATTCATTTTTTTTAAAGAAACCATTTAAGACCAAAACTAACAACAAGGTTTATCGTGACTAAGGAGGCGGGCTTTCAAGGATAAAATATATGCATGCTCTTGTCTGTCTGAATTCGTTTCTTTAAAGAAACCACTTGAGACCACACTTAGGATGTAGTTATTTCTTAGCTTTTGGTTATCTGCAACGTTTGTCAGAATTTGTTTACTTGAAGAAACATTTGAGAGCATATATGAGAACGAGGGTTGTCAGAATTTTTTATTTGCCAGAATTTGTTTACTTGAAGAAACCATTTGAGAGCATATATGAGAACGAAGGTTGTTAGAATTTTTTTTATTTGTCAGAATTTGTACCACTGATTTCTTGAATAGATTTGTACAAATTTATTTGTTTATGATAATGACGTGGTGCTCGTTTCATTGATGTTTTATGGTGCATATATATTTTTTAAAATTTTAATGTGCGTAGTTGATATTCTTATGTTCTTATTGTTCAAAGGTTTAGAATTAGGGTTCTTGATAGTTCTTTCAGCTGAGGAGAAAAACCGAGGCAGGAAGAAACAAGGGTGAAATATGTTTTGCCCTCAAGTAAGACATACATGTCTTATGTAACAAATTTCTATAATGGTAGTAATCAGAGGGACCACAAATGTAATAAATTGATTACCATATGAACCAAAATCATAATAAACAGATTTTAGGGATTTATTGTTTTCGCCAAAAAATAGAGACCAAAAATGTAACTCACTCTTTATTAAACTTTGACCTTTTTTAAGGGTATCCTAGGCTATAACTAAACTAATCCGATAATTTATGACTCTAAGACATGAGCCCCTGATAACTCAGTGGCCACAATTGTTGCGTACGCCTAGATTCAAACCTGGCAGATGGGATATTCCACTACATCCTACAGGGCCTCAAGTCCTCAACCAGTACGCCACAACCCTTGTAGTTTTTTTTTTTTTTACCTTTTATGACAAAATGAATTTTTATTACCCATTATATGAAGAATATGAAATTTCAACCTAAATTTGTCTACAATTGTAACAAGTGCCTGAGATTGAAAACTTAAAATAAATTAATAAAAACTTTATGGCGTTTTTGACAATAAATATATAATTGAGGGACTTGTTTTGTAAGAGCTCTTTACATTAGAATATATGAGGCCACAATTTGTAGATTATTTATGTTGAATTCAATGTTCATACTAAAGCAAACAAAATCTTTGAATGACTGACATTGAATAGAATAATAATAATTCCGTACTTTACTATTATGAAAATAAATTTTCCGATGACATAATAGTAATATTTAGCAAAATTCACTTTTAATCTCGAACGTTTGTTAATTTTAACTGATATCATTTTAAATTTTAAAAACTCGAATTTAATTAACAATGCAAGAAGCCAAATCTGAGTTTTTAACGTCTAAGGACGATATTCATTGAAATTTGTAAACATTAGGAACCAAATATGAAATTTACTCTAAGATCTATAACTAAGACTTCAAATCTTAAAATAAAAGCATTGTATATTTTCATTCATTTTACATTACGAAACACATGCTAGGCAATCTTGATGTATGCTTAGGAGTTGTTTAGAGATGTGTTTTAAAAATGATGACGTGAGATTGAACCATCAAAATTTGATAAGCTATAATACATGGTAGTTCTATGATTTTAAAAGCCATGGACGAAGAGTCAAAAATACGTTCTTAATCCAAGAAACAAAGAACACAAATTTTTAAGCATATTGGAACCTAGTCAATCTAGACGTCTTATTCCCACATTGATTTTTATTGTAAAATAAAAAAATAGGTAGCTCATCTCGAATATTTGTTGGGTCTTGTGGATACATATTTTGCTTGTGTTCCCTGAGCAGTTACTTCTTATAAGGAACCTAAATTTACACATTTTCAATTCATCTATGACTACAAAATGGTACAAAATAAATAATAATTGATTATGTGTTTCCTTTCCTCCCTATGTTCGGATGGTTTACTTAACATCAATCATGGTGCAATTGTTTTACTAACCAATTTCTACTCACTAACTCAAGATATCATGATGATATTATGATTTCTAACTATCAACAAGCTCAAATCTTTTTGTCATGCTATGTAACTTTTGGACAAACGAAACCATAAAGATGGTGTCGTACTTGTAAAAGGCATAGAAGGAATGTGATGTACTTGGTTTAAGTGCAGACACTAGCATTTTGGGACAGTCATGTGGTGCCATAACTTATTTATCAAATTGCCAATGATGAGTCTAAACAATGCCTAGATAAACTTTTTCCAAAAATAACTTTTGGGATAGACATATTATATACAAGCGAGAAAAGTTTTGAATAAGAAAGGATTCAACATAGTGGGTAAAAACCAAGTTGAGTTAAATCCATCTTCACTCCACAAATTTCCTGGATTAGATACATCTCGTATTTTAGTCCCTAAAGTCGGTGTTTTGGTTGCTTTTTAGTTCGGTTGGTAGTCTTGTCTTTTTGCTTTGGTAGCTGTTGAATTGGAAGGGTAGTTTTGGTATGTTTCGCGCTTGTTTCTGTTGTACTGTTTGGTTGTTGTTGCAATAAACTTTTGCTTGCTGTTCAAAAAAAAAATGTGGATGTATTTGTTTTATTTATTTTCATCTTACAATATATGGGATCAAGCTTTTTGTTTGTAAATTTTTAGAGTGTTTTATCCATAATGCGATATTTTTGTAGAGTTGGATAAGATTAAATTATATCTTTTATCCATCGTAAAATCAAAACATCTACGTTTCCATATAATCTCTATCTGATAATATAGGCTAGTGGTGGGTGAAATAGATGCTCTTATGGTATGCATAACCACATAACTTATGTGCTTTTGGAATTGTTTGGATTGACCTTAACGAATAAACTTTAGAAATTGTAAAAATATGTGAGTTATTATGAAACCAACAATCAAAAAATATCTTAGGATGTATTCTTTCTATAGTTCTAACTTCTATGTGCTCAAATTGACAATTAAGCAAATAATCAAGTACTAAACTTAATCTTCAATAAGCAAATAGTCAAATACTCGAACTCATATAAGCAATTAACCCAAATAATTTAATATTCTAATAAGTAATAACCTAGTGACCCTAATTAGTAATCAAACAATTAGAAAGAATACAGTTTAGTTCTCCAAAATGTATCCAAGTAGTCACTTTTTACTATTGTGTGTAGTAAGCTTAAAAACCTATCATTTAATTTACCAATTTTTTAAAACCTACCATTTAGTATATTGTGACCTATAATAGCAGGTTAGTAACATGTCACCATGTTTCTTAATTACGGATTTGGTCCCTAAGGTTTGTCAAATGTTTTTTAATCCGTCTTTTTAGTGTGTTTGCTTATTTTATTATTTTATTAAACAACAAGGACCATAAGTGTAATCTCAAGTTCATCTTCTTCTTCATCTAAAGTTCATATTCATCTTCATATTCTTAGAATCTTCATCTTCGTCTTAAATTCATCTTCTTAAAAAAAACCTTAAAAACTAATTAACCTTTAACTTAAAAGCAAAATCCTAAAATATAAACCAAACTATTATTAAAACCTAATGAGAAACAAACTCCAAATCATGAGTCCCAAAAGCATAAATTAGGCGTTCTTCCAATTCCGAAATCAAACCCAAACCCATACCGTTTAACAGAGAGAGAAACCCAGAAACCATTTTGAAATCAAACCCCATAAACCATTTCAGATATGGATTACGACAGATAGTGGGAGGGGGGACGAATACGCCGATTGGGGTAAGATTAAGTTGTTGTTTTGATCTGGGTTAAGTTTGGTTTCATCGACGGGCTTAGCGTTTATGGGTTAGCATTTCAGAGATGGACCGATTGTTCATGGCAAGTTTGGAAGACGAGAGACAGAGATTAGACGACTGCGACACCTATATGTTCGACCATACGGGTTTGGATTTCGACTTCTGGGTTCTAATCTAATTTCCAGATCTGCATTTATTTTTTGAACGAATTTTTGGCTTTGAATTAGGGCTTGAGAATTGTTTTGGTAGATATATCTAGGATTGAAATCCCCTTTCGATCAGCTCAATGATTTTTAAATATGGGTTTCAAATCTGGTTTGGCTTTGAATCTAGGTTTGAGGATTGAACGGATTTTTGGCTTTGAATCTGGTTTGGATTTAAAGTTTTCACTATGTTGATTTTAGATGTGATTTGTATTTTTCTTGTCAAAGTGTTCTTAATGCGGTTAAGCGACCAAAACCATATAAACCTTAGGGACCAAATCAGTAATTTACTCAATTTAGGGTTAAAAAATAAATCAAAGTAAGAAAATTATCTTCTACCTGCGAAACAAGTTTTCTAATACACTAAATAGTTGGTTTTAAAACTTTAATACATTAAATGGTAAGTTTTTATATCCAATGCACACAATAGCAAAAGAACATATCTTAGATATATTTTGAAAAACCAAACCAAATAAATAATCACTAAATGAGTTATGTAGTTAATGAATACAACTTTCTAATAGTGAATACTTTGGAAAAACATACTGCAAATAAAAGAAACCTAAAAACCAAAATCTTCACAAGATAAATTAAACGAATATAAAAATTAAAACATCCCATGACTTTTGGAATCAATTATACAACTTCCAAACAAGGATAATGCATCTAACCTAAAATCAATGTTTTAAAACAGGTTGAATCAGTATGGTGTTACCGGTTGAACCAGTAACCGGTAAATAAAACGGGTCAAATGTGACCGGTCTTATGGTGTTTTGAAGACCGGATTGAACAAGTCGGGTTAGTGGTTGAACTGGTGGATCGAACCTGTAAAAATCGGTTATGCGGTTTTAAATTTTCGTTTACGTGTTAAACTTGTTATTATTTGTTTTTTTAATGTTTTGAATTAATGTAAAACTTATTGTAATGTGTACTTTTAATGTTTTTTTAACTTGTAGATATCAAATTATTGGTTTTATACTTTTATACATATATGAATGTAGGAAAATGAAAATACATAAAAATGCTTGAAACCGGTTGAACCAATGGTTGAACCGGGCATTACACAGATTCAACTAAAAACCCGGTTTTTAAAATATTGCCCAAAATACTATAATAATATTTTTTAGAAGCAATAAAATGGTACTATCAAAATGATTGGTTAAAAAGCGGTTTGCATAGTTTGGTACGTTTTGATAGTTTGTAATAGAAAACCGGTATTAACTTGTACTAATTTGTCTTTTTAACACATTAAATATTAAACATTGCAATTTTAACTTTTCTCTTTTAAGTAATCAAATGTTTGCAAATTTATCTCTTCAAAACTTGACCAAATAACAAGTTTTCTTTATATATATATATATATATATATATATATATATATATATATATAGAAAGAGAGAGAGAGGGGTTCAAACGAGAAATATATCAATTTAAGAGAACGTGAAAAACAATCTCAGCCACTCATCCTGTCAACAAAGGCAGCTTTGACCAGTCCCCTCCCCCTTTTAATAATCTCTAACCTCCCATGAATCGCGTCAATCCTCCGTGATCACGTCCACCGTAACCGCAAGATGAGTGGCTGAGATTGCTGCTTACGTTCTCTTAAATTGACATGTTTCTCGTTTGAACCTTCCCCTATTTATATATATAGGGTCAGGTTCAAATGTGAACTCATCTTTCATTGTGAATGTAAGGACCACTAGTATCAAGCCACATGTTACTATTCAGTATGAATATTCATGTTTTATTCAAATTGAATAAAGTTTGTATTCAGTCTAAATAAAGCATGAATATTTAGACTAAATGAATAAAAGAGTATAAACCGTGTAAACTAATCATAGTCGTTGATCAAAAAATCAAAGGGGTTGATACATAATATTAATTCAAATAGTTAACATACAAGCATAATTGGTTGATACATAGTATTAATTCAAATAGTTAACATTGTGACCCCAAAAGATGCTATTCTATATATTTAAGATACATCATAGGACATTTTTGAAAGTGGAACAAAGTGACGATGCTATGTAATAATGTTATTTAGATAATATTAATTTAGAGAACATTATTGATTGATTTTACATCTACAAATATTCGGAAGAGCGATTTTATATGAATTCTATACTATTTCATATCATAAAAACATATATTGAAAAAAAGATGATACTCACCGAGGACTCTTTTTTATGTTTTGTATAGAGCTTGTAAAATGCCAGTTAGGCCATCCTTTATGGATCGGCAAGATAGGAACGGTATGGAAGGGTACCGCCGGTAACACCATAGTGTGTTACCGGTATGGCATCGGTAAAAAGCTCCACCGGCATGGTGGTGCCGGTCTCTTCTCTCTCTCAACCTTTTTTTTTTCTTTTTTTTTAATCAAATAATTAATGAGGGGTATGATAGTGGATGAAAGGTATGGAGTTGGTAGGGTAGTGGTAAAGCTGATGTGGCAGCTGATGTGGCAACAGGTATGAGGGGTATGAGGGGTACCATAAAGGATGGCCTTAGAGTCTTACAAACTAGAGTCTATCACCAAGCAAACTTTTGAAAAAAATAAAAACATATTATTATTTTTAATAATTCAAAAATAATTTTATATAGTGGTACTTTGTTGGTCTTGGTGTGGTTTGGTTACTTACCTACAATTAGTTACAACTTATGTACCACCTATATTTAGTTTCATGTTTCATGTCACCTACATGACTAAATACATTATTTTAAAATATAAATAAATACATTTTATCGGTTAGAAGTTGCTTACATATACGATCTAGTAATACAGTTTAACATGATCTAATGGTTTCAGACGTAACCACTAAAGTAAGAAGATCAAATAAAAACATATAAGAAACATTAATACGATTTATATGAATTTTTAAAGTATCAATTTTGATATTAAACAATTGAAAAGATATAAAAATATGTACCAAGAAAATCATTATCATCTCAATCTCCTAAACGTGTGGTATTTTTGCTACAGTATCATGCATTAAAACCGGATTTATTATATATCATAAAGTATAATTTATTATATATCAATAGAGTAAGATTTTTTTTATCTCATATCGTTGAAATATTGAAACAGAATCTTCATAATATAAAGTTGACTTAGTAGGTTAAAGTTGAGGCCTTAGTTAAGAGGTTGTTGATCTTAAGTGCACATGTACTACTACTAGCTCATTAGGTACCATTTGATGACTATAAAACCTAAAATTTGGTTGGTTTAGTTGATATTAATTTATTGATAAAAAGTCTCTTAGAAATCTTTTGGGCCCATCTGGTATGAGATATTTATATACCAAAAAGCCCAGAAAATATGGGCCAACAAGTTAGTTAACTTATTTTAATAATATTTATCAAGCCCATTCCTATGTTTATTAGTTTTTTTTATTATTAATAATATTAAAAATGAAGGAAAGTTTAAAAAAAATACATAATGAACATTCATATTCTAGGTGATTTAGTTTTTGTTTTGTTTAAATTGAATATCTACACTTGTCGAAACCAGAAAAGTTGATGGCTATGACCTATAAAACGAATTATTATTGTAAATCACTGAAAAAATCAGATTACCTCTATCCTCCTTCTCAACGTATTTTAACAGCTTGAGTGATTAAGTATATAAATATTCAACATAATGCAATGAGATTCTCGATAGTTAGTAGATTATACTTGTTTGACTATTATTTTGAGTTTTTTTTTTATAAACACTATTCATTCGTTTATCTGTAAGCACCGCTCGGTGTTATCATGTTTAGCTTATCATGAACTTGATAAAGTTTGTAAAGCTAACTTATATTATATATCTCAGGATAAACTTATGCATGAAAGAAAAATGATCATCGAAGTTCACTAGTTCATATTTAGGCTTTATTTTGCTATGTTATAATAAATATTCTATATGGGCCACACTTATTTGTCGATGTTTGATATTTAGTTTCAAGACATCCGTTGTTTAGATTTGAACCATGTAATTATTCCTATGTTTCCAACTTGTAATCTATTGAGGTCGAATTACTTTAAAGTTATTCAATTTTAACGTTGTATTATTATCTTACGTGTACCTCTTGGTTTGAGGAAAATTTTACAGACTTAAGTGTTCAAAACGTGAAAGTTCGTTGCCTAGATTTTTACCATAAGAATTGGTTTTTACTCATTGTCATAGATAAAAAATTGTTTGATTACACTAACTGCAAACATTTATTAGTTAAAAAAAATTCAAAACCCTTATGGCTTAAGATATAAAAATATATTGGGTTATTTTTTCGGATTTCCCTTATAAAAAGGCATATAATCCTTGTACTTACTAAAAAACAAATTATCATTGACAAAATGGTTTTCTTATCTATTATTTAAGATGCTCTTAAGAATCATTTGGATGATGAAAATTCAACAAGAAAATTGGGATCCTTTTGGACTACTTGGTGTTATTAGAGCATCTACAATCATGAACTTTTTCAGAGGTTCATGACTCTGCCACATCAGCTTTCTCTCTCTGTCATATCAGTTTTCTTTTTCCTACACATTTTATAAACCTTTTATTCCCAACCATAAACCGGTTCATGATTTATAAAATAAAAAGTATAATTTATAATAGTTAAAAATACTTATAATAATTAATAAAAATAATTAAAATATACTTATAGTAATTAATTTATGTCGTTGAAAATTGAAAATTTATTTTGTAATTTAAAGTTGATTATTTAATTTGTATAAATAGATAATAAAAAGAAACTAATTAATTATATTAAATTATTTTTAAATTGATTATTAAGAAAATAACAACATTTAAAGTTGATAATTTCATTTTTATATATAGATAATAAAAAGAAATTAGTTAATTATATTAAATTATAATTAAATTGATTATTAAGAAAAAAACAACATTTACTAACTCTTCACCGTGTCAATGTTTACTTGTTTTATAAATTTATAACATTAAAAAAATATTAAAAACAAACATTTATTAATAGAAATGGAATTCGTGTGGGATGTGGGGCCCTCCAATTTGCTTCAATTTGTTGCCATGAACCGCTTCCTCTGTAGGAAGCGGTACTCCTACGTGGAGTATGAACCGTATCTACCCAGCGCCTATTAAAATTTTGTATCGGTTTAAGAACCTTTACAATCTCACCATTGTACATGCCCTTAGTACTATTTGTATGAGTATCCCACATATGCTTGGAGTTTTATTTGAGGTGTCCAAACGAGAAATGTTCGAAGGCATTTATATGTGTGGAGATTTATCGATTATCGACCATGGTTCTGAATAAGGGCAAGAACACATGTGTCTTGGGTTTTTGCCTATAGGGCTTTGACCACGATTATTGGCATATTTTTTCACCTTCAATTTCAAGGAGAGTTAAAAAGATGGCAACAATGGTGGTGGTGAAACCAAGAGTGACCGATTTTCACTGTTAGTGGTCAAGGAAACTATGAAAGTGCTAAAACTATACAAAATGCAAATGATGGCCAGCTCAGTTGGGGCCTCGGGGTTTGTTGTAATGAAAACACAAGAGGATTTATCAATGATTACACCATAAATAGAGTAATTATTTATTAGTAAACACTTTAAATGGATGAGAAATAGCTATTTATATCGTCTTTAATTTAATTTTGGTCGAATTAAATCGACATAAACCCGGTCCAAGTTTTTTTAGAGTGTAGATATGTATTTATATAAACAAATGGACCCATGAAAATGTATTTTATAAAGATTTTAAATAAAAAAAATAAGAAAGTCACTGAATTTATTACGAAATAAATAAAAATGTACCAACTGTGAATAAGTAAATAAAATCCCAAGTCATACGGTAAAAATAAAAACCCAAAGATAGAATGTCAAGGTGTCGTCGGAACCGTCATCCACAAAATCAAGCTGGGGCTTTGCCGTTATCCATTCCCGAACCCGAACCTGAGAAAAGGGGAAACAACTAAAAGAGTAAGCTTTAAGCTTAGTGAGCTAGCACTATACTCATCTCATATCATCACGCGAGCACATACCATAAAAGGTGCCAATCACAATCAACAATAATCACAACATAACCAAACCAAACCAAACACAATACAGATAATTCGAGCAATCAACAAAGCATTCTCATGAGAATATAAAGTTCCGCCTGCTTAGGACACGGATCTGCCCCCACAACTCATCAAGGGCATGTGGTTCCCTTTTTCTCGTCTGCTTAGGACGCGAGTCCGCCCCCACAACTCATCAATGGCATGTGGTTCCCTCTCTCCCGTCAATTAGGACACGGGTTGACCCCCACAACTCACCAAGGGCATGTGGTTCCCTGTCACAAACAATCATGCATACATACACACGAAACAATATAAAACAAATATAGTGTAACTCACCTGATTTGCGAAAACAACAAAAGCACGAACCAACAAGATTCTCTGAACGGAAATCTGTAAACATAATGATTTATAACCAAAATTAAAACTCTAACTCAGCCCCTAAAGGCATCCCAAACACATCTCGACAATACAAACTAATCGAACACGAAAAACACGACCCCTCGAATCGAAACCTGAATTCATACTATTACAGCTGAAATTAGGACCCTCTACACGTCCTAAACGATACCCAAATAAGTTTTTTTACGAAACTCTCCTAGATATCTCGTCAAAACAGGTTTAAACGGGCTCGGAAAACGAGTTTTTGGGCGATGGAACGGTCAGGTGCGACCTGACCCGCAACAAAATCACTATAATCCTGAACCAGGCCCTGTGCGACTTCTGCCGCAGGCCAAACCCGCATCAGAACCTGCCTAAGAAGAAAAACTGCACCCGGGCGACCCACTAGCGACTTGGGAAGTCGCCTGGGTACTCGCCGCAGTGCAAAAATCCAAATCTCGCAACCTGCAAGTCGCACCGAACCCGCTCCGGGCACAGGTTCGACAGCTTTGACGTTTTCTCAAGGTTTTCGATACATTCGATGTTAAACTTGATTTTAAACATAACCCTAACAACTAATCAGCCCTAATTACGTTTACATCGAATAAAGAACGATAAACAACCCTAAAACAATGATTTAAACGAAACCCTAGCCTACGAGAAATCAACAAAACGGGGTTTTGAACCCTTACCTTACGCGAATGGACACGAACTCTATGCCGCCTCTTCCCGACTCCGCTCTCTCTTTTTCTCAGCTGATCTCTCTTGGTTTCTCTCTCTCTCTCTCTCTCTATTTCTTTCTCTCCAAGAAAACTAATGTGAATTATGAGGCTAACTAGGAAGGATTAAGGTATATATACTAATCGGGCCGGGCTTTTCTTGTAGCCTAAGTCTAACTAAATTAAGCCCACATCTAAATCCTAAATAAAACCCAACTCAATTTCCTAATTAATAATAAATAAAAGCTACCAAAATAAATTAAATAAAATACGGAAATTTGGGATGTTACATAAATGCATTATTTATTAAGAGATTATTATAAGTAGCCCTTTAACATTAACAAAATTTTCATTAGCCATTTTATCGCAATGAAGTGGTATTGTGTCATGTCATTTATTTCTGATACTGATCATGAAAGATAATTCATCTTTTTATTGAAACTGGACCATGATATCTAAGGAGTAAAATAAAGTATTTGATTAATCAATTAAAACCATGCCTTCTTTGGCTAGCTAAATCCTTGGAATCGTTTGTTGCAATTTCTTGTGACATGATCAAACATCAAATAAAATGCTTTTTGTATACAAAGTTTAATTCAATTTGGATTAGAAATAGGTTAATTATATATAAGTAGAAAATAAAAGTGTTTGAACCATAAAGTATGGGTAGACTAAAACATCAAGTGAATCCTCTTATTTTCACACTAAGAAATGAAAAGTTTGAAGTAGATAAGCAAACAATAAAGTCAAGATAACCAAGTAAATAACCAAACAATAAACAATGAACTTTGCATAATGTTTGTAGACACACCGTCGCCCTACTATGTCATTTACAACTAAGGGTAGATATATGTCTAATGTGCTTGAGAAACGGATTCAACTTCCAATAGATTTCACTATCTCAAGATACGCGACTTCCACTATGCAAATCAACTCACCAACATAAAACTAACAATAAAAATTAAAAAAAAAAATAAAAAAAACAGTTAACAAATTGATCATATCAGGTTGTAGAACCATAATCGGAGCTTTAGAAACAATCAAATATTTTAAAAATAAGCTTTAGGGAACTAGCATGATGGTTGGAACACCACCACACCACAGGTCCTAATTGCTAAAATATCTCAAATTGAACACCTGAATTAACCGAATTATAAAAGGCATTAAACCATCTTAACCTCCCAAAATGCATCTCCTATAACCTTCTAAGCAACCCTCCAAATCAATGCACCAACATTCAACTCGTTGTTTCACCTTTAGAAATTTTTGGAAACGTTTAAAGTTTCTTGCTCGTTATGTTCAAGCAAGGACAATGGTTATTTTCAAATAACTGTGAAAACAATATGTATATAAAACTCAATTAGTTTTCACTACAAGAGTTTGTGGCATATTGGTTTGTCTTCATAGTGTAAAACAAAGAGAGATTGGGATCCATGTGTTTGAAGGGGTTGAGGAGAGTGCCAATGTGACTTTGACTAGGACAAGGTAGAAAAATTATATTTTTAACGAATCGTGTTTAGTGTTTACAGTTTTATTTTTATGCATTATGTGTCCAGTTATTGAGGATCTTGGGTGTATAAAACCTTAGCATAAAACTGAAAAATGCTATCTATAATTATTTTTTCTTATGTAGTTGCCGGTTGTTGAAAGAACAAAAATACAATTCCAAATTTCCTCGCATGCAATCTTGAGACATCTATGGATTTACGAACAAAAAACTACCAAGTCTCTATAAACCATTCACAAAAATAACAAAAATATCCTTTAAATGTAACAGTTGCACAGATATCCAAAATAGTCGCATAACAATAACAAAAATGTCTTTAAATTTGTCATGGAACAAGAGTTTTCCAATCACAAGTTACCCTCATTCAATTTCTTACAAGTTTTACTTTCTTTCTAACACCATATAATTTTTTATTAAATTCTTAACAAAGGTACTCTATCCTTACCACTTGAACATTGCTTTATCTTTAACCAAGTAAAGATTCATCTAATCATGCATAAGTACAAAAAGTCTTCCCACACATGTGCAATTTAATATGAAATTTACGAGCTTAAACCTTCTTTAAGTTAATTAAAGATATCAACTATCCAATTAACCCCCGTGATGGTGTGGGGTATCTACTTTCCTTCAAGCTTAATACAAACCCTTTTCAAAATTTCTTTGGATCAATCATTCATCATCATTACCCCATTGGTTCCAATCAAGAAACCATCAATGACTTATATTGTATCATAAAATAATTATTATTTATTTAATTTTTGTATTTGTACTATTTCGTCTCATCTTTATAATCAATATTTGCATAGTTTAAAGTAATAAAAGATATAATTAGGAAAATCCGCTCACTAGTCAAAACATGTGTTTTAATTGTTCTTTTAGTTATTAGTTATTACATTCGTAATATTTAGATTCATAATTTACAAACCTGATTAAAAACATTTAAAAAACTGAATAATAAAAAATATGCTTATAGTGACCTAGATCTGTCATTGTGAAACCAAATATTAAAAAAAAAGTTCAGGAAAGTTAACTAGTTTGTTTTTTTTTTTCCAGTTTGGTCTACAAATTACAAAAGTGGAAGAAAATGGTTAAGAGCCTCTTCAACAACTATGCTAAATTAGAAAAAAAAAATAGGGATTTAAGCAATTTTTTGTTCCAAGAGCTATGTTATCTTGTATGTTTCAATAGATATAAGATGAAAAAAGTTATAAAATATCTAAATTTAAAAAAAAAAAATCTCTAAAACTTCATTCTCCATATTCATGGACCTCCTTTCTCTTCTCTTCATCGGAACACACAAGACCCCCCCCCCCCCCCCTCTCCGGGAACTCCGTCACCCCTGCAAAACCACCATCTAAGTCCACCTCTGAAGACCACCGAAGACGGCATCTGATTTTCTGGGTTTGAAGCCATCAAAACCCACCTTAATTTGTTGTAACATAGGTATCCAATTTGATGTCATTTCATTTGTGATACTTTATTATCAATTTAACTAACTTTAGACTTTTGTGTTTCATATTGGACCATTTCATTAACTCATTTCACTTACCATTCAAACCATGTCATGTCGTGTTGACTAGATCTCATAATATGGGCATAATTCATAAGGTAGAGGAGAGGAAGACAATGTTCATAAATGAAATGAATGATTATTGTCTATAATATATTTGCAGAAAGTTATCTAATCCAATTAAAATTGACTCATTCAATTCGAACCGGTCAATTATAATTGGATTTGAATTAAGTTTGTTCATTCTTAGATGACACTTTATAATCAAATAAAACTGAATCAACCAGGTTCAATGACCGTGCGATTATCATCTACCTATTCTCCATATAATAAATATATATAATTAACAACTTTTTACGATATTGTTTATATTTAACATTTTTATGTAGTATATTTTAAGAAAATAATATATATATATATATATATATACGAAATTAAGGTTTAAATGTTGGATTAATTGGTTGAGAATTAAATCAAAATATTGGATAAATCCAATCAATCTAATGGATAATTAATAATAATATCGAAGAATGGAACTAGCTAGTAGGATCCAACCATCATTTGATTGGATGGGAGCAATTACCTAATGTTAATCAGATTGGATCAGATGGCAAAATTCAACATCCAATAGATGATTAAATCAAATTGAGTCGACGTAAAACCATTGGGTTTCAACTGATAATTAAACACCACTACAATCTTGGAAGCTACTCACTTCGTTTTATGTAAAATTTGTGCACACCAAAGATGAACGAGGTTTTTCAGTTAAAAATAAGCGTGCAATTAAAAACTTATTTTGGTTCTTTTGACAAACTTGTTTCCTACCAAGAGCAATGAAACCTTTAAGGCAAGAGATACAAACAAGTCACTAAAAATAACAAAAGCAAATAAGGGGCAAAATGGATTAAAATGGAACTAGCTAGTAATTTGCCATGTTTATTAAACTAGTTAATAAACTAGATTAAAATGGAAAATAACAAAAGCAAATAAGGGGCAAAATTAAAAACTAAGTTTCAAATAGTTTTTCAAAAGCTAGTTTAGAGCTTACTAATTAACATGCGCTTTTTATTCAATTATCTTACAAACTAGATTTCACTTTTCCGATATTATTTTGTACAGAAGAAAAATACATGTAAGGTTGTGTTTGACAAAAATAAGCTAGCTTATAAACTAGTACACGTTTGGATAAACTATAATCTAGCTTATTAAAACGCTAGTTGGAGTAACGTTTCAGCAGCTTTTTGTAGCTTTTTCCAGCATATCCTTATTAACACTAACCATTATACGCAGAGATACCCTTTTTGATCATTTTACATACTCATGAGCTAATTTTTATCAAACATAATTTATTCATAAGCTAGCTTATCAGCTACTAGCTAGTTTATCAATGAACAGTTAGCTTATCAGCTAGTTTTTGCCAATCACAACCTAAATGTTATCTCTTCTATTTTACAACAATTTTGAATCACGTGCATCTAACGAGTCTTCTATTATCATCAATATCTACTTGATGAGTAGTGACGAGGACGATAAATGCATAAACAAGTTGTCGATTTAATGCAAACAAAATTAATTCAGCGACCCAATCGAATTTAAATTCTCTTAAAGCCAAACTTAAATGCGTGAAAGAACATTAAACCAGTTTAATTCAATTCAACACAAACATGAAGTCTTCTTTTTTTTTTTTTTGAACAAATATTTATCGTAAGACATAGGTACATAATAATACATATATATTTTTTACTTTAAGAAAGCCCTTATTATGAACATCAATCATTACAACTTGAAGCCACAAAAATCTGTAGCATGATGCTTGATGAATATGATTCTAATTTTGTAGCATCGGAATTTAATTAAAACCAAATTAATTTCTAAATATAGATTATGTAACTGTCACAAAAATAAATAAAGACTATAATATCTAATATGATTTTTTAAATAAACATAATAATCGTTTCAAAATGAATCTTACAACCATCTTCGATTATGTTACGCTTATTTTAGGGGGTTTCAAACAAGACATTAATGTGAAATATATGTTGGATGTTGGGTTTTTTTAATCTTGTAAGATTTTTGAGGTACAAAAATTTAATGTTTATGGATGGGCAAAAAAATATGAATATTATGATTTTTGTTTGTAAAGTGGGAATGAGGAAAATAGGAATGAAAATGAAAATGGGAATGCATGAGAATGGGAATGAAAATGAGCATTGTATTCCGTTTGGTTAACTCACTATAATCAATGAAAAATTGTTTTATATTAAAAAAATATTTTCCTCCATTTTTAAAATGCAAAAGATATTTCGTTTAACATCAAAAGATGGAATGACATATGGAAAAAAGAACCGAGTAGAAATAAAATTTTCATTCCCCCAATTTGGTCAGCAATAGAAATTAATGGATCTGCATGAATGATTCTATTATATAATATCAGACCAAACAACAATTTTCATTATTATTCTTATTCCTTACCCGCAATACCCTCAACCAAGCGCCCCCTAAATTATAGTGTTAATATAAGTCAAAAACATATTCTTATCATTGAATCATTATTTTCACCAAATTATTAATATATCATAAGTAACTTAAGTATAAATACATGTAAACTATATTATATATTATATAGAGATGATAAGTAGAATTCATAACTAAAAATTTGAAAAATAACGTTATTAAAAACCTATTGTTCAAAATTCAGTTTTAAAAAACCATTATTCATATATTTTAGAACATTTTGGAAACTCATTATTCATATAGTTAAAAGTGTGTCAAATATATGAATATTTATTTAAAGTATTATGATTTCATAATTTTTTCATAAAATGATGAAAAAATAAAAAAAAAATTATCATTAATAATATAAACAATATTAGAAATCAATGCATGTTAGTGTCTTAAATATTACTATACTTTAACAAATAAAACTAAAAATTGAAAATTAGACAAAAGTAGAAATTAAAAAACAAACTTCATATTAATAAAATAGATAAAAAAATTATTAGAATTAAAAACGTCCAAATATTTTCAGTAGTAATAATAATTAAGAAATAAAACTAGAAAGCGAAAATTTGGTAAAAGTAAAAGAAATAAAAGAAGAAGGCAATTAGAAGGGTCAAGGTCAGCGAGTTCTAAAAGAGAGCACCAACCATCTAAGCTACAACTTCAGATATGAATAACTTCCTATTATCTCCTATATATAATAAATAATTAGGGGGGGGGGGGGGGGGGGGCAGCACTAGCTAGCCCTCCTACTAGCTACGCCCCTGGTTAGGAGTGATCAATCCAATTGAACAGAAATTTAAAGGAGTGGAAAGAAATTTATATAAGATCAAAGATTCTTATACAATGATCTATGCAAAAATGTAGATTCTACAAATACAATCGAAAAATCGTGATAACCGTACTTGATATTGTAGATTCTTCCGTCGTCGATCTCGATTGAGGCCCGCATTCTCGCAGCGTCCAAAGACAATAATAGGAAGTTATTAAATGTTGACCATTAAATGTATGTTTATGGATCAACTAAATCCATCATAAACCTCACACACCAATTCCAATGGTTTAACTGAAAATGATTTGTTTAATGAACATGATGTTTATTAAGTAAGTAAAATTCTTTTGAGATTCATGTGTAGAACTATTTTCTTACATCTAAATCAAGTTCCAACAGATTCTACTATTTTGATGTAGAAAATAGTGTAAACACAATTGTTTGTTGCTTGTTACATTATTTCTACAATAAAATAGAATACTCGCAATATATATTAACTTAGTAATGATAAATTATATTTTTAATAATGTCATATTTTGGAACAAATTATACTAACGTACTATAATAAATTATATTATTATATATACACGTTTGATATGCACATAGGGGTAGGTTCAAATTAAAATCTTGTTTAGGTTTTAAACATGATATCTAGATCTTCAGAGATTGTTCATGTAATATAAATTCATATATGGTATGCTCCACTCCGGTTTTCCTTGTTTATTTGAGAGTAGAACCAACTTTGCGCATTTATTAATGAATCACTTAGAATGAATGATACACTATTCATAACGAATAATAGATGAATCATGAATTCGTGTATTATTCATCCTAAATGTTGTATTAATATCTTGAATGTTTATTCATCATAATAATAATTTATGAATGTTCACCCTCGTTATTCGTACTGAATATGGAAACCCAGGGACACATGTCCGCTGGTTCACAAGCAAAAATCTTGTTCACAACCATACTTTTTCCTATATATAGAGAGAGAGGGTTAAGGAAAAAACCGGAAAACTGAAAAACAACTTTGTATCTCTCGGGTGAAAGAATATGATGGTCACGATTATAACGGTAGTTATGTAATTAATGGGATGTTGAAGGAATTTAATCCAACGCTATATGTTGCATTAGGGGGCAATTTTGGTTTTAAAGAAACTGATTACTACTCCCAATTTGTAGCCATAATATTCTCATAGGCAATCACTTCCACTTGTGTCTGAGATTGTCTATTTAACATAACAATCTATTCATCAAGAACACCAAATTCAATCAATAAATGAACATAAATGAAAACAAATACAAACATTTCTTAATGGACAAACATGAACACAAAAATTTACGTTTGTTTAGCTTTTAATAAACGAACACAAAAATGACTATACTTTTTTTAAAATGCAAAACGGATCATAACCGGCAATCTAACACTAAACGGGTCAGCAGTCCATCGCTCTAGTAACTAGTTTTTTTAACCTCCTCTATATACCACAACTAGCATTAAAATAAAATAATAAAAACGATGAATTATCGACTTTAAAACAAAATACACAAATAAAGAGAATTTTACATCAATACTAGTAATATTCATTACCACTAAAAGACGCAAATCAGAGTACATATTAAAAAAGCAATAGATACTCCAAGTAGGAAACTTGGCCAAGAAAAAACCACCAGCCAAATTACCATATTACCCCTACCTTAATAACAACAAAAGAATCGAATTTACCAAACTACCCATTACCCACTCCCAGCTCTGCAATTGCCAAAAACTCGATTGCAGTAACTGCCCTTCCCTACCAAATTACAAATATACCCTTAATAAAACACTAATAACAACCACTAGCCTACTACTACTTGTACCGGATGTAACAAAACAAATAAAAAAACGGGCACACTAGATCGCACCCCAATCGATCTCATACGAAGGGCATGTTTCCAGTGAAAAATTCTCGGAATCACACCACGCGCTTTCCTCCGCCGTGAAATCCATGAACGTCAAATCCGAAGCCGGCGACCCGGCCGAGCCCGAGCCGGCTTCGCTCTCCGAGCTGTCAGCCTTCGGAGCCTCAGCCGGCTTAGCCGCCGGCTTCGGCTTTGCAGCTGTTGACCGCCGCGGCTTCCTACATCCGTCGATGCTCTTCCCCTCCGCCAGGACTTGGCAGATCGCCTGCAGCTTGGCGTCGACGGCAGAGTGCAGCGGCTTGTAGTACTCGCTGCACCCGCCGTCAACCTGTTGTGACCAGTTGTGGCGGAGGTGAGGGAAGTTGAGCCGCGCGGCCTCACCACGCAGCTTGTAAGCCGCGTTGTCGTAGGCCAACGCGGCTTCCTCCGCCACATCGAACGTACCCAGCCAGAGCCGGGTACGGTTCTTGGGTAAACGGATCTCCGCAACCCATTTACCCCAGTGCCTTTGCCTCACGCCCCTGTAAAGCTTCGTTGGTTTCGGAGGTGACCCGGATTTCTTCATGGGTACGGGTTTCGGACCCAAGTAGTCCGAACCGGTTGCGCTGGTTGGCAAGTTGATCTGGGTTTGGATCTGGTGGATCTGACCTGGGGTAAGCTGGTTCAACAACCCGAACAAAGATTCGGGTTGTTGGTAACCAAACGGGTCTTCTGTTTCCACGGAAGACCCGTTTGGATAATAATAATTCGGGTTATACCCGAATTGTGATTGGATAGAATTGGAAGAAGGAGAAGAGGGAGAAAAAGACGAAGAAGGGTAAGAATAAGAAGTAGAAGGAGAAGGATAAGAGAGGGTATTTTGGTAATCTGGCGAAGCACTTTTAATAAAAGGTTCAAGTGCTTCCATGAGCTCACCGCCGGCCGCCGTGGACGACTGCTGAAATCCGACGGTATTCCAGAACTCCATTGTTGCTGACGTCATTAATCTTTTTTTTCTTTTTTTTAAATTTTAAAATAAACAATAAAATTAAAGAAAACAAAATAAAACCCAGAAAAATTAAAGGTTTTCCAAATAATGAAACCTTTTTTTTTCTGAAGAAATCAACCTTGAAGGGACGAAAATAAGCCCTAAAAAGGTGTGATTTTTAATAAAATTGAAAAGATTTTATAAACAAAAAAATTGAAAATAAATGAGATCGAAATAGAACCCAAATAAAAAAGGATGGATCACTATTCTGAAAACACCTGGTTGAAAAAAGAGATCCCAAATCAAGTTTGCTTTTTTGTTCTTGAAAAATCCATGAAAAAAAAAGTCAAATTAATTCCAAAAATTCTTTAATAAAGACCAGATGATTTACAGAAAGGGAAGCACAGAAGAGGGGGAATTCAGAGGGGGGAAATACAGAAATTAAAGAAAACTTTTCAAGAAATCTTTTAAGTGTGTGTTTTTAGTGTGTGTGAAAAAAGCTCTCTGAAATCTTTCTCACCTATTATTATTACTTGTTTGAATGTGAATTGGTTGGAGAGTGGGTGTGGGTTTTAATAGGGATTGTGGATATGTGGGACCCACTAGAGAGGTTAAGTTAACCATGGTTAAATTATATATATTTTTTTGGGAATTATTTGTGACTGTAGTTTACTAGGTTCATCTGTTCTTTGCTGGCACTGATGTCATTGTTAAATATGAGCAATCAGAGGATGACACGTGGATCTCCGGCAGACAAGTGCGCGTGATAACCGGACAGCTGGCGGTTAAAGTTTGACATACATATTGCTTTGAAGTTTGTTTTGACTAAAATCCTCCTCTACTTTCTCGAAATTTCTAAAAATAAAAAATTAACTTATTTGTTTATCATATTAGATAAATATTTAGACAAAAAAGGTAGGTTAATTGTATTCAGCGGTGTTCATTGGAGAGGATGGGTAGTGAAACTCTTGAGCAACACATGTATGAAATGGGTACTTAATTTTACTATTCAAAATCGAACCGGAAAGGATGGGTATTTGTATTAAGCTGAATCGAAAGGAAGCGGGTATCCATAGTTCGGTTTACGGATACCAAAATTTTGTCGAATGTTTTGATGTACACAAAAAATATACTAGAAATAAAGTTATTTTCTGACAAATTAAAACAATTAACAGTAAAAAATATTAGAAAATGAAAATAAAAGTATGGAGAATTGTCTTCGATATGAGTAAACAAAAACGATCTAGACTGAATCTAATTGACAAACCAATGGTAGTGGGGATGAACGAAGAAACACGGTATATGATGGAGATTTTTTTATGATTAGTAACTTTTTATTTTGAACTATTAACAAATATATTTTTCTTAATAAACTAGATATATTCAGGGCGGGGACCCGCTGATAGTGAATTTTGATAACCGAACCCACCCCTCGACTTAGCGGGTACCATTTTTCGGGTTTTTCAGGTCACACGTTGCTCAGGTATTGATTTTCTCAGTTTCGGATTATTTGGTTCGGTTCAATTTTTGGGTTTTTCGGTTTTTTTAGCACCCCTAATTGTACCTCTTAGTTGCTAAATATATTCCTATAAGCTAAAACCTTTATTGTATACATCGTTACAACCAGCTTTTTATATTTTCAATACATAAAATAAACTGATTTTGACATTCATATGGATGCAAATAGCATTCCCCATAAAAAATGAATAGATATCATCTTTTGAGGTGGTCTTCTCACATCATTTCTCTGATCACCATGATGTAGATAAATCACCATGTGTATTTCATTAGCAGCATCTCCAACAATTTCTTCAAAATGGAGAAAATAGGGGTTTTGAATAAGTTTGAGCTCCAACAGCTTTTGTAATTTTTTTTTTCCAAAAGAGAGTGTAAAATCTTTAAATTTGGAGAAAACTCCAAAAATGATATCATGAGAGATAAATGACCTTTTATTATTTTTCATGAATAATGATTTAAAAAAAAATAGGAGAGGGAAATAATATGTTATTAGATATATGTAATAGAAGTAAGACCATCCGCAGCGGGGAGCCCAAAGCTCTCGGCTTGAGCATCAGTTTTAGCAGGTTCAACGGCTACACTGTCGCGATGGTATCGGGTTGAAGGGGATTGGGTGGATATATGGTTTACCCAATCAATTCATTCTAAATAATTAATCAAAAAGGGAAAAAAATGAGTAGAGAGAAACAAGAGAGAGAAAGGGGTGGGGTGGGTGGGGTGTCCGTCTAAACAACCGGTTTCTCTATGCCGATCTTGCCGAACCTGATACACCCGTGGAGATGTACCCGAAGAACCCAATGAACCCGATGGCAAGCCAAAGTCATCGAGTCCCTGTGGCTGCAGATGGTCTTTCTTATTAATATATTCTATAAATTTATCATAGCAATACATTTTAGAAAATAACTTACATAAAATAATAATGATTCAAACTTATTGGTAGAAATGAACAAAAAAATAATTTCTCTATTCATACACCAAGTTTAGAGAAGTTATTGAAGTTTTTAAATTCAGGCGTTATCAAAACCCTTATAAACATAAAGATCCATAAGTAATGAATCTAAGACAATTTGTAGTCCGTTCAAAAATTAATCAGTTTGTATAAACTAACTCAAAAATCCACGATAAAAAAAACATTTAATTTGACATCTAAGAAATATATTATCCAATATTCAATGTGTTTAACAAGTGAACAAACTTTTTAAATTTTGAACTTTATACAAAATCAGTTGCAACTTTTATACGAATAATAATTTTCTTTCAAAAAATAGTATCTAATCTAAAAATAGTAAAGTAACAACCTTTTTGGGAACTGATGATATTTAATAGTTTTTATAAAATAACAGTTCCAACAAACATCTAAAATAGGAAAATAATCTAAAATAATTCAAAAAGTTGATTACAGTTTTCTCTTCTTCTTCGTTTTTTTTTTTTTTTGTCAAGACTATATTTAACTATAAAACTATTTTGAACACTTAATTATTGAAGTTCTAAAAGGAATTTTTATATTTTATATATGAGATCAATTAACATAAGTTAGCATCTATTAACATAAGTTAGATCAATTAACATAAGTTAGCATCATCCTAGTTAATGTAGAGTATCTCCAACAATTTTTCATATTTTATTTTAGATAGAGAAATAAATATATATCTATCAAAAATACTTTATTTAATTTGAAAAGTTTTATTTATGCTCTAAAATAATCATGTTATTAACATATTTAATATCCAACAAATATCTTATATTATTGATTTTCATCTAACTTTCAAACCATTTATCTTAAAAAAGGTTTTTTCTTTTTGAATAATAGAAATGGTTAAATGTTAACAAGTTTTTCTTTTAAGGTGATATTTTCCAACAATAAAGTATATTGATTATTCATGAAAAGGAAATTCAATTATTCAACCACTAGCCAATATAGTAATTCATCTTACTCATATAAATAAATAAAATATCTATTTATCATTTACAAAAATGTCTTATTGTAAACTTAGAAAAATCTCTTATAGTTTTTAAAAGTTTTAACTTAAAAAACAATTTAAAAATCCATTAAAATAAAAATATCAGAGTAAATTTCTCATTTCCTTTTATAAAATCTCTTGGGTGCGTTTGGTATCAAAACAACACAAGACGGAACAATTATTAGTGTTTGGTCAGAGAAAACTAGACACAACAGAACATAATGTTTTTTTTTTGACTAATTACGTAATTGATTAACTTGTAATAAGAGAATATTTATATGAAAAGTTTTTTCGAAACGGTTAAATGACATAAAATTAAAAAGTTTTAATTAGTTTTCAATTTTTATTTTATACCTTTTCTATATTATTATTTACTAGATTTGATCCGGTGTAATACACAGGATAATTTAAAAAAAAAATTCATACAAGAAAAAACTAATATTATAAATATGGTTTACTTAATTTAAGTTATTTACTATAATTTAATTTATGTTTAATAGTATTATATCTAGTAATTAGTTTATTTTAAAAGTATTGACAATAGGCTTATATACTCTATTATTTACATTTCAATTAATCCGTTGAGCATTCATCAATATGTATATATGTATGTATAATAAATTAATTTTTACGGAATTTCTTTCACTGGACTTTTGATTTTTTCTTTCATATGGTTGATTTGTTACAGTAGAGAGAGATAGAGATAAGAGATAAAATAGGTAGATTAGTTTGGTATTTGAATTAATAGAGATAGAATAGTTTAATATTTGAATTAATAGAGATAAAATGTTTTAATATTTGACACATATGCATGATATGTGTCAAGAACTAACATGTAATATGGTAAAAATTCAAAAGATTAAAAAAATAAAAAATTAGAACTATTTTTGTAATACAAAATAACACAAAAAGTGTAATCAATGAGCATAAATACAAAGTCACATACGAGAAATCAACAACTCCAAATTTGACTATAAACATGAATAGAATCATCATAATCATATCATCATGTGTAGGAAAAAATAAAAATTGAAGAGCCTTTGTAATACAAAATAACACAAAAAGTGTAATCAATGACCATAAATACAATGTCACATACGAGAAATTAACAACTCCAACTTAGACTATAAACATGAATAGAATCATCATAATCATATCATCATGTGTAGGAAAAAAAATTAAAGAACGTTTGATTAATTACCTTTTTGTGTGTATGTGTAATTGGTAGTGGCTTAATTAAGAGAGTTGCATCAATTGATTGAGATTGAGAGATTGAAAGGGGTATTTATAGATTGAGATTGAGGTGTGTATTTTGGATTAAAAGTGTTTAATTTAATTATGTAGAGGATTTTTGAAAGTGGTATTTATCTTTTACATTATTTAATTTATTGTTTTCATATTTATCTATAGTTTGGATTAAAAAGTGAAAATTTTTAAAGAGTTTGAGTATATTTAATGAAAAATAATAATACGTGTATTGATTATATTAAATATTACACAAATATATGTAGATGATTTTTTAAACCGTTTGATTTAATTATGTATTTTTGAAAGTGGTATTTATCTTTTACATTATTTTATTTATTGTTTTCATATTTATCTATAGTTTGGATTAAAATGTTTGATTTAATTATGTAGAGGATTTTTTAATGTAGATGATTTTTGAAAGTGATATTTATCTTTTACATTATTTTATTTATTGTTTTGATAATCGAAACCGGCTCACCAGAACGCGACACGTGGCAATTCGACTCACCAGAGCGCGACACGTGTCAAATCAGTTACTCTTTTATTATATATAGATTATCAACATTGAATAAATTACATAAATAAATCAAAATATAATTTGTATAAAATAATACTTTTAGGACAGCTAAGTGAAAGTTTTAAAAGTATAAATTACAATAAATAAAACTTAAAAGATGAATAAACTTAAAGTAGGAAGACGTATTTGATGTTTTAGAAGAGAGTTATGTTTTAGTTTGACGTTATATTGGTAAAACATGAATCAGTTCCACCTTGTTCCATGGTAGAGGTGCAACAAGTTTGTCCCACTTTTGTTCCACTCTATTTGTATATGTTCCTCCTAAAAGTCCTATCAAACATAAAACAATGTTCTTTACTCTTGTCTATTCCATCATATCCAATGTATCAAGGTCATTTTTCATGTCTAGAAACAAAAAAAAGGTATTTTCCAAAGAAAAAAATAGTAGACTTTAAATAATAATTATAAACAGACCACGTGATCCAGGCGTGGTCCCTTCTATTATTCTGGAAGATATTCAGTGCCACGCATTGCCATGTCAGCTACTCACATGATGTAATTAAGTTTATTTTACAATCTAGCCCCTTTATTCTTGAGAAGCATACAATAAACCCCCTTAATTACAATAATACATACATAAAGCCCCATAAGTATTACAATACATACAATAAAATCCCATTATATTTTTCTTACCGTAAAAATTAATAACATTGTTTTCATTTTAACTTCAACTAAATGATCATGCTAAATCTTTTATAGTATCTCAGATAAATTGAAATGCTACAATTCATTTTGTACTAGATCATCCCTGGCACATCGAATGTCATCTTGGATCATACCTTGCACATCAAAAACCAACTATATACTAAGGTTTGGTAACTCATATTGGATCATACCATACACATCGAGTATCAGCTGAGAAGAAGTTTCATTTTGCTCTTTATTTTCTTTAATCTAGTTGTAATTGATTTTCTAGCATTTCATATCGGTACCCACTGTGGCAACATTATAGCCACGGTGCCAAATTTCTATTTAATGCAATTTAACTTTGAGTATTTCTTTTCTTCTGTTATATCTTGTCTTGCAAGAATGAGCTGAACCCTGCTTTTGATGTGGGTGTAAGTCGAACCCCAAGAGGTAAAATGTAACACTTGGGTGTTACCATTTTTTTTTGCTAACTTTATGGTTTGGTTATTCAGATAGAAGTTTTAACCCAACACGGATTAACCGATCAGTTATATATGTTAATAGATCATTGACCTAGAGATGGGCTTATTCATATATGACTTGAATAATGCAAGGAGATTTGAGAAATCTTCAACAATCTGAGTTGTTGCATAATTTTTATTAAGGTTCAGTTGTAGGTTGAATTGGTGTGTCATAGAGATATGCACATCTCTTCATCCTAGTGGAACTAAGACCTTCGAGATCTACTTAAGTAAGATTGACAAACCTAAAGTTACTAGTTGTGGCCACTTTGTGACGAGACCATGGCCATATTTCACACGATGTAGTTTCAAGAGAGAATTTGTGTAAAGTTATGTTGTGAGTTGTGACTCGTTTTTTCAACCATTTAGTAACTATCACACTATTGGGAAAACTTTTAGCCATATAAGCTTTTTACTACTCGTTATTTGAAATCACCAAATCACTCTAAAACGATCAATTTTATAAAAATACAACTTTGCACCGGTACCTTTTTTTCTCACGTACCTACCCCTATCCTTCTTCTCGGTGAACTCCATCTTTGTAGGTAAAACCCACTACCCTCCTCCACAATCTTTACCAAACCCTGTTGTACTCTTTCTTCTATCTTCAAAACAAGTACAAAACCCCCCTCTCTTGTCTATTCTATCCTCAAAACAAGGACAAGGGCTTCATCGACCATTGATTTGGGACAAAGTTTCATTTACAATGAACTTGACGGAGTTCCAATTTCAATATTTTTTAATAAGTTTCAACCTCTAACTTCTAACCTTTCTTGGTTGAATATCAAGACTATATCTTAGGTTGAAAACAATAATCTTAATGTTTGGAATTATTCCTTTTATGTATGTAAAAGATAAGGTTTCATCTCTAACTTCTAACGTTTATTGGATATAAAATATCAAGACTATCTCTTACATGGAAAACCATAATCTTGATGTTTGGCACTATGAAGTTAATGGAGTTCCAGTTTCAATTTGAAAAATAGGGTTTTAACCTCATACATCTAAACTTTATTGGATATAAATATCAAGACTATATCTTATGTCGAAAACCATAATTTTGACGTTTGGCATTATTCTTTTTTTTTGTAACTCACAAACTACATTTACACCCTAATCAATAAGCAAAATATCATGTCAGACGATTCATTGTGATGAACCACATACAAGTTACGAACATCTATAGGTGCCATCGAGGAGAATGGATCCATGAAGTGTTCTAATGACTCTCAACCTAGTCTAGGCATCTCATAAAAACATATAGTAGAAGTTGAAAATTATAATATGGTGAACCTTGGGTAAAAATAGAGGAGATGTTTGTGGTAGAAAGAAATAGATCATTGAAGCCGTTTATGAGACGAAAGATAGGTGGTGATAGAAGGTCGGAAGACAGTGTCAATGTTGATGGGGGGACTAAAATGTCCTATAACTGACAGAACTTACTTTTAAAAAAAAAAATCATATAAGAGGGTGAGACTTGATCCATAACAATATGCAAACCACAAGTCCCAAATCTATAGGTTTCCATTTCAGAAACATATTTTGCAACAAAATGTGAACCATAGGGACAAGGTATGTAATTAACTCCAAATTTGTATTTCATAACAAAATGTAAACCATAATGACCAAATATGTAATTAACTCTTTTATAAAAAAATATAAAAATAATGATGAATAAAGGTCAACGAAGTCATGTATATCCAAAGCAATGCAATTGTCAAAACCTAAACCAACCATTCCTTACTCGCCAATACCCCCAACCAAGCACCCCGCTAGTTTTGATTCGTGGTCACTAAGGGTTGTTTTGCTGCTGTGAAACAGAAGTTAGTTTCGATTCTTGTTCGCTAAGGGCTATTTGGTCGGTCTCGTTGTCTAGTTTCTGGTCGGTTTTGGAACTCTAGTTTGTATTTGGTTCTTGTTATTCTCCTTTGGTAATAAAGTCTTGTAGTTGTCGTCCAACAAAAAGAACGAGGGTCTTATCCGGTAAGTGATGACGATGACTCTTACTAGGGCTATCACTTACTCGGTAAGCAAACAGAGTTATCACTTACCGGAAAAATTGTTGCATAGATACCATTTTGGTGAACTAAAATCTTACCCGGTAAACAAGTAACAGTGTTGAATTTTACACGATAAGGACTTACATGGTAAGCATTTGGTAAACGACCCCTTACTTTTATCTTATTCTTATTTTTGGAACCAATTTTGGAAATTTAACTTTAAGGTCTAATGCAAACTTTTCATATATTTGAAAGCCTTATTTACCTAATTGTGTGTTAAGTGTTAACAGCGATATGGCTCATATAAATCACAACTAGGACTTCACGTCATATTTTGAATTTTTCTTTAAAAATATGAAATAATGACATTACACATATTTTTTAATCTTTGATGAACAAAATTCCATATTTTTTTAAATTCATCTTAAATAATATAAAAGCCAAAAACTTTTGGTTAGCTACTACCCAAAATCCCACCAAACTAGCTTCATTTCTTCTCGGTTTTCAATGATTTATTTTGAGTTTTGTTATTATTGAATTTCTTTTTATCAGCTATATTTCAACCATAAATTCCACTTTCTAGAAGTTGCTTAAAAATCGAAAGAGAGACAATAGTTAAAATCCCCATCCAAACAGAGACAACATAACATCAATCAACAATTGAAGAATTTCAAATAATAAAGTATGAGGTTACGTTTCTTATATAAATTCCACACCATTATGCTAACCAATATCTGTTGCTAAAATGATTATATCGGGTCCTAGGTGATACCCAAATTACAACTCATGAGGTGTAAGGTTTGATATATTTGATGTTTCTTTTAGTTGCTTACTGATTTTTGTTTTAAAGCATAACATGCTCGTTTGGGGCCTAATCGTCGTTTTAGAGTCAGATGACTTCATCTTTCTTACATATTGGTTTGAGATCATTGGCTATTTAGTCTTTGTTTTTCTTTTAGAGAGCACATAATGTAACTCTATATTTCTACTTGTCAGAAGTTGGTTATTGCTGCAACACAAAGATTATGAGATTTTGGCAAATGAAGGCTAGTTGAAGGATTTTAAGAGGAGGGAAGACGGATAGGACAACGGTGGTGACTAGAACTGAGAGAGGGCAACAATAGGACTCGCGGAAAGAGAGGCAAATAAGCGATGGCCATGAGAGGATAAATAGTATGCGACGATTAGCTTTGTAGATATTATATTTGGGTTTTTTTGATATTTGGATTCCATTATGCTCTAAGTTAATGATGATATGGCACCCTAAATATCCGTGCGATATTTTTTTTCATGATTTTACCACAGTATATTAAGAATACAAGATAACTGTTATTCTGTTCTACTGATCAACCATATATAAACACAAATTTTGTTCCAAGCCCTTAAATGAAAATTTTGAAAGTTGGTTCCCAAAAATTAAAATTATGTCAAAGTTGGTGACACTTTGATGCAATTTTTCCTATTGACACTAACATGATTCAAAAAGTCGTGCCATAACGTTATATGACGTAAAATGCGTCTATGTCATTATGATAAGATCTATCGGTGTGTAAACGTGATTCACACGATGCTCACCATAGCGTGGGTTTTTTTACAAGATGAACATTTTTAAAAAAGAATCTATCTTTTAGTTTTTTTCTTAACTTTTGTGTTTTTATAGATCTAGCTAATCATTTCACGTAGAAATTTTGCGAAATTTTCTCACATTTTATGGAGTAGTGATTAAAACAAAGTTGTAAAATCACCTTTTACAGTTGTATATTAAATATTTAATCACAAAGTACTTATAAAATATCAATATATACAAATTTTCTTCTTCTAATATGATTGTAAACTTATAACGTCATTATCTCATCGAACAATAATAGAAAACACACACACACACATAGTGTATGGTTCAAATGAGAAGTGCTAAAAATTGGAGAAGTAGAGAAGCGATTTTAGCCATCCATCTGGTCAAAAATTGCGGTTTTGACCGTGAAGCACAAGATAAATTCTTGCACGGGCTGTAGCACACAGAAGGGAATTTTCGTAAATTTTACAAATAGTTGAAAAACAGATTCATTTATGAACGTATATGAATTACACATATTTATCTATATACATATATGAATTACACACATTTATCTATGAACACGTATATGAATTACACAGGTTCATAGATGAACTTATATGAATTACACAGATTCATCTATGAATGGTGTTGAATAATGTCCCACATCGGACACAAAGTGAACTTGTAATATGCTTATAAGGGTCCTGGGTTACTCCACTCATAGCCAATTGGTTTTGAGTTGGAACCCCACAAACTTACATGGTATCAGAGCCAAGGTTCACCCGTGGTTGGTCAAAAAGCCGCACGGACTCCACGTAACCCAAAGTATCCACGTGTTAGGCTGAAAAGAACGCCACACGTGAGGGGGCGTGTTGAGCAATGTCCCACATCGGACACAAAGTGAACTTGTAATGTGCTTATAAGGGTCCTGGGCTACTCCACTCATAGCCAATTGGTTTTGAGTTGGAACCCCACAAACTTACAAATGGGTATATGAATTACATAGGTTCATAGATGAACGTATATAAATTACACATATTCATCTATGAATGCGTGTATGAATTACACAAATTCATGTGAACGTGCATATGAATTACACAGGTTCATAGATGAATGTATATGAATTACACAAATTCATCTATGAACCCGTTTTCAATATTTGTAACATTTATATAAACACCCCTCGATCTTTAACATACTAGTCTACTTATAAAAACGTAATAAGATTTCCTCTTTTTTTTTCAAATAATATGTTGTTTCTTTGAAAAACTCAATTATGTGTTTTTTTACTTTAATGATTTTTGTTGAGTCTGAAAAATACCACTGTTGAGGTTACCACTGCTGATTATCACTGCTGGAAGGTTACCACTGCTAGCTTTGGAATTACTACTACTGAAGAGGTGATATGAAGATACCACTGCTAGTATGTGTGTTAACACTGAAGAACAAGTTACCACTGCCAGTACAAGAGTTATCACTGCTGTTACAAGTTACCACTGCTAGAACAGAATTACCACTGCTGTTGAAGATTACCACTGATTCTGTTCTGCCATTGCTTAAAAGATCAAGATAAGGAAAGTATTCTGTTGGAGAAGATATGGGATAGATACGAGAATTTTGGATATTATTTAGAGTAGATTTACTTTCCTTATTGTAATCTGTAACTTGTATAAATAGCTGGTAGGTTTTTCATTGTTCAGTACGAGTTTCATAAGTTTTTGTTTAGAATTAGAAGCCTCAAGATCATTCTTGAATCCCTGCATTAGAGAAGTTGTGCACGTCTGTTTGAGTCTGTTCAAGCAGATTGGGGCTTTGGTTGTAATCATTAAACTTGTGATTCAATACACAAATCTGTTTTGCAAATCATTGTTTAATCAAAGTGTTATTCCGCAAACTTCTTTGATTAAGTTTTCTGTTCTTGATATATTGATATATATTCGATCCTGTCAAGTGGTATCAGAGCTTGTTTAATACAGAAAACAATCAAACAATGGATACTCAAGAAACTGTCTTGGTCTCAAAGGTCCCCATGCTCAAACCTAATGAGTTTGACATGTGGATAATCAGGATTCGTCAATACATGCTTCTCACAGACTATGGTATGTGGGAGGTTGTTGAAAACGGACCTGGCACTGATGAAGTAGTTGCTGAAGGAGGTGCAAGACCCCCTCCCAGATCTGATGCTGACAGAAAAAAAAGGCAAACTGAGATGAAAGCATTAAGTACTTTGCTGTTGGCTATTCCCAATGAATACCAACATCAATTCAGTACATACACAGATGCCAAATCTCTCTGGACTGCACTTGAGAAGAGGTTCTCAGGAACCAAAAGCACAAAGAGGAACCAGAAGGCCATTCTAAAGCAACAATATGAGAACTTCACATCCCTGAAGAATGAATCTATGACTCAAACCTTTGATAGATTCAACAAGCTTATTGGTGAACTTGCAACTGTAGATGTGAAGATGGACAAAGATGACGTGAATAGGAAGTTCCTCAGATCTCTTAGAGAGGAATGGACTATTTACACTGTTTCTTTCAGACAAGGAGATGATCTTGAAGACAAAGAACTTGAAGATCTATACAAGATCTAAGGATCTTTGAAGCAGAAGTGGAGAAGAAGAAAAGACCCATTGGATACTCTCACAATGCTGCACTACTTTCCTCTGAAAACCCTAGTTCTTTTAATACCACTGCTTTTAATAATACCACTGCTACTTATAATACTGCTGCTAATGAAACTGTTTCTAATTCATCTCAGGAAACCAATGAAGATATCATTCTGGAAGCTTTCTTAGCAAGTCATGTCAAATCATCATTGATCAATGATGATTTGGATCAAATCAATGCAGATGATCTTGAAGAGATGGACATCAAGTGGCAGATGGCTATGCTGACTCTGAGGATGAAAAGGTTTATCAGAAGAACTGGGAGAAACAACTTTGATGTCAAAAGAGGAGATAAGGCTGGCTTTGATAAGTCAAAAGTCAGATGCTACAAGTGCAATGAGCTAGGGCACTTTGCTAGAGAATGCAGAGGAACCACAAACCATCAGAACACTGGAAGTGGTTCTTCTCAAGCCCCAAGATTCAACAACAGGGGAAGCAACTCAAATCCTAGTTCATCACAAGCACTTGTCTCATAAGAAGGACAAGGATTTGATTGGAGTGATCATGCTGAAGAAGCAGTTCAAAATCAAGCTCTCATGGCTGAAATCAAAGAAACTGAAATTCCCACTGAGGTATCTTCTAAACTTTGTTCTGATTCCTGTTTAGAAACTGTGAAAAAGTACAGGGATCACAATCAGACAATGAGTGATAGTATTAAGAAGAAGGAGAGAGAAAGAAGAGAGTATGTTAAGATCATTGACAATCTGGAGGATCAAATAAAGGCCTACAAAGCCAATGAACTCCAGTTTGAATATGACCATAACTACTGGAAGTGGGAAAAGAAAGAGCTTGAGAGAAAATTGTCAGAAGAAAAGGAGGAATTGGAGAGTGCTAGGAAAGAGTTATCCAAAGCCAAAGAAGACCTAGATAAATTTTCAAAGTCCTCTAAGGCTTTAGAGTCAATTATTAGAGCACAAGTGACTGATGACTTAAAAAGGGGTATAGGATATAACAGTACCCCTCCTCCTTACAATCAGAACTACATTCCTCCCACAACTGACCTTCTTGAGAGTTTAGATAGAAGTGAGTTGAAAGAAGGTTTGGATAAAATAGATCCAGTTGACTCAGAGGAGGAATCTGATAAGAAAAGCACTTCTGAGACCATCCCTGATGAACACCACATTCTCACCAATGAGAAAGGTGGTATGCCATTTGTTCCTAGAAAAAAGATAGAGACCACTAGGAAAGATAAGGGGAAATCTGTCATGTCATCAGAAAAGAGTAAGGAGAGAAAGTCTGAGACAACTAGAAAAGAGAGTAGGAAGGACCACTATACACAGAGGACTGTAGTTGATCCTGGTACTTCCTCACAGTCTCAAAACAAAAATCATCCTAGAGGGAACAAAAGGAACTGGAATAACCATTGGGCACAATGTCATGGTATTGATCTGAGCAAGATAAACAGACCAAAACCATGCTTTATTTGTTGTAAGACAAATCGTCTAGCAAGAGACTGTTATTTCAATCCTTTTAATCAAAGAAACAGTTTTCAAACTAGAAGATTTGTACCTACTCACAAAAAGGTTGTTCCTAAACAAAACAGATCTAGTCAACCTAAAAGAAAAGTTCAAAAGAAAAAGGTTGAAAAGAAGTCTGTTAAGTTGGTTACTAAATGGGTACCAAAAGCTTCACTCAGTAACACTACTGCTTCTACAAGCAGTGGTAATAACAGTGTTTCTTTTGATAACAATGGTAACAGTTTTACTAGTGTGGAGGTTAACACTGTTGCTAGCAATAACAGCAGTGGTAACTCAAACATTGTTACCACTGAAGTGTCTTCTTTGAGAAAACCCATTATAACCAAATATTCCAGTCATGAGATCCCAAATAAAGATTATCTTTTGAAGCTCAACAAATTGACAGAGGTCAATTATGTTAATGATAAAGGAGAACCCAAGACCATATTGGCTTGGGTTCCCTCAAGACACTAACTGTTTCATCTTATGTGCAGAGCAACCAAGGAAGAAGGAGCAGTCTTTGGCATGTGGATAGTGGTTGCTCTAGGCACATGACAGGTATCATGTCTTTACTTGAAGACTTTAAAAAGTTTGAAGGTGGACATTTTGCCTTTGGGGATAATCCTACTGGAGGTAAGATAAGTGGCAAAGGTAAGGTATCAAAAGGTAAGATGACTTTTGATGATGTTTATTATGTGGAGCAGTTGAGATACAACTTGCTAAGTGTATCTCAAGTTTGTGACAAAAAGTTTGGAGTATTCTTTACTGATACTGAGTGTCTCATACTTGCTCTTGGGTTTAAGATTGATGAGAGTCAAGTAATGCTTAGGACTCCTAGGAAAGATAATGTTTACTGTTTGGACATTGAAGATGCTTCTTCTTTATCATCCTTAAACTGTTTATTTTCAAAAGCATCTGTGAGTGAATCATCACTGTGGCATAGGAGGATATGCCACATGAATTTCAAAAACATGAATTTACTTGTCAAAAACAACCTTGTAAGAGGTTTGCCTGCAAAGGAATTTTCATGTGATGATCACTGTGTAGCATGCCTCAAAGGTAAGCAACACAAAAACTCACACAAGTCCAAAGAAGTAAACACTATCTCATCACCTTTACAATTATTGCACATGGATCTTTTTGGTCCTACCAATGTGATGAGTATAGGCAAGAAATCCTATTGTCTTGTGATAGTTGATGATTACTCTAGGTTTACTTGGGTTTACTTTCTAAGAACAAAGGATGAGACAAGTGGACTGATCAAACCCTTTGTGACTAGAGTGGAAAACAAGACAAACCTTAGGGTAAAAGTCATTAGATCAGACAATGGAACTGAGTTCAAGAATGCTGATTTGAATAGCTTTTGTGAGGAAAAAGGTATTGAGAGACAATACAGTGCTCCTAGAACTCCTCAACAGAATGGTGTTGCTGAGAGGAGAAATAGGACACTAATTGAGGCTGCAAGAACTATGTTGGCTGACTCTAAACTTCCTATCACTTTCTGGGCAGAAGCAGTTAACACTGCTTGTTATGTCCAAAACAGAGTTCTTATAGTCAAATCAAAAGGCAAGACACCCTATGAACTTTTTGAGAAAAAGAAACCCTATATAGGATTTTTACAACCATTTGGGTGTCCTTGCACAATTCTTGATACCAAAACTCACTTAGGCAAGTTTGAAAGAAAGTCTGATGATGGACTTTTTGTAGGATACTTTTCTAGAGCAAAGCACTTAGAGTTTTCAATAGTTCTACAAGGATCATAGAAGAAAGTGACAATGTCAAATGCAATGAGAACACTCCTAACATACCTGGAAGTGGTCCCAATTGGTTATTTGATATTGATTCACTATCTAACTCTTTGAATATGAGCAGTGCAGTGATTACAGGTTCAGGTACAGAGCAAGTACAAGAAACAAGTCCTACATTTGTTATGTTTCCCATGCCTTTTGTGGACTCAAATGATGCTAGTACCACTGTTGAATCAACTTCAGATGATCAAACAGAACCTGGGTCTGAGAAGAGTGATGAGCAACCAATTGTGGAATCCTCTGAGACTACTGATGAAATTCCTGTCTTAGAAGAGGGACCTCAATGGGATCAAGAACCAGAAGTGAATGATTCAAAACTAGGGGTAGATCTGCCTGAAGAACCCTGCATCTTACAAGAACCCAGAAGAATCATCCACCTACTATGGTAATAGGAGACATTCAGTCTCCTATGATAACAAGGAAGCAAAGCAAATCCCTTCCCAATCCACACTTGAGCATGATTTCTGTTTTCCTCTCACAAACAGAACCCAAGAAAGCCCATGATGCAATGAAGGACCCAAGTTGGATAGAGGCCATGCAAGAAGAACTATTGCAGTTTGTCCTACAGCATGTGTGGGATCTGGTGGATCTCCCAAAAGGACATAGGGTGATTGGCACTAAATGGATTTTCAGAAACAAGACTGATGAGAGAGGAATTGTGATCAAGAACAAAGCTAGATTAGTAGCACAGGGGTATACTCAAGAGGAAGGAATAGACTATGATGATGTATTTGCACCTGTTGCCAGAATTGAAGCCATTAGGCTATTCTTGGCCTTTGCATCTTACAAAGGATTCAAAGTCTATCAGATGGATGTCAAAAGTGCCTTTCTCTATGGCACTATAGATGAAGAGGTGTATGTCAGTCAACCACCAGGGTTTGAAGATCCCAAATACCCTGATAAAGTTTACAAGTTGAGGAAAGCACTGTATGGTCTTCATCAAGCACCTAGGGCTTGGTATGATACTTTGTCCTCCTACTTGTTGGAAAACAAGTTTGAAAGAGGTGTCATTGATAAGACCTTGTTCATCAAGAGAACAAAGACTGATATGCTTCTAGTTCAGATCTATGTAGATGATATCATCTTTGGATCTACAAAGGATGATATGTGCAAGGAGTTTAAGGAACTGATGCATAAGAAATTTAAGACGAGTTCTATGGGCGAGCTAACTTTCTTTCTTGGTTTACAGGTCAAGCAGAAGACTAATGGGATATTCATCAATCAGTCCAACTATGTTGCATCTATGCTTCAAAAGTTTGGAATGAATGATGTAAAGCCAGCAAGCACTCCAATGGAAACACACAAACACCTCACTGCTGATGTTGAGGGGGAGGAAGTTGATGTTCATCATTACAGATCCATGATTGGATCATTAATGTATCTTACAGCTTCTAGACCTGATATTATGTTTGTTGTTTGTGTTTGTGCTAGGTATCAGGTTAGGCCCAAGGAGTCTCATCTACATGCAGTCAAAAGGATCTTCAAATATCTTAAGGGCCAACCAAGATTGGGACTGTGGTATCCCAATGATTCTTCCTTTGACTTAGTGGCCTACACAGATAGTGATTATGGAGGAGCAAACCTGGATAGAAAGTCTACATCAGGAGGATGCCAATTTTTGGGAGGAAGATTGGTCTCATGGTAATGCAAGAAACAGACCACTGTTTCACAATCAACAACAGAGGCTGAATATATAGCTGCATCTCAGTGCTGTTCACAAGTTCTATGGATTCAGAATCAGATGCAAGACTATGGTCTTTCTTTCTTGCAGACACCAATCTACATTGACAATAATAGTGCTATTAGCATTGTCAACAATCCTGTCAAACACTCCAATACCAAACATATAGAGATCAAGTACCACTTTATTAGAGATTGTAATGAAAAGAAGTTAGTTCAAGTTCAGAAAGTCCACACTGATGATCAATATGCAGACCTGTTCACAAAAGCATTTGATGTAGGCAGGTTTACATTTTTGGTTACAGGTGTTGGAATGATGAACTCTGAATAACTCTTCTTCTTGTTACACTGTTATTTGTACTTTCTCTGTATATTTTCTTCCTGTTCATTTTATTTTGTTCCTAAGTTGGTATTTTAATGAGTTTGTGAATGTTGCAGATACATGGTGAAGTCCTTGGTTTGATCAAAAGACGCAGGGTGATGTTAACACTGCTTAGTTGGAGTTACTTCTACTAGCAGTGTCTCTATCGCAAAACATAGTTTCAATCACTAAGTCTTTACCACTGCTCGTTTCGCACATTACCACCGCTCGCACATTCGCACATTACCACCGCTCGCACATCCGCACATTACCACCGCTAGCACATTTAACACTGCTTTGCTCTTTACCACTGCTAGTTACATAAGTGTGTTTTTATCACTGCGCGTGTCCATTACCACTGCTTTTAACTTCATACGCGTATGGTACCACTGCTATGGTACATTACCACTGCTTTTAACCTGGCACGCATACTTACCACTGCTTGTCTGTTTTACCACTGCTTTTAACGAATACCATTGCTAATGTTATTTACCACTGCTTTTGACTTAGACCACTGCTTGTGTTCGTTACCACTACTTGTGGTAGTTACCTCTGCTCATGAGTTTAGTATAAAAGCCCTAATTTGATCGCCTTTTTCATAAACGGCTATTCTGAACTCTTGCTCTAAAAACGTTTGCGATTCTGCATCTATTCTCCCTCTGTGTTCTTGAAATTTCATTCGATTACTGATTCTACATCTGTTCTAGGGTTTCTCTTGCGTAATCGATCATGGATTCTCTGTACTTTGTCAAGGATCACAACAAAGTTGGATATCTCACCAAAGATAACAATTCCGAAGGATTTGAAGACATTCTTGATTTCTTGGCCTCATCTATTATCGCGTATGCTGCAACCCTCAATCCAACTATCTACATTAGGCATCAGAACGATTTTTGGGTCAATGCGGTGGTGGAAGAACTTGATGGGGTCAAACAAATCAAGACCACTATCGGTGGTCAGCCTCTGATTGTTAATCCGGCAAAAATCAGACAACACCTACGTCTACAGGATGAGTCAGGTACTACTATGATCTCTACTTCCATCATCATGGAAGCTTTTCAAAGAATGGGGTATACAGGCTCTCCAACATCTTTAAAATACCTTAAGGGTAAATTTTTCCCTCAGTGGAGGTTCTTTGTGCATACCCTGTTGCATTGTTTTTCAAAGAAAACTACCAGTTTTGGTGAGTTTAGTAGCACCATTGCTTCTGCTTTGGTCTGCTTGGCCACTAATCAGGTGTTTAATTTTTCTCAAATGATTTTTGATGATCTTGTCTACAATCTTGAAAACATGAATAATTCCAAAGTAAAATCTTTTTACATGTTTCCAAGATTTGTACAAGAAGTTATTACTAAGGAATTGACGAATGTACCTATGGATGGAGACACTTATCAGAGCTCTACTCTTGGTAATAAAGTGTTTTCAAACATGCAGAGACCTGCTATAGGCTCTAATGACACATTCACCCCCTGCTATAGGCTCTAATGACACATTCACCCCATTGTTCTCTACAATGATGAGGGTGAACCACCCACAAGGTGAGGCATCAAGCTTGCAGCCCTCACAATCAAGCATACCCACTGATGACCTACCCACACCTATCACTGATACTATTCCTCAGTCCCTTGATTCCACCCACACCTCTACACTCAAAAAGTATAACAGAAAGAACAGGGGAGCTCCTTCCTCCTCTGGTTCTAAACCCCAACAGCCTAAAAGCCCTCAGTTGGAGCACTCTCCTTCTGAAAATATCCAAAGGGACACCCCTGGAGTGATGCCCCACTCAAGTGTAAAGAAGGTGCCCTCTAAGGAGATGGAAGGGCATGTGGTTGGTGAGGCTCAAACTACTGATGTTGCACAAGGTGTGCATCAGGACAGTTTGAACATAGCTAAGACCCCCACCACGGCAACTCCTATTGAGAAATCAAAGGGAGGTCCCATGTGCCAAGAAACCATGGGGGCATCTAGTGCTTCAGCAAGGCTGAAGACTAATGTCAAAAAGTCCAAAGATCCAGCAAGGGAAGTAAAAATTCCTAAATCTAGTGAGGACAGCTTTAACTATCAAGAATTGATGGACAATTTTCGTACCATTGCCAAAGATTTGAAGGCTCATGATGAGAACTTTCACATTCATGAGGCTAAGCACAAATCCCATGAAGAGAGGCTGGATCTGTTGGAGGAGATAGTTGATGTCTAGAATCAGCTTATAAAGGATAAAGATGCCATGCTGGAGGAATTACTCAACAAGCTGAAGTTTCAAGGTGCTCTGGTGGCCTCAATGCGCTTGACAATTTCAGCTCTTCACAAGAGATACTCCACTTTGGTATCATTCACAAAGGGGGAGAGGAGATCTAAAGTTAAGGGGGAGTCTAAGAAGAAAACAAAGCCTGTTGAAGAAACTGAGGTTGTGAATGAACCTGCAGTTGAGATGGAGACTGAAGCTAAGGGGGAGACAGAAAAGGAAACTGAAAAAGAGATTGAAGTTGATGTGTGTGTGAAGACTGTTAATGAGGATGAACTTACCATTGCTGAATTGTTGGTGAAAATGCCCAAAGTAATTACAAAGGGTGTGGTAATCAAAGAAAGTCAACCAGAGTCAAAGAAAAAGGATGCTGAGTTAGATCCTAAGGACAAAGGAAAGGAAATTCTGGTAGAAGAACCTGAGCCTGAGTCTGATGATGATGAAGTGATGGGTTTTAAGCCTGTGATAGACCCTGTCACTGAGCACATTCTCTCCGATGAACTAATTCAACAGATTAAAGAAGAAGAAGAGTTGAAAAGAAAGCAGGAATTGGCAAGGATTGCTGAGAGAGACAGACTTGAGGCTGAAAGAATGCAAGAAGAGTGGAACAAAGAGGAACAGGTGGTTGAAAAGAAAAATCCTGTCAAGAAGACTACAAAGAAAGCAACTCCAAAAGATGTCAAAGAAAGAAGAAGGAGTATGGTAAGATATCTAGCTAGTGCACTTGGAAAACCTGTTCAATATTTTGCCAAGTGGGAGCTAGAAAAGGTTGAAAACAAATACAATGTCACAAGGGAGGCTATGCATCTGGAAGCTATGGAGGAATAGCATGTCGAAACTGAGGAAGTGGCATTGATTCAAAGAAAGAGAAAGAGGGATCAGATTGAAGAACAGGTTACTACTGAAGGTAATCCTGAACATGATGTGGAAAAGACTGTGACTGATAAGGAAACTATGGTAGATTCTGATCAACAAGTTGTCCAAGCAATTGAAAAGGTGATTGAGAAGAATGTGGAACAGAAGGATGAAAAGAAAGAGGAGAAAGAGGCTGAGAAAGTTGAGAAGGTAACTGCTGATGAACAGAGAGGTAAAGAGGTTGAAGTTGCTGAATCACCCAAGCCAAAAAGAAAGAAGTCAATTGCAAAGAAGGGGAAGAAGATCAAGGAGATTAAAGAAACTTCCAATGTTTCTATGTGGACATTCTTTGAGAACAATCAGGTTGATTATTTCAAGGTATTCAGAAGTGATGGAACTAATGAGGTTTTTGCCAGCATACTTGGAATTTTCAGAAAGATGTCCAGAGCTGGTCTCAAGAGAATGTATGAGATTGGATGCACTAAGGAGGTAGAAGACTTTGAAGAAGCCAGATTGCTGATTGAAGATCTGAGAATGATGTTTGCTTTCTCAAAGACAAAGGCTGAGTTGAAGAAAAACAGAAAAAGGGACCAGACTGACAGTGTTGGTGAAGGAAAAGTTATCTCTTGGAACACCTATGACAATAGGGTGTTCTCAGTGAACTTTGAGAAAGGTAGGATGAGCTACTTTCTAGTAGATAAGAGATATGATTTTGAACCCATCATGATCAACAGCATGTTGGAGGTGAAGAAGAAAGAAGAAAATCTATCTGATCTTGATAAGGAGTTGATAGAAAGGTTGAAAGAACAATTGCTGGAGGTGAATGAGAGGTATTTTGATGTGAAGATGATTGAGCAAAGACCTAAGAGAGTCACAGGCTGGGGTGTTGACAAAGATTTAAAGTATGTGATAAGGATGGATGATGGTTCAGAACTCTGTGATTCTGATTGGATAAAGGTCTTCGAAGCTTGTACAAGAGAAAATCTGCAGGAGATGTATGAAGTGAGATGCAAAGTAATTGATGTAGCTGTGGATGAAAGAACTAACTCTAAGCAGACTGAAAAGAAGAAAGTTGCATTAGAATGTTTGTATTGGTTGTTTGAACCATTCAGACTTTTAGATGTAAGGAGTAGAAGTTGTGAATCTGTGAAAGAGTGGAGATGGTATGAAAAGTGCAAAGTGTACAGTCTGAGTATCAATGATGGTGTCAAAGAGTATTATCTGGAAGAATGTGACACTGATGTACTTGATGTACAAAGACTGCAGTGCATGATGAATGTAAAGTTAAGTACACGTGGTGAACCTACAAAATCTGCAAGACTGCTGGTGAAGAAGATAAAGACCTACTTGAAGATCAGACTCACAAACTTAGCTCCTCATGTTTGAGAAGTTAAGTCAGGGGGAGATTGTTGAGTCTGAAAAATACCACTGTTGAGGTTACCACTGCTGATTATCACTGCTGGAAGGTTACCACTGCTAGCTTTGGAATTACTACTGCTGAAGAGGTGATATGAAGATACCACTGCTAGTATGTGTGTTAACACTGAAGAACAAGTTACCACTGCCAGTACAAGAGTTATCACTGCTGTTACAAGTTACCACTGCTAGAACAGAATTACCACTGCTGTTGAAGATTACCACTGATTCTGTTCTGCCATTGCTTAAAAGATCAAGATAAGGAAAGGATTTTGTTGGAGAAGATATGGGATAGATACGAGAATTTTGGATATTATCTAGAGTAAATTTACTTTCCTTATTGTAATCTGTAACTTGTATAAATAGCTGGTAGGTTTTTCATTGTTCAGTACGAGTTTCATAAGTTTTTGTTTAGAATTAGAAGCCTCAAGATCATTCTTGAATCCCTGCATTAGAGAAGTTGTGCACGTCTGTTTGAGTCTGTTCAAGCAGATTGGGGCTTTGGTTGTAATCATTAAACTTGTGATTCAATACACAAATCTGTTTTGCAAATCATTGTTTAATCAAAGTGTTATTCCGCAAACTTCTTTGATTAAGTTTTCTGTTCTTGATATATTGATATATATTCGATCCTGCCAATTTTGTATGATCCAATGATGATCGACTTTATTAGCTTCTCGTTCATGTCAAAGTGACGACGTACGCCCGAGTGGGATTGATCAATTTTCTTTTTTTTTTCTTTTTTTTTCTTTTTTTTTTCTTATATATAAAATAAATTCCTTTTTTATTTGATTACCATCAATATTTTATTTCGACGCTTTACCTACATTATGTCAAGAATAATCTTGAAAAATTGTAACTATAACATATACTTTACTAAATAAGCACCTTGATAAGCCTTAACCTAGTTATATTACCTTAACTAACGAATGTGACAAAAGTTGAGAATCTTATCCAGTAAGAATAAAATAGCGATAAAGTTTTTTATATTGTAAGTGAGAGCGACGACTCTTACCTTGTTAACGCTTAACGGGTGAACTATCACATACACCATTTTAATGGACTATAATCGTAGTTGATAAGGTAAGTGATAGTATTTAAATTTTACTTGTATACACTTTTTGTTATAAGGTTCATCTGGGCTTCGCCGAGACTACATCCTTGGCAATATGAAACTGAAAATTCGGCCGTCTGAGACTAAGCCTGGCCACAAGATGCGCATGAAGGTATTCGAACCTGGGGTGAATGGGATACCATCTACATCTCCCACAAGTCTTACCGCTACGCCACAAGCCTTGTGGTTTACTGGTATACACTTACCGGGTGAGTATTTGGAAAAACGGCCCCTTAGCTGCCATTATTGTCTAGGAAGTTTGGTGCCGAACCTAGTCTATCACTCATATTATGATAGAACCGAGAAGCTTACCTAGTACAAGACAAGACAAGTACGAAAGTCTTACCTGGTAATGTGAGAAGCCAATACTTATCTTGTAAGCGTTTAATAGGTTTAACATGCCTATCAACAATTCATTTTTTATGGCCATAATATTACAAGATAAAGTAAATAGAGATAACTTTTACCAATAAACACTTACCTGGTAAAGATTTGGTAATTTATCCCTACATAGTGTTTGGTACGCAGACTAGATGGAACATGATAGGATGAGACAAGACAAGACTGAACGGGACGGGACTGGACTAATTGCTTGTTCTATGTTTGGCACGACTAGAACAGGACCGGACTATCTGATTATTTTGCGTTTGGTAACAAGGACATGACGAGACAAAATTGTTAAAATGACTAGATTACCCCTAACATGAGTTTTAATGTTTTTAGTATATATAATTATAAACAAATTAACTAAATATTTAAAATTATTTTAACATATTTTAAAACAATTTGTAAATATTTAAAGAAAAAACTATCTTTTTCCAGGTTCTTCCCTATTCTTTTTACATCCTTCTTCTAGGTTCATTTTATGTCCTTCTTCTATTCTTATTTCGTTCTTCCATCGGTTTTTTTAGAACTCTTCTTCTAGTTGTTTCTTCAAAAACATATGAAGAATCGTAGGAATGAAATAAATAAAAAATCAGAGATGGATTTCAACAGTACATCGAAAGCGTGAAACTGAGAAACCATGGCAATCAAAGACAAAAATCAAAATCAGTATCGAAATCGAACCCATGCGATTTCAAAAATCGAAACCGAAATCAAACCCATTCGAAAATCAAAACCAAAATAGAAACCAAAATCAGAAATTATACCCATTCAAAATCATATCCCAACTGAAATCAAATATGTTCATCGAAGAGAGAAATCGAGAAACCATGGCAATTATACATGTGGGGACAAAGAAGAACATGTTGAGAAGATTAATTTAGGGAGACGATGAAGAAGTCGGGAAGCATGGACGTGTGAATTTGGTATTAGGTTTACTAATCTGATGTGCAAATAAGGGTAAGATGGTAATTTATCAATTTAGTCCAAAGTTGTTCCACCTATTTTGATGATACAAAAAAAAACTAAGATTTTGTCCCATGAAATCTAACTTTTGTTCCATGTTGTCCCATCTAATTTTAATCCCATGGCATACCAAATGTGAAACTATTTTTCTTCTTGTTCCGTTCCATTTAGTTTACATACCAAATCTTTTGAATTATTAACATTTCTTTATAAAGATAAAAAAAAACTTCAACAAAAGAACTTATAAAACAATATGTAGATACTTCTAGTTGAGGGATTAAAGTTGGCAGTGATGATAAAGAAGGGGGGTTAAAGTGAAAGAGTTGATACAAGAGGGTGTTAACATCATCTGACCAAAAGTGGGGGGAATGTTTTTAGTTAGAGCATCTCCAACAGTATTGCTAAAAAAATTTCTAAAATAGAGAAAACAAGCTAAAATCTCTAAAAACATTTTCAATCATCTCCAACAGTTTTGCTATTTTAGAGAATCAATCATTATTTTTATTATTAAAATATTCAATATATTTAGTATTTCAATTAAAAAAATTAACCAACTTTTAAACTATTGGTGGAATGGATTAAAAAGTAGTTTCTCTCTCCTCATATAGAGATTTTAGAGAAATCTCTAAATTTAGAGAAAACTCAAATTTTTTCTATTTTAGCAATCCATTTAGCAATGCTGTTGGAGCATTTTAGAAGAAAAAAACACCATTTTTTCTATTTTAGCAATGTTGTTGGAGATGCTCTTACTTTATAAAAATATTAAACTTAACCATGGTTTAATAATAAAGTCAACTGTAGTTTGATTACGGCGGATGTTACGGCGCACATAAGCAATCAAAAAGGAGCCACGTTGATGGCACGTGGGGGCATCAAAAACTAGGATTCCACATGGATGTTCGCATATCCCAAGAGCCAACTGCCTCGTTTCCTTAAATTGGGAATTTGGCCAAAATGGCACAAATACTTTGAGTAGTTGACCTCCTAGCTATTTCTCTTATGTTTTTACTAAAATAGTCATCCAGTTCGTGATACTAAATTCGTAATCAAGGATTTGGATCAATTTTGTAAGAAATTGCAAACAAATGAGGTCAATCCGTGATCACGGATTTGGACACGTGTCGTTACTTGATTGGGTATAAATAAAAATTAGGTTATAAGAGTCAAAATCATGGATTCGTGAATCCGTGGTATAGCCAAAATCACGAATTCGTGACTCTGTGATAATCATTGAGTCCGTGATATCACTGATTGACCCCCAGATGTTGAAAACTTCTTATACAAATGGTCCAAATCCGTGATCAAGGATTTGTTATCACGGAGTTGGTGGCTATTTTCGTAAAAACGGGAAAGAAATAGCTAGGGGGTCAATTTCAACATGTATTTTGGCCACTTTAGACAAATTTCCTTTAAAATTATATATTTTATCATGCGCCTTTCACAAATAATATATATAGTTTAAGAGGTGGGTTAAAATAGGGGGTCACGAGTACTATATTATTCAACCGGTACATACCGATAATGTATCAATTCCGGACCGATTCATGTATCGGTATGTAACCGGTTCCATGTCTTTCATAAAATTGATATTCGGTAAAATGGATATCGAGTCCTCTCTAATTACCAAAAATATATCGAAAGTCGAAAAGACACAATATTTTTTAAAAAATCCCAAATTCATTCCAAATAAAAAGGTTCATTACTAATCACGGGTTGATGATATTAATCCTAAACCTTCAAAAAATTCCAATTTCTTGTAATTAATCAACCACTTCAATATCTAGTTTTAAGAAATCAAAGTTTGAAGGTTGTAACTTGTCTGTATGGATGGGTACTAATACCGTTACTAGTACCGGTACCGAACTTATGTCGTTCTAATCGATTCGGTATTTAGTTTTCTACATTTTTTATATCAGAAATTTTCGATACGGTACGACGATACCATTCCCATGCTTACCCTAGGTTAAAAACAGTTCCAACAACTTCTTCAAATGAAAAAATAATATTCAAAATCATTAAAAAAAACATTATTAAAATATTCAATACAATTCATAAAATATTATTTTTATCTTCTAAATATTTAGTTTCAAACAAGTTAATTTAGTTTCAAATTTGAAGATTTTCATCACATCTTTCCTACTTTCACTATTTTGGAGAAGGTTTTAGAGAATCTGTTGGAGCAAAAGAACATTAAACTCCCAATTTCAGATAAGCTGTTGGAGATGCTATAAGGTTATGTTTGGCAAATTAGCTGATAAGCTAGCCGATTACTAATAAGTTAACTGATAGCTGATAAGTAGCTGATAGCTAATAAGCTAGTTGGTACTTGATAAGCTAGTTGATGAAGAAATTATATTTGGGTAAATTAGCTTATAAGTTATACGTAGGGATGTAAACGAGCCGAGCCGAGCTGAGCCGAGCTTTAAGCTAATCGAGCTAGGCTCGTTTAAAGTTATAGAAGCTCGAGCTTGAGCTTGTGCTTTCAGGCTCGAGCTCGGCCCGTGGACCATTTACAAGGCTCGAGCTCGGCTTGCTAATGCTTGGTTGCTTCACGAGCCTAAGCGATCTCTGATTCTAAGGATGTGCTTTGAATATCGATTTTTTTATATATGTAAAATACATAATACTAATAAAATATAAAAGACATAATAATATATGTAAAGCTCATTTAAGCTCGCAAGCCTAAACTATCTCTAATTTTGAGGCTCGAGCTCGGCTCGTTTAGTAAACCAGCTCTGTTTCATGCTCTAGTTCAAGCTCGAGCTCATTAAAGCTCAGCTCGTTTTGAGCTTTTAACGATCCGAGTTCAGATAGCTCTTGAGTAGCTCGACTCATTTACATCCCTAGTTATAAGTATCTAAAATGACCAAAATGACACCTTAAATAAATAATCGATTATAAATATTTTATAATATAATTAAAACAATATTTAATAATATAACTAAAATCTAAAATTTTAAAATATATAATATATTAATTAACACAAACAAAATAGTTAAAATATTAAATAATATAAAATATTGATTGAAAGAATATAGAACCAAATATATATATATATATATATATATATTCTTTAAATTTATAAATTGTTAAATAAAATTTTAAAAAATATGTATTAATTTATTTAAATTACTATTACATATAATAAAAACAAAAATAAAATTGATCACTTGACATATCATAAGTTAGTAACTTTAAAATAATATAATTAAGAATTAGATTAAATATTTTTTATTAAAATATTTAGCATGTTTTAGTTATCTATGAAAAAAGTATAGCTTTAAATTTATTTAACTTACATAAAAATTTTAAAAATAATAATTAATACCATTTAAAAATAATTAATACTTATATTTAATAATTAATTTATAATGTATAGATTTAACTACTAATTGATTTTAATTACTATAAATTAATATTGATTTACAATAAATAATAAATATTTATTTTATATTAATAATAGTTAATATCAATAAGAGGTATGTTTGGAAAAAAATTACAAAAGACTTCTTAATCCAAACATGTATTCAGAAATAAGCCAACTTATTTTTCCGAAGCACAACCTAAGATCATCTTTAATAGTTTCCCCCAAACTTTTTCAAAATAGAGAATCAAAAATCAAGATCGCTACAAAAATTACATTCCATCTCCAAAAGTTTCTCCATTATTGAAACTTCAACATTAATTATAATATTAAAATATTTCACTCATCTACTAAAATATTAACTTTCTCTCTAAATATTTATTTTCAAACTTTCGTATTGGTTATTCCACTTGGTAATTATTTTTTGGGTGAGCTCCATATTTGGAGAAAAACTTTTCCTTTTTCTACTTTTTTCATTTTAGAAAAATTTTCGAGGAAGCTATTGAAATGAAATAATAATCCAAAATTCCCACATCTTTATTTTAAAGAAGCTGTTGGAGATGTTATAAATATTAAATACATCTCTGCGTATTGTGCATTATTATTCATTAACTTTCTTTTCACACATATCAATACTACTATTAAATATTTTTATTTTTTTTGAACGGCAATTTAACTCACACATATCCGGATCCATACGGGCACCGACTAATCCCCCGCGCCCATGAGCCGACCCGAAGGCCAACCCATGGACTCACCCCTGAACCTACCCGAAGGCCGGTCAAGAGCTGGATACCGCAGAAGAGGTCTACAAGGCCTTTGGCCTTTTTTGCAACAAGCGGGGCTTGAAGCCGTGCCAACCTATCTTTCAAGGCAACCTATTTTTATTTTTAATATATAAATTAACTTGGTTTTAACACTAAAGGAAGTACATTTTTTTTAACGATAGCTTTAGTTAGTTGTTAGTAGATATTCTAGTTACATTAGAAATACCTCTGTCCAGGTTTAAACCTGAGACTTTTACTACAAGAGGATAACCTCTCTATCAACCGAGCTAGCCCCACTTGGTTAAAGAAAGTACAGTTTGCATTGTACAAAACAAAGTGCTATTAGCATTGCCTATAATTAAAGGATTAGTTCTATGTTTTTTTAATAGTTTATCTCTTTTAAATATTACAATATTGTTTATATTAAAAAAACTATTACATATATTTAAAAACATAGTTAAATTTTTCTGTCCTTTCTTTTCTGCTTTGGAAAATATGTTATATCAAATATTTATTTAAAACTTCTAATTCATCTATATTGAAGAATTTATCAAAGATGTTTTATGGTTTTTGTTCCTTTAATTTTTGGTTTTATTTATTAGAAAATAGCTATCATGTATGAGTTGTGTTTTGTTTTTTTATATAAAAATAAATCGAAGAAGCTTTTCAAGTAATGGTACCATTTAATTGAGGATGTAATAAATCTAAAATTAAAAAGAAATTTATGTAACATTTTAAAAATATAATAAACCTAAAATTATAAGAAAAAATAAGAAAATTGGTAAACATTGTGTTTGAACCAACACCTAAAAGGCCATCCTTAGCGCATACGGTAGGGGGCCGGTAGCCCGGTACCGCTACCGGCACCGGCGGTAACACCGCCGCTGGTGACCGGTAGGGTATCGGCAGTGGCGATGACCGGTACCCCACACCGGCCCAAAAAAACGCGTAACCCCACCCCCCCCGGCCCAACGGCTACTTTCAACGGTTATTTATTTTTTTTACTTTTTTTTTCTTTTTTACTAACTATATATAAGAAACAATAACATCAATCTCTACACTCTCTACTCTCTTCTACTCTTTAATCTCTTCTACTCTCTATTTTTTACTCTTCCATAGATAAACACGGCTCTGGTTCCGGGTCAAGGCGTGCTAACCCGAGACCAAATGTTTCGGTACCGACTCCCCAAACGTCTCCAATGCCTCCCCCAACGGGTGTCTACTGACCCCAAATGATGTGCCGGAGGGGTATTCCAACGGGTGCCGTTGAGGGATGGGGATACCCGCAAACCCCAGGTGCCGTTCCGTATGATTGGGCTTATGCGCATTTGATTGCGCAACATACATATGGTACGGTACCCAATCTTCCGGTGAGCAACACGTCAACCCATCGCCGCCGGGAGTGTGGGATATACGAGTCGATGGCATAAATCTCGAAGACGACGATATAGACGACCATGTACCCGAAACCCAAGCGATGCCGTCACCGCCGCCGCCGCAAAAACCATCACAAACCAAACGTAAATCCAAACGCAAGGGTAAGGGTGCGGCTACGGACACGAGTGCGAACCAACCACGGGTAAAGCGGCATGTAAACCGTGGTCGTTGGAAGAGGAGATAGCTTTGGCAAAAACATGGGTCGAAGTCTCGGAGGACTCAACCGTAGATAACTATCGAAATAAAGGTATATAAAAAACCAATTAATGTTGTTTTAATTTTTTTGCTAATGTGTTTTTAATTTTTTCGTTTTCGATAGTAGCAAAATTTTGGGGGGCGGTGAAAGCGGACTTCGACAAACGCATGCGTTACGACTTGAACGTCCGCTCCGGAGACGCCATTCCGACCAAGGCGAAAATGCTCGTATCTACCATCGTGAAGTTCGCATGTATTTACAATAATCCATCGAACGCGCGACGAAGTGGCGAATCCGACGTTGGCAAGCTTGCACGAGCTAAGGACCGATTCCACTCCGAGTACCACAAGGCTTTCACGCACGAACACGCTTGGAGACAAGTCAAAGACAGTCCGAAGTTCGATGCGGTTAAAATGCAAGACCCAAGAAACATCCGTTCACCCACATACAAACGGTCAAAGACGTCCGAAACCCCAACCGATTCCCCCGGCGAATCCGACGCTCTCACTCACCTTGTGGACGTCGACAATGACGACCTCCCCTCCCCAACCGAGCGGCCACGATCGATGGGTCGAAACACCGCGAGACGTGTGGGGTCTTCCACTACGGCCGCGTCAATCGATAGTGTGTCGAACATCGCGACCTCGTTAGAGGCCATCGCGACCAACACGAGTTCGATTATGGGATCAATTAACAACCGGCAAAGGAGTGTAGACTTAAAAACGTTCATGGCACCGCACTACCATCTCACGGGTATTCAATTGCAAATCATGTTGGAGGAGAAGGAACTCATAGCCGAAAGATATGGGTGGCAAAAATATTGGTGATGTAATTTTATTTTATTTTAATTTAATTTTAATTTAATTTTAATGTATTTTAAATTTGAATTTGAATTTTAGTTATTTTAATTTTGAGTAAGTTATTTTAATATATTTTAGAAATAAAATAAAAATAAAATGAGGGGTATGCTTAAGGATGAAAGGTATGGAATTGGTAGGGTAGTGGTAAAGATAGTGGAAAGCTGATGTGGCAGCAGAAATGAGGGGTATGAGGGGAACGGTTAAGGATGGCCAAAGGGGGAAAGAATTATGGAAATCGATTTAATCATGAGAAACATGTATTTTTATAAGAAACTTATATTATTATTGAAGCTTCAAGAAACATAAGACACTCCATAAAAGAATAAGCTAGTTCCCTTCGGTAGCGTTTGGTACGCAAACAGGATGGGACAGGACTGGACAGGACAGAACTGAACAGTACTGGACAGGACAAGAGAGTAGGACGGGACTGGACGGGACATGACTGAACAGAACAAATGTTTGTCTTGTGTTTGGTACGCCCAGGACTGGACGGGACAGAACTAGACAAGTTTCCCAAAAAAATTATTTCTAATTTTATATATCACATAATAGTTATAATTAACAAGAATAGAGTAAACTATATAATTTATAAAGAAAAATTACACAATTGTCATAAACATAAACACACACACATACATACACATACACACACACACACTACACACACTACACACACACATATATGTAAGAATTTTATGTAACTGCTGGTGATGGTAAAGGTGGAGGTGGTTGCCGATGGTAACACTAGTAGTGACGATGGTGGTGGTGGTCGGTGGTTGTGGAAAACGTGAAGATGGTGGATAGTGGTAGTGGAGGTCACCAACGGTGGTGGTGGTAGCTGTAGAGGTGTTAGACGGTGGTGGTAGGTAATCGGTCATAGTTGTAGAGGTGGTGGATGAGGTTGTTGTAGTGGAAGAGGAGGTGGAGTTGGCCGATAGTGGTTACCGGTGGCGGCGGCGTCCACGACTAGTGGTGGTAAACACTAAAACAAAAGAAATATTTAAGTTATATAGCAAACGAGTGTTAATTGGTAATATATTATTTTCTGGCTCATTTCTGTCCCATGTTGTTCCACCTATTTTGGTGGAACAAAAAAAACCCCTTTTTGTCCCATGTTGTCCCACCTTGCCCCAGTTTTGTCCCTGTCCCATGCTGCACCAAACATGGGACAGTGAATTTCTGTTCTGTCCCATGCTGCGCCAAACGTGGGACAGTAAGTTTTGTCCCGTCCTGTCCTGTCCTGTCCCACGTACTAAACGCAGCCTTCAAGGCAAAACTCTTTTTTTTTGTTTTGCCATTGCAACTGAGCAATGAAAAGATGGCCTCAACACCGTATGCCCTTACGCTGTGTTCTCGAAACCTTTTTAACGAAGGAAGGGGAAGGAAAGTGAGAGAAATGAGAGAAAAGTTAAAAAAAAAAAAAAAACTTGTGTTCTCGAAAAAAACTTTAGGAGGAAAAAGGAAGGAAAGTAAAATAAGGATGATTTTCCTTCCAAAACTTTCCTCTCATATTTAGACGAATGAGGAAAGAAAGCCCCCCTAACTGTTTCTTTATATAGCTTCTACATAAACGTAAGACACATACAAAGCTTTGGGTCAGATGGTTTGGACACCCCCCTTAGTTGTAATTTCCCCTGGTTCAAATTTATTATTTATTAAGTATAATTTCAGTTACCTTTATATACTTTCCTAAAAAATCTGTTTTTTTTCATTCACAAATATTTTATAAAAATACAATATTATATTAAATATCAAAATAAATTAAAGTAAAAACTGTATAAATTTTAAAAAATATGTTAATTAAGCTTTTTGCTATTACTTTTATGGATCATATATTTCAAAATATTAATTTTTTTTATGGAGCTTTAAATCTTTTTTTTATTGACAATTTGACATTATTTGTGGTGTTTTTATAAATTAGTGAATCAACTCATTTAATGATAAAAGTAAGTTTTTAACTATAATTAGCACTACAATATAACATATTCATCTATTTTTAATATTTCACAAACAAAGGTTACAATATTTATGAGTTTTTTTTCTTGTTTTTTTATCTAGGCTGTTGTTACAATTCAATTTCCTTTTGAAATCTGATGAAACTTAAAGAGAAGCAACATTAATTGCATTTCACATTAGTCTTTTGTTTGGATAAATTCAATATATAAGCTAGATTAAGATCTTCAAGCCCCCTCTAAACCAAAATCCTGGCTACGCCCCTGCTTTGATAGTTGAAAACAATATATAACATAACCGAATTAGGTGATGAACAAATCAACATTGTTTTGATTTATATCATAATTATAATTATCAGAATAATATATTTTTTAAGAGAACTTGAGGAAATAGAATAAATAATGGGAATATCTCTTTATTGACTAATTTTAAAATAATTGACATTATTTCTTCACCACTTCATAAGTTATGAGATAAAAGTCAACTTCTGACTTTTTGTTTATTTTCATGTGATTTATATATGCAAATAATTCATGCTCAAATTCTATGTTCTAAGGAAAACGTTATGAGTTTTAAATTATTAATGCTTTCAAAGTCAAACCAACATGGTTTATGTATTGTTTGTTAGAAAAATCAAACAAAGATTCAATAGAAGTGGTTGAATTTTCAAATTATGTTGGTATTAATTAACCTGATTGTTGTAACGTTTATATAATATATATAAACTATAAAAGTCCCCTATATATATATATATATATATTTCTTAAATTATCCTATAAAAGAGTTGATAGAAGGATTTCTTGATTCTAATAAAGGTATACATAAATAAAAGATTTAGGAATTTGTTTTATACATATCAAACTTGTTAAGTTGCTTTAAGTTTCAATTTTTGATCTCATTCTTTCAACAATTACCCATGCTTTCGAAATAAGTTAAATGTATTTTTTTACAACTACAATGGTTAAGACGGCCGAATTTTCAATTTGAAATTGTCAAGAATGTAATTTAGGCGAAGCCTAGATGAACCTTATCCAAAAAAAATAATAATAACAAAGTTTTTCAATACAATATATATAGACGAAAGTTCGGCTACAAACTCAAATTTCATTACGAACCTGAGGACAACCAAGAGCGCCACGTGATATATTCACTCTAAATAATCATGTATTATTTATGGTGAATAACAAAACATTCAGTGTTATTCAGAGTGAATAATAGTTAATAACACAATATTGTATTATTCATTCTGAATAACACTAAATCTTGTGTTATACACTAAATCTTGTATTATTCACTGTTTGGTTGGACACCTCATGTCTAGCGTGAGTTTCACATGGGTATACTTGTCTAGACATGAGGTGTCCAACCAAACAATGGTTAAGGAGGCAAATTGGGTGACTAAAGTTGAGACATAGCCGCCTAGACCATATTTGAAGGCAAGCATTTCAGAATCTCTCTTTCTCTCTCTCTCTCTCTCTCTCTCTATATATATATATATATATTGGATACGATAGCATGTGTCACCATTTCATTCTTTCGTCATACTGTAAAAAAATTTGGGTTGAGAAAGGTGTTATCGTATCAATTTATTGTGTGCCACCACCATATATATATTTTGAAACTGCAATAAGAACACAAGTATCATTGGTAGACTTGGTTAGTACTTTGCTTTTTATATATGAGGTGTTGGGTTTAAGACGTCAAGACCCGAACTTGAGACCTTACATTCAGAAACAATAAACCAACGACCAAACCAATTTTCTTTCGTGAGAAGTATCTCTATGTACTTTCTTATAGTTAACTGGTGCCACCATCAGACCCGACCCTGGCTATAGGCAAAGGGGGAGACAACCCACGACAGGCCGACAGCAATGAGCCCAAGGGCATCATTTGCTCATGCCCGTTAGGTTATGGCTAGATTTAGGTCTAAAAATGCTTTACTGTTGTCGCTTCTTTAATGCATCCACATACCAACAATCCAGATTCCAATGTAAGCCAAAATCAAAACTCTCAACTCGTCTCTGTGTTACTTGCCTTCAGGATTCACGAACAAACTAATAAATTATCGAAGATCGAACTGTTAATCTCAGTCTCGAACTCTTGTTGTCTCGTTAGTCTCGTCTCCTCAATCTTCTGCCCATTGCCCCTCTCAACTCTCCACTCTGGTTCTCAACTTCTCTGAGTTCTCTAGCCACATTCCTTTCGACTTCTGAATTTTGATTTAGACTTCTGAGTTTTTTCTTGTTTAGTTGGTATTCAATATTTCAGAATGAGATAGTTCTTAAACTATAATATGTATTTTTATTATTCTAATAATCTAATGTTTATGTTTTTACATATTAACTAATTTAGGTATATTGGGTTTTATTGTTTTGTTTCTTGTTTGTTTTTTAAATAATAATATACAATTAAATTGTTTAAGTTTCTATATTGTGTTTATTGTTTTGTTTCCTGTTTGGTGTTATTCAAATTAAGTTTTCCTATTTTTAATTCTATTTGTTATTGTTTATAACTGTCATATCGTAATTTCGTGTAAGTTTGTAGGGTTCCAACTCAAAACCAATTGGCTATGAGTGGAGTAGCCATGACCCTTGTAAGCACATTACAAGTTCACTTTGTGTCCGATGTGGGACATTGCTCAACACGCCCCCTCACGTGTGACGTTCTTTTTGCCTAACACGTGGATACTTTTTGGGTTACGTGGAGTCCGTGCGGCTTTTTAACCAACCACGGGTGAACCTTGCTCTGATACCATATAAGTTTGTGGGGTTCCAACTCAAAACCAATTGGCTATGAGTGGAGTAGCCCAGGACCCTTATAAGCATATTACAAGTTCACTTTGTGTCCGATGTGGGACATTGCTCAACAGTATTTGTCGTTGATTTGTGGTATGTGGATTGTGTTTTAATTGTAGAAACAAAATTGTTTCGCCTTTGAAGTTTCAACGGGCTTGTCAACTTTACGCTTATATTAGGTGTGTTCTATCTCTATATCTTTACACTTGTTTAAGAAGAAATTGCATAATCGATGATAAAATGTTTGATGTTTTTGCTTCAAAAAATGTATGAAGGCATTACTAGGTTTCAAAACTTTTTAAATGGTTTTTTAGTTTTTCATTTACGTAATAAAGGGGTACTTTTTTGATATTTCGCCATGGGCATCCCAAAACTCTCGACTGGCCTTGGTCACCGTTTGAAAAAAGTTATGGGTACGCCCCTAGCCTCTCTCTCTCTCTCTCTCTCTCTCTCTCTCTCTCTCTCTCTCTCTCTCTCTCTCTCTCTCTCTCTCTCTCTCTCAATAACATATAAACACACACGATTAAAGATGCACACAAGATGAACACAAGGTACACAACCTTAAGACATTGTTTACTAGGATATTCATGATGTGTTTACAAAGATCAAATGGTGTTCACAAGTGGTAGTTTAGATTTACTTGATGTTTAAAAGCGACACCAGATTAAATTTAGAATGTGTTAACAAATTATACAAGTTTTTATAAGAAAATTTCACAATATATTTAACTTGTATGTGTATTCAATTACATTATACATGTACATGTTATGGATGAAGGAGAAAGAAAAACAAAGTAGGAAAGATGATAGAGAAAAAGGAAAGAAAAAGATGAAAAATATTTTTAATTGATTTTCTAGATTTTAAATTAGATTTTATGTATCATAAATTAGAATGTTTTTAAAGCAAGGTATAAGTATAAACACATACACACAAAGATTAAAGTGTTATTAGGATTTAAAAAATACATCCATCATGTGAAGCAATTATGTTGGCATTAATTAGAGGTGCAAAGTGGGGTCTTAATTAAATTTTGAAAAGTCTATTTATGTTTTTTTACTCATTTTAAATTGTGTGACAATGAGGTGGAGTTTTCATAATAGTTGGATTTATAATAAGTTTTTATAAAAACACGATTTGTTTAAAATAATAATTTGAGTGAATTAGATTTTTCGTCCACATGTAGTTTGATGTTTTTAATGGACGCCATGTAGTTGGATCTTCGTGGTTACAAATTTTAACGAGGTTGGTTTCTGGAAAAATTATGAGTTGGATTTGTATTTTTTAAGAGTGAGCAAGAGAGTATTAAATCTTAATATTGAATTGGTATAAGACTCATTTTGAATCGATTCATGTATTTCGGTACGGTAATGAGTTTCATGTTTTTCTTATAAATGGCATTCATCCTCTCTAATTACCGAAGATACCGAAAGTCGAAAAGACACCATTTTTTCAAGAATCTCAAAATAAATCTCAAATCCATTCCAAATAAAACGGCTTCTTACGTTTGTCGAATAGTGATGATTCCAACCCTAAAACCTTCAAAAAATTCCAATTTCTTATAATCGTTTCTCGGATGGCCAAAAGTAAATTTTATTAATTTCTATTTTAAAAAATGAGTTATAATTTTATATATTTGTGTTGATAAATAATTTGGCTATACAAATTTCGATAGTGGCATCAGGATCGGATTTAACAATTCATACGTTGTTTTTTGAATGGAAGACCTTTTTGTTTACGTTTTAAGAGTTCATACATTGTTTTTGGAATGGTAGAACTTTTTGTTTCCATACCTTGTTTTTTTTGGTTTTCTTAGATGTTTAAGAGTTTATATGTTGTTTTGGATTGGAAGAACTTCTTGACTTTGTTTACAAATGTTTTTCCTTTTATTTAAAAATATATTTTAGAGTGCTTGTAATATTTGTTTTGAAGATTATAAAGTGAAATTGAAACTGATGACATTGTTACATTAGGGATGCATATCGATAAGAAAATGCAACCAAAGAGATCCAACTCGTTAATTTTTTCAAAATAGAAACATGATCTTTTAAAAACACCAAACTACAAAACTTGGCTCTAAAATTACTTTTGGATGTCGAACCTTTTGTAAGCAAAGAAAACGACACTAAATAATGTAACAGGATTTTAGAGTAAAAGTCGTTAATTCTGTTTACTTTTTCTTATTTTTTATTATTAAATAAAAGTTGTGTTTATGTAGACTCTATTATTTGATAACGACCTTATTGAAATATAATAATTTGTTTAGTAGGATAAGTCGACACAACTCTATGTTTAACTCATGTTTATGATTTTAACTTTCTATACTTGAAACATTAATTGGTCGTATCTAGAGAGGTAGATAGATTCTCCCTAGTTAATCAATTTTCTCTGCCTTTCGCTTTGGTGAGACACGCAAACTACCTAAGTTTAGGAGATTGAGGAGTAGAGTCCGATAATCTGGTCATAAAAAAGAATTGAATCCAATCTCTGAGGAAAGTTTCCCTTCTACTAAAGAACCTGGAAAGTATCCTGTTAATAGTTGCTTAATAATTTGGGTTGTTTTAATTGTAAAAGGTTAGGATGATAGTATGCCCCAATTGTATTACCTCTAAGATTGCGGGAGACTAGAAAAGTTCCAGTTGAACAAACCCTAAAAAGACTATTTTATCAATGTGTTAATTGATTAAGTTAAACTATCTGAAAAGGGATTTCTAAATCCATAGTGAGTACCGTGTTCATCATAAAAGAAATTCTTTTCTTTGTTTTGGTTATTGTTTATTTGGTTCTTGTTATTGCTATTTTCCGTAATTAGCAGTTTAATTCTTAAAAACCCAAAAAGCCATCTGTAGCAACCTAAGTCATTTTCAATACAATAGTTAGGAAATAAGTAGCCTTTAGTAGCGGAAACGAAATATGTTAAAAGTTTGCGAGTTAAAACATCTTCCAAACTGTGATTACAAACATTAACAATCATTTTTAAACACCCTTAAAACATGGTGTGAATAAAGCAAATCTTAAAATGCATTTTTGGGTTTAAAATCATGTTTGACTTTATAAGAATTACAAAAAACACCGTCATGTTTAATGACCATTGATTAAAATATTTTAACGTTTGAGATTACTCCTTGTGGTTCTCTCAAATTATTTGATTTGTATTTACTTAGGGTGGTTTGCATTTGTATTTTGTAACATCCCAAATCTTAAAAACATTCAATTTAACTGAAAAGTAACCAAGTTCATACAAAAGCGGAAGCTCGTCCAAAAACCAACAATTGAAACCATTGATAATTCATAAGTTTAAGAAAATATAAGCTAAAAGCTTGAAATCGTGAATGTAGTTTAAACAACTTAAATCCATATGTTTACATATCAACCAAAAAAAACACTCATCCCTTCATAGACATCATCTTTAACTTCATGCTTAGACTGAACTGCTGCAACCTCGGAGTCTCATTCGAAAACTTTCTCTTTTCCCTTCCGGGACGTACCTGACACTAAAAAGGATAGACAACAACGGGTAAGCATAAAGCTTAGTGAGCACACACACTTAACCACTTACCATCATGCACACACAATCACAAGTACATAGCAACTACATACACGCAAGTCTCCAATCTTCCTTACGGCTCAGAACCATAAGGAAAAAATAACGACACTGGTACCAGGCCTCTGCAAATTCCCTAGGGGTATCACTACCACCATAGGTACTCTCCCAAGTCCCCGAAGGAACACATCTCATAATAATTCCCTAGGGGTATTACTACCACCATAGGTACTCTGCCATGTCCCCGAAGGAACGCATACACATAATCACACATGCAATCGTAACCATACATACATAACAACAAGAGTTAAGTGAGGTACTCACCTGATAAGATGATTAACAATCTCTCTTAACCAGCTCAACAATCACTTCGTACCACCTATACAGAACATGTACGCATACACATCAAACAATACCCAAAACGGGTCCCTTAACTAGAACTCGACTCTTCAACGTGAAACGGCCAAGCTACCCTTGACCATTTTCCACGAAACTTCACATAACAACAAGTTATACAAGCCCCTAGGGGTCCACAAGCAAAAGAACCCCAAACGATCCCTTTACGGAAAACTCACAAAATCAAACAGACCTTCCCGAGGGTTTCATGCTGGTTGTTACCCGCATGAAACCCGCCGATTGGGCCTGATCGCCCCAAAGGCAAATTTCAGCCCCAAAAACGAGGGTTTTCACCCCACAACTCCAATTTCGACCATTAAACATCTAATTCATGCTTATACCAACATCCCTTACAATAATAAACATATATTAACATCTAATTAACTCAATTAACAAGCATATGATGATTAATTGATCATCATTCTCAACCAATTGAAAACCATAACCCTAGCCATGACTTTAACTAACCAAAACATCAAATTGGACTTAAGAATCATACCTTTAGTGCAATTTGATGTACCTCCTTCGGTAATTGCTTCACAATCACCCTCAATTGAACCTCCTTGACCACTCCCAATTCGCCTCTTTCTCTCTTCTCGTACGTTTCTCTGGAAACTGCCACTGAAAGAATTAAGGGTTTCTAACCCTTTTATCTGACCACTCTTCCCTTACACTTTCATAAATGACATCTGGGCCCCTCAACTCCTTAGACATAACAAACAAGGTTCAACCTTAACTCATAACTCTGTTTTAACTTAACTTTGAAAACGGGGTGTTACATATTTCTTTTATAAACTTTATAGGCTATAAACCTGAAACCAATATACACTAAATATTGCAACAAACACAAGTGAAGATAAAGAGGTGCAATGAAAGCAAAAACGTACAAAATATACACTAAACGTCTAAATTGATGAGTTGTTTGTGATTATGAGCTTTTGACTATATTTTTTGTTTTCTATTTCATTTTGAGATTGTTGTTTTCTAATGATGGTTATTTTAACTTGTGATTCAACTTTCAATAATTGGTCCATTTGTGGTTTTGGAATCCACATATCACCAAGTCATTAATGCTAAAAGAAGAAACAAATAATTACAAAAATAGATTCATTATTGTTTAAAGTTAAGAACTCCATCATTTCTATCGTCCACATATAATCATAGGAAATTTTTGAAATACAAATAATTATGAAATTATCTTCTGCTAAAATTGAGATCCCAAGTTTAGCACATCAAACGTAGTTTGCAACAAGTTTCTCATCTTACATCTCGTTCCATTTTCTTCCGTTTTTTCTGGACCAATTTCACTATCGAGTTGAAGTTTCAAACCCTTGTACATAACATTGATGATACGGGTGATGACAAATTATAGTGTTGTAGATAAACTGAGGGAGTGTTTGGTTAGAGACTTTAAATAGTAATCAATGAGAATACTAATAAAATAAAATGTTTGGTTATTTTATAATATAATGAATTCATTCCTCTGGAAGTCCAAAATTTCATTCCTGATTAAACTGAAAGAAATGAAAATTCATTCCCGCTTCCATTCTTAGTCATTTTTATATTCATTCTTATTTTCATTTCTCAACTTGGACCACACAGACCCTGAATGAATGTGAACAAAGTCTTGTTCCTCTTTGGTGATTAACAAAACAAGTTTGTTCATTAAGAAAATAACTTTCTTCGTCTTCTGCTCATTAAGATGTTAAACAAATAAAAAAGGACATAAATGGAAAGAAAAAAAAAAAACCATTACTTATCTTTATTCCTATTGAAAAACACAAATAATTTGTATTGTGTCATAATCAACTATCACAGTCACCATTTATAGAGAAAACAAAACAAAATCTTATCTCATGTGCTTGGTTGGTCAAAACAAGCAATGCTCAAAGAGTTTTCTCTAATTGTATTAACAAAAGAAATTTATAATTACCAATTTGATTTCAATAACATCTCCTGTTTGAAGATTTGGTATTGGATAAAGTTCTGATTACTTGTTCAATAATTATACAACCAACAATCAAAAACTTGTCCTTAAGAAATAAAAGGCGAACAGTTAACTAATTGAAAAACCAACAAAAGTCATGCACCTCCAATCCTGAAATTGAGATGATACAAAAAAAAGTTTTACGACCACAAGGTTATGGCGTACTGGTTAAGCCTTGTGAGAGAAGTGGTTTGTTAACTTTTCTACCTCAGGTTCGAATCCAGACACTTTCAGATTATCTCCACTGCGGATTAACTTAGGGCGGCATGCTTAGCTGTCGGTGAACCTTTTTGGGATTAGTTGAGGCAAAGTCTCGAATACCTTTTAAAAAAAATGAAGTTTAACCAGAAAAACATCAAACAATGATAGCAAATACACACATATTCAAACAGGATTACCCATATGAACACATTGTCATTGATTTTCCAATTTTCTTTTAGAAATTAACAGGTACAAGTTGTAAATTTAACGTATCCATACGTTAGAGATCTCAATTGTCATTTGTGTTTTGCATACTATCTTGACCACCGTTGTATGTGCATATACCAACCCCGTCGTCAAGAGAATCATTAGGTAGTTACTTCGGTATCAACTTCATAACTAGGGCTGGATTTGGTTGATTGGTTTGAAGGCATTCGAACAACCCAACCTAATGTCTGTGGTTTGAAAGTTCTCAACCCAACCTAAATCATGCGAGACGAAACTTTCGTTTTCTTATGATCTAGCTAAATATTTGTATTTGAACGAAGTAAAATAAAAATGAGAACAAACCAAAATGGCAAAAAACAAACTCAAGAAAAGTAGAAGGTTTATGTGAATACTAAAACAAAATGACGGATTGGTGTAATGTCTAACGTACATTTATTAATCAATAATTTGATAATCATATTAAATTTATAGCATAGAAAAGCATCGGGTTCATCAGGTTGGGTTAGGTTCAAATTACCATAATCCAACTCCAACCCAATAGATGTGGTTTGGTTTATTTTTGTATCAGTTATGCATCAGGTTACCCCAGTTCGAGATTTTCTACGGTTTTTCGGGTTGGATTAGCCAGATTTGTCACAACTTCGATCACTTATATAGAGATATATGTGCAATTGGGCCTGGCCCAGAACTCACTGGAACCAATTACGATTCGAATAGTCCATCTTCAAGGACTTGTAGTTGTAGACTAGTTTATATGTAGGACTATTTTTCTTTAAGTTTTAGTTAACTATGAATCTATGATACAAGATTTTTATTTATTTTTTAAAGTGTATTTTAATGCTAAATATTAAAAAAATCATATTAAAGAGATATTATAACGTTTCACACGAAAATGATTTAAAAAAGGGAAAAGTACACCAAAATGTATCGAACTTGTCACGTTTTATCATTGTATGTACTCAACTTTAAAACTTACCATTGTATGTATCGAACTTGTTAAACTTACCATTGTGTGTATCAGTTTACTTGTTACCGGTAAGTAGCTGACGTGTAGCTGACGTGTAGGTGACGTGGAATTTATTATTTTTCTTTTTAAAAAGAGTAAACTACAAATTTGGCCCCTAAGATTTCCAAAAACCAACGAAAATGACCCTTGAACTTAAAAAACTCAGTTAACGAGGGGTACTTTAGCAAAAACGAAAGAAGAAGGGTTAAATCATACTTAACCCTTTTATATAGACTCTCTCTCTCTCTCTCTCCCTTTTGCAACTCAGGCCACACCACCGGCGACCAGCTCCGGCATCCACCTCCGGCGACCAACTCCGGCATTCACCTCCGACGACCACTTCCGGCATTCACCTCCGGCGAGATGATTCTGTCCAGATCCGACGACCGCTCTCTCTCTCTCTCTCTCTCTCTCTCCTCTCTCTCTCTCTCTCTCTCTCCCCTCTCTTGCAACTCAGGCCACACCACCCCCGCAACCACTCCCTCCGGCATCCACCTCCGGTGAGATGATTCTCTCCAGATCCGTTGAGATGATTACGTCCAGAACCGGCGAGATCATTCTGTCCAGATCCGACGAGATCATTTTGTCCAGATCCGCGACCACCTCCGGCGAGATGATTCTATTCAGATCCGGCGAGTTGATTATGTCCAGATCCGGCGACCTCTCTCTCACTCTCTTTCCACCTTCCAGATCCATGTGAGCCCTGCAAAAATCAACGAACTTTTTGGTGGTAGTGTAGATGGTGGTGGTGGTTTGGGTTCACAAAAACGAAACAAAATTGGGGGTAGTTTTGATGGCGGTGGTGGTTTGAAGGTAGTAACAGTGGTGGTGGTTTGAAGGCAGTGACGGTGGTGGTGGGGGTTTGAAGTGACGATGTTGGTGGGGGTTTCGAGGCAATGGCGGTTTGGCAGTGGTGGTGGTGGTGGTGGTTTGAAGGGAGTGGTGGTGGGGGTTTGAAGGGAGTGACGGTGGTGGTGGTGGTTTGAAGGAGTGACGGTGGTGGTGGTGGTTTGGAGGTGACGGCAGGTGGTGGTGGTGGTTTAGAGGCGACGACAGGTGGTGGTGGTGGTGGTTTAGAGGCGGCGGCAGGTGGTGGTGGTGGTTCAGAGGCGGCGGCAGGTGGTGGTGGTGGTTTAGAGGCGGCGGCAGGTGGTGGTGGTTTGGAGGTGGGTTTTATTTTCAAAAGAGGCAAAACAGGTCCTTGGGACCTAATCAGTAAACTAGAGGGACCAAATTTGTAATTTACTCAAAGAAAAATGAGTTGGCATCCTATGTGTCATCCTATGTGGCATCCTACGTGGCAATTTTACCGGTTACCTTCTTAGTAGGTAACCTGATACACACAATGGTAAGTTTAACAAGTTCGATACATACAATGGTAAGTTTTAAAGTTGAGTACATACAATGATAAAACGTGACAAGTTGGATACATTTTGGTGTACTTTTCCCTTTAAAAAAATATATACTTAGGAGCCACCGACCAGCCCAATTTAGAAGAGACCGATACATGTTTGGTCTCGGACAGATCTTCAACCATCTCTCTATCGTTGTATGAAATTCCTAGAAGGCAACATTCTAAAATATTTGTCGAGTTTTACGAAATCGAGTCCATTCAACCAATATATTGAGATGACATTCTTAACGCAACCTAAATTTACCTTGAACCACTTCTATCTGTCATCTTACTAACTAATTTAACAGTCTTATAACCGCATTGACTTTATGATACCGAAGTTTTACCACTTGATTTTACAAGTACCAAATGCTTACCGAGTAAGAATTTACTGGCAAGAGTCACTATCCTCACTTACTTTATTGGATAATATTTTTGGTCATCAAAATGGATTGTTGGTAAAACATATTTTACCCGATAAGTATTTATTGGATAAAAAGTCTTCTCTCTCACTTAGCGGACAAGATTCTTGTTCTTACTAAATAGTCAAGAGATCAGCACACATCTCCTTAGCTAGTAGACAAAGTGCATCCAGGATCTTGTAAGCATAAAGATATAGGGAGTAATGAAATTCTCCATCTTATAATCTTAGAATTGGAAGGTGGACACCAATTTCTGGAGAAAGCTAAAATAGAAAAATGGACACTTATTCTGTATTCGTTTCTCCAAATTCTCACATTTCCTGCCTATGAACTTTACACAACGCTACCGGTTGAACCACATAAATCTCTTGTTCCGTGCCTCTATATTTTTGTTTTTCGCTTAGTTATCCCTAACACTATGGACTTCGTGATAATAACGATCTTCTTATACATCTAACTAACGATAAAACACATTCCCTCAACTATGTGGCTATCAAACGTTGAATATCAGAAATGACAACATTTAAAAACGGTGACGAGAATCGTACCATTTTTCTTGGTTTCTTTAATTTGTGTCACCCTTGCTCTCGAGTCCAAAGAAGCCGATGCAATAGCTCTGTATTAAAACAATAAGCTTCATTAAAAACATAAAATACGGTAACAAAAAAAACACCGAATTGAAGGAAGGAAAACGAACCTTGAATCGTGTGAGAAAGCTAATGCCGTTAGATGTGCTCTCTTGACTACAAAATGTAAATGTCCCCTTGGATTGTATCAGTGTTAATCCATAGGACAATAAGAGGCTAGTAAGACATGATTTTTACCTCTTGTCTAATAAGGTTGTATTTGGTACACCGTACATGAGACTAGACAACACTGAACAAAAACTCCATGTACTACGTTTCTCTTGACATGGTATAAATCATAAACTTGTTTCAAGGCGTAACATGGGACTCGGATCGAGTGGGACAAAAAGACTTCTTTTTGTTATACCAAAGGGGTGGAACATGATGGAACAAAACTGACAAATTACTAATCTACCCTCATATCACAAAAATCTAACATGGTATTTGGTTTGATGGTCACCACTGCCTCCACCTCCACAACACTGGCCACTTGTCACCAACAATATCGCTCACAACTCCATAACCACCACCATCGCCACCGTCAGTCGTAACCTCCTCGTCCACCACAACCACCAACACTATCGACCGCCACACACCTTCAAAACCACAATTGCAACCATGAGTCCTTAGCACCTCCACTAACTACCACAACCTCCACAACCACCTCCATCTCATCCATAACTGCCACCACAACCTCCACATTCATCTTGACCACAAGTCCCCGTCTTCCACAAGCACCACTTCCACCATCACCAATTCACCACCTTTACCTCAACCACTTACCTTCACACCACAACTGTTGGTCCGTTACAACCACCATCTCGCTGAAACAACTTCCACTGCTGATTCACAAGGACCTTCCAATTCTTCATTCATATTTAGGGACAATCCGATCATTTTAACAATTTGGTTATGTCTTGTTATCTTGTACATTTTGCCAAATACGAATCAAGCACCTTGTTCACTGTTCTCCTAATCGTACCAAACACCAGACATACACACAACTTGTTCAGACCCATTTTGTCCTATCTATGTACCAATCGCTACTTAAGAAGACTGTAAGAGGTTTTAACCTCTTATAAGTCTAATCACTTATCTGATAAAATATAGGGGGATATTTGGCAGTTGTTAAATAGTTGTTAGAGTGGTTTGGTACAAGATGATTAAAAGGTCAGAATGATTAAGAGACTCTTATGATATAGTGCAAAATGAAATATGGTTGGTTGGTAATTGTTCATAACGAAATTAGGTGCCGGATGGTTAAGGGAGGTCCAAGATACAAAATCATTCGGAGGGTTTTAGAACCATTAAAAGGCAGACTTTTTTTTGCCAAACAAGATTCACCTCTTAGCAATTCAAACGTTGCCTCTTAATGGAACTATTAAAAGATGAACAAACAGCCTCTAAGTGGTGATAAAAAGATTCTTTTTTTCGAAAAAACCAGCACCCTAATGAATCAATGTTGCCTATAACGGCACAAAATTGGAGAAAGCAACTAGTCATATCTAGTAACTCAATCCACATGATACCAGATATATAGATGCTCTAAGACTACAAACATATTAAATTTCACTCAAATGATTAGAAAAAAAGAAAAAAGGAAATCTTGAACATTAACAACTAACATACAATAAACAAGCATTTTCATAAAGATCTTCTACCATTAATATAACAACTTGGATGAAGATAATCGATCAAAAGCTAGCAGAAATGTACTAATGCTTCTAATTTATGAAGATGATGGGATAGAGAATTAAAGATTCATTCCAATCAATCAATTATATGCAAACAAATTGAAACTAATAGCAAGAGAGTGATATAGAGAAAGAAACATGAGGAAGAAAAGCAATACATACCTCCAAATTCACACTAGTTTAATTACAAAGATGAAGATTCAAACGATCATATTGTTTAGCTCCGCTCACAATTTTCCGCTGCATATTCAATTGTAACAAATTGAGAATCAAATTCGGATTAAATAGACAATTTAGTCACACCACCAATCACTTGTTGGGCTAGTGGTAAGATTGTCCCTTGGCTTCCTTGAGGTCAAGGGTTCGATCCTTGAACTATTCAATATTTGATCGGTACCTCCATCTCGCAAATGCCTATGGGGCTCGCAGTTTGGGGACTTATTTGGAAGATACGGTCCTGGGTTAAATTCCAACCGGCTACGGGAGACCGGGATAGAGGGTTGCCAGGGACGCGCTTATGGAGGTAGACTGGCGTCGGTCCAATGGAACCCGGGGTTAGAGTGTCCCCGCCTGAACACACTTTTTGGAAGAGACAATTTAGTCACACCTTTTACAAAATTCATAGCAATTCACTTCAAGATGAAGCAATACCCATTCCATTTCAACAACCAAAGGGAAAAACATCCACCGAAAACGAATAAACCGCGATCTAACTCGTTAAAGAAAATCAAGAAAGCAACGATCCAAAACCTCATTTTGAATTCCAAACAATCGAAAACCACTTTATGGTTTCTAACTTCTAATTTCTAAACAATGTAATTCAAACACTAGTATAACAAAAATGCTTTCTTGAGTTCAATAAATCGGAAGCAAATCGAACCCAATTACATACTACAAAAACGCTTCAGCACCAGCCACAATCTCGAGTATTTCACCAGTAATCTTGGCCTGCCGTTCACGATTATAAGCGTTCGAAAGACTCTTGGTCAAATCAACCGCGTTATCAGTCGCGTTACTCATCGCATTCATCCTAGCAGCAAGCTCACTTGCTAAAGACTCCTGTAATGCCCTCAAGATTTGATTGTTCAAATAAAGTGGCATCAATGCATCAAGAATCTGAACAGGGTCTTGCTCAAACTCCATATTCACACAAAACCCATCTTTCTTACCCACCAATTTATCCCTTTTCACATCCAATTTCCCATCTTTAGAACTCAACCTAAACAACTCATCTTCTTTTGCATAAACACAATTCCCATTCTCATCACAAACATCCCCTTTAGCACTCAATGGAAGCAAGGTTTGAATCACAGGTTTAGATTTGATTAAAGACACAAACTTTGTGTACAAAATCTCAACTTTATCAACTTCTTCACTCACAAACAATGAAAACACATCATCAGCAATCACTTGGGAGTCTTTTGCAGTTGGAAACCCATCTCCTTCAATGAACCTATCCACCACAAAATTGGGTCTTTTCAAGAAATAAGAATTACCCTTTTTGCCCACACTGATCACAGTGTGATCCACTCCAAGATTCTTCAATTCCGCGATCCGGGCTTCGGCTTTTCGGAGAATTACGTTGTTGAAACCCCCACAGAGGCCTCTGTCTCCTGTGACCACAACAATGGCGGCTTTCTTGACCGGTCTAACCGCGGTTAACGGGACGTCGATATCTTCCAATTGGAGTTGCTGATTGATGCTGTGGAGGACGTCGATAAGGGATTCGGAGAACGGGCGGCCATTGATGACGGATTCTTGAGCTCGCCGGACTTTTGCGGCCGCTACGAGCTTCATGGCTTCGGTGATCTTTTGGGTGTTTTTGACGGAGGCGATTCGTTGGCGGAGTTCGCGAAGATTGCAGGTGATTGAATGGAAAGTTGATGGCTTTTTGGGGAATTTGATGAGTTTTATGGGATTATGGTGGATGAATGTGTGATGGGTTTGGGGGAATGGGTGATGGGAAGATAGCCATGATGAGGGATTGAGTTGGGACATTGAAATTCGGATGGATCTTGGTGAAATGGAGGTGGGGTTTATGGAAAACTTCTAGGGTTCATGAGAAATTGAAGAGTTGTGTAAATCTTCATTGAAATCAAAGAGGAAATGGATTTTTGATGATTAGCGCCAGAGACACAATTAAGCTTTGAAATGTGAGGCGTATTTAGGGCTAACTGTTGGGCACCTGTCTTTATAACCGGAACTGCTTCGGAACCGTCGGTATGATTAGTTCCGTTTCCGGTTTCGGTTTCTAAAATACAAAAGTGGTCGAGAACGGTTCTGGTTTCGGTTTTTATTTTCTTAGAAACGCTAACTGCTGGGTACTTGTTAAAACCGGCTCTGCTATATTTTAATAAAAATACTTTTATATATTTATTATGTTTAATTGAACAAAATTGAAATTGTTTTTGTATCTTTAACGGTTACACACTTACACAAATACCCACTTTCTTCATTCTACTTATTTATTCTCTTTTTTCGAAAACAATTATATCGTATTATCATTTCAAGTTATGTTTTTTTGTTTTCACTTCAAAAAATGTTTGTAATTATTTATAGAATTATTAGTTTTTAGTTTATCGGATAAATAATAAGTAATAATATTAAAAGACCTTTCCAGCTTAGTGGTAAGGCTTGAGCATGGTATAGTCATGAACCCGAGTTCGAGCCCTGGGAGGGGAGTGTTGGCGACATTTAAGTGGAGTCATGTTTAGCCTCCAAAATTGTCAAGGATTACTCGGGCTTTGGCCCGGACACCATTCCGAAAAAATAATTACTTTTTATAGCATTAAACAATAAAAATTATATTTTAAATAAACTAGACACTCTTGTACACGGTTACGGGACCGGTTCCCAAATATAAAGAACCGGTGCAACCGGTTCCGGTTCCTTCATCCTAGGAACCATTGGTTCCGATTTCGATTCTAGTTCCATGAATTTTGGTCGGGTACCCGCCTTTGCTCACCCCTAAGCATATTTGTTCTTATGCTTAGCTTTTTTTTTTCAACAGATAAACTCACACACGTATTCATGGTATCTGAGATCAATTCGGGCAACCGACTAATCCGCATTGGTCTCAAACCGGTTCAAAACGTGGGTAACACCACTTGCTATCGCAAGTATTCGAACCTGGGTAACCAAAGATACTATTCATTCACCTCCTAAGATGTTTTTTTATCACTGGGCTAGACAAGCTTTGTTAACCCATATGCTCAGCTTGATAAAAAAAAGTATAAAACCTTAGGTTGTATTTGTACTATTCTACATGTCATAGAACTTTTATACGAACAAGACAAAAACACAGTGGAATAAAATGAAACGAACTTATGTTGGGTGTTTGGGAGTGCTTATGACGAAAAGTGTTTATTGGCATATCACCTTCCTCAAGAAGTTAAAAAAATATGTCTTCTTAAAAAAACTGTTTATTGTTTTCCCGGGAAACTACATACTTCAAAATGGCTTATTATTTTTCCAAGAAGCTAATAAGTGAGTGAGTCAAATGTTCCCAGTATTGTGGAATTGGTAGATGATTCTGCTATAGTTGGGATTGCCGATATCAACCTTTTTTGTCCAAAATACGACTTCCTATATACATTTTGTTCATTCTAAAGTTTTATTTATTAACTTATTGAAGTAAAAATATTATTTTTACCAATTTCTTAATTAGGTTATATAATTTATTAAATGTTAATAATAAAAAAGGATAATCAGATACTTTAAAGCTAAATAAATTCAAAAACAAAATAAAAAACTACCAGAATAATCCTCTCCTTAAAAATAGCATATGTAATTTCCAATAATACCCTTCAATTTCCTTATAACTTCCATGCAAAACCTACAAAAATAAAAGAATCTGATTGGTTTAAATGAGTTAACAAGGTTAACACAAAATAGTTGGTTAACAAAAGAAGAGGACTCATTTAAACCATAGATTAAGATAAATCAACGGCTGTTATTTATTGCCTTTTTTAAACCCTCTAAATTAATACTAAAATAAAAAAAGGTTAAAACACAAGAGCACAAGGGCAGTTTGGGAAGATCCAAATAATTTTGAATTAAAGTGAGCGTGGTACACACCTAAATCGTCGGCCGCCAAAAACAATCTGGGATTCAATCATCAATTTTATGGAAAATTACCAATTTGATATCCATTATCCTTCTAAAGATATACCTTCAAATAACAACACGAATCAAGCCTATAGATATATCGGGTCTGTGCACATGTGTTATGAATATGTACATGATGTGTGCACATGTGTTGAATATGTATATGATCTGTGCACATGTGTTATAGGGTATATATAGACACGTGTCATAAAGATGTACAACATCTATACACTTGACGATCAAACCCAATATGCGGAACCAAAATTGAGATTTAACACACTCGACATTTGACGATCAAACCCATTATGCGGAACCAAAATTGAGAAAAAAAAAGGATAAATCAGATACTTTAAAGCTAAATAAAATTCAAAAACAAAATAAAAAACTAGCAGAATAATCCTCTCCTTAAAAATAGCATATGTAATTTCCAATAATACCCTTCAATTTCCTTATAACTTCCATGCAAAACCAACAAAAATAAAAGAATCTGATTGGTTTAAATGAGTTAAAAAGGTTAACACAAAATAGTTGGTTAACAAAAGAAGGGGACTCTATATATATATATATTATATATATATATATATAGATAGAGAGAGAGAGAGAGAGAGAAAGAAAGAGAGAAAGAGAGAGGAAAGTTCAAATGTGAATCTATCTTTCATTGTGAAAGCGAGGACCGCTAAAATCGCGACACATGTTAATATTCACTTTGAATATCATGTAAAGCTTAGGTGCATTTATTCATTCTAAATATCATGTAAAGCTTAGGTGCATTTATTCATTCTAAATAATGCATGATATTCATAGTGAATATTGTCGTGTGACGCAATTTTAATGGTTCTTATGTTCACAACCTAAATTAAGTTTACATTTAAATCTGACCTTATACAACGTACTTTGGTTTTTGCTTATAAAATCCTTGGATCGAAGATGGTAGCGACACATTTTTAGGCTAAAAATGTGGGGTATTTGTCCATATGCTTTAGTATCCTAATCTAAAAAAGGAATAAGGCTATCAGTAGCCCAACCCTCTCCCCTCCCAACCCTTCCAACTTAACTGCCACATCAGCTGACACATCAGCTTTTCTTCAACCCTCTCATAAGCCCTCTGTAGCCCTCTGCAACCCGTACCCCAACCCTCTCAACACTCTCACACAACACACACAACACACACACAACTAACGCGGCCTTGGCGGTGTGGCCAACCCGCCAAGGCTGGAGCCTGTCGGGCTTCAAAGGTAGCGTACCCCAAGCCGCCCCAACCTGGAAGCCCGCCGGCTTCAAATTGACCAACCCGCCAGTGGTGCTATGCACAGCCTAACTATAAATAAAGTATAGTAACTTTTTATATATAAAGTAGATAATACTTTTGAAATTGTTTTGAGTGCTTAGCATGTTGTCGTACTAGGACATAGGTCCGAGAGTGGTCATAAAGTTTTCAAAAGTTCCCATACTTGGATTTATAGATGGTAAAAAAATATTAGTCTTAAATTCTTTTCTTAAATCAACTTGCAAGATAGCATTTGTCAAACTATCTCAATTACCTGTTTCTTTTTAACAGCAACCAACAATTAAGTCAAAAACCAAACCCACAAGCATCGGCACCTGAAATCCCAAATCGAAGACCATCTCGAACCAAACTGGTACTGGTATCGAACTAGTACCATTGGTTTAAACTTGGTTATTTGATCAACTTTACATTTTTGGTCCCCAACTGGTTCTAGTCCTGAAAAAACCGATTCCGAACCGAAACCAAACCGGCACCGAATTTGTGTCTTCGATTTGGTATTCGGTCCATAAAACTTTTCCCCAAAAATTTTGGTACCTTCGGTTCGATACCAGTTCTGGTCAAAACCCCCTAATACCAAGTCCATATACAAGGCCAAAACCAAAGACAACGAAACCCCAATAGCTTAACAACAAAAACAGCAAAAGAAATGAAGTAGAAAGGTACATAAAACTAGGGGTGGCAATTCGCGGGTTGAAGGGTTGGCGGGTCACGGGTTGGCGGGTTGGAGGGTCAGAAAACCTCAACCCAACCCAACCCATTTAACTAATCGTGTCGAGTTCTTCAACCCAACCCACGAAGGGTCGTGTCGTGGGTCGTGTCAAGGGTTGGCGGGTTGGCGGGTTGGTGGGTCATTGGCGGGTTGATGGGTCATGAATGGGTTGGTGGGTCATAAAAGGGTTGACGGGTCAAAGCTCATACTTTATATAATTCAAATAAAAACAAGTAAACAACATCCAAAACCAACCAAAATACCAAATACAACCAAGGGAGAGAGAACTGAAGCGAGAGGGAGAGAGAACGTCGTGAACTGAAGCGAGAGTGGTTGGAATGGAAGAAGACGATTTAGGTTAGGGTTAATTGGCTGGCGGCTTTTCAGTTTTCAATTCATAATTGATTTTTGATTTGTAATTTCTTTAGGTTTTTATTTTTTTATAATATAATAATAACTAAATATATAAATATAAAATAGTTATCTAAATATAAATGGGTTCGCGGGTCAACCCGCCAACCCGGTGGGTCAACCCGCGAAATTTGGCGGGTTGGCGGGTTGGTGGGTTGGCGGGTTGGAGGGTCAGAAAACCTCAACCCAACCCCCAAAATCTTCGTGTCGTGTCGTGTCGGGTTGGCGGGTCGTGTCGAAAACTGCCACCCCTACATAAAACAAGTACAACCATGAAACAATTGGTTTGAATCTTTGCGAGGAACAAACCATCGTGAAACTATAAAACTTTAAAAACAAATTTATGAACTCATATCGAACAAAAAATCTCAAATCCATAAATTGATCAATCTAACCATAAAATTGCATGACAAATTTAATCCAGATCGATTCCATAACCAAAAACTATGACAATCATGTCAAAATCAGATCCAAAACATCTTCAAATCTCATAAATCAAAATTCATCCAGTCGGTTTCTTTCACACTTCAAACAAATCGATTTCTTCAAAAAAAATTGCCAGCCTCTTATACCAATTGTGAGAATAAAATCAACAGGTAACATAAAGATTTATCAATCAAATCATCTATTGATTCATAGGGAGAATCTAAACATATGAGTTTTGCCCAATTTCTCTCTAATTTCACAAAACGCCTATGTGTTCAATAATATGAGGCTTCAAACCTAAGAGCATCTCCAAGAGCTTCCCCAAAATTTCTCTAAAATGGGGAATCAAAAACTAAAATCTTCAAAAAATATTGCATTCATCTCCAACAGCTTCTCTATTTTGGAGATTTCTATATCAAATATAATATTAAAATATTTCACTTTTCTATTAAAATATTTTTTCTTTCTCTAATTTCTTATTTTTATGGTATCCTATTGGTTCATTCAAATGGTAATCATTTTTGGGGTTATCTCCATATTTGGAGAAAAAACCCTTCTCTCTCTTACTTTCTCCAAAATGGGGATAGATATGGAGAAGCTATTGGAGCACATTTTAGTCCAAAATCTCCAAATTCTCCCTTTTTCTCCATTTTTCTCCATTTTGGAGAAGCTGTTGGAGATGCTCTAATTACCTAATTAAATCTAGTCTATTGGTTATATTGAAAGCCTCGAATAGAATACTATTCAAACTAATCCCAATAACTTATTTAAGTAATTTAAAGCCCAACAATCTTTTACATTTTTTTTACTTTGAGACCTTTGATTTTCTTGGACTTTCATCTCTGACCTTCAAGATTGTCTTCTCATTTTGTGATATCGAATACAATAATATTTGGGTCTAACATGACCACTTAATTATTCATACCAAACATTCAACAACTTGCCAGATAGCCCCTAAAGAGTTCTATCATATTCTTAGGAAAATCACACAAAAAGCAAAAAAACGTTTACTGAGATATTGATACCAAGGCCATACATGCGATGGACATGAAAAGTAGATCTTCTTCTCCTACTAAGGATTTATCCAACCTAAGCTAGCTAGATTTGGAAACGCGAAAGAGCAGAAGTACCATCGAGTCCCTTTCCCCTGAAGTATTCTACATATTCTTTCACTGTTGTGCCTTTATACTTGGGTGGATTGTCTTTAGAAAGCAGCTCTTTGATTGGTTCAAACACCTTCGAGGTTTGAGTTGTTCCCGTAGAAAAGAATGAAGCCACTGATATTCTTGGACCGACCTTGTTTGCCAACACCTTGTGTTGTGAACTGATAAATTTGTCATTTGTAATTAGCTGAACGAGTCCACGAATTCCTATGTTAGTACTTTACATTATACTTTGACTTTTAATTATAACAAATTAAACAAAATTGACGGTAGAGGGAGAAAGAGAGGGAGATGCCTGTAAAAGATCTCCGACATTCACCACAAGAGCCCCGGGGATAGGAGGAACATTGGTCCAATGGTTTTGATAAAAAACTTGGAGGCCACCAATTTGATCTTGTAGAAGAATGGTGATAAAGTTGTTGTCAGTGTGGCTAGGGGTGCCTATCGCTATCTCGGGTTGTGGGCAAGAAGGATAGTAGTGGCCGAGAATAGCAAGTCCGTCAGCACACCCCATGTCCAGAAGGTGATTCGTGTTGAGCCCAAGAGCCTCAGATAATAGCTCGAAAAGACAACCTCCAAGTTTCATTACATGGCTCGAGTATTCTATCAAAATATCTCTACAAGAATATATACACACTCAAATTGAAATAAAAATTGGATAATAAAAGTTCAAATTCAATTTAAATAAGTCATGATTTCAATGTCAACTACTTATATATCGTATATCAGAATATTTGTGTACCCTTTAACAAGTCATTTGACTAGATCGTTTTTTCAGAATGTTTGAGTAAAAGCCATTTGACTAGATCGTTTTTTCTGTGTATTCTTTTAGATATAAGGACCTAAAAGTTAAAGATATAGTAATATTTTGGTAAAAGAATGAGAGAAATGTCTAAATGATCAATTCAGGCACGTTGAATGACTATTTGAGTGAATTTTCTGACAATTAAATACTAACATGATCATAAACTGAACAATTAAGGGGTGTTTGGCATTGCTTATTTAAAGCACTTATCAACTAATCCATGTGTGGTACCACTGATAAAGAGTTTTTAGTTTTTGGAATAAAAAAATACTATTTTTGACAAAGGAAGTGAAGTTAAACCTGCAAGGTGGCGGTAACTCATGAGGTTGAGGAGGATCAGGAGCCATGGTGTAGTAAAAAGTATCTCTCCAGTTAGTCACAGGTGCAGCATACAAGTCAAAATTACTATTATACCCTTCCCTACTCTTCCCCGTAACATCTCTCCTGTAAAACTGTTTTTTAACCTCACTATCTTGCTCATGAAACATGGCCACCCCTTTTATCATCTCCTCCAAAACCCTAATCGGGATTCCGTGGTTTACCACCTGAAAGAAACCCCAGCTCTCCGATGCATCCTTCACTTTCTCGACCACCTCCGTTCTTCGGAGTGGGTCGATTATTCCGCCCAAGTCGATGGTCGGGAGGATAGGAGATGGTTGGTTGGAGTTGAGGTTTTTCGGTGAAGGTAAGGTGATGAATATTCGAGGGATGTTTGTGATTCCAGCATCAACGAGTCCTTTGACGCCGGTTTTGGTTTCGTCGAACGCTGTGAGTTCGGCTTTTCGGTCATCGGAAGGTTGAAATCTGGTTGGGTTAGCGTCCACCATCTTTATTTCTTTCGCTTGTGATGAAATCATTCACGGGAATTCAATAGCATTCGGTCTCTTGCCGAAAATGTCATTATATAGACAACTTTTATGTCATTTAACTAAAAGACAAAATACGAAATGATCATTTCCATTAAAAAAAGTAGAGATAATTTCAATCTTTTTTTTGTTCGAAACTTTCTATATTTACATATATGTATTTGTAATTAGTTATTAACTAGTTATTAAGAGTTCGAGTTTCATAGAGTGTTATAAATTGTCATAGATTTTATCATAAGTAGTAAGATAGAGTAAAAATTATTAATTTTAAGAGATTTCAATATGAAGCTTTGAAAATAATTAACCTATAAGTATATAATTTCAATTATCTGTTTGGTGAGTGACGACTGGCGATGTTATTGATTGTCTATTTGGTCTATATTTGACTATTTATTAACTTTAATTAATAAAAATCGTAATAAATAAGAAGTAAATGTTGTGCATGAATGAAGGTGAACATCGGAGCATGATTATTATTATTTTATTTAAGTTACAATAATTTATAATTAATCAATAAAACAAAATGTATTAATAAAATAAATAAAGTAAGAAGTAAAAAATGTTAGATATGTAATTTGAGAATACAAAATATAAAGAATTATCTACTATAATGACCAAATATATAATTTAATTAAACTTCTTTTTGATGAGTTAACCACATAATTTAACAAAGTTGGATGAATGGATGCAAATAAAAATCACACGGATGAAAAAAATAGTTGTTAAAGAGCATGGATGAAAATCCTTATAAATATCATACAGTAGGACTAAAATCATAGTCTTCTAATTTAACCACAATGGGAATCTTATAACTTAACAATGATGACAATTTTGTAATTTAATCAATTTCCATGATCACATTTTTCTTGCAAATTGTATGGTATAGTAATATTATTTCTTGGTAAATGTGTCGAAAGAAATGTGTTGAAAGAAACTAAAATGTAAAAAAATGTGAATTATGTAATTTAAAATTAAAAAAATATAAATAATGGTGTACTATAAGGACCAAATATGTAATTTAATAAAACACTTTTTTGGATGAAGAAAACAACTATAAAAGATCAGGGACGAAAATCATAGTTTGCTTAGTTATTTTATTATTACATGAGAATTTTGAAATTTTAGCAATTTCCAAAGGCAATACATATATTGGGGAAAAGTTGACGTGTAAATGTTAAAAAAACAAAAATCATAGCCACCTTTTAAAAATGACAATGTAAATGAGTAGAAAACAAAATGGCATAGTTGTAATTTAAGCAATTTTAAGAGTCAATTTTATTTTTTTTGTCCTCACAATTGTATGGTATTATAATGTTTGAAACTATATATGTCCTACTAAACCTCTAAAAATCATATATATATATATATATATATATATATATATATAGGAAAGTTCCTTTGTTAACCATAAACAGTGTGTTAACTTTGTTAACTTTTCTCCACCAATCATATTCATTTTTTTTGGGTTGGTTTTGCATCAACATTTACAAAACAATTGAGGGTATTTTCTAAATTGTCTTTTATTAATATTAATCATTTATTAAAATAGTGAAAAAACCCATTTAATGCCTTTAACCTACCCACTAACCCACTTGAATCCTTATAACCTTCTTCTCTTTCAAACCCTCATTGTGGTGAGAGTTCTAAGGTTTGGAGCCTGTAAGATCCTTTTTCCTACTACCTATGAAATACGATATGGACCTTCCCAATTGGTGAAAACTTTACCTGCGTTGAGATCCTGTATGTTTTGAAACACTTGTCATAGGACGTGGTTCCTTCTTGGAAAATATTAGTCTTAATGTTTTTTGTTGAAATGTCAATCAACTAATTGTTGTTGTTGTTGTTAGATGATGGTGTCGAGAGGGCTGTTTGGGTGGTCCCACCACATGTACAACCTTTGGCGCCAGTATCGGATGTCTTAGAGCCACCGGAGTCTCCGTCGCCTTACATGGACACAAGTAATAATGCTTTACCTGTGGAAGCTGAGGAAGAAATGGAGGAGTTGGAGGAGATCGATCAGCCTCCGGGCACCGTGCTGTTGGGCTACTTGTGTGTGCTAACATGCTTGATTGGGTGATTATGGTGGTCGGATCGCTTGCTGCAGCGGTGCACGACACAACACTAGTGATTTACTTGCACTACTTCGAAATTGTTCAGTTGCTAGCTCATGATCATGAGAGCACGGATATGCTTTTTGATAGGTTCAAAGAGCTTGCTCTCATCCTTGTCTATATTGCTGGTGGTGTTTTTGTTGTTATTTGGATACAAGTTTCTTGTTGGATTCTTATTAGAGAAAGGCAGACTGCTGTTATTAGTAGGGATGGCAAAAAAAATCGAAATATGACGGAGAAAACCGAAACCCGAAATAAATTGGTCGGGTTTGGGTACGATAAACGGGGATGGGGAAAACCCGCTTATTTTAAACGAGGAGGGGGGACCAATCCCCGACCCGATTACCCGATTAGGCTGTGCGTATCGGTCGGTGGGGATCGGCGAGCTCAAGGTCGGTAGGCTAGGCGGGATGCCGGGCTCCATTACGCCGTCCGGCAGGCTGGCGGCATACAGGCTCCCACGGCGTGGAGACACTGCCTACCCACTCTCTCCCTCTCTCACATTCTATTTTTTTTCTTTTTTATTGTATTGGGTATTTTTCTTGCGAGGGTTCGGGTACTAACAGAGAAGGCTCTAGAGGGCTTGTTGTGGATTTATGAAAAAACTGATGTGACGCAGATGTGGCAGTGGGGTTGGGATGGTTGACAGGGTTCTGCTACGTATAGCCTTATATCCCCGAATTTATTTTTATTTTATGGTTATTGGTAAATAATATAGTTTTAAATGATATGTTATACATAGCTAAATGATTTTTATGTTTGGTCGTATGTAACACCCGAAAATACGTCGAAGTAAACAAGGATTAAAGAAGAGGGGAGAAAATAATTCAAACAAAAGTGGAAGGTTGAAAGTGAAAGAAGGATAAAAAGTTAAGGGTGAGAAATGTAAAATACAGGGGCTTGTTTTGCCAAAAGAAAAATAAGTTTTGAATCTTGAATTTGAATGTGACCTGGGTTAGGCATGGGAATGGGGCGGGTTTGGGGCGGGGACTCCGATCCATATCCCCCTCCCCGAGCCTTCATCGTCATCCCCTTCCCCATCCCCACCGGGGAATTTTATCATATCCCCATCCCTGTACCCAACGGGAACGGGGATCCCCAACGGGGAAACGGGGATTTATATCCGTTTATATAATCTATTTTAAATTAAATGTTTTGAGATACGATACGTGTTTAAATCCCACACATGTCCAATAAAAACTAAGAATATATAGTGTAATAATTTATAGACGTAATCGTATAATAATTTATAAACGTAATACCAAAACAAATTAAACTTAACCCTAAAATTATTTTTAATGACACACGTTCCAAAACGTATCAATTAATAGTCAAAACCACATCAATTAATATTTATAATTTATCGCAATATGAACAACCATATAAGGATATAATAGAGAAACAATATATAACTTAAATAAATACTTAATATATATACGGGTACGGGTATGAGGCGGGGCGGGGAGTGCTAAACCCGTCCCCATCCCCATCCCCGGTTTGAGAAAACGGGGATCCCCGTCCCCGTACCCAATACCCGGTTTACCGGGGAATCCCCGTCCCCGACCGGGGCGGGTGTACCGGGTTCCCCGATGGGTCGGGGACAATTCCCATGCCTAACCTGGGTGTTCAAAATTCAAGCCGTAGAAGTTATTTACGATTTGGGCGGAAATAGTTTTGTTACTTTTTATCGAACTTGATTAAATTACCATACCATTAGTTTTAGTTTTTGTTATTTTCTCTCGAGAGGATCTAGTATTATCTCGTCTAAGACAAACGAGAATAGTGAAAGATATCAATCGATAATTTGGATTTTAGAGAGAAATCGATCGAAGTTTTTGAGAGAATCAGTCGAGGTTTCGGTTAGCATTCGTTCGAGATACAAGCGACGATTTAAGGTAAATTCGAAACCAAACTTGACGATTTATATACGTTTGAATTCCGTTTTAGTTATTCTTTCGTTCGAGTCGTTTCAAAGGTGTAAAATGTGTCGTACTTTCCAGAGTATAGACGAAGAGTTTGTTGAAGCGACGGGTCTAGACATCGGGTTTACGGAACCCAAATTCAAGTATATTTGTTGAAAGTGGAGCGGTGTAGTTTATATTAGGGTTTACTTCACGAAAGTGCATCCAACTTGTCACAAAAAGTTATTATATGTATTGTACTTTCATATTTACCATTTGATGTATTAAAATTATCAAAACCCACCATTTAATGTATTTCATGACAAGTTGGATACACTTTTGTGACAAGTTGGATACATTAAAATGATAAGTTCTGATAAAGTTTGATACATACAATGACCATTTCTTAAACTCTGATATGTCAAATGATAAAAATGGAAATACAATACATACAATAACTTTTCGTGACAAGTTGGATACACTTTCGTGAAGTAAACCCTTTATAATATACGAGAGTTTAATCTAGTAACAAAAGATTTGTTAAAAGAAACTTAGAAACCCGAATAAATATCGAGTTATTCTTTTGGTCGAGAAATCGAATGCAATATCAATTAGAGAAAGGTTACGTTTGCAGAAACCCAAGAAAGTCACATCAAATACCTAAGGAGGTTGTAGCATGAATTGGTTAAACCATGTTTTGACAGTTGACAGAAAGGTGTCGCTAAAAGCCATGTGGATGGTTGTACATGAAGTTTAATTATTTTTGTACAATTAAATATTGTTGTTGGGTGCTGCTGATGCGCCGACAGGAGATGGAAGATATAAGTCTCCATCTATGTCATGTTTCATGCATATTATATATATATATATATATAGGAGAGTTCAAATGTGAACCACTTTTTGGTTGTGAACGTGAGGACAGCTGAGAGCGCGACAAAAACGACGCATACCTAAGGAGTTCAAAAGTTCTTTAAGTTCAAAACCGAACATAAGCTCTGAACTCAATTTACTCAAAATCGACGATCTCAAAAGTAATAGATTTTAAATGCCCCTAAATTTGACGTAATCCACAAAATCATCTTAGCCCAAAATTTAACACAGTTTAACCAATCAGTTACCCGAGTGGGTCACACTTTTACAAATCTCATTTAAACGAATACTCATGTGAAAACACGTTTAGAATTCCCGTTATTCAAGTTGTTCCGTAAAGCTCATATACAAGCATTTTACAAAATCCATTAGATAAATGCATTCGGTAATAAAACACAACAATCGTTTAAATTTGAAAATAACTTTATGAAAACGCACAAGGCCTTGGAAAAATATCATTTTGGTACACATGAAGGATCTTGTCCTATCCACACAACCATTATATCCCGACAACATATACAGTCAAAGTTTGCAAGGTCATTTAGTACACACAATTGCTATTAGTTCATCTGAACCATCCCGCACTGAAATAGACGTCATCTAACGAACTCATCTATCCCGAACCCAAGACATCTTGTGATCCTCGATAATACTCTCATGAGGGCCTTACAGAACTTAATCCTCCATAATCTAATACTGATTCTGATCGAGTTTAGACTCGACTCCATCCATACTTTTCTAAGCGCTACCCTCACTATCCAATAGCATATACGGATTACTTCTGCAACATGAATACACCGTGTTCTACTCGATAGAGCCACAACCTCCTTTAGCATCATGTTTTCGTGACCTTCCTCTAAGTTTACAACTTAGTCATTTTAACCACAATAATTCCTATTGCATAATTCAAGTATTTATCCCAAAGGGTCCCGTGACCTCTATCATTATGTAACCACGTTCATTCGATAACAATTATTCACATGCCAGTTCCTAGCTTACGTAAACACTCGTGCAATTTAAGGTAAGAGTGTATAAAATATAGATACACTCTAACATTTCACACATACTTAAATTGTCGGAACTAGGCCACCCAATTCTTAACTCCCGCAATTCTAGTTCTCCCTTAACTTATAAACTTAAGCTTTTATCCGAAATATGATTTATTTGAAATATCCTGACAAATCAATCTTAGTCCATCCGTACATGCTCTAATAACGCCACTAGGTCATGCATCCATGATTTTCTTAAACCTTACTATTTGTATAATCTTATTCACGGTATGACTATTAGTGCTAGAAACGCGTAGAAAAGTCACTATTCCTCAATATTCAGACCCTTCCAAAATCATGACAGATTCAGACCACTGACCCCTTTAACATACGCCTAGTTATACTACTTAGCCGCTCAGTTGTACCACTTCAGTAAGTAGGCCGTATAGGTCAACTGTCCCTAAGTTCCTCCGATTCGATTCACCTTCACTTAGTCGTCCGGAGTAATCATTTGCTAAACATAAATTTTCGCTCTTAAGTAAGAAGATTCATCACTAAGATTTAATCTTAAATCAAAGTATTTAAACTTTCCCAAGTTGATGCTATAACACGACCCCCCCTAAATAAAACGTAACTGGGGTCCTTAAATGTCAAATCAAATATTCTATCATAAGAAGATCGGGAAGAAAGTAAGAACAAGTTACCATATGAACCAACATTTATCAATCATTACATCAATAGTAACCAAGAATGCTCAATGACGATACATTCATAAATCAGTAGCTAAGTGCTTTATGAATAGACCATACCCGAGATTCCCTGCCTCTATTGATGCAATTTCTCAACTCATGTATTTTCATATCCCTAGCGCTCTCCCCACCTAAGACTTTACCCAAGGTAGGTGTCATATTCACTAACTTTCTAAGTTTAAGTCTAGGCATTCTACAGTGATTACCTAGTTCGCTTAAACTAAAGCTCTGATACCAACTTGTAACACCCCAAAATTTGGAGCAAACAAAAACCTTCAATTACGAAAGGTGGTAATACAAATTACGCCAAAGCGTGAGCTCTTCCCAAAAATGGGGTATAAAGTAATGTACAATTACAGTGTTTGCAATTTAAATGAAGCGATATAATCACCAACAAGTCTAATTCCTAATAAGGAAAAGACTACAATAGGTTATCGGTTTCTACTATCAACTCGCGGTCTAGGTGGACCGGTCTCTTCACACATCCCCCAAAGCTCACTCTCAATCCCGGCACCTACTTGGGAACAGCGTCCCTAGTACCTGAGAGACACATCGACACCACGCAAGTGTTAGGCCAAAAGAGCCTAGTGAGTTGTACCAACAAGTACGATACATATAAAATCATGTTAAGACATATGATGTATACATAAGGGTATATAAGCAAACATGATTCAAAGTATACTTTTACGGGTTATCTTTTATCTTCGGAAACAGTGGGAGCGACCCACCTCCACCAACCAATATCCCATCACTCGTTACTTCCAAACACCTCGATGCCATATCTACCATGACACCATCAGAGGCCCGCGCACCTCGGAGCCACCCGAGAGCCGGCGACATAGGGGCATTCCTATTTCAGAACCTCCCAAGACTGTTTGGTGTGGAAATATTGTGTTGGTTCGTCCATTGTTATTTATATAGTCGTATATCCGCCGCCAGCCCCATCACTCGTTACTTCCAAACACCTCGATGCCATATCTACCATGACACCATCCACAGAGGCCCACGCACCTCGGAGCAACCCGAGAGCCGGCGACATAGGGGCATTCCTATTTCAGAACCTCCCAAGACTGTTTGGTGTGGAAACGTGACGCGGAATATACTTAATTACACACAAACGTGTTACATATTTTCACTCGGTCTAAGAGACCATTCCATACTGTGTACCTCGATGCCATATCTATCATGACACCATCGGAGGCATATACGCATTGTCTAGAAAGACTCATGTAATTATCTTAACCTTTCATAGGTATTGATCGAGGGTCTCAAGCCCTTCATTCATTTCATATAAGCCAACATGTTCGGGATTCAATTCCTTTACATAATTCCGTGGCATACATAATAACACGTATTTCTCATAAATACATTCATCATATAATCACATAGATTCAACTCATACATTAGTAGCATGCGATAATCTATTTCATGTATATGATATTCCAAGTCGAGCCATTCATACCAACATCGTTAATCATTCATTTCATGGCAATCCTTAAACCTAACATTTTAGGCATTTCATCCTTCATCATGTTTAATCACAACAGCCAAGCAAGACATGTAAATCAACAAGATGATGTGCTCTCAGTTTTAACTAAACGGGTTTAGCAACTCACCTTGAGGCTTGTAAGGCCAAAAGCCCCAAATTTCACATTGAACCCTAGCTTGAAGCTTGAGTGAACACTTAAACTGATAAGGAGTTAAAACCTTGGATTAGTTCTAGATCCACAACATACAAGACTAGATCTACACTTAAAACTCATAAATATAACCTACCTCCTCCAGATCTTGGGTGAAAACCCTAAGATGAAGAAACCTTCAACAATGGTGGAGAGGTGGTGGAGAAGATGAGGCCATGGAAGTCTCCACCCTCCAAACTAGTAGATCTAGCCTCCAACACTTCTCAAAACGTGAAATCCGCCTAAAACCATACTAGATCTGAGACAAGTATGGAAGAAAAGGTTTGGAGATGGTAAACCTCCAAATCTAAGCTTAAACTCGAAGGAGATGAAGAGATTACTTACACCAACGTTTTAGAACCACCAAATACTTGAAATCCATTGATGTAGTCTTGAAGAGCTCGAAAAATCGAGAAGATAGCAAAAAGAATCGAGAGAAACGGAATTCGTATGAGAAAGATATGCCCAAATGGAGAAGAGGGGTATTTAACCCGATTCGGGTCTGACAGACACCTAGCGATCGCTAGGTGTCTCAGCTAGCGATCGCTAGCTTTGTGATAGGGGTCCTAGCGACCTTGAAGTGATCGTGAGCTCCAACAGAACCCACAAGAATTGTGCCTAGCGATCGCTAGGGTGATAGCTAGCGATTGCTAGCATCTGGGCGATTTTGGGTGAAACTTGTTTCGGCCATAACTTCTTCGTTATAGCTCCGATTTCGATTCCGGAAGAACCGTTGGATTCGTATTTCAATTTCCCATCCAACAAGACCATAAAATCTAGGTTTTGATCAAAAATCCTATTTTCCATATTTTCTTAAAAGATAAGGTTTACACCGACCCGATTCGCATTTGTTCAAAAATCACGGGTGTTACATTAAGTTGTCGTCGTAAAGTAAACAAATGTTCAACGAACATTTTATTATAGAAACTTGGATGGTTTATTTATATATAATTGTATATATAAATAAATAGCTAAGTCGACAAAAGAGAATGTCGAGAAAAGGTGTTTGAGAACTGATTTGTTAAGAGTTGGTTAAAATATAACTTTATTGTAACGATTAAATTAAATATTTAACCGTTAAAGAGATATTTAGAAAGTTGTTATGACTTATGTTGGATTGGGAGCGATCAAGTGACGTATAAGCCTACGCTAGCTCTAGGTAAGTTTCATGTGATTTGAAACTGGGATACATACAATAGTATTGTGTGCAGTATTTTCAGTATGAAAATTAAGTTTATGCAGATATGATTTCAGATGTGTGTATGATGCGTGTTCATAAGTGTTCAGTATTTATTATCATGAAAGAGCATGTTATATGTTTACAGTTTTAAAGCATGCTAAGTGTTTTCAGCATTGTATTAAGTGGTCAGTCAGGGCATGTGTGTGTTGTGGTCAACATAGTACAAGTACCATGAGGGTGCCTCTGTACATGGTTTGTCCAAATAGATAGTACGTGTACCGCGAGGGTGCCTCTGTACACGGTTCGTCCCAGACAGTTTAGACCTAACCAATACATATTGCGGTCATTGTACTTGGTTAAGGCAGATTAGATAGTTGATCCACACACCATGCCAGTTCAGCTAAGTTCTCAAATGTGTCAGTTGCATGCGTGCAAGATGTTTAAAAGTTTTCATGTATAAGCTTGTTGATGTTCAGTGATGTTTTTGAACCTGTGTGTTTAAAGTGTTTGTATATATATATATATATAATATTTTTAGTTGAAAAACCATGAGTTTACTTAGCTATAGCTAATATAGTATGTATCTTAGGGTTTGAGAAAGCGAGCACCAGTAAGGGCAAAGGACCGGCATAGGTCCTTCTTCAAGTAGCTCGTCATGATCTAAGATTTCGTTTTCATGTTTGATGTAATAAGTTGTAGTACCACTTTGGAATTGTTTAAGTTTTCAGTTGTTTAAGTCTTCCGCTGCGTTTGTTTGTAAGATGATCATGATTTTAGTATTTATGTTTATGGTTTAGCCTAAGTCACAATCAGTGGAATCTGGGGTGTGACATCGTATATATATACTTTAGCACTTCAATTGTTATTATTTTGGATGCATTTAAACAAGATATATATATCTTATCTATATAAAGAAACCACCCCCTCTAGATTTTTTCTTCCAATGTATCTAGAATTTCCTTGAATTTACTGTTTTTAATTTCTTTATCCAATTTTCTTTGTATTTGCTATTATACAACACATCCACCCTTTAGACTTTTTTTGTCCATGTTTTTTTCATCAATTTTTTCTCAAATTTCTATTTTTAACTTTTTAATTTTGATTTTAGATAATAATATTATAATTATTTATTAACTAATGTTATAAAAAAAAATCTAACTCTAAAATTTGTTAATACTTTTAATTACCACATTTTAATAAATATATTTGCGGGTTGTGTTTTGGTTGGTATATGGGTTTGTGAGTCAACCCGTCAACCTGTTAAAGTTAGTAACGTATGAAATATCATGTTCTCTTATGTGTACTTACGTATTTGAAAACCTTACGAAATCGTACTTTGAATACTCCATATAATTATAATATTATACCTTCATTTCTCGTACCACCTATCAACCCATCGTGGGTCGTGCTCAGCACAACCCTTAACAAGTAACTAGTATATATATAGCTAAACAATATTTTATATATAGCTAAATTTTTAAATTTTAGATTCATTCCGACTTTTGGACTTTAATTAATTTCCTTTCGGATATGTTGGGATAATGGATTCGAAAATGTTATGTAATTTAGTAATCATTTTTCGAGACTTGTGGATTTGTGGTAAAGTTTAAATGGTGACGGGGATCCCCGTGGTGGAAAAACTTAAACGGTTATCCCCGGTGAAACCCGTTTAATTAACCGTTTACACTAAACGGGGATACCCGTTTCCCCGCGGTTTTCCCTAATTACCCGATGGGATCCCGTTAAAATCCACGTTGTTTTTAAGTGAGTATGGAGACGGTTTTTTTAAACGAGGATGGGGACGGGGGATTCCCCAGCCTGAAACTACCCCGTTGTCGTCCCTAGTTATCTGGTCAAGATATGTGCAAGTACTACTTAATCAAGATATGAGTTTCTTCGACACTTAGTGAAAATTTTTGAAACTGTATAATATGGTTATATGGCTACATTCTTTAGTGTCCTTACCATTGGATTCATCAACTGTTGGCTAATTGCCATCATTACTTTAGCCACCGGCCCCTTTATTATGGTTGTAGGAGAAATATCAAATATATTTCTCCATAGGCTGAGAGTATTCAAGATGCATATGTTGAAGTAGCAACTGTTGCTGAACAGGCAGTTTCGTACGTAAGGACCTTTTATGCTGTCATAAATGAAACATTAGCAAAATATTATTATGCAGCTTCATTGCAAGCTACACTGAGATATGGTATATCGATAAGTCTCGTGCAAGGACTTGGTCTTGGATTCACATATGGGCTTGCAATTCGCTCGTGTGCCTTGCAATTGTATGTCAGAAGGTATTTGGTTACACATAAAAAAACTCATGGTGGAGAAATTCTAACCTCCCTGTTTGCTATTTGGATTCAATAAAGTTGCAACCAACTTCTACTCATTCGAGCAAGGGAGAGTTGTTGCATATAGACTTTACGAGATGATTAGCCGTTCATCCTCCACTGTTAATATGGATGGAAACTCAATTGCTGCTCTACAAGGGACCATTGAATTTAGAAATGTGTATTTCAGCTACTTGTGTCATCCTAAAATCCCTATTTTGAGTGGGTTTTACCTAACTGTTCCAGTAAAAAAATAGTGGCACTTGTGGGAAGAAATGGGTCTGGTAAACGTAGAAGCATACCGCTTATGGAACGGCTCTATGACCCTACTTTTTAAGAAATTTTTTGTATGGGGAAAATATTAAAAACCTGAAATTGGAATAAGAAGCCAAATTGGCTTAGTCACTTAGGAAACCTGCTTTGCTAAGCTTGAGTATCAAGGATAATATCGCTTACGATAGAGATGCCACTTCACCTCAAACTGAAGATGCTGCAAAAATCGCTCATGCACATACGTTTATTACCACACTTTAGAAAGGATACGACACACAGGTAGGTAGGGCTGGTTTATCGTTGACACAAGAACAGAAAATAAGGCTTTCTTTTGCTAGGGCAGTGCTTTCAAATCCATCGATTCTTCTACTTGACAAGGTCACTGATGGACTAGACTTCGAAGCTAAAGGATCTGTTTAGGAGGCTTTGGATCTCTTGATGTTAGGCAAATCAACTATCATAATTGCTCGTCGGCTTTCTCTAAGAATGTTGATTTCATAGCTGTGATAGAAGATGGTCAGTTAATGGAGATGGGGACACATGAAGAACTAATAACATCAGATGGGCTCTATGTAGATTTTCTAAGATGTGAAGAAGCAGCTAAACTCCTAAGAAGGATGCCAGTGAGAACCTACAATGAGACTACAAATTTTCAAATTGAAAATGATTCTTCAGAAAGTCGCAGCTTCCAAGAACCAACGTCACCAAAATTCGCAAAATAGCCATCACTTCTACGAGCTTCAAATTTACATGCACAAGGCCTTAAGATTCTGCTTATGGTTCACATGAATCACCAAGAAATCCAAGCCTTGCTTAGAAATCGGTTGAAAATGGTGAGTCCTTGGATGGAACAGATAAAGAACCATCAATGAAAAGATAAGATAGTTTTGGAAAAAGATTACCAGAGTTACCAAAGATTGATGTTCATGCTAGCGATTGACAAACGTCTAATGGCTCTAACCTCGAGTCACCTATTTCATCATTGTTGACATCCGATCCCTAAAACGAGTGTTCGCAATCATAAACCTTTAGTCAACCTAATTCTCAGTTTGTCGACAAGCCAATTATAGTTAAAGTAGAAAAGGAAAAACAATATAAGAAAGAACCATCATCAAAGGGTGTTAGCTCAGTTGGATAGGTAACATCCCTGGGGGTATGGGGTGAAAGTCACACTACCATGGTTCGATTCCCACGGGTGACATTTCTGAGATATCCAGACTTTGGATCTGGTCCTTCAGGGCCGGTATGGGAGGAACAATCTATGGGATCCATTTCCCTGCTGGTCGGGTTTAGCCATAGGTTGGGTCGGGTCACAACGGGTTAGTGGGATTGCCCAATTGGAGGCCTGATACCGTTGGAGCGTGTGTGTGTGTGTGTTTTAACTTGCCGTTCAAAAAAATATAAGAAAGAACCATCCATTTGGAGACTTGTTGAGTTGATATTGGCTGAATGGCTTTATGTTGTTCTAGGAAGTACTCATGCTGCAATATTTGGTTATTTTAACCCTCTACTTGCTTATGTAATTGTGCTAATAGTGACGGCATATTATAGAAACAAAATTGAGACACACAACAACATAAACCAAAAATTCAAACAAAACACGTAGGTGAGGTGGTGCAATGTTTTGACAGTGAGAATGTTGATGATTATATCGCATCATCGACAAGTTCTCGTAACTCGTAAGATAGTACAAGAGTTAAAAGTTTGTATATAACTGTTGATCCAGTCTTCCTAAGACCTTATGAAATATCAATGATCCTTTATCTTTCATCTCAGAATACTTAGCAAAATATAGATGCTTAGGGAACTACAGCGAGTCTGTTCGCTGAAGGTCCATACTGTTGAGCATGGTTCATAAATGATATCAGCGATAGCTTGTCACTGACTCCTTTCAGTAATAGCGATAGCTGATAACTGCTAATGTATTCTCTGAAGACAAACAATCATGTCACTAGGAAAACCATCAGCACCATCTATTGATGTAAGTTGATGATAGAGTCAGCGATGCTAATGATCTGAAGTTGAAATCAGTGACAGCTAGCTGACTACACATACATGACGTTCAATGAAGACAAGTCACAGTGCCTCCCTGATCCTTCCCAAGTATCAGCGATTCTAAGGCCTCATCAGTGACTTGTTCTTTAAGAATATTTGTTTTGTCTTCTTGTCTAATATGCACAAAAAGGATTCGGTTTGCCTTTCTGACAAAAAGTACAAGAGGGATGTCTCTTTACTGTTCCCTCCTTACTTGTCAACCATAAGGCATCTATTTACCATATATTATGACTCTACCAACCATGAGCTTTATTTTATGGTACAATAGTACACCAAACCCCAATCTTTACATGACAAGTGTAAAGTTGGGTGTGACATGCATTTAATGCATGAGGTATAAATATGAACATAGTGTGTTCTTCAAACACTGAATCTTTGGTCCATGTTCAATACCCCTATTCTTTTTCTCTCTATCTTCTACCCTCTAATTCTTGCTTAGTGCATAAGCAAAGGTTGTGTGTCTTAAACTTAAAGATTGTTTTGGATCTTGACAAAGTCTTGATCATTTTCAACAAACAATCTACTTCAGTTTCACACAAAGGCTCCATAGGAGTCGTGAACTGAATTAAGTGGAAGAAACTGTGTTGATTGTATTCAACCCCCCCCCCCCCCTTCTACAATACAATCTATCTTATTGGCCATCAATAGAGGACCAACAATAACAAATGTTGTCGTAAAAAGAACTAATTTCTCGATTGCAAGATTAAATGGAATTTTGTTTTTGCCACATTGAATGTTGTTTTATAGTATACATATGTTTCAACTCCTTTGATCTAGAAGCAACGAGAAAAGAATTGAAGTTGTTTTATCGTGTCAAAAAGATATTCTCTTGAACAAAATTGAGACATCTTTCATTTGATTTATAAAACGAAAGTATCTTTGTTGAGTAGGTAAATATTTGTTAATGATGTTGTTAGAGCAATGCCATTAACTATTTTTCTCAGATTTAAGAAATATCGAAGTGTCTTGGCTAATGGAGGGAATTCAATTCCTTGTCCTGAATGGGAACAAAAAGAGGAACGATAAATTTCGCCATGTTTCCATCCTTAGTGCAACTAGTTGAATGGGTTTGGTCGGTGTAAAGTTGTTGTTGTGGGTGTTGAGGGGTTGGGGTTAACATCATATTATGGTGTAAAATAAAAGGGTAATTGAAAAGGTTAATCTATGTTAACCTTTTTGTGCTTTCTACCAACAAAAAGTCTATTCGAAAGGTTGACTAATTTAGATAAAGAGTCGAAAAGAAGGGACAAAAGTAGGTAACGATGGAATGGAAATAACAAATGATAGTGATGGTTGCATAAAATGCATTAGATTATAATTTCATCTAATACTTATTTTTATTTTTACCTTACTTATGTTAGTGTAGATTATGGACTTTATTGGCTTACAAAAGTCAAAAAAAAAAATGAAAATTGTTAACTGTTATGTCAATTTTGATTCTGGCCTTTAAAATTTTTATTGTTAGAATAATCAACTTTAAGAAAACATTTGAACACTTTTTTATAACAAAAAACTAACAATAAACTTAAAATTACTAAAGCATCTTTAACTTCAGTTATTTTGTTATAATTGATTATATCATGGACGAAGCTTAAGAGGGGTATATGGTGGCACGTGCCAACGTATGATTTATCCAACAAAAAATAAAGAAATTTAATTTTGTTAAGGTGCAACCGTATCATTTTGGAGGGTGTTATCGTATCATTTTCGAAACTAAAAAGAATGCATCTATAAACAAAAGTTATTTCCAAATCAACTGAAAAATTGAAACATTATTTTGAAATCAACCAAAAACTAAAAGTTATCTCAAAATCAACCAAAAAAACCAAAAATTTCTTTTGAAATCAATCAAAAACCCAAAAAATTCCCTCGATTCAATAAAAAAAACTTTAAAATCTCTCGAAATTAATCAGAAAATTGAAAAAAAAAAATCTATCGAAATCAACAAAATACTTAACTATATAGTATCACCATTTTAAAAATATTTTAATTCCGTTCCTAAATTATTTAATTTAAAAAAAGTTTTGATTCTGTTCCTAAATTATTTAATTTTAATTTTAATAATTATTTGAAAATAAAACACTATGTCCAGATACCTTGTTGTCATTATTAACCAAACTATTTGTAATAGTTTAATTTTGTTAAGGTGCAACCGTATCATTTTGGAGGGTGTTATTGTATCATTTTCAAAACTAAAAAGAATGCATCTATAAACAAAAGTTATTTTCAAATCAACTGAAAAACTGAAACATTATTTTGAAATCAACCAAAAACTAAAAGTTATCTCTAAATCAACCAAAAAAACCAAAAATTTCTTTTGAAATCAATCAAAAACCCAAAAAAATTCCCTCGATTCAATAAAAAAAAAACTTTAAAATCTCTCGAAATTAATCAGAAAATTGAAAAAAAAATCTATCGAAGTCAATAAAATACTTAACTATATAGTATCACCATTTTAAAAATATTTTAATTCCGTTCGTAAATTATTTAATTTAAAAAAAGTTTTGATTCCGTTCCTAAATTATTTAATTTTAATTTTAATAATTATTTGAAAATAAGACACTATGTCCAAATACCTTGTTGTCATTATTAACCAAAACTATTTGTAATAGTTTGTCGTTTTTTTATTTAAATCAAATAATCTCATGCTTCTTAAAACAAATGGGTAGATCGATCTGTGAAGGCGGCCAACAGTTCCTGTATTAGTAGTGTAATGTGCTAAACTTTGATAATGTTTTTTCTTTTTATCTAATAATCCAAAACATTATTAAAAGAAGAACTTTGATAATGTTTTATTGTTTTTAATTATTAGAAAATACAAATCATATTAACAAAAAGACAGTAAAAGAACCATAAATGTCTGACGTAGTGGTAAGTTTTTAAAGAGTGGTAGCTCCCACTCGAGTTCAAATCCATGCGTCCGCAATTGGTGGCCACTGAGTATTAATTCAAGAGGAGCATGTCTTAGCTATCGACAGGGCCGGTCCTGAGATTTCGGATGCCCATGGCGAAATCTCAAAAGAATGCCCCTTTAGTATGCAAACAAAAAACCAAACAACAATTTAAAGGGGTTTGTAGCCAACTCAAGCTAGGCCGAGATTGATTTGGTATCCATATATAAAGCGATCATAACTCACAACTGTAGTAAAATTAGGTCCAAAAGCATTGAACCTATTAATGAATACTTGTGCTTGTAAAAGTGATGCCCTTAGACTAGATGATGCCCTGGGCCACCGCCCCTTTGGCCTATGCCCAGGGCCACCCCTGGCTATCGATAAAAATTGCTAAGGATGTAGTCTGGGCAAAGCCCCGATGATCCTTCTAAAATAAGTACCATAAAAGATCTTTTTAAAATAGTGAAATGACTGAAACTTACCGGATAATCGTATGGATCCTCTAATTCATCTTAAAGATAAATACGTCTGACTAAAAGATTGAGTCCTTTGTTGATTATGTAAGTTACTTGAATATATTTAATCACTAGAGTTAAGATCAAACGAGAACAACATCTATTATAAAAGTATGGGCCCAACATAATTTAATGCATATTGTGGAATGTGTCACCATTTCGTTCCTCCGTTGCAGTGTAAAAAATTACAGGGTTGTAAAAGATGTCATCGTATCAATTTGTTATTCGTCATATATATTTTGAAACTGCAATAAGCACATAAAATCTTCTTTGAAGAGTTGGTTAGTTTATTAGTTTTTAAAATTGAGATTTTAGATTCAAGTCCTACTAGAGTCATTTTTTTTTTATATTTTAGCTTTCAATTTTGAATTTATTGTGTGTATAATTTTTTCTTTACAAGTATCATTCAAACTTGAGAGCCTACATTGGAAATCCAATGAACCGATCACCAGACCAATATTGATTTTATGAAAAATATCTCTCTGTATGTTTCTTATATTCAAATGGTACCACAATTTAAAAAAAATTCTAGGTCAACCCTGTTCAAAAATTCTAGGTTCGTCCCTATTTATATATGATTCATGTACAAAATTATATATGATTTACTTGACTTTGCAAGTAGCACTTGCATTTAAAGTCGTTCTCATTGCTTTTTCAAATGTAAATCCAAAATCATATACGATTTTATTATTCTCATGTTCTTTTTTTAAACATAAAATGTTCTTATTTAAACCTGATTCACAATCACGTAAATAAATATTTCTTTCCTTTTTCACAATCATGCTTCGATGCGTAAATAGTTACATGTTGAGTCAAATATCGTAATTAACGACTAGTAGCCAGCCAGTCACACATATCTACAAGATAGAAAGAAAAAAAAAACTAAAGGGTACTTCCGTCATTTCGCTCCAACCTTTCTCTTTATATCTCCCTCTCCTCCTTTCACCAATTGGTTGTGCTTTCAAAACACACAATGAAACTCAACAGTAGTATCCAGCTACTAGTGCTATGTCTCACACTCTCAATACTTGCACTAGCTGAGTCAACTCAGCCACCCTTCGCCTGTGACTCGTCCAACTCGGCCACCAAATCCCTCCCATTTTGCAAACCCACACTCCCCATCCATGCCCGAGTCACCGACCTCGTCTCCCGACTCACCCTCGACGAGAAGATCTCGCAGCTCGTAAACACCGCGCCGGGGATCCCGCGACTCGGGATCCCCGCCTACGAGTGGTGGTCGGAGGCGTTGCACGGCGTCTCGAACTCCGGATACGGAATCTTCTTCAATGGCACCATCAAGTCCGCCACCAGCTTCCCGCAAGTTATCCTCACGGCTGCCTCTTTTGATGCCAGATTGTGGTACCGAATCGGCCAGGTGAACCACCGAGTTAACTCAGTTTCGATTTTGTTAAAATGCATTATTTTTAGTATTATCATATGGGTTATGGGTACAACGATTTGCTTTATTATACTTTTTTGGTTTATAATTAATCCGACTAGTTTATATAAAATAAAGAAATATTCTATCCAATTCGGAAATATTTCATTATATCTAGCTTCTTTTGGATTAAAATATTATTTATTTCTTAATATTAAAATGAAAACTCATTTTTTGTTGTGAACGTTGTAACTGTCGAAAACATGTCGCATGACATAGTTTGAATAATACAAGTTATTTAGATTAAATAATACAAAATACTGAGTGTTGTATTATTCAGGCTGAAAGTTGATTAATTTTATCCAAATTAAATATAAGTCGAACATGACATGTGTCGTTCTCAACTGTTCTCATGTTCACAGTTAAATTTAGGCTTTCATTTGAATCTGAATATCATGCATTATATAAACAAAATCAATAGTTAAAATTAGGTTTGTGAGTTTTAATACTTCCTATATATATATATGTATTTAATAATAAAAAATATATTATATCCATTAGAAACATCACTATTCTAGCTTCTTTTGGATTAGAATACTATTTCTTAGCGTTAAAAGTATACTTTTAATTTTATTTTAGTCATTTGGATAATAATTAATCATTTTTCTTAAAATACGTGTAAAGTAGAAAAATACTTTGTCTTTTATAGAAAGAAGAGAGTATAATTTTCTTTATATAAATAGTTAAATTTATTTTAAAAAATTACAACATGTCACTTGTATTAAAGTTATTTAGGTATTGATTTAATTTTAAATGATTTATGTGTTTTAAAATGTACCATTTAGGTTGGGTGATGGAATATGTTATAATACTATGCCAATTTCAAGAATATTTGACAGTCATTCAAGATTTGTTGTCAATTTAAGTAAAAAATTTACTTATTTGTCCTTGTTGTCGTTTAAATTTTTCTAGAAAGACAATTTATGGTTTCCAACATTAGCCAGTAGTATGCCTTGTAAAGATTAGGTAGTATGCCTTGGTCCAAAAATGCTGTAATGCTTAGACCGACAAAATTCAATAAAGATATTTGACTCGTAAGTCTTGACCAATTAACAATCCATGAATTAAGTGTAGCATTTGTTGACCTATAAATTAAGTGATTATTTGTAATAGATAAACTAGTCGTTGACTAAAAAGTTAAACATGCCCATAAAAACATATTGAAAAATTAATTAGTTCTACTGTATAAAGGGTATAATCGGAAAAAATGTAAAAAATAGTTTGAACTTATTAAAAATTAACTAAAGTAGCTTTTCAAAAGTATAACTTACAAATCAATTTATGATAGATTTTATTTACATAGCTTATGGTTACCAAACATTGTTGAAATAAATGTGTTTAATTTGGTTTAATTTTGTTGTATTTTTACTAATAAAATTATCATATTTGCAACTAGGCAATTGGATTGGAGGCAAGGGCAGTTTATAATGAAGGGCAAGCCAAAGGAATGACATTTTGGGCACCCAATATCAATGTGTTTAGGGACCCAAGGTGGGGTAGAGGGCAAGAGACACCTGGTGAAGACCCATTGGTCAGTGGCAAATATGCAATTTCTTATGTTAGAGGGGTCCAAGGTGACAAATTTGAAGGTGGAGGGATCAAAGATGGACATCTTCAAGCTTCTGCTTGTTGCAAACATTTCACTGCTTATGATTTGGACCACTGGAAAGGTGTTGATAGATTTGGTTATGATGCTAAGGTCAGTCTATTTTCACTTTACCCCTTATACTTTTGCTCGTGTCCACCTTCACCCCCTTTAGTTTCATTCTATGTGCTTTCACTTGCTAACTTTATAGAGAAATCCTGAAATCGTGTTATGCTAACTTGTATCTTCCACGTAGAAGTTGTACGTTTCTATGCGTTTGAACTTGTTATGTTGATGAAAACTTAAAACATTTAACAATGCCGTAAAACTGTAACTTGAACGTTATGAGAATACTAAAAGTTTGTTTAACTGTTAATTTGGATCTAATAAAGATCATTAATTGAGATACATATAAATTTTGTTGGAACATTTGGAATTATTAGAAAAGTTTATTTTAAATTATAGAAACATATTAATTAAAGAACTACTAAGACAAACATAAGAATATTTAAATTCAAAGATAATACAAAAGTTGTCGTTTTTAAGAAATGATTCTTTGTTCTTAAGATTTGTGCCTGGAAATTCTATTATAATTTTCTATGTTTGGTATTTTAATGATTGATGCTTCATTCTGGAATTAGGGCTTTTGCCATGTTTTGGGATGTTTGTTTGTTTCTTTTAGATATAAAATAACACCATCAATAGCCTTTTAAAAAGGTAAATTAATAATACAAGTATTTAAATAAAAATCATAAATATTTCAAATTTTAAAAATCAATTTTATCATAAATTTATAATATATATATATATCATGCACTTTAATCATTCATAATATTTAAATAATTCATTTTTAAAAATCAAATTTATCATAAATTTAATATATATATATATATATAGAGAGAGAGAGAGAGAGATGAAAGTTCAAATGTGAACTCATCTTTCATTGTGAATGTGAGAACCAACAAAATTGCATCACGTGCCAATCTTAATCTGCACCTAAGCTTTATTCAGTATGAATATCACGTAAAGTGAATAAAGTTTTTATTCAGACTGAATAAGCTTTTATTCAGTCTGAATAAAGCATAAATATTCAAACTGAATATTGCAACATGACGCAATACTAATGGTCCTTATGTTCACAATGGAAGATGGGTTCACATTTAAACTTGACCCTATATATATAATAGTAATATATACCATGCACATTAATCATTCATAACATTTAAATAATTCATAAATAAATGATTTTATATTTTAAAAATATTTACAAGTCTTAAATGAACCTGACCCACATATAATGAGGAAAATAAATATATGAGAACTACAAAACTATTGAGAATCATGAACCAATCATCAATCATGCAAATAGTTCTAGGAGGGAGTTCGGTTCATGGAATTTGAAAGAATAAGAATGGGTTCATGATTCATGTAAATTCCTTTGACCAACTTTCAAATCCTATTTTTGGTTCTAGTAATGAAAATGTAGGAATCATCTAAATTGCATTCAATCCCACAAATTAATGAACTCATAATTCATTGGGATAAATGAAGGAATCTACTTCCACCATACCTGACGATCATGCCACTACTGGCATCGCTACACCGACCACCCTACCCCACCAACCACCATGTTACTGTTGTCGTTATCACACACCCACCTCTGAGCACTGATATGACACTGCCACTAATGTCTTTGTTAGAATTGCCACTCGACCACCATACCACCAGTCTTGCCATCTAAGCTACCATTCCACGCTCCTTCCAAACAAAGATAGAGATTCCAATTCTTTTGTTAGACTCCATTCCAATTTCTATTAGTCAAAGGTATCATCACAAGAAAGAAACATTGTTTGTCTCACTATAAACAATATAAGTGAAACTGCTTCTCACAAGTCACAATTCTCAACGTTTTTCTGATTCTCAATTAGTATGCATGTAGACATTATTTAGCTAGAAAAAGCGTTACATCATTTTATTAATCTTGTATAAAAATGTAAATCTAGGTCACGAAACAGGATCTAGCGGACACATATCAACCACCATTCCATAATTGCATACAACATGCCCAAGCAAGTGGAATCATGTGCGCCTATAATCGTGTGAATGGAGTCCCGAATTGTGCTGATTACGATCTCTTAACCAACATTGCTCGAAAGCAATGGGGTTTTCAAGGGTATAAAAACCCTTAATTTCTATTTCATGAAAACTCCAATAGAGGGCATAATCTGATAATTATTCACAAACCCAATAAATCGTACAAACTTACAAATCGGTTTCAAAGTGTTGTTTAACATGTGAAACAACATGCAAAATACAATGTCTATACATTGTTGTTTCATATGTGCAACGTTTAGTACTACTTTATGTGTGAAACGTTTCATATATAAAACAACAATGTATAAACACTTATTTTCTTACGCGTTGTTTCATATATAAAAAACACATAAAATATATGATTTATAAGTTTGTACACATTACAGGCCGGATTTCTAAAGAAAGATACTCAACTCCAATATTAGGCTTTGGACACATTGTTAGATTGATTAAAATCGATTTTGGTTTCGAAAATTTTCATACTAAAATTACCATTTTGCCCCTTGCCATTTTTACAAGTACTTTTGTTTTTTTATCAAATAGCATTTTGAATATTCAACACGGTTACAATTTACTTAAGTGTTTTTTTCCTTCTTATTTTTTATATAATTCCAAGATGGGGGCATTTTGGTAACTTCACATCTTTGTTCAGGTACATCACTTCAGATTGTGATGCAGTATCCATCATTTATGATGTTCATAAGTATGCAAAAACACCAGAAGATGCTGTTGCTGAAGTGCTTAAAGCAGGTATTTCTTTTGACCACTTTTACTTTAAGCCCTTTAATTATATTATTAAACAAAATGGCCCCTCTTTTGAACATACTTTTACATTTAAGGTATAATTTTTAACTTATAACAGTAACTTTTTCATCTATCATTTTATATGTACAAATAAACCAAACAAACCCAGTATATCTCACCCAGAGGTTGAATTAGGGGATATACTTAAACTCACGAAGACCTTTTACATGTACAAGTGCCATGCCTTTATAACTGCAAGATTTTCTTTTCTAAAACGTCTAAGAAAATTACAACACCTTAAAGGGTAGGGTACAAAGGTCCACTATAAGAACAAAATACCTGGTCTTTTTCACTAACATCGCCGGATACAATAGCATTTTTCAACTTATGAACCTTTGATATTTCTTAATCTCATGTCTTCACATAAATTGCACTTTAGAAGAGAATTGATCTGGTGCATCTTATTTTAATATGCATCGAATGATTGATAACCACTTCTCACGTTAACCCCGGCTTTTATTTCCGGTGAGAGGAAAGTTCAAATGTGAACCACATTTTGGTTGTGAACGTGAGGACAGCCGAGAGCGCGACACGTGGAGGCTTTGAGTGTGGTCCCCTTCTTTAATTCAATGCCCTCCCATGAATCGCGCCTAGTCATCCGCCGTGGATCTAACGTGGCGCCTAGTCATCCGCCACGTGTCGCGCTCTCGGTTGTCCTCACGTTCACAACCAAAAAGTGGTTCACATTTGAACCCACCCCTAACACATGATACATTAATTCCCAAATATTACGATTCAGACAGTTTCTGCAATTGATTGGGCGAAATTATGGAGCATGTTGGCATGTTAGTTGTTTGGTCCACCTGCTGAGCATGGCTGAACTAAAGTCAATATAGTAGTAGACATTTGGTCCATACACGTGAACCTTTCTTTTGGATTTTTTTTGAATCACCATGTGTATCCCTCTAATGGGTAAATGGATGGAGAGAGGATAATACATTTATTAAAAATAAAATTTATTTTGTTTTGAATTATATTGTAAGAAACTTATTTTTAAGAGCTTTATCCAAAGGTTATTAGGCCATCCACAGTGGTACCACCCATACCACCTGCATAGACTGCCACCTCAGCGCCACATCAGCTTTACCACTACCTTACCATTACCATACCATTCACCCACACCCGTACCACTCATACCACCTGTATAATTAAATAATAAAATATTGCCTTTTTATATATATATATAGATTGTATGTATATATGTGTGTGTGTGTCTCAAATTTGTTGAACGGTGAAGGCTCACAGCTCGCGTCCCTCACCGCTCCCATACCGGTACACCACGGCGGTGTTACCGGCGGTATGGGAGCGGCACAGCCCTCCTCACCGTTGCGCTGCGGATGGCCTTACCGGTAAGAGTTATTATTATTACTTATCAGATAAGATTTTCGACTATAGTTTAATAAGATTATTGGTAAACTTCTAGTATCTAACAAGCAATAATCAGATAGGAGTCATTACCTTTTCTTACCGTTAAGTTTTTCGGTTCTTATTATATTTACCTGTTAAGGTAAGTGAGATAGTTACGGATACCAAATTAGCATAAGCAACTTCTTGGTATTTAAGGAAAAAAAACATCCCGAAGACAAAGTTTAATAATTCTTTGAGGAATTTTGTTACAAAGTTATAATTTTTAGATTAGATTACGATTTTAGTCCTTGTGGTTTGTTATAACCTTTGATTTATGTTCTTATGATTTAAAAATTGCGATTTTCGTTTCTATGGTTTGCAATTTATTTCTATCTTAGTCCCTGAGCCAATTTGTGCTTTAGATATATAATAGTAAAGAATTGTAAATGACAACTACCAAAATAACAATAAATTGTAAATTATAAGGATGAAAATAGCGACAAAATATAAGATATGCCATGACGTTTTTCAATGTATGACTTAAATCTGTACATATAGAATATATAAGCGCCTAATCAAATGAGAACTCGGTAGTTTGTGAGAACTGTGAGAACCAATATGGACTACTCATTTTATTGAAAGCCACACCTCAGAGTTGTGCCATAGGCCTTAACGTGGCGGCAAGGTTATGCCTCGACGTTATGGCGCTACATAACGCATTTTTTTGAACATTGATATATATATATATATATATATATAGGGGTGGGTTCAAATGTGAACCACTTTTTGGTTGTGAACGTGAGGACAACCGAGAGCGCGACACGTGGCGGATGACTAGGTGCCACGTCAAGTCCACGGCGGATGACTAGGCGCCACGTCAAGTCCACGGCGGATGACTAGGCGCGATTCATGGGAGGGCATTGAATTAAAGAGGGGGACCACACTCAAAGCCGCCACGTGTCGCGCTTTCGTTTGTCCTCACGTTCACAACCAAAAAGTGGTTCACATTTGAACTTTCCTCTATATATATATATATATGACTTTTTGTGATTTGGTAATCCCCTATAGAGCACTCTGTTAGAACACTTGACAATTTAGAGATTCTATAAACCTAAATTTGTTCATATAGCCTTCCAACCAAAATAGTAACTAAATCATTTGATGGTTTCTCAAAAATGGCGAACTTAGTACAAGTTTTCAACTGTGGATGTTCGAAACAGTTTCTCCAGTAATCAAATGGAGTCCTGTAGTTAACAGATAAACCCTTCAATGATCTTGAGGCAGTACAACGAAATTGGTTTTATAGGAGGCTAAAATTTTTTAATTTTGCTAATAGACCGCCTTATAAGACTTGACTTATAGACCAAAAAATAAGCATCCTATCTAAAGGCGTTGTAATAAGTTTATATTACGTTTTTGTGTGTTGTACAAGTTTTTTAAGAATATTTTCATTAAAAAAATCGTCGTATTAGCTATTTTATAGAACACTATTTGGGTAAATGTCTTATAAAAACAAGTATCCTGTGAAGCAGAAAATGCCACACTTTTTTATTAAAAACAGTAGCATAAAAAACTTCTGACAACACCAAAAAGCATTCAATAAACTTATTACAACACTTTTAGATAGAAAGCTTTATTTTTTGGTCCAATAAATTACGGGCTTGTTTGTTAGCCGCTTGATGAGCTTAATGGAACTTATAGCTTATTCAGTCAGTATATAACTGACTGATGATTGTTTTGCAGTCACTTATTCAGTAAGTTTTTAGGGTGAAGTTTTATGCAAAAAGCCAGCTTGTTCCTAAACCTGTCCCTCTGAATTAAAAACATGTTCCTTCTTCCATTTACGAAAAAACCCTCCCAAACCAAAAAATCTGTACAATCTATACAAACAGCTTAATCTATAAAGATAACTTTATCCAAACAGTAGTTAATGGAAAACCAAACAAACATAATCTTATAAAACAACATTACAACGCTTAGAAATCAATGTCCGTCATACAAATTATAAACCCAATTTTGTTGCAGTGAAGGAATTTTAATTTTTGTTCTAACTTGCTTTTTTTCTTGTTCAAAAATAAATAACAGGCATGGATGTGGATTGTGGCATGTACTTGAAGAACTACACCAAATCAGCTGTCCAAAAGAAAAAAGTACTTGAATCAGACATAGATAGAGCCCTATCCAACCTCTTCACCATGAGAATGAGACTTGGCTTATTCAATGGCAACCCAGCCACACTCCCCTACGGCTCGATCGGTCCGAACCAAGTCTGCAGCAAAGCGCACCAGGACCTAGCCCTCGAGGCCGCAAGAAACGGCATCGTTCTCCTCAAGAACTCCGCTAAGCTCCTCCCATTCAAAAAGACCATCTCGTCCCTAGCCGTCATAGGCCCCAACGCCAACTCAGCGTACACCCTCGTGGGAAACTACGCGGGACCGCCTTGCAAATCCGTGGAGCCACTAAAAGCGCTCCAAAGCTATGTGAAAGATACACGGTACCATAAAGGGTGCAACTTTGTGAACTGTACGAATGCGGATATCGAGGAGGCGGTTAGGGTTGCGAAGGGTGCAGATTACGTGGTTTTGTTCATGGGGTTGGATCAGGGTCAAGAAAGGGAGAGTTTTGACCGGGATAACTTGGTGCTTCCGGGAAAGCAAGAGGCTTTGATCGCTAGTGTGGCTAAGGCGGCTAAGAGGCCGGTGATTTTGGTGCTTATTTGTGGTGGTCCGGTGGATGTTTCGTTTGCAAAGCATGATCCGAAGATCGGTGGGATCTTGTGGGCAGGTTATCCTGGGGAGTCCGGTGGCATTGCGATTGCCGAAATCCTCTTTGGTGATCATAATCCAGGTAAATTTGAAGAATTGTATTTCAAGATTCATGGCTTTTTTTAATCCAACTTTTGTTGATTATTTCTTTAATTGACGTTTTGGTTTTGGGTCATGTTTAAGAAAAATAAAGATTCGACCCGTGGGCGGGTCACGGGTCCAATCTTTTTTGTTTTTCCCCCCCCAAAAAAAAAGATTGGACCCGTGACCCAATGGTGCAATCCCATCTTGCAAGATCGAACCTTTTGTAGGTCTAGTCCTTGATGTTTTCAAATAAAGATTCGACCCATGAACCAACCAAGGGTTCACCCTTTTCTTGCAAGATCGCACCTTTCTAATTCAAGATCAAACCTTTTTCTAACTCTAGTCGATTAAAGTCCTTTTGGTTAATGTTTTCATTCATGGGTCATGTTTAGGAGAAATAAAGATTCGACCCGTGAACCAAGGGTGCATTCCGTTCTTGCAAGATCACACCTTTCTAATTTAAGATCGAACCCTTTTCTAGTTCTAGTCGATTAGGTACCTTTGGTTTGGTTTCGTTCTGGGTCATGTTAAGGAGAAATAAGGATACTAGCCATGAACCAAGGGTGCACCCTTGTCTTGCAAGATCACACCTTTTTTTTCTAATTCTAGTCAACTAGGTCCGTTTTGCCGACATTCACTATAATTAAATGGGTCTTGTCGGACATCCAACTATCGTTGGACATCCTAACAGAGTACTTGATGAGGCTTTAAGTTTACAGGGTAAAGAAATCAGTATATCCTATATCAAGGCGTTTCAATAAGTTAGTTAGAATAAAATTAAGCCACCTAACTACTTTTTATCAATGAAGTTAGACAACATAATAGGCAAAATGCAACTCATTGTTTTAGTTTTTTTATGAAAAAAAAGTGTCCTTATAGCATGACACTTTTCACTGTTAGCCTTGGGCTTTTGGAAAAACCAATAGGACGATTTAGGTTGTTTAACCGCATCAATAAAACTCATTATTATATCACTTAACTTTATCCTAACAACTTAATGAAACGCCTTTAGATAGGAAGTACAATTCTTGGCCCTCTAAAACTTAAAGTCTCATTAAGTACGCTTTTATTAGGTTGTAAAGCCTCGTCCTAACAACTTAGGTGTCGTTTGTTTTCTAAGAGGTCTGAAGTATGATTTCACATCTAAAAAGTAAGAGGTGGATGGTGCACCTCTTAAAATTTCAAATGGCGGTAAGAAGTTTCAGACCTTTTCTAAAAAAATAAAACAAACGATTTTAAGTTTGCAAACCAATTAATTTCCAGACTTGAGGGGTTTTAAGAGGTATTTAAAAAAAAAAAAACATCCCCTTATTGAAATGTATTTGCATATAAAACATAGTTATTGGTTTTGTAAGCTTAAAAGTCTCATTAGGATGTGTTTATTTGTTGTTCAGCTTCTGGCTGGATTTGGTTGTTTAATAAAAGTCTGGGGTTATTGGCGAGGTGATGGCCTAGCCGAATCTCCTTCTTGTCTTCCTTTCTGCCGTCCAAAAAAAAATAAGTCTCATTAGGATGTATGGGGTCCTAAAAGACCAATTTTGTTTCTTCGGTCCATTCACAACTAACGATGCACCCGAACTTGCCTTTTCAGGAGGGAAGCTACCGATAACATGGTACCCTAAAGAATTCGTCAAGATCCCGATGACCGATATGAGAATGAGACCACAACCGTCTACAGGCTATCCAGGCCGTACATATAGATTCTACACAGGCCGAAAAGTTTATCCGTTCGGCTACGGGCTCAGCTACTCAAAATACACATACGATTTCGTATCCGTTACACAAAGCAAACTCTTTTTAAGTCAAATTTCAAGCACCGGTTTGACGCTTCAGAACTCGGACTCGGTTCGTTATATATCGGTTGCGGATATGGAGACTGAATCGTGTGAAAAGGCCAAGTTTTCGGCAACCGTGGGGGTCCAAAATCACGGGGAAATGGATGGGAAACACGCAGTTTTGTTGTTTGTGAAGCACGATAAAGCGGGAAATGGGAAGCCGATTAAGCAGTTGGCGGCGTTTGATAGTGTGAAAACAAGTGGTGGAGAAAGGGTCGAAGTTGAGTTCGTTGTGAGCCCGTGTGAGCATTTTGGGACGGCGAACGAAGACGGGTTGATGGTGATCGAAGAGGGGTCTCGTTATCTTGTTGTCGGTGATCAACAATACGCGATTACCGTTTCGCCATAGTTCATCGAACGATTATGGTTTGTAATTTTCGACTCTATGAGTTTGTTGTTAAACTATGAAATCAATGGATTTTTAAGTCATGACCACATCAACAAGATGTTGGTTTTTAAATTATGGTTTCACCTTTCATATTACTCGTCAAAAGAGCTATTTCTCAAAAAACAAGGTCCAAAACAAGAAAAATATTTCATATTTACAAGAAAAAAGTGTCATTGTTCTCATTAAGTGTCACGTAAGTACTATTCTACCCTTTATCATCAGAAATAATGATAGAATTGATGATTACCTTGATATAAATATGGAAAATCAAGTTATATATTGGAATTCAATCTCCATATGATGTATTCAAGAATGGAATACTATTCAAGAAAACCTTATTTTTTATGATGAAAAAGATGAGCCTAATGATCTTGTTGGAACTTGAATGATACTTAAAAAAAATCTTATATTTTGTTTGTGGCATATTAATAACACCCATAGAATATAAAATATTAATAAATAAGACATATTGAGGATTGAGAGATACATATAATATCTTTACGATGGTAGGTCTTAGCTCTGATACCATATAAGAATATGTGGAATTCTATTAGATTATTCTCTAAAAGAGTCTTAAGGAGAAGATAAGGGAGGTTTCAACATATAAAGAGGAAAAATGGTTCATGCCACAAATATGTGACTAATATTCAAGAACATGATATAGTATTGCTAAGAACTAACATGGTTAGTTTCAAGTTAGTATACTGTACAAACAAGCGAATGTCTGATTCTACAAGCAAATGTGGTAGTTACAATAGATTAGGCTCTTTGTGGACATTGGACTTTTGTGCCAACCACTTAGCGAATTATTATGTACTTAATTTGCCTCTTACGTAAACCTCTTGGAACAGTGTGCCTGAGGTTTGCTGGTTACAAACCATTTATTTCACAAACATGATGTAGCAGATTGAGAATGCATTTGAATACCCGTTTTCAAAGTGATCATTATCACATTCTAAGGCGATTTTGTATTTATCTTTAAAGATCAATTATGCTGCAATATGGACAGACCCAATGTAGAGACACTTTCAAAAAAACTTTGTATCAATCTTGTTATCCGTTTTTCAAAATCGATTAGTTTGGCCTCATGGATGGACCCAATGTAAAGCATATAACTTGTTAGCTGCCAAACTTCGTCCTAAACATTGAACAACTTGTCAACTGAATGGCTAGGCTGGGGTGGTTATTCTCCTCCTCGGAGATATTTCGAACTCGGATTATCGTGACTTGGTGCTATAGTGGCACGATGATACTCCGTTGCATTAACATGTCGTTCAAAAAAAAATTGAACAACTTGTACATCATTGTATGAAATGTAAGAGATATTTATTGAAAACACGTGAACTTTTGTGAAAAATGATAATAAAAAAGCGTCTTATACTAAAATAGTATTTTCTTTGGAGTTTGACAAATGAAACCAAGTTATGCTTGGTCATGGGTTATTGGTGGTAAGGATACTAATACACAATACATTTAAAATGTCATGGTACCATTTTGTTTATCTCAGTTAATGATCATCAATCAAATCAGGTAAATGTGTAGATTGGTATTCAAAATTAGTATTATCTTGATGGTTAGTAAAACAAAGGGCCATTGTGTGTTAGAAAAGACAAATTATGGTAAAATAACAACATTTAACTTTTAAAGACCATTTATGAAAAAGTCATTTAATTTCAAAAACCTATAAAAACCATCAATTTTGTGACCAGTACTTTATCCAAAAAGTCATGTATCCAAAACAATAGTACTTTAAACATAAAGAAGTTTTTGTAATAATATATCTAAATCTCAAACTAAAAATAGATATGAATGAAGGTTTGTTGCTATCTACCCTAGAAAAAAGGAAGCAAATCAGTGGACTCCTTAAAAAAAGGAAGCAAATCTAATGAACCTTTAAACCTCTAGTTAAAAATGATAAGTTTTACAGTTTTCTTTAACCACAAGGACTGAAATAACAAGTTTATAAACTTATTGGGCTTTACTGTAAATATGTGAAACTTTCAATTTCAATGTATCATTTTATTATTTAGTTACATTAGAATTTTAAGATCTTTTTATAATTATCTAAAACCACTTAGATATTGTTTGACTAGTTAATAAGCTAACTGAGACTAATAAACTAGCTAGTTTATAAATAAATTATGTTTGAAAAAAACTAGCTTATGAGTATATAAAATGATCAAAAAAAGTATCTTAATAGTTAATATTAATAAGGGTATAACTGAAAAAAAAACTAAAGTTCCAAAAATACTACTCCAACTAACATTTCAATAAAATAGCTTATGGTCCATCTTAACAAGCTGACTTATCTTTACCAAATACAACCTTAATCTTTTTGATTTATCAAAATCATTTTAAAAATGATTTAAAAACCTCTAATGGTCAACTTAGAATATTTTTGAATTAAAGGGACTAAAATGATAAGATTATAAAACTATTGGGCTTTTCTGTAAAAATATGAAAGCTTCAATTCCAATTTCATGGTGTATATATATATAATTCATCTCTTGGATTCGATTCCGCTTTCTTCGAGTTTTGTGATCGTGATTGATGATGATCGATCTTTTCGTTGAAATCTCATTTTGATCGCATAAAACTTTGAATTCTTGTGGAAAATTCCCAAATTCTAGTAAGCATTTGATCAGAATTGATCGCTGATTGAAATTAGGGTTCATAAGATGCATTTTTCTTTAATTAATTGCTTAATTGCTTGATTTCATCTTAAATTCATGCATTTTGTTTATTATCAAGGTGAGGTGTTGTTGGTGGAGGAGAGATGGGGAAAAGCAGCAATGATGCAGCAAGAGGTGCGAATTGCAAGAAGTATGGTGTTCCTTTCTATGGCGTTGCGTTTGTTCCACGCAACGCCGCCATGAAATCGCCGGAGAAAGAACCACCTCCGGGTGAAGGTCAGGTGGTTGGTGGGTGGTGGTGGTGGATCTCATCATGTGATTTTTGCGGAGGTGGTGGAGAAGGGCGAAGTGGCATACCTAATGCTCTTATTATCTCCCAATTTGATTCTGCTTCCAATTACCTTTCTGATCAACCTGTGAGTTTCATATTATAATATATATATATATATATGTATGTATATGTAGACATATAACAATAAAAATAGCAATAACATCACATGGAAGTTCTCACATTTTGAAGATGTTCTATGATATTTGAGCAAACAATGTTAAAAATAGATAATTTGGATCAGTTGCTATGAGAGTAGCATGGAATGTTTCTGTTTGTAACAAATAAGAATGAATGAAGGGTAATTGTAGTTCATTTGTTTTAAGACAATGATAAACCATGTTGCATTACTTGGATTCTTTTATTTTTTTTAAGAAGGTTCATCTAGGTGTTGCCTAGACTACATCCTTGGATCCTTACCTAACAATGTTGTGTTGACGCATGAAGTTTAGTTATAAATTGTATTGTATGGAAGAATGTTGGCACCTAATGTTGCAAATTGGTGTAAAAACTAGGCATTATCTTTAGTGGCTAAATATCAAGTCTTGGAGGACAGAGTATCCACCTGACCATCATATCCACCTAAACGCATATAATCATGGTGGACGGCTAGATATTCATCGAGTAGCCTAGGATCTATAACGAGTTCAGATGCCATAATAGCTTCCTTGTTGTGAAATCTGTCCCCATATTAAGTCCTTGTTTTTAAGCTACCAAATATCTCTGAGCATGATATTCTTGATTTGGGGCATAATCACCGAAACATCCTCTCTAAACATTGAGCCAGAGATTAGGGGTTTGGAGGGTAGTGCAAATGTGGCAAAATAGAATCAACACCAAGAATAAGTGCATTCGTTTATTCAGCTGAAAGCCTGAAACAGCTTACTTACTAGTTGCATCTAACGGTACATGTACATCTTCATGATTCATAAAAGAATAATATTATCAAAAGTGCGAACGGTTGTTTGCTGGATTGCTTGTCCATGTGAATTAAATGCTCATACACTGGACTTCTATGTGTGTTAAGACATGAACTTCTGCAATACTACACGATTAAATAGTTTTGGGGTGCTTTCCTTTTTGGTAGCTACATTATTAGGGAGTTGTTTTTAATCTTTATATGATGGTCATTTACGTTACATTGTAATGATCTCTGGTGTTTAACATGCATCCCACATGATGATAGGACCTGATGAGATGTAGTAGTACTGTACATGCTTAGGAATCCTTGGTTGTAGTCCAACGGCTTTTGGAGGCCACTTGGGATAGTATTATGGATTATCTTGTAGTTTGAGACATTGCTTGATAGTTCTTCTACTCTAGGTGCAATTCATGTGGCCTTCTCATTCCAAACAATCTTCTAAATTAAGTTTCTGCATAGCAAGGTTGTTGTACAGTTCATGAAAATTTCTACTCTGTGCCATTTGGCATACGGCTAAGGCAGGTCTATGCTTTCTTCCCTGATGTTTGCTCTTTTTGGCTACTTGTGGGTGGGTCTGTGCATTGAGGCTTAGCTTTCTCGATTTTCATGTGTTTTTTTACCTCAAATACCCACCTTGTCATCTCAGTGGACTAGTTGAGATAACATAGGGTTGGATCATGGATACACATTGTCAGTTGACCCTTTCTCTCTTTTACACCATATTCCCCGAGATTTCTATCATGTACCTCCTTTTGTGATTGATAAACTCTTTATGTTAACCGCATTTATTTATACGAGCTCATAAGCAAATGAAATTAAGTTCTAATAGTTATTTATTGAAAATTTTATATGATTTTTCATTGGACAATAGATTAACATAAAGACATTATTACACCACTCAAGCACCGAGGAACACCCTCATATGAGATTCATTTGTTTGTGATCTTATGACCACTATTAAGCTGAGAGGTGTTGCAAGGTGTATACCAAGTACAAATTGCATAATCTAAGAATGGTACAAGTATCATGAGATAGTACGAATGATCCTTGCCTTGGAGCTTTGTAATATAACTCCAAATGCTCATCTGCTAATTGGTTTGAGTATTGAAGGTTAGCATCCAACATATTCAATGAAATGTTGTATAGTGTTAGCTTGGATGGTTGTAATTACAAGGGTATCATGCTCAATGATAACTGCATGGAGAATGGCTTCAGTATGAGGAAATTTGATCAACGTGTGTGTCTGCATGGATTGGTTAGTTGGAGGGGGGGAGTGGTTTTCAGAGGGACACAGAGACAACAGAAAACGAAACACTACTTAAATATCGAGATTTATGCTTGGTTTATTTTAAGCCGGAACTACAGACCCCCCCCCCCCCCCCCCCCCCCCTCTTAAACGTGTTCTAATGTAACATTCTCTTATTTACTAAACACTTCGGTATTCTTTCACATTGTTTCATCTATAGGACACCGACTTGTTTTTTTAATGGCTCTGCATTTATTGTGCTTTTCTGGTAACAAGTTTTTTCCTAGCTTCGTCATTTTATGAGTTAGACCCATCTTATCTCAGGTGAACAAGCTTGAAACTGGTGACGATCTTCCCTACAGAATGGCTGTTCACCCAGGAGGTGAAGGTGTAATATGTTCATTGCCAAAGAGTTGCAGGTAATTTTCAACTCAAGGAGTCCAATATCATAAATGTTCTCTTAGATGTTCAGTAAAATTGGAATCAAGTCAGAGCTTTTGATATTCATTAACTGATATAATTACGATATGTTTTCTTGGATAGAGGATATCTAAGAGTAGCACACTTGCTAGTGCAGTCTCTAGTATGTCAGCTGCTCACAATATGAAATTAGTGATTGCAATTTGCAAATACCAAAGCAAATGCATGCTTGTATTGGTATATATTCTGAAAACTTTGAATTGAATGATAGAATTCGCTAATTCAAAGTTGTGGAAAGTTTAGGGTGTTTGCTTGTGGAAAATTTTCCAGTTTTCCAAGAAAGTTTTTCAAGGAAAATGAAAATTTATAAAATGCGTTTGGTGCATTCAGTTTTCAAAGGTTTTCCAAGAAAATGATTTTTGTTTTTGTTTTCTAACCTCTGTAACTTAGAAAACTAATTTTAGTAGTTTTCAAAAAATTTCTAAACGCGTTTTCTAATTTTCTAAAATGGAAAATGAAAACTCCACCATTTTAACCAAACGCTTCTTCTAAAATATTCTTAGTAAACTGAAAATGAAAACCCAACTCCGTTTCTAAAAACATTTTCCAGGAAAATGAAAACAGTTTTCCACAACCAAACACACCCTTATTGAACTATTTATAATGTTTTACAGTTTTCATATACATCATGAAAGCATTATTTGCTTTGGTTTCAATCCCATCTTGGTGGCATGAATGTGAAGTTGGTATACTGAACAAACAAATGAAATCACAGAAGCAAAAACACAGAGTGTATGCAAGTAAAACAACACATAATATAACATGGAGATTAACATGGTTCGGCCAAGATTTAACCTACGTACATGGTTGCACTAGCTATTCACTTATATTAATTCGGCTTAGGGAATAGTTTACAGCTATAAAAAAAATGATAAATATTTATAGTGGGAGAATGGGACAAAAAGTTGCCATCTGGGTTTGGGCCATAAAAACAAATTTCCTTCTGGTGCTGCGGGACTTGTTCCCTCTGACTCCTGCAAGCTTTGGGACAAACAAATGTCAGGATACGTATTGTTAAAGGCTGTTCTAATTTAGACCATGTGACACAAATGTGTGCATAACAAAGTACACTCGACAACTTTCTGAAAGGATATTACCCAGACATTGTTTGGTAAACACAAAGTAGCTTATAAGCTAGCTTATTTTTTGTGTACATGTTTGGATGGACAAAGAGTAGCTTATAAGCTAGCTTTTTGAAATGCTACTTGGAGGGTAGCTTTTTGGAGCTTTTTCCAATTATACCCTTATTAATATTAATTATTATACCCCAATATATTCTTTTTGGTCATTTTACATACCCATAAGCTAGTTTTTACCAAATATAATATGTTTATAAGCTAGCTTATCAGTCAATAGCTAGATTATCAGCTACTAGCTAGCTTATTAGTCAACAGCTAGCTTATCAGCTAGTTTGCGAAACATAGCTCTAGTCTGCATGTCTTATTTCTTTTTCTCGTCTTCCATCTTTTTTGGAAAAAAGGTTCATCTAGGCTTTGCCTGGACTACATCTTGGCAATTTGGTAAATGGCGGCCGAGACTAAGGTGCTGTTCGGTTCATTTTCTATTAAGACCTGTATGGATATAGCTGTCTGTCTAGATATAGTTGTCTGTGTGTTAACAGATAAATTGTTGTTCGGTTGTTATGCTGAATAGATAACCTGGGTATAAAAAATGACTATTTTAACCCGACTCTATTTTTTTGTATGAATAAAAACTATTCCTTGATAAAACAATTAAAAACCACACGGATCATTCAATGGGAATATGGGATTTAAAGAAAAATTAAAATACAAACTCAAAATGATGAAAACCCACTTTTTGAATGAAAAAAAAACCCAACAATACCTAGTTTTTTACTTTTATTCCTACTGTGCTTCTTCATCATGTGAACCCAACAATCAAGAATCAATAACCAGCAAGAAGTCAAGAACCAAAAAAAAATACCCAAACAATCGAGAATCAATAACTAGCAAGAAGTCAAGAACCAAAAAAAAAACCCAGCAACAAAAAATCAGCAATAACCAAAATAAAAGAAGCCAACAATGGTGAACCAAAAATCAGCAAGAACCAAAACTCCACAAAGCTTTTTCTTCTTCTTCTGTTGCTCGATTTCAGCATCAGAAACAAGAAACCTAACATATAACCAGATCGAGAACTCTAAATTAGCAAGAATTTACTTCGTATAGAGAGTAGCTGTTGCAGGCCATTGATGGTGATGAGGGAGGAGTAAAGGGGGAGCAGGCCTGAAGTGAGGAGGGAGGAGCAAAGGGGAAAGGGTAAAAAGGGAATAAAAGGGTTGAAAAAATGGCTGAATGGGGAGGACATGGTTTCTCCAGCTGAGCGAATCAGCCATCACTTGAGCAAATAAGCCTCTACCGAACAACTAGATATGGCTGAGCGAATAAGTTATATTTGTTATACAGCCCAATAAGCTGTAACCGAACAGCCCCTAGGCCTGGCCACGAGATGCTAGCGCCTGGACTCGAACCCATGTTAGATGGGATATTCCAACACATCCTCCTAGGTCTTTGCCAATTCGCCACCGCCCTTGTGGTTATCTTCTTCTCTTCTTTCATCGTACTTGATATTAAAATGAAATTACCAAAAGGAACAGTTGTTTTCTGTTTTGCCTTATTATTTATCATCCTATAGATTCTTGAGAATCAGAAATACATTGTTATGGCACCTCCAAAACATTATGATTTAGATGAGTAGGTTAATTAGAAAATGAAGTACAATCATCAAAAGGACTAGCCATCATTCTTCCATCCAGTGGAGGAGCCACATAAGTATGAGAAGGAGCAGCTGGTCCCCCTCAAATTTAATAAGAAATTAATCATTTAGCTGCAAAACAAGAATCGACAGAGAAGAGGAAGTGCATGGTGGAGAGATAGGAACCTGGTAAAAATGATAAAGTGATATCCATGAGTCAAATCTACTCATATAGTCCTTTTTATTTTAGTGAACTCCAAAAAAATGACCACCTTTAAAAAAACAAATTTAAATCAAATTTTAATTCAAATGTTAACATATCTAAAATTTAGAAATTGAGATAATTATTCTATTAATTATTAATGTATAAATACTTATAAAATTAAAAATGTAATCAAGTTATATATCGGTGAACATATTTTTTATCAGTTTCTAGGTTTAACTAATTTATATGACAAGATCATGTCAAAATAACAAAAAACCACATGTCTATTACATTAAACTATTTAAAGCTGACTTAGTGACTTGATAGTTGTTCTAATAAACACAAAAAATTGTTTTTAAAAGATGTATTCTAAAAAACTAATGTTGAATGTAGTATATTTTTATTTGTAACAACATTTTACTTTTTTAGTTTACTGTGTTAATTGAATCAACTTCTATTGGGCTACCAGTTTGTTACTTATCTAGGACTGCCCATTTGTTAATTGTTTTAACCGATTCAATTTGGGGTGAAGGATTGTGTGAGAAGTCAACTAAGGTGAAAAGGATAAGAAGTGATCTGGATCATTGATCACTTTTAATCTCACATCCATCCCATGAATTGCGCTTGATAGGGAATTTGATCTGGTCATATCAGTGCATTTCATCCTAATGTACATCCAAGGGTGAAGATCCCTTCTTACTCTTCTCACTATAACTCCACTTCTCACCGGAACCTAACCATTCGATTAGGACTTTAATTTGTTAAGTGTTTAATTTGATCTAGAGTAAACTACAATTTTGATCCCTGCGGTTTACAAAAATCATCGCAAATGGTCCCTGAACTTCAAAAACTACACGGATGGTCCCTACTGTTTGCATTTTGCTTTAAAAATGGTCCCTCCTCCAGCCAAAATGCAAACAGAGAGGAACCATTTTTAAAGCAAAATGCAAACAGTAGGGACCATCCGTGTAGTTTTTGACAGGATCATTTTCGTTGATTTTTGTAAACCTCAGGAACCAAAATTGCGCTTGATATGGAATTTAAGCACCATGGCCAGCAAAGTAGAGAGCCAAGAACAATATTTAGTCTGTTTAATTGAATTCCAGTTTTGGGATTGGCTTATTTTGGAATATACTATAACCTTTATAACTTTTGGTCTGTAGATGGTTTGAGTGGGAAACAACCAAGAAAGAAGACGTCTCCACGTTGAGTTTAAAGCAGTCTGAGAAAGTCCTTTACCAACTGGAACTTATTGAACAGCAGTTGGCAGTTACTTTTAGCCGTGATGGTTCTTTACTTGCTGTAGGCGGTGAGGTAGGACTCATCTTTCTCATACCCTGAATCTCAATTCAGCTCAGGGGATGTTTGGTTGGTTTTCCATTAATTCATATATGGATAAAGTTGTCTGTGTGGATTAATCTGCCTGTATTGATTGAGAAGTTTTTTTTTTTGTTTTGGAGAGTTTTTTCATAGATTGAAGGAGCTTTTTTTAACTGAGGGACACATTTGAAATATTTTGGCTTTCTGCATAAAGCTCCCCCCTAAGAGCTTACTGGATAAGCCACCTTCTATATCATTAAGCCACTACTGAATGGTGATGTATAGCAGACCGAATAAGCTGTGAGTCAGAGTCTCATTAAGCTACTAACTAACATGCCCTTAGTTGAGTCAATGTTCCATTCAATTCTATGTGGCTACATGATCTTTATCTTCTAAGATTTTGTTGCATTTGTCTGGAAATTCCAAAAAAGTTCCTTAACGTCCTTTTTTTGTCAACGTTTTGTGGTTTTTAACTATCCAGTTATGGTGCAGTACAGGATGGTAAGTTGAGGGCATTCAAGTGGCCTAGCATGGAATCAGTTCTTGACGTACCTGGTGCTCATGCCTCTGTGAAGAATGTAGATTTCAGGTTCATGATAAAATGCTGAATGAGGCTGAATTTGTAATCCCGTAGTCAAAATTTTACTGATGTTATTGGCTGTTAATCTTTCTTGCAGCCCTGACGGGAAGTTTCTTGTATCTGTTGGAAGTGGTGGCCCTGGTAGAGTTTGGGATATTTCATCATCAACGAATAAAGCTTCTTTAGCGAAAGAGAAAGTAAGAAGTCATCTCTCAGCAACTCTATGGCAAATCTATATATAATAAAAAGAGTAACTGGGCTGCCACGTGTCGCTCTCTCGTGAGCCGAAATCAGTATTTTCCCGCCTAAACTTGAACCTGGACGCGCTTTTCACTTTTGGTTCATTTAAGCCTATTTGATTGACATGTGTCATTTACTTAATAAATTCAATTAATTTATTTTACATATTAAAAATATAAAATATATCAAGATAATTATTGAAATTTGAATTGTTCAAGTTAATCCCACTTATTTATTTTAAATATAAAAAAAAACATAATCAAGATAATCATTGAAATTTTAATTGTTCAAGTTAATTTTTGCTTTGCATATAAATTTTTTTTTGACTAATTAATTTTATTAAAAGTAGGAGTTTGACTAATTAGTTTTATTTTGACTAATTAAATTATATTTATACTTGGTACTTTATAAATTGTATTATTAATAAATCAAAAATAAAAACAAAAACTGACACAATACAAGATTATTTATTAAAGCGCTCAATAGCTTAAGATGTTTTGCGCCGCATCGCGTGCGTACGTACATATCTAGTGTTTATATATTTGAAAGATGATGAGCATGCAGATGCAATGGTGAGATGCGTTTTTAGCTTTCATCAAATTACTTTTGGAAACTTAAGAAACTGAAGTTTAGTACATGAGACTTTGAATGAACTTGCTAAAGTTGCAATAAGTTTTGCTTAGATTAATAAGATTGCTATACGTTTATATGATTTTGGGGGACGTCGGTGATTTAGTCAAATCTCAAAGTCTGCAAGTGATGTTTTCTCCTTGATTTCAATATAAAACTAACTTCAGTTCTTGTCTCTTTCAGGATGAAACTTTTGGATTTTGCAGGTTTTCGCAAAATAACGTGAATAATCAAGTATTATACGTCACTGCAATGCGAGGTGCATGTCTACTGTTCGTCATCTATCCTCAACTTTATGCATCTCAGTTTTATTTTTCATTTTCCCATCTACTTTTATTATCATCCGTCTGGTCTCATTAACGAATCATTTTGGACATTTTTCAACTCGATTAGATCGAGGAGGAAGTATCGTGAAGTGGAACACCACTACATGGAAACGGATTAGCTCAAAGCACATAGTCCGAGACCCAATTTCTGCCTTTACTGTATCAGATGACGGGAAGTTTCTTGCCGTGTAAGCGTCGATTTACTTTTCTTGAAGTTTATTGTATACCCTTTTTTACGTGCGGGAAAGATGCGCAATTAGAAAATTTTCATAAGATGCCTATGGGGCTGTTTGGATGGTTTTTCATTAAATCCTGTATGAGTATACTTGTTTGTGTGGATTAATCTGTCTATATAGATTGGAAAGCTTTTTGTTTGGAAAAGTTTTTCAAAATATGGAAGGAGCGTATTTTTTTTAATTGGGAGAAGACAAGTTTGGACAAAACTTGGCTTTCTGCATAAAGCTCCCTCCTAAAAGCTTATTGAATAAGCCACTTTCTATATCATTAAGCCACTATCAAAGAGTCATGCATAACTGACCGAATAAGCTATGAGCCCATTAAGCTGCTAACAAAAAAGCCTATATGTTTCTTAGAGCGATTTCTGTATTTCTTTTAAAATAACTAATTTATCTTTGGTTTGGCAGTGGTACAATCCAAGGGGACATTTACATACTGAATGCTAGTAATGTAAAGGTGCATACCGTAGTCAAGAAAGCACATCTGGGCCTCGTAACGGCATTAGCGTTCTCACACGATTCTAGGTTCGTTTTCCTTTCTTAATTATATGCTCTCTTTTTTTTTACTTCTTTTTAATTTTTTAATGAAGCTTGTTTAAATACAGAGCTCTGGCATCGGCTTCTCTGGATGCGAGTGCAAGGGTGACACAAATTAAAGACATCAAGAAAAATGGTACAATTCTCGTCTCCTTTTCTAATGTTGTCATATCCGATATTTAACGTTTGATGGCCATGTAGTAGTCAAGGGAATGTGTTTTATTGTTAGTTAGATTTATAACAAGATCGTTATTGTCATGAAGTCCATAGCGTTAGGGATAACTAAGCGAAAAACGAAGATATAGAGGCAAGAAACAAGAGATTTATGTGGTTCAACTGGTAGCATTGTGTGAAAGTCATTGGCAGGAAATGTGAGAAATTGGTATATGGAGAAAAGAATACAGAATAAGTGTCCATGTTTCTATTTTAGCTTCTCTCGAAATTAGTGTCCATTTTCCAATTCTACCCTTGATTATGAGATGAATTTCATTACTCCCTATGTTATTTAGGGTGAAATTGTCATTTAGTTGATTACAGAGTGTAATGACTACACATTTATATTACTACGTGCCTTTTTTTTAGTTGTGGACATTTACTTTGGGACGGATGGAAAGTAAAACTAACGTCTCTAATCTGAGAGTGCTTATGACAATAAAGAATCAAATGAACCTAGTATATCCCACACAAAAGTAGGTCTTGGAAGGGATATGTTATATATATATATATATATATATATATAAGAGAGAGAGAGAGAGGAGAGAGAGTTAGTTCAAGCGAAAACAGTACTTGTTTAAAAGAACACGATAACCAACAAAATCACATGATTTTGCATTAACTTTCTAGAAAAGCCACGTGGGCGACTTTGTACGCGACTTGCAATGTGTTAAATCATATATGATTTTATGCATGAATCATATATGATTTCGTTGGTTCTTGTGTTTTTTTAAATAGATATTGTTCATTTGTTCCTATATATATATATATATACTATATATATATACATGTGTGTGTAGGGTTAGGTTCAAGAGAAAACTCAAAAAAAGGAAAACTGACAAACACTTTGGTTAGCTCTTCATCTGAGGGGTATGCACTTATACATGCAACTAATGTGTAACATGTACACATGCATAAAAACCAAAAAAACAACTTGAACTTTTTTTACTTGTATGCATAAGTGCATACCGACCAGATGAAGGCTTACCGTGGCGTTCCTCAGTTTTCCATTTTGAGGTTTTCCCCTGAACCTTCCTTTATATATACGACCATCTTGTAAATGTTGAGATCTTTGATGTCAAATGTCATTTTTACACGGTCTTATTGCTAAATCATCCGGTGTTGTTTTAATACATTTGATCTATTTTCTTATCAACCACTGATTTGATTTTGTTTAACTTTTATAATACTTTGCTTGCAGGATTTAACATATGGATCATACTCTTGATCATTTTATTGGCAGCAGCTTTATATTATGCCAAAACAGAGGGTTATTATCTTGTATAAAACATCATCTCAACTTCATTTTGTACCTCTCGAAACGAAATTCGTCACCTGTACGTGCCTTGTTACCGAACATTTTTCTGGGTAACTTTACCCATATGTATGTGTATATGTATATGTGGTATATTTTGATATATAACCTTAAAAGGAGATTTTAATTAAATCCATCATAATCTTCTAACGAGTTTGAAGCCATTTTTTTTAATAGGTCAGAAGGTTTGGGCTTTAATTAAAATCTTATTTGAAGTAGTTATATATTTTGCAATTATTTTCATAGATGTGATTTCAACATTTTGTTTTAAAGTTATAGAAGAATTATTTTTGAATCTTGAATGAATTAACCTTTGCTTGTTGGCCCTCTTTTGTGGTGATAGTATTTAATTTGATTAAATTGGAATGACAAATTTCTTAAGAGTTTTATTGAGTTTTACAATTTAAGAAATTTATCATTTTTTTTGGCTTAAATGAAAGAGATAATTCCTACCAAGCAACCGGTCAAAAATTCTATTAAATTCCACTCTAATTTGTAAAAGCTTGGTTGGTTTAAGCCTATTTAGAAATTAGAAATATGAAAGTTTTCAATTTTATGGGCCTCTGGTTTATTGGATTGTTTTTCATGATAATGTGTTTGGTTTATAAGATTTGGAACGAGATTAAGATAAGTCATGTTCTTTGTAGAATATTTATGGAAACGATTATAAATTATTATAAATATGATTGAATCATCTTTTATTAATTAACTACTACAAAAAGGAACGTTTTTGACGTTCTTTAAAATGTTATTATATAATGTTTATGAAATCGCGTGAATACTAACTACATATAAAATGTTAATCAAATGTTTGTAAAATTTCAATAAAATATCGTATTTTAACTCCAAACTTTTATTTAAATCAAGCGCCTAATGGAACCGGCATCCAAATTCAAATCCCATCAAGTATAGACAAATAAAATTCGAATACGATTTATTATTTGTGTGGATTTAACTGGTTTGTTTGGTATATTTTATAGAAACTGAAATAAATATTTGAAGAGTAAGGATCATTACTATACCCCCTCTATTAGGGGTGTTAGCGAGTCGAGCTTTTAACGAGCTACTCGAGCTCAAACCCCTTTTATCTCGAGCTCGAGCTTAATAATACTCGAGCTCGAGTCGATCTCGAACATAAAATCGAGCTCGTTTAACTAAACGAGCCGAGCTTTATAACACCAATGTTCGGCTCGACTCGTTCGAAAACTCGATTAAATTTTCGAGTCGAGTCGAGCCGAACCATTCGAGCATACCTTTGTTTGAGTAAAACATTTATATATATATATTTATTAAAAATTAGTATAAAAATATAAAAATTATCGAGCTCAAGTTGATAAACGAGTTAATCAATCGCGAGTTCGAACCTATAAACGAGCTTCGAGCTTGAGCCCGATAACTCAAAAAATATTCGAGCTCGAGCTCGAGCCCTACATTGAAAAAGTTAATCGAGCTCGAGTCGAGCTCGAGCCCAATATTATTTTTTGAGCTCGGCTCGGCTCGTTAACACCCGTACCCTCTATCCTATGAAATGATATATTTTTTAATTTCTAGACAAATTTTATCATAAATAAGTTGACTTTTTTTATTTTAATATGACATTTTCAAACTTCAAGGTAGATTTGATTGTTATTATAGGTAGAGGGGATGTTACTAACAACACATCATATCACAAATAAGACTCATCAATGGATGAACCAAATTATTTTTTATTAAATGTGACAAATACAGGTCTTATATGACTTGTAGTTGGGAAATTGGCCTCTATACCCATAACCCCACCCCCACTTTAACCTCATACCCATTTACTCTCCCATTTAGCAACACATACCCATGGAAGTCCGTTATAGATCCGTTATAACTCCCTTAAGGGAATAAGGGAGTTATAACTCCCTTAAGGTCCGTTATAACTCCCTTAAAGGAGTTATAACGGCCCTATAACGGCCCTATAACGGACCTATAACGGATGCTTAAGAGAGTTATAACTCCCTTATTCCCTTAAGGGAGTTATAACGGACCTATAACGGCCCTATAACGGACCTATAACGGACTTCTATGGGTATGTGTTGCTAAATGGGAGAGTAAATGGGTATGAAGTTAAAGTGGGGGTGAGGTCATGGGTATAGAGGCCAAATTCCCCTTGTAGTTTCATTATAGTACATTATATTATCAATGATTGACTTTGTCACATGTTAACTTCTATGGCGCTACTATAAGATTGACTTGCTTTATGACCTATTATTATGTCGGGGTGTGATTTTTTAATATATAATTTAAGGAATAAAGGATAATTGTGCATGAAATTTAAAACTTAAATAAATATAAAATGGAAACTTAAAAACTAAAATACTTACTCCTATTCTAGTACACGGAATTTTTTAAAATTGAATAAATTAGTGATTAAAGATTCAAAAGATTTAATTGTAATTTTGCATTCTTGAAATCATTTTCTATATATTTGATATCACTGCTTTATATTAACTTAATTTGTTCTACAATATCATTCAAAACACTAACATTGCTTTATATTACTTTATTTTAGCATTATTTATCATTTTTCTAGCATTATTTTAACTAAATTTGATATAAATAACATTCGTGTTGTCGTTAAATGAACTCTTTAAGTTTTTTTTTATCGCAGAAATGCATAAATAACACAATTATAATAGTTTGGGTACATGCATTTTTCCATAAGTATATAATCAAAATATGTTATTAACCTGTAAAATAAAAATTTACATAATTTAACAATCCAAAATAAACCATTAATCTCAAAAAAAAAACAAAAACCATATAATGACAAGCAACTATATTACTTATACTTAAATTCTAAATCTTTGAATTTGAGCATATGTAATGTATGGTTACATGCATGATCTAATAATAAATTCCTAATTTCCTAATTTTAGTTAGATGTTGCTTAATATCATCATCCATATTTAAAATGATATACATGCAATGATATTGTGGTATGTCTTTTAAATACTTTCAACTTAATTAATTTTTTATTATACTAGAAATAGATCAAAATGTTTATCGCTTTAATATACGTATTTTGATAATTTATTATATTTGTCTTTTAAGTGTCAATTGACAAAGTTACTTTTTCATGTCATCAATATATTTGTTATGACTTGTATATTGCTGAAGTAACACTAGAAGAAAAAATTTGTAATCAACTTCAATGGGTGGGGGTTTGTATTAGGACAAGTTATGATGAGAATGATAAAAAAAGATATTTAGATCAATTTTAATTAAAGATCGAAATATAATTCATAAGTGTGTGTGAGATTAAAAGTGAACAAGGATATATATTTTTTTTCTTACTCTAACTTTTTTTCTCACACAAACCTTCATGTAACATCAATATTACTAATATTTTTTTTTTTGAATATATAGGATTAGATGTAACTAATATGATCTTTTATAATTTTTGAAATTACATCAATTTTAAATTAAATTTAGAAACACACTTTCCTTCCAAATATTTTAATCGTCTTTTAGTAACTTGTTCTTCACTTTTTATCTTAAAATTCCATTATCTCTTTTAATTTTTTATTTTATGCACTTCCTTACTATTGTCACGTTACATTATAGTAATAAAAGATCTTTGCATTTCATATTTACTTGCCATCTTTTAAATTTTCTTGCAATTATAATGCTTTACTAACTTTAGGTTTTCATTTCTTGTCATTTTAATTTACGTCTTTGAATTTTATGCATTTCTTTAAGGCATCTTACACTGCTTTGCATTTAATTTATATCATGAGTAGCTAAATCCATTAGCTTAGGTCTGAGACAAATGGTGGGATTTTTAACTAATGAAAAGTAGGTGTCTTTTAATACCTATTGACGAATTGATCATCCTATTTGATGTTAAAGTGCCATGGTCTTGAAAACAAGTCATGATAAACATGTAAATTTGAATGACATAAAAAGTAAGCTTGAAAAAAATTACTTTTTGACAATACCATTGTTGTTATCATTCTTTAAATCGATTGAGTCTCATTTGGTCAACATTAGTTAAGTATTAAAATGAGATGCACTTAGAGATAAGACACTAGTCATATTTCCACTTAGATGATATGAGATTTGGTTCAAAAGATCAAGTTATTATTAAAGAGATTTATTAGCCCATATGTTTTGAAAACTCCATTAATTATTACTAGGTTGGATATCTCATAGAGATGTGTTGTTTGAAAATAGTCTATAAGGAAATGTGAAGGTCCGAGAGGGATACTTTCAAAATTATTTATTGTTACCTACAAGAATTTGCATTAAGGTTCCATCTCGAGTGTTACACTCATGCTTCTTTTATTTCTTGCTAAGTTCAGTTGACCAAACAACCAACTCAAAGATATTCTTTAAATTCGTCATCTGAAGTTAGTTTTTCATCTCAAGATGTTGCAACTAAAGAAACTCATCCATGTGGATTACGATACTTGGTTTTTACCATTTTATTACTTGAAAATGTCAAATGGTTTCAATTAGTGTACTTGATTTTTAGTTCCATTTGGTCTAAGGTGTTTTTTAAATGTATGCAAAGAAAATATCTCTTTCATTTAGTTAAATAAACAAACAAGAACAATGGTCTTCTTTGTTCATTTATATTCATTAATATTCTTTCATTTACGTTCATTTATGTTTCTTTATTAATTAAAATAAATTTTGAAGATTTCATTTTTATCTATCTTAAGTTTATACGGATTTATATTTTGTTATATTATTTTTCAGGAACGGAATTGAGTAATGGTGATTCGCTTTTCTTCACTTGTGTTAATTCCTTATGTTCATTCGTTTACACTAGTTTATAATTTAACCAATGAACATAAACGAGCATAAATAAACATATTTTTTTAACGAACGAATATGAGCGAAAAAGTTCTCGTTCATTTACAGTTCCTGGTTATTTGTTTATTTATTAAGTTGAAAGTACGAAGATGAACAATTTTTTTTCGTGTTCGTTCCGCTTGTCTACTACTTATCGTAAATTATCTTTTCACATTATTTTTTCTAAGACTAGAATTTAATATATTAATTAACATATATTTGTTTCACATGTATTTTGTTCAGAATGTGAAACGTTTTAGTGATTAAATATATAATTTGGCTTTTGAAGAAAAATATATACAATTTCGAAAAAATGAAAGAGATTTAGTAATTAAATATATACAGTTTTGGGGAAAAAAAGATATTTGATAATTAAATATACAATTTTGGAAAAATTGACAATAATTTACCAACAAAATATTTTGTTTTAAAATAAACAAATAATTAAAAAAATAATATTAAATATTATTTCAAATCCTACAAATGCATACAAAAGGAATTCAAATCCTTCCATGAAATCCAATTGCTTAAAAAACAATCCTGAAAACCAAACCCCTCTCTTAAGTTTAGAGTTTCTAAAATATGATAAAATGTGAGAGAAATAATTGTTTTTATTAATTCTCATGAACGAGATTATACCAATATAATTCTCTATAAAGGCTTTGTTTGGCAAGCATAAGCTAGCTTATCAACGATAAGCTAGCTTATAAGCTAATCCATCCAAACATGTACCAGGAAGCTAGCTTTTTGAAACGCTACTTTGAGTAGCTTATGAGAAGCTTATTGTAGCTTTTTCCAATTATACCCTTATTAATATTAATTATTAAATTCAAAGATACCCTTTTTGGTCATTTTACATACTCATAAGCTAGTTTTTGCCAAACATAATATTGTATTTTTATTTTTCTTATTAAAATAATGCATTTTTAAATTGTCTTGTATTAGGACATTGTACTTTAAATACTATTTTATTAATCAGTAACCTTTTGTTTTGCATGTCCATTTGAATGCCTACTTGTAACAGATAGTATGTTGCTATTTTATTTTAGAATAAGTAATAACTAAAATAACAGTTTTTCAGTTATGTAAATTTATTGGGCACTTTTTAATTCAATGTATATATCAGTTATGCACCTGTACAATGTTAAAGAATGGAAATTTAATACATTTATTTCTAGTAAAAAAATATAGTCTAGCGTAACGTTTTTGTCAAGGTTCTTAATAACGTGAGGTGTGACGTGACGACAAGGCCAAACCTCAAGCCTTGATAGCCACAACTAGGTCATGACGTTTTTCAATGCATGCTTAGCGACAAATCTCCCAATATATATAAAGTTATATACATAAACTTATGTTTTCCTACAATTAGTCAATCAACTATAATAAACAATTTAAATTAAGTTATGTGTTAAAAACTAACATATAAGACATTAAAAATATAAGTTAAATCATATATCGTATTACAAAGACCGTGCATTACACCATGACGTGTCTTAGGCGTAACGTGGTGTGAAACACAAGCCTTAAGTCACGCATGCCATGACGACTGTTGCGACGAGCTTTTTTTCGAGAATATTGTTTTTTGTACATAAACTAGTTATTAAAAGCCCGGACTTCGTGCCAGATTATAAAATGTGATAGATTTTATCATAAGTAGTAAGACGGATTTATATGACATATGTCATATGAAAGGTTAGTATGACAGACTTTATGCATTGTGTTAGGTATTTAACTATATGTTTACAATAAAAAAGAGGTATAAGGTGCAACGGATGTCTATTTTATGTGGCTGTTTACGGGGTCATTTTGCCGACTTCCTTCGACATGGTTCTCTCAAGCACCCTAGTATACTCTACTTGTTCACCTGTGTAGGTTTAGGCTCCTTATAGAGCCTCGTTAGAGCCCGGACCTTAACACAAACCCATCCGGTCGTGATTAACACATATCGTACTACGAAGGCCTCTCTCACTCTGCTTCACCTCCCCTGTAGGTAAGGGGCAAGCTAAATGGGCTTAGTTGAACTTCACCCGGGAATCTGTGCCTAATGAGAAACTTTGTACATGTAGATAATATGTAGATATGTGTATGAGAGTTATTTAAAATACATAAAAAGATTTAATAAATCAATAAATTAAAATTATTAATTTTAAGGCTAAGCGTAGCGGGGGCTTGGGCTGTGCGGCGGGCTTCATTCTCCAGCCCGGCGGGCTAAGGACTTTGGGCGGGTAGGGGTACGCGATTAATTTACCCGGCGGGCTTCAGGTTGGGAGAGCTGGCCAACCCGCTCCTTTTTGTGTGTGGTGTATGTGTGTTGTGTGTGAGAGGGTTGAGAGGGTTGGGGTACAAGTTGTAGAGGGTTGTAGAGGGTTATGAGAGGGTTGGAGAAAAGCTGATGTGTCAGCTGATGTGACATGTTAGGTTGAGAGGGTTGGGAGGGTTGCGCTACTGATAGCCTAAGAGATTTAAACCTACAAGGACCAAATATATAATTTAATCAAATATTTTTTGGATGCATTAATCACTTAATTTAATAAAATTGGATGAAGGGATGAAAATAGAATGAAAATGAAAACCACTGGGATGAAAAAGGTAGTTTCTAAAAATCATGGACGAAAAACGTTATAAGCATCAAACTACAGGGATGAAAAGCATATATATATTTTCTAATACTCTAGTGTTCACTGTTCCTGTAAAATGTTATATATTATAATTACAAGTTCTTGTATTCAATATATGTGGGTACATTACTTCAAAACAACACAATCATAAATCAACAACACTTACTTTTTCTCAAAAGCTATACAAGAGATCACAATAGTTTGATGTTTGACAAGAGAGAACTTATTTTCAAGAATAACCATCATGTCAAGCATAAAAATTATCTATAAACCTCTAACTAAAAATACCTATATCAACTGCTTAAATTTTTAAATACATTTTCCAGAATAAATGTGACAACACTAAAATGCTAAAAGTCCAAAGGAACCTAGAACACTTGCTACAAACTCTTGCAAGTTTAAAGAGTGGCGGTCAAGATTCAAAAAAAGCGTGAGGCGTGGCATGGCGTGGCGTGGCGTCTAGGTCAAACCTTAAGCTTTACAAGATATGACGAGAACGTGGTGCTTGCTAATGCATGATATATGGCGGCAAATTTGTATGTCATATATAGAATTATACATATACATATATGTTTTATTTAAATTATTTTAACCATATAATGGTATTAAAAATGTACATTCATATTAAAATAAGAAAATTTATATAGATTATTATTATAAAATAAAATAGTTTTTGTTTAAATATATAAATAAAACTTTAAAGGTAATTTTTCAACTTTATTTTGAGAATGTTTATGAATTCGTGAAATTGTGGGTGATGAGATTAGATAAATTTATAAAAGTGTAAAAATTAAAGTTAAATATGTAACAACACAAAAGATAAAGAAATAACAAAAAAAATTGAAAAAAAAAATGACGTCTTAGAAAAAAAGCATGCCAAGGTGTGATATATCGTGCCTTGAGGCGCCATGGCGTGAGTCACACCTTACAAAAACGCTATGAGATATTTCTTAACGTCGAAGACACATCTAATTACGTCATATCGCGCCATATATGGCTCGCCGGTGGTGGTGCACCAAGGTTATTCTTTATAGCTCCCTCCAATTTTCTGGTATAGATTTTATGTCATGTTAATTTCCTGCAACTCCCACCTTCAAACATCAAATACAAGTAAGAGGCTATATTCTTACGCTAATGGAAACAAAGTTGTCTTGTAGATATATTACCATGAATAACAAATATGTTGGATGCATACTCACATGATTATTGGGGGTTATAACTAAAGGAGTATAAAGTTGTTGTAGGATAGAATATTGTTGTTAAGTTGTAAAAAGAATCAATATATTAATTACACAAAATGTGAATCGAATACAAAGTATAACAAAGACGCATATTAGGCCATGCGTAACGCAATGGCGGGCTCATCGGCGGGCTTATGCAGGTTCACACCCCAACCCGGCGAGCTCAAAGCGTTGGGGTACGCAGCCATGGTAGCCGGCGGGTTACGGGTTAAGCGGGTTGCCCACACCGCTTTATTTTGTGTGTGTCGTGTGTGTGTTGTGTGTGTTGTGTTGAGAGGGTTGAGAGGGTTGGGGTACGGGTTGTAGAGGGTTGTAGAGGGTAAAGAGAGGGTTGGAGAAAAGCTGATGTGTCAGCTGATGTGGCAATAAGTGGCATGTTAGCTAGGTTGAGAGGGTTGGGAGGGTTGCGCTACTGATAGCCTTATAGACGTTTAACCCATATAGATATATACCAACATTTTACAATAAAAGTCTTTATAAAATTCATCACTAACTCAACCAAATACCAAAAAAGACATATTTCCATCTAGAAAAAGGCGATACAATTATATAGGTAATAAATTATCGATGTTTAATCATACTCTATTATTCACAATAAACCTCTCTCATTCAAATGACACCATAGCTTAAACAATGATGATTCTTGCAACTTCTAATTTGGTTCTTGCCCTTTTATCAAATAAATTGAATATAAATATATAACATAAATCATGGATCTTATGATTGTCTACAAATAATAAGCATGAGAAGTAAAAAAAAACATGAAAAATATGTTTTTAGTTTTTACCATGTAACACGAGAAAATCATACATCTTATCATCGTCTACAAATAATAAGCATGTGAATAAATACGACGTAGAAAAAAAAGAAAAAACATGAGAATATGTTCTAAGACCTGTAAATAATCCTAAGACCTGTAACTTGGAAATCCTAAGACCTGTAAATTGGAAATTATTAAAAAAAAATCATTCACCTAAATTTTATTGAAAACCATTTTAAAAAACAACACTTGATGCATTAAAGGTTGTTTTTAACATCTTGAACTAACGGCCTGTTCTCGAGTTTAAAAATTAAGAAAAAGAAAGGGAAGGGGAGGAAAGGAAAAGAAAGGGAAAGGAGAGTTATCCCTCCAAATCATCCCATTTTTGGGAGGAAAGGGAAGGATAAGTTTTAAGAGAAAAATAAGGGAGAGTTATCCTTCCAAATCCTTTTAAATCATTTCCTTTCCCTCTTTTAAAAAACTCAAGAACACACATATATATCCCTCCAAATCCTTTCCTTTCCTTCCTTTAAAAAAACTCAAGAACACACTTTTATTAGTTTCCTTAGAAATCATTTTCTTCCTTAAAAAAAATCGAGAACAGGATGTAAATGCTTTGAAAGTTGCACTAGTACAAATATGTTTTTTGCCACGTTTTGAAATTTATGTTAGTCACATTTAGGTCTAGAACCGTGACTAAAAGTCATAAATAAAATTGAAGTATTGTTTTAGCCACGATGTAACTCAATAACCATGACCGTTAGAAAACATGTTTAAACATAATGTCATGGTTTAAACAAAACCGTGACTAAATTGTTTCTTGGTTTTTGTCGTGGCAAGTAACATATAAAAACCGTGGCCAAAGACATATATATATATAGTCCCGGTTTTTTTGTGACAATTATTATTTGTGACCACAGACCGCATATGGCCTCATGAAGTCATTTTTTCCGTGACCAAAAAAATATACATATTTATCCACGAAAATTTGTAAAACGTAGCCATAAGTCACATGTATATGTAGTCATGGTTTTATTATTTTGTGTAACATAAAGATAACCAGTAGCCACGGTTTATTGTATGAAGCGTGGCAATATGTGATGATTTCGTCACGGTTAATATGAAATGTGTGTAGCTATTAATATAGTTAAAATCAAGATTAAAATAATTCTATTGTCACTAAAAGCTCACCAATAGCTACGATTCTACATAATCAATTGTGTGACTAATAAATTGTTAAACGTCATGATTTTTAATATTTCGCATGACCAAAAGGCATTTAATACTCACGCTTCTAAAATATAAGTGTAACTATATGTCTTGAATTAGTCATTGTTTATTATGTGTGTGACCAAAAAGATACATATAGCCACGATTCTAAAAATTAAGTGTAACTATATGTCATGAATTTGGCCATGTTTTTAATATTTAATGAGATACTTTTAACAAAATCAATATTGTCCTAGTGGTTGGTCCATTCTTTATCAAAGATGAGGTCTCAAGTTCGAGTCTTGGCCACGTCAAAAAAATATACATGATTATAGAGCAATCATTGGCTACATTAAAAACAAATTATGTGGCTATAGATAGTTTATTGTCATGCTTTTTTTATATTATGTGACCAAAAGATAACTAAATGCTACGTTTAATGTGAGTTTGTGTGGCAAAAGGTACTTTATGGCCACGGTTTTAGGTAAAATGCTCTAATACCATGAAAATTAGATATGCCTATAGCTACGATTTTCAAACTATGGCTATGGTTTTTCATTTCATTTGGTGACACATTTTAAGCGTGACCAAAAGGGTATTAATGGTCACGGGAGAATAGGCTACGTTTTGATAAAAATAAAAAACCGTGACTAAAGGCCTATGGCCACGGTTTTTAAACCGTGGCAAATGTGAATTTTTATACTAGTGTTGTATAAATAATCCAATTTTACAATACACTTACCGGCGCCCTATCAACCATGAACCATCCAGTAGATTAACATATATAACAATTATGTGAAGATATACAGTACAAATAAAAATAGTCTTGTGATTTTTGTAAATCCAAAATTTAAATACTTAATGTAGCCAAGTTTTAAACTTAGCCCCTCAAGCTTAGAATGTAAGCATATATAAATTAATTCACATGTAACACAAATAAGGTTTTATTGAAACATTAAGGAATAGAATAGAAGGAAAGAGACTAGTAACCTTTCTACAACTTCAAATCTTGATGTTAAACCTTTCTACAACTTCAAATCTTGATGTTAAACCTCATGGGCTAGTAACCCTACTTTTGTACCTTAAGATACTCAATACAAGGAAGAATTAAATTACGTGTCTCTCATACAACCATTATATTTTTGTTGTCTTTAAAGTTTATTGAAGACTATAGAAGATCATTCAAATTTAGTTCTAAAATACATTATTTTTCTTATAAACATTGCATTTTGTTAATGAATTGAATAGCATAGTTGACTTTAACCAAGATGTGAGAATTATTATAGAACCAGGATCGCATTGTTTTGCAAGTTTTAGAGCAATTTCTAATTAAACACTATACATGTTCACGAAACATATTAAATCCAAGTAACACGTAACAAATGATAACATTAACAAAAAGCAATAAGTTGTGACCAACCCATTCAGTGGCAATTTACATGAACTTTCTTTCAACCCAAATGGTTCATCAATGCGATCGCAACTTTAGCCCATAGTATATCCCGATTGTATATGAAACATAGAAGGATGAAAGTGCGATAAGTGATGAATAATCATATGTTAAAGGAAAAGCAGATAATTTACGTTTGAACTAATACAATATTATACATGTACTAAATGATTAGATTTATCATGTGATAATGTGACACCTAAATTTTAAAAAGTATAATTATAGAAGTTGGATGAAAAATAGTTGAGAGGTTTGAAAAATTTAAATCTAAGTGTAAGGACGAAAAGTGGTTATAGAGGAAAGTTGCAAGGGTGGCAAGTGTAAAATTCAAATTTTGAGAATTTGAATTGTTTTTTGTTGGTTACCCAAGTTATTGTGGGAGTGGTTAATTCCCTCCACCATATCACCCCATCACTCTAGAAACCACCTTACATAAAGTCTAGATTCATTCAATTGTGAATGAAAGACTTAGAGAGAAAGTTTGAGTTAGAGAAAATGAGAGAGAAAACACTACAACTTAGAGAGAAGGTTAGCGGCAATCGGCGTTGACAGTCAGTGTCATCAAGCACGAGTAGGGGAAACGACGATAGTGATCGTGAGAAGTTAACGGAAAGGTAAAAGTCTCACGCTTTAGTTCGTTTTGTTATTTTATGCTCGTTTCGTAAGAAAATTAAGTTCGGCGGCAGTTCGATGGTTCTAACCGCCAGCCGATTTGGAAACCGCCAAGGTGCGGCGGTTAATGGTGGTTAGGGCCGCGACTCGGTGAAAGCCAAGGTGGCATGACCACTATTCAAGAAAAAAAATGACCAACGGTGTGGTTGTCGCTCGGTCCAGCACACGTGGTGCAAGGAAAACCCAGCCACAGCTCGGGAAAAGTAGCAAGGTGCGGCGCGATGTATACTACAACACGGTGAGGTAGACTGTTGACCTAGTCGCGGTTCGGTGTGGACAGACGGCACGAAACAACCCCGAACGGGGCGATGTGCATAAGAACGTCGGCTACAATAGTGGTGGCCAGTGGTGGTTTTCAGCGGCGGCAACGGCCACGGTACGGCAGCCCGCGATGCTTCTAACCACGGTGTTGGGCCTAGTTTTGATAGTTGGGCAAAACGTAAGGTTTTAGGCCTAAGGTTGGCTTTTGGGCCAAGGATAGTTATGCCTTGTTTGTTAATAACTTAATGGACTTAATATGGGCTTTTTCTTATTCGCTCAGTCCTAGTGGTATGTTTGGAAGCAGCTTATTGATTTAAAACCCAACTTATTCGCTCAGCTTGGAGGGATACCCTTTATGGAGACAGACACAATAATTCCATCCCTACCCTCCATCAGATGCTTCGTATTTTCCCAGTCCCCCTTCTCCTCCCACGCATCATCTTCTCTTTCTAGCATCTCGTCGAAGCCCTTTTACAGTCACCTCCCACGGCATCCTCTTCTCGCCGGAGCATCCTCCTCTCATCGAGCATCTTGTCGGGCATCTCTCCTTACTTTTGACGTTGGCCTCCTCTCTAATACTCTCACAATGCTGTTATATCCCTCTACTCCCTCTCTTACTGATTTTATTGGTAGAAACCTACAAATCGATCTAGACATGCTTTGCTTTGGAATCAATTTTGTTTATGGTTCGATTTGCAATAGATTTCACCATCAAGTATGTTGGGCTTTGTTATCAGATATGTTTTGAAAACATCTTACAAAGTTGTTGGGGTCGATTTTGTTTATGGTTCAGTATGCAACAAATTACAAACTGTTGAGGTTTCATCATCATGTATGTTAGGGTTTAGTGGATGCCTCAGGATTGAAAGAGAAAGAGGAATAGTTGTTTTGTGTTATTCAGATTGAAAGAGGAAGATGCATCCAAATTGAAGTCTTTGGATGCATCCAGGTTGTAATTATTCTATCTTATATTCAAATTCAAAAGAGGAAATGAGTTTTTGTAATTGTTCATATTGGGATCGGTTTACTGACATAGATTTTAGAGAGATCTGTTTTGATTTGGTGGTATTGTTCTTCAATCCCCTAACGAATTTTGTTTGCTGCTAAATAGACCAAACATGCCCTTAGTTTGGGTTGGATTTGATCGGTTGGGTCCAAATTCGTTAGTTGGGCCAAATTGTAATTATTTGGGCCCAGTCAGTTAAAGAAGTGATTATTTAATTAATCGTTATAATTAAATAATAGTTAAACGATTAATTAATTATAGTAAGCTATAATTAAATAATTGAGAGAAAAAGTTCTAAGCAAGATTAGAGAATAATTATTTTAAAAATAATTCCAAGATTTTTAATTTATTAAATGAATTTTAATTTACTGTATTGATTAATTATTGGTTTGTTTAATAGTTAGTTATCGTGAACACGATGGTAGTTTCGTAGTTGCAATTAACGAACTAAGAGACGTCATTAGCGGATAGAATTACATTTGCGTACGTAATCAGGACATAGTCACTTAGTGACGTTTTAGAACGTCATCGAGCCGAGGCTCAGGAGGGTTGACCAAGGTTGACCACAGTTGACTTTTGTTGACTTTTGCGTAAAATCAAGTTATTGATAGTAGATGTTCTGTGAATCGTGTAGGTTAGTAAGCGAGGATCGACTTAGACTTATACACGCGTTTAGTTAAGTTTCATGTGATTTGAAACCCTACATACAATAATATTGTGTGTAGTATTTTCAGTATGAAGAATATATGCAAAAGTGGTTTCAGCTATATTATGGTGCGTTCATAATTGTTCAGTATTTCTTATAATGAAAGAGCATGCTATGTGCTTACAGTTTTTAAAAGCATGATAAGTGTTTCAACTTTTTTTTTGAAAGATGCATGGTCAGTCGGGCATGTGCGTGTGTGGTCAAGATGGTACAAGTACCGCAAAGGTGCCTTTGTACACGATTCGTCCAGATGGTGATAGTCTAACAGTACACATTGTGGTCATTGTAATTCGTTGAAAGATCAGTTAGTACATGTACCGCAAGGATGCCTCTGTACACCATTCGTCCAGACACTTATAGCCTATCCAGTGCATATTGCGGTCACTGTACTTGGCTAAGGCAGTTCAAATAGTTGATACACACACTATGCCAGTTTAGTTGAGATCTCAAATGTGTCAGTTGCATGCGTACAAGTTGTTAAAAAGCTTTCATGCATCAGCTTATTGATGTTCAGTGTTGCTTTTAAACTTGTGTGTTTAAAGTGATTGTATATGTATATTGTTTTTAGTTGGAAAACCATGAGCTTGCTTAGCTATAGCTAATATAGTATGCATCTCGGGTTTGAAAAGCGAGTTCCAGTAAGGGCAAAAGACCGGCATAGATCCTTCTTCAAGTTAGCTGGTCATGATCCAAGATCCTGTTATGTTATGTTTGATGTAATAGATTATGGTTTATTACTTTGAGATTATTTATGTTTCAGTTGTTTAAGTCTTCCGTTGCGTTTGTTTGTAAGTTGATCATGATTTCAGTGGTTTATGTTATGGTTTAGCCTAAGTCACAACTAGTCGAAGGCATTGTTTGGTAAAAATAAGTTAACTTATAAGTTAGCTTATAAGTCACCTTATAAGTCAGGTACAAATTATGTTTACGGCTTTGTTTGAAGGTGGAATTATTTCATTATGTTTTGCTATGGTTTCAATAAAGTTTTATTATATTTTGTTATGGTTTCAATAAAGTTTCACAGTAGTTTCATTATAGTTTTCCAACTGCTTAATTATGTTAATGATAAAATAAGGTTTCGTTATGTTTTTTATTATTTCAATAGAGTTTTATTATGTTTCACTATCGTTGCAAAAATATATTGGTGAATTTATAACATATTAAAAAAGAATATATAATATATTAAAAGACTTTGATTTCGTGTTTTGAAAAAAAGAATCATCCAATTTCAATTTTTTTGGAAAAGGAATTATCGGTTTAACTTTCTTATTTAAGGTCATTCTTAACCATACCCCTCATACATGCTGCCACCTCAGCACCACATCAGCTTTACCAACATCATACCATACCATCCTTAACCGTACCCCTTCCATACCACTCTAAATAATTAATTAAAAAAATAAAAGAAAAAGAAAAGAAGAGAGAAATAGAGAGAGAGAGAGAGAGAGAAGGGAGAGAGAGGGGGTAGGCGGTGGGGTGTGTTGGCATCGGCATGGGGGTACCGGGCGGTCCCCTACCGTTTGCCATACCGGGTAGGCACGACGGTGTTACCGCCAGTACCGCCCCATTCACCGGCCCTTTAAGGATGGCCTAATGGAATTACAATGTATGATTCTCTTTCGTCCTATTTTTGTTAATTTATTATATTAAATTAATAAATTATTAACATAAATAACAAATGAATCTTAACCTTTTATTGATGATATCAATGACATCTACAAAGGTTACAAAATTTACATCATAAGAATGGTTTGCCAATGAAACTATCTCTCTCTATGATTTTGTGGAAAAGGTCACTCGAGACGTTGGCCGCTCCTTAATCTCGAGTAAAGTCGCTTGAATCATCATCTATTATTTACTTAGTTCGTTTGTTCTTTTAAATACTTATTGTTCTCGTTTGATCTTGCCTATATATACATGTATATGTAAATACACACACATATAAGATATGTATATATATAAGCATTTTGTTTGATGTTGCCTATATATACACATATATGTAAATACACACACATATATAAGATATGTATATACCTATATATAATAAAAGAGTAACTGGTCTACCACGTGTCGTGCTCTGGTAAACCGGTTTCTGATTTTTCCCGCCAAAACACGTACCTGGACATTTTTATGGTCTACATTCATCTAAGCCTACGTGTCAGTTCTTGCCACATATCATGCATACGTGTCATTGTTGACACATGTCATGCCACATATCATCCCTCTCTACTATATGAATCCATATCTCTAATAACCATTAAACTATATCTATATCTATCTCTAACAACCTATCTTTTTAAATATTATTTTTCTAATTATCACTTTTAGTAATATTTGGGCTTTGTTTGGCAAGCGTAAGCTAGCTTATAAGCTAGCTGATAAGCTAGCTTATAAGCTAGTCCATCCAAACATGTACCAGGAAGCTAGCTTATCAGCTAGCTTATAAGCTAGCTTTTTGAAACGCTACTTTGAGTAGCTTATGAGGAGCTTATTGTAGCTTTTTCCAATTATACCCTTATTAATATTAATTATTAAATTCAAATATACCCATTTTGGTCATTTTACATACTCATAAGCTAGTTTTTGCCAAACATAATTTGTTCAACAGCTAGCTTATCAGCTACTAGCAAGCTTATCAATCAACAGCTAGCTTATCAGCTATCCGCTAGCTTATCAGCTACCAGCTAGCTTATAAGCTACGCTTGCCAAACATAGCCTTGATCTATAAAGAAATTAGATTATATCCATAACTCTGATATTTTATTCAATGATGGTTTGGTGTTATAATTCATGTTGTATGTTATATAAATTTTTGAAATGTATCAACTTAGGAGTTACATTTTATATAACTCAATTATTGTAACTCCCTAAGCCCAATGCAACAAGCTGGCCCATCACTTCGAAATCCAACTTAAAACTATGACGATAGCTATTGGTAGCCTAGAATTTAGGTTTATAAGGAGCTCACAAATTCCATTTTTTATCCATGTGGGAGGAGTTGTTACAAACTATAATACTTCAACCCATCAAGTCTGATTAGAATCTCTCCTTGTAATCAATGATGTAGGATTAAGGGGCTGTTTGGCAGTCACTGAATGATTTGACACTGAATGATTAAGAAGTCAGAATGATTAAGAGACTCTGTATAATTTAGTACTGAGTACAAAATGACTGTTTGGTAAATATTCTGAATCAATAGTCTGAATGACAGAAAATTACCATTTTAACCTTGTGTGTTGTTTGGTTGTTTTTCCATTTAACTCATGCTTATTTTTATAAATTTGATATGAAACTTATCAACCTACAAAACAAATTGAACACAAAGTTTGTTCAATCAACAATAACAGTGTTATACGCATGTTAAAGATTACATCCACCTCTTATAAAAAAAAATCCACATACCTGAAAGTGACCATGAATACATTACTCAAATTTTGTCTTTATTAGAAGAGAAGAGAATGAGATCATGAATAAAGGGAGCCAAAAAGAAATAAAAAATAGACAAATTAATATTTTATAAATCAGGCTCTTAATTCTACCATATAAAAATAATAAAATTAATACAACTTCACTTTCCCTCATCCATGTATGCCCCCTGTACAAGCAAAAACCCAGTATGCTCTTCTTAGTACTGAGAGAGCCTGCCTTCGCTCATGACTTTTTTTTTCTTTTAAGCATTTTATCGAACAGGTTGTAGGCGACAACCTGTCTCATCACAGATAATTAGTAATTGATGATGAATAATTGCAAGAGCAATTCAATTTCATCACTTAACTTGAGAAGAAAATAAATACGCACAGTTTTTTTAATCAAATTAACATCAATAAAGCAGTAAAATAGGAAAAGGATTCAAAATAGACATGAGAAAACCTTTTTTTTTTTTGCTGCATCAGTTTTTCGATCTTCAAGAATGAACGAGTGAAGGATAATGATTTCAGTGGTCAATATAGTAAAGCATTGAAGAACAACTGATTTTGGTGTGAATTTAGTAGATGAGCATGAAGGGTAACCATGTAAATGTAACCACTCTGAATGATACGGCTAGGCCCTAGAGGAAGAACCATCCAGATGTATTTGGAGCCATTCAGATGCCAGAATTTTTTCACCAAACATGTTTAACATCTGACCGATTCAGATGTAGTGTCTGAATGGCACCATTCAGATGCAAACAAACAGCCCCTAAGTCTATGATGTTACAACACTCCCCCCCCCCCCCCCCCCCCCCCCCCCAAAAAAAAAAAAAAAAAAAAACCATATGACTATTAATATTCGATGAGTTTGTCCCACCATCCTGATGTTATAATACCATTTTTAACCCCCTAAAGCCCAAAGAAACTTAAAACCATACTATAGATAATAAAATTAATAACAGTAATAAATATTTAATCAATATAATTAATAATTCAAAATAGTTTATACCTAACATTAATTGATATGATATAACGAATAGTGATTAATAATAATCACGTGCATAATGGAAAAAGTGAAGAAAAAAAACTTTGAGAACTTATTGAAATGCTCTTTAAAATGTATTTTATTACTTCAAAAAAGGTGTCCTGTATTTAACTTGTCAAAACAAAATACAAGTAACTAATCAAGCTAGCTTATGATAAACTAAACATAATTATAGGTGTCTAAGGATTAAGAAACGCCAACATGTGTCTCTCTCACCCTAAGGTTTGTTTTACTAGGTTGACAAATGCTCTTTTTTAATATTTACCTTTTCTCATTCTAGAATTATGGATAGTCACATTTTAAAGATGATGTACTCCATGTTTAACCATTTTTGATCATGATGAATGAGATTATACATACAATGGTTAATCAATAATCTAATAACTCCATCTATATGCAAAAGCAAAACCCTTCGACGGTAAACATGAGAACAAAATCATTTGTTTGGACGATAAAATCATCACCTAGAAAGAAAAAAATGAAGTTCTCGTTATAATGATGTTCTGCAAAGTTATATCTATTTTGGTTTATATGTTATTGGGATCATTAGGTTAATGTTAATGATAGAAAGAAAAAAAAGGTGGATATGTGGATATGATGAAAAACTGGATCATCGACCCCTTGAAAGTGATAAAAACAACAATATTGGTTAATGTAACAAGGTTAGTTAGGGAGAAGGAGGGGGGGGGGGGGGGGGGGGGGTGGAGGTTGAAGCTCAACCACTAAAAGGAATATTTCAACTCTCTTGAGAGGTTATGAAGGTCCTTTCGAAAAAGTAGTTTTTCTAAAAAAATGTAGCTCAATATGATTATACCGAAACGTCTTTGGAGGGAAGAAACTTTGTTGTCCCAAAATTCTCCATCGGTTTCTTGTTCACACCAATCATGCGAAATATATAGTTAGATAGACAAGACTAAATAAAGTTATATTACATAAAATAATGACATATTTTTATTTGATTGCTTAGACAACAAGGGCACAATGAATTTTAGTATGTTAGATTTTTAGTCCTTGTCGAGTCCAAGAAAATGAAAACAATAGTCATTAATAGATTGGAATTCCTCTATATGCCTTTAAAGGATATTTTAGAAATACATGAAAATAGGAAATCTTCTTATGAATATAGAGTATATTTTCTGATATAATGGTAGATATGATTTACGTACAAAAATCATATATAACTCGCATATAAAATCACATATGATTCACGCACAAAATCATATATGATTCACGCCACTTTTTCAGCGACTTTAAGTCGCATCCAAAGTCGTCCATGTCCCATTTTTCCGTTAATGTAAATTAAATCACATATGATTTTGTACATGGGCTAAGTTTTTCGTGTTCTCGTAAATAGTTAGCGTTTTCGTTTAAATTTTTTCTATATATATATATATCATGAAGGTCAGATAGGTTATATATATATATATATATATATATGGAGTATATATATATATATATATATATATATATATATATGGAGAGGCTCATATGAGAAGTACTAAATATGTGAGACATAGAAAAGTGATCATAACCCTTTATATGCTCAATATTTGAGGTCACCGAATAATTTCTCACTAAAGGGTAGTTTGTAACTTTACAAATACATGAGAAACAAGTTTATATGTGAACTCGTGTGATTCACATATATGAACTATTTTGTTCATATATGAACCCGTTGATTAGTTCACATGTGAACTATTTAACAAATTCACATATGAACATACAGGGCTAATATTGAAATCAGTCAATTAGTTCATATGCGAATCAGTTGATTAGGTTTATATGATTCACATATGAATCTACAAATTCACATGTGATTCACACGGGTTAACATATGAACATATAGTTCATATGTGAATCAAAATTATTCCTGCATTTTTAGCATATCTGCAATTTTTTACTAGCCAAATCCCATGTTAACCATATGAATATTTTTGATCATTTCTTTACTTTTCATATATTTAGCACTTCTAATTTAAACACTATATATTTACTTTTTATATATTTATATGTTTTTTTGGGTTTACAAATTAACTTCCATATATATATATATATATTATATATTATTAGAGCATCCACAATGGTAGAACCTCTAAAAACTTCAATTGCCATATTTGCTTGTGCCACATCATTGACACCTCAACCAAATAAGAACCTCAAGAAACTTCACTGTGGAGGTTATTACAAAAACCTTACTTTTCATATTTTGAATTTATAAAATGATTAAGAAATAACAAAAATAATAAATGAAATAATAACCCAAAAGGAAAGTATATACAAGAAACCTAATAAATGAAATAATAACCCAAAAGGAAAGTATATACAAGAACCTGGGTAGGGTGTGCAGAAATCAACCGATCCAATTACAACCGACCGACCCAATTACAACGACCGACAATGATTGGATATCCATTGTATTGGATTGGATCGGATGAAAAAAGTTGACATCCAATTGGATCGGTTCGGTTCTTGGATGGTGGTCAGAACCCAAAAACCGACGATCCAATCAATTGACCATCAATGTCAAATCGACAGATCCATCAATTATCATCCAATGACCATCCAATTACATCCAATAATAATATAATATATTAAATTTTAAATATAATTAAAATTATAAAATTATGCCGTTGTTTGGAATTATGATTATTATATGAAATTACTTATTATTGTGAAATGGATTAAAAACATTGGATGGATGACTGGATGAGTTTGATTAGATCATCCATCGAATACCGGATGGATCCGATCCAATCCGATTCCGATTTTAATGGTTGAAATCCATTGGATATCATTAAGAAAATCCATTGGATGGACGAACGATCCATCATCCATTGGATGATGATTGGATCGGTTCGGTTGGAGAAATCCAACATCCAATGGATGATTGGATCGGATTGGATCCCCTCAAATCCATTGGATGTCATCCAATGCAAACCCCTAAACCTGGGTTCTTGTTCAAGCACCTAGGTTCCAATAAGAACCTGTGACTGGACAAGGACCTTTATCTCACAGTGGAGATTCCTGTAAAAACATCAAGAAGAACCCCAAAAGAAACCTCCATTATGGATGCTCTTATATGTATGTGTGAGTGCGTGTATTTGTTAATCCCAAATTTACCCATAATATATTTAGTTAACCTATGCTCTGGCGTTTAATAATTCATTCAAATTGCAAACTTGTTATCTGATAACAAGGATTGAACAGTTAGAACTCCAAAAAGATAGTAATATCAAATATGTTGTACTTTTTTTAATTCACAAAATGTGCCAAATAAATATTATATGTTGCCACATGTTTCAATGCATGTACATTGATAAACATATTATTCATTAATAGTATATAGTTTATAAAAATAACTATCTTGTGTGTATTGTAAGATTGGGTTTTTGATCAAAACTCCTATTTTTGTGAGAACATTTTTACATCCTTCAATTTGTTCTGATTTTCTGGAGAAGATAATTAAGCACATTTCTGCAGTTGAGATGCCCTTTAATTTCATTTTCTGGTTTTTAACTTTGGGAAGAATTTGATCAGATTGTAATGGTATTTAAGTTTTTGTATATTTCTTACGAAGGCAAAGTGAGTAGTCAATATAATGATATTCACTAAAGTATATGCAATTATGGATGCATGTAATCAAAGCATGTCAAGCCCAGTAATATTAGAGGTGGGGGGGGGGGGGGGGTATCAGTGGACTATCCGGGATCGAACTCCGTGATCAGATCATGAATCTGTCACATAATGGTACTCTTAATTGGTTTGGGTCGTGTCGACGAGGATAACTTGAGTGCCCTTGTGAGCCCGGATGCCCTAGGAAACATATATGTGTATGTGTGTTAGCTTGCCATTAAAAAAAAAAATATGCATGAAAATGAAAGTAATTGTATGTAATATTCAATATTTTCAAAATGAGATATGTGCGTATTCAACGTTTTAATATTAAAGTATGTGTAAGTAAAAAAAAAATTTTCTTGTCAAGATGTAAATGTATTAGTTAGTTTAAAGTATGTACATATTAAACTTTCTTCATGTGAATGTAGGTGAATTTATGTGTAGACCGAGGCTGTTTGTTTACCTCTTTAACAGTTCTATTAAGAGGCAGTCTATGGATAGTTAAGAGGTAAATTCTATTTGGCAAAAAGAAACTGCCTCTTCATTATTCTAAAACCTTTTGAATAGTTTAGTATCTTGGACCTCCTCAACAACTACTAGACAACCATACTTCATTTTACACTATATCATAAGAGTCTCTTAATCTTTCTGACTATTTAATTATCCAACACTAAATCATTTAGCAACTTCCAAACATCTTAGTATTTACAACTTTATCCTGTAAACTTTGATGTCCTTTCAGTCAAGTTATTTTTATAGTTTTGTAGATCACCTGAAACTCGAAAATGAAAAAAAGAATAAGCAAAAGAGTAACAATATGTGTTCCATCGGTTTAACTTAGATTCCTAAAACAAGAAAAAAAATTGTAAATCTCTCATATATCACAAAAAAGTTGTATGCTAACCTCTAAATAAAAAACCTGATTATTTTAATGGAACCAAACCTAGGCATAGGAATGGAGTGGTGACCTCAACCCCTATCCCCGTCCTCGATCCCAATCTTTGTCCCCATCTCTGCCCGAGAATTTGGTCACGTTGGGGAATCGAAGATTTTTTTTCTCTCGTTTATGTGTGATATTATTAATCCAAATTGTAAAGAACTAGACTCGATCCAAAATGGCCTATGTCTATATATTAAATATTTCTACAAAATTTCTTTTATGGAGTATCACAATATACTAAATGATAAGAATATAATATATTTATGGGGACGAGGCGAGGCAAAGCGGTGCGGGGATTGGATCACATTATCCGTCCCTATTCTCAACCCCGGTTTTTAACTTTCGAGGATCTCCATCCCCATCCTCGATCCCTAGTTTTACATGAATCCCCCATCCCCGTTGAGGCAAGTACAATGTGCACCAAATTTTATAATGGGGCGAGTGACATTCCCATGCCTAGCCAAACCGTATGCATTAATATTAAAAAGTAGGTCGTTACCATATTGAATTAGAGAGTATAGACTATAGACTAAAACACATTCACATAATTTCTTTTAAACTAATGATTACTACTAAAAAATATGAGGCATTTACTAATATAGTTCATTTCTCTTAAGATAAATAATTCAAAGTCAAAATTTTTAAATAATATTTTGCTTGATTCTAAAAATATCTCCAAAAATTCTCTAAAATAAAGAACTAACAATCAAAGTCTTCCAAAAAATTGCATCCATCTTTAACAAATTCTTTATTTTGAACACTTCAATATTGATTAAAATATTTGAATATTCCATTTGAAAATTTATTTATTTTTTAAAATTTTTATTATCAAGATTTTATATTGGTTTTGTCACATGATAATCATTTTTGGGGTTATCTTCAGAATTAAATTAACCCTCTTCTCTCCCTACTTTCTCCATTTTGAGGATAGTTTTAGGGAAGTTGTTGGATCAAAATATTAACCGAAAATCCCATATCCTTCATTTTGTCCATTTTAGAAAAGCTGTTTAGCGATTTCAGTATTATTTATATTGTTAAATTATTAGATAAATTTATCGTTTTGATGCAATTTTTTTTTTAAAAATTATATAAAATAATAATAGTTTAATCTTAAAAGTGAAAATAAATTTTCTTTTTTTCTAATATGTGATGGAATATGTTAGAATTGGAATATTTAATTTTCCATTCCCTTGGTTGGTTTGCACTTTGTAAAATGTAGTTGATGAAATATTTGAATTTCAATCAATTTGATAGATGAGGGATTTGAACATTTAATTAAAGTATTTAAAAATTATTTTAAAATGAAATATTTGAATTCCAACCCATTCTATCAATGAAATGAAATTTGATATTTTCATAATTATGAAATTACCATATCTAAGATTTATTAAACTATTTTATTAAAGTATTTAAAAATTATTCTATTGAAGTTTTTAATAATTTTTTTGTTAAAGTATTTAACGAAAACTATCTAATTAAATAATTTAATGATTATTTTATTAATTATTAGTTAAAAAAGTTCAAGTATATAATAACCAAATTCATTTAAATTTTAAAGCTATATCATATAAACCAAATAGATAGATTCCAATTTATTTAACAGATTTCATTCAATTCATTTTATCAACCAAACATATGAACAAACTTAAACGATATTTCATTTCAATTTCTTCCAAGTCAAAATTATTTAATAAATTCAATTCTATTAGAAAACATTTCATAAACTAAACAAACAAACACCTCCTTTAAAAAAAAAACAAACAAACACTGCCTTAGAGAATTTTCTAAACATGGAAATTTTTCTTGCTTTCACTATTTTAATGTTTTGTATTTTTGCAAATTCGGATGCCATCAAACTAACCGATGGCCAAAGGAAAATAAGAGGTAATTAAGTGTTTAAGCTATCATTTGATTCACCAGAAGACATTAAATGTTAAAAAACTTTACAAAGGAAAAAAAAGGCATAAAAAATCCAAATTATCTTATATGACCAAACTAAATCAGACATAATTAACAAATAAAAGTATCTTTTAGAAAAAAAAAACAAAAACAAAAACAAACATCACCTTAAAATATCAATAAAAAACACTTAAAAAGGTAAAAGTTTTAGAAGATACCCACAATTAAGGTAAAAACTTAAAAAGCACAAAACACATGTAATTTAAAACAATAAAAAGAACAACAAAATTTTTTTCCTTTAAAAACATAAAAAATGAAACACACAACACACCAGATTTATTATCAGTTTAACATGTGCTCAAATTTAAAAAAAAAAGAAGGCAAAAAGAAAGAAATTGAACTTAGAGTAAACTACAATTTTGGTCCTTATGGTTTATCAATTTTTTTGAAAGTGGTACCTAAGGTTTCATAATTCAAAAAGTGGAATGTGTGGTTTGGATTTTGTTTTGAAAGTGGTCCTTGGCCACTAACGTCATTAAAAAGATTTGTTAGAGCCAGAGGTATTTTCGTGAAAGCATGGTTTATCACTCTGTTTGCAATTGTTTTTGTTTTTCTTATTTTTGTATAAAAATCATCAAAGTACATGAACCATTGTGTAATTAACAATAAAAAAGATTGTCTTCTCCGGTGACCCTACGATCACCTTCTCCGGCAATCCTCCGATCACCTTCTCCGATTTCGTACAAACAGTAAACACGCACACATTGTATCTTGTTAAAAATAAGAAAAATGAGCACAACCCACTTTCAATAAACCACCACCATCATCACCACAATCCCAACACTATACACACAGTGCCGTCCCTGGGGGAGGGCGGGCCGGGCATACGCCCAGGACCCAAACGAAATAGGGGCCCAAAATTCTTAAGTATATAATGTATAACAGTACTTTACAAAAATTATAAACAAAAAAACAAAAAAAATAGTATATAATAAGACTCCAACAAAAAGTTAGTATCATATTAAGGACCCAAGGGGCCCAAAATCTTAAATATATACCCCCTCCGTCCCAAAATTATTGTACAGTTTTGACTTTTGAAAGTCTTTCTTTGTCGGCTTTGACTTTAAATATTTATTTTTGTGTTATATAATACTTGATGCAAAGTATATGAATGAGTTGTGTTTTTAATGTATTTTCATTGGTATAACTTTTATCAAGTATTATATAACACAAACAAAATTATTTAAGGTCAAAGTCGACAAAAAATGACTTTTAAAAGTCAAAACTGGACAATAATTTTGGGACGGAGGTAGTAGTATATAATAGTACTTTACAAAAAATATAAATAAAAAAATAGTATATAATGGGACACCAAGAAAAATTTAGTATCATATTAAAGACCCAATTGAAATATGGGGACCAAGATTCTTAAGTACATAATATATAGTAATTTTCAAAAATTGTAAATAAAAAAATGGTATATAGTGGGCCCAAACGAAAATTTAACACATATTGAGGGTCCAAAGGAAATAGGGGACCTAAAATTCTTAAGTATATTGGTAATTTACAAATTTGTAAATCAAAAAGAATAAAAAAAAAATAGTGTATAATAGGAGTATAGGATCCCAAAAAAATTTAGCATCATATTAAGGCCTAAACATATCTTAATTAATTACATTGGACAAGAAACTTGTAAAAAGTTAATTGGTTTTCATTTTTATAGTATTGTTTATTGTTTCTTTAAGTTTTCTTTATCTTGCACTGTATATAAATTTTTTTTTGCCTAGAAACTTGAATATATTCTTAATTACTCATCTTCCATACTTTTTAGATTATTCCATCCACATAAAATTTGTTTTGTGTTAAAATGTAGTAGAAATTAATCTGGTTCTTCCATGCTTTTGTTTATTCCATACTTCTGCTAAAAATATTGAGAAAAAATTGTTTATTCCATACTTTTGCTAAAAATATTGAGAAAAATTGTAATGTGTTAGTCAATTTGGTTCTTCCGCAAGAGATCCATCTTTGACAACTCTTTAACGGTTATTGAGGTTAGAAGATGTGTTTCAACTTTGTTGTGGATAAGTTCTTTTTAGGATAATCTTAGACAAAAAGAGTGTCATAAAAACTACATAGAATGGAGAATCTCTCCTTGTAATTGTCTCGATAAAGTGTAACGTTGTTCTATTTCCGCTAGCTATCGGGGGCCCAATTTTACATCTCGCCCAGGGCCCATGAAATGTCAGGAACGGGCCTGCACACACACACACACACACACATACACACCACCACCACCACCATCTTCATCACAGCCCCACCTGTAATTTAAAAAACCCACCTCGTAGGTTGATTTCTCCGGCCAAAACCATTGCCAGCAAAACATATCCGGTCCCAACCGCATCAACCAATTTCTCCATCTTATCCATGTGTTTGGGTTTGGGGTAAACACCTCCCACCCATTCATCATCTCCATGATTCCGAGCTAAAACGGTGGTCTATGTGTGTTTTTAAATGGCCGGAAAGGATAAGCAGTCGGTATTTTGGCCGGGGAGGATAAACCCATCTTGACCCACCATCTTCTTGTGATATGTGTGTGTGTGTATGTGTATGTGTGGGTGTGTAGATGGAGATGTAAACTCGATGGGGCTATTAGGTCAGAGTTTGGCTGGTGTTCATGGGGACGATGGTCCCTGTGTTTATGTGTATATATATAGGCTTATATATATGTGTGTTTGTGTGTGTATATATGAATAGTTAATTACATCTTGGTACCTAAGCTTTTGGTAAATGTATTAAAAAATAATAAAAACAAAAAACAATTGCAAGAAAGGGACCAAGACATGGCTTGACAAAAATACCCCTGAAACTAACCATGAAAATAGACGTCGTTAGCAGCCAGAGACTACTTTCAAAACCAAATCCAAAGCACAGGTATTAGTTTTTGAATTATGAAACCTTAGATACCACTTTAAAAAAAATCAATAAACCACAAGGACCAAAATTGCAGTTTACTCTTGAACTTATATATATATATAGGTAGGTATCCAACCCAGATCCGAGTTTCGACCCGAATCCAGATCCGGATCCGAATCCAGAATCAAACCCTCCATCCATCGATCTGGCTGTACCCATCCACCCACCCACCCTCCAAATGCCCTATAAAACCCTCACTCACCCTTCTCTTCCAAATACATCAAATTCACCAGTTTGTGAATTCTTCTCTTTCTATTTCTATTTCTTCCTTCTCTACACTCCCTACTTTTGCCCTAATTCTACTGGATTTCATTTCATTCAATCAGCAAAATACAACATATACATATATTTCAATCAATCAATCAATCAATCACCAAGGTGCGTATATATATATATATAGTTTAATAAAATCAATTTCATTAACTAGGGATTGTTTACTTATACTTATAATCGGACATCGATTTCCCCCTTTTTGCTGATTTCGTTTGTGTTTAGGGATCTTGAATAGTTAGGTTTTGGATTGATTCTATACATCATGTGTGGTATATAGGGTTCAATTGAATTAATCAAGATTAATCCTTTTTTTCATGTCGACATTTTTGGATTGTGAAAATTGAATACATAATAATGGTTCGTTAGTTTGATGAATGAGCGTGGTAGGATCGTATGCCTTAGGTGGTGAATGTGGATATGTCATATGTGATGGTTGGATCTTGAGAAAAGGATCTTTTTTTTTGGGACATTAGGTTTTGTATGAGTTGGGGGCTATAGGTATGAGTTTGACTTTGTTTGAATTTGACTATGTTGGTATTTACTTAGGGTGCTTGTTGTGTTAGCTTATAAAGCCCCATTGAGGATTATGATGTGTTTTCATGAGTGTAAATGGTTAATTGGGGGGAGATTAGGGTTAGGGTTAGGTTCTTTGTATTCTAGTTGCTCTTTCTGTTGTGTAATTGCATTTGTTTTTCTCTAAGTGTGTAATATGGTTTGTATATAAGCGTTTGTAGTGTTGATGTTTTGCTTCACCTTTGGTCTATAAAGGGGATGGGGGATTTCTTTTTGCTGATGAGAGGATTTGAAGATGTTCACTCATCGCTATTTAATTTGGCTTTAGTTAGATTGTCAAATCTTCGATTGCTTGCATTTTATTTTATCTAATATGTTGTCATTTTCTTGAATTTATGTGCAGGAACTTTAGTGTTATAATTTATTCCAACACTTCAACGTCCGAGGTAGTTTTTGTCTTTTTTTTTTCCATGTGGTATTGGCCATTGGGGACATGATTTGGGTCATTTTGTTCTCAAAGAACTTTAAATAGAGGTGGATCTTTCAGAAGATAGGTATATATATACATATCTATTTATGTATATGAGTAATGAGTTCTAAAGGAAAACCATTATTTGATCTCAATGAACCTGCTGCGGAGGAGGATGAGGAGAGTGATGGTGTCTTTAGCTTCCAGCCTCAAAGAGCAGTTCCATCGACAATTCATACTTCGGACTTATTTACAACATCCAATAGTCCTCGTAGAATAATAAACAACAATGCATTTTCTCATGCATCTTCTGTTTCGGGCTTTCAGCCTTTCATTCGATCAAAAGGATCACAGCCTTCACAGGCACCTGAAGTTGGTGAAGACCAGAAGAGGGAAATTGATATAGGCTCTGGCGTTGAAAAAGAAGAAGGTGAATGGTCTGATGCAGAGGGGCCTGCACATGATGATAAGTCACAGGTGAAAGCAATGCCCGAAAAGTCGACTTCTGCCCATGATGATGATAAGTCACAGGTGAAAGCAACGGCTGCTTTAATGGATCAAAGAGATTCTGGTGGGCCTTCAGTGGTAAATTCGTCTTCCAATGTTGATGATGTGAAGGATGAAAATAGTAACCATGCTTCTTTAGGACCCGATGCTGATTCAATTGATAGGAAGAGTAGTGGTAGTCGTAATTCAGAAGGTGATATTATTATGGATGGTCAAGAAGATTCTATCATGGCTCCAAAAACAAAAGACATTAAAGGTGCTGAAGCAATTCATGCTTTAAAGCTTGCGAATAACCCTGGAAAGCGTCCTAAACTAGACCAACAAAAGGAAGCAATGTTGGGCAAAAAGCGTAGTAGGCAGACTATGTTTCTTAATTTGGAAGATGTTAAACAAGTGGGGACTATTAAAACCTCTACTCCAAGAAGGCAAAACTTTCCACCACCTGTCACAACTCGTATTGTAAAAGAGTCTCGACCGCTGTCAACCTCTACAGAGCGCAGCGGAGATAAGCAGATTCAGCCAACAATGACAAAAGATGCAAAACAGATTGATCAGTCTTGCAATGAAAGCAGCAGTTACGTGGATTCTAGTGATCTAAAATCTGAGTGTAATAATGGTGACATTAATTCAGGACCCAATTCAGGACCTGTAGCTCGTCCTAGAAGGTCAATTAGTGGTATAGATCTTGCTGCAGAGGATAAACCAGTTCCCAATCATAGGCAGAGTATATTGAAGCAGACAACAGATTCAAGGCAGATAAAAACTGAAAAACTCTCTGGTAGAAAGACTGCTTTAATTAGTCAGAATTCTACTGATCCCAAAGCAGGAGGTAAAAAGCTTCCTTCTAAGAAGCCATCAACTATTACTACCCCCCAGTATCAGGACACATCCGTGGAACGGCTTCTTCGTGAGGTGACTAATGAGAAGTTCTGGCAGCATCCAGGTCTGAATCGTTCTAAAAGTTTATACTTAATTTAGACCATACTGATTGTGCTACTTTATGATGTCATTTTTTAAAATTTCTTTGTTGTTATTATTGCTAATGGTAATTATAGCTATTGCCTCTTTTTCATGGTAGTGTCACTGATTATCTGATTCCTATGTGAGTGCTGTAAGAACTGATCCGACGTTACGATTAGCATGAACCTAGTGGTCAACAAACCTGTGCCCCTAAAATATTCTTTTTATTTCGGTGCTCTTGTTTACTAGATATCTTATAATTATATAATCTGTGAATGAATTAAAACCCGATGGCAAAACGTTTGTGGATCTAAGAACTTCACTTATTATTTATCCTTATGTACTTCAAACAAGATTGATGGATTCATACTTCCTTTTGGATTGTGGTCCAGAAAAATAAATTATTTATAAATTGACAATATCTATATACTACCCACCAACTCATGCTTCAACAAATTAGAATCTTTTTGCAACGCTTCTTATGCTTCACTATTAATTCTTGTGTTCTGTAGGACTGGATAGACGGCCTTGTAGGAAAAATGTGCATACTTCTTCTTATTTGTAAAGGAATAGTGATAATTTATTATTGTCTAGTCAACTTGTGAAAGAAAATCACTTTCTAAGAATAAAAATGTCATGCTTTTGTTACCTTGATAACCATCTTTCACTTCTGAACTGGAATGAGCTGCAGAGGAGAGCACATCGATCAATGGCATAAAAACATGCTATGAAGATTTCAATATTGAAGTTACTCTTTTCCGTAAAGGAACTATTTTTGTAGTCCTTGTTTCATATTTGGTCATTGCAGAGATCCCTATTAGCATAAGAAAGAAGATATTAAAAGGGCTTCTAGCCTAGCGGTATCAAGGTGTTTGTAAGGTGTTCCCCTTGGCCTTTGGTCATGGGTTCGAGCCCCGCTGTGGGTAAAAGGTGTAATTTAGGAGTAGAGTAGGATTTACTATTCAAAAAAAGAAAAAAAAGAAAGAAGATATTAAAATGATCATGGGGAAGACTTTATGTTGTCAAGCCATCATATTACCAATAAGTTATTTAGGAAAGTTTAGGGATTATAGTCAGACCTCTTTCTCCCATTCCTGGATTCCTTTATTCTTGTTTCATTGACATTACAATTGAAGAGATCAAGGGTGGATCTTGGAATGAGATTGGACACAATAATACTTCTACCCTGGTAATTCTGTGTACTCGGATATTGGAATATAACTTGCATTTATATCCAATCTTTGAGGCTTTATTATCTTCTCCAGAGCACATAGGTCAAGATGGCACTTTTCGACGTTTTCGTCACTGTAGTTTTTATGATATTTTATTGCAGTGCACATATTTTTATGTTGGCTGCCATGTCATTATTTTTTTTTAAAATTTTTTGGTGTTTGTTGCTGTGGGCTGTCCCCAATCAGGGATAGCTGGCATGGAGGTAAAACTCCAAATTTGGGAAGTCCATTTTTGGTTGACAGGGAGACTGAAGTGTTCTTTCTTTTTTAACGTTTTTGTCTTTCATTTAAGTTTTCTCTTTTACCTTCTTTTATTCAAACATTTTATCCTCCCTTCCCCCTGCATTCCATTTTCCAAGTAAACACTATCAGCACACAATGCATATATGCCACAAGGACTTGTTCTTATAAGGGGAAATTGTTGTGTTTATCTCCTCTCATTTCTCTCTATCAGCACAAAGCAGTATATTTACTTCTAGTTTCGCTCTAAATTCCAACTTAATAATTTGAATTTCATCCCTATGTTTCCCTTATCCTATTGTATCCGCCATCAACAGTTCAGGAATGCAGTCAAAATGTCAAATTTGGTATCATTGTTAGTGGTGCTTAGATCTGTCACACCCCTATTATCCAGAAATAAAGAGACCCTAAAATCAAACTTATTCTTTTCTATTTTGTTGGCACAAACTATCTTCAACTACCAGGATCTTTTTTGAATTATGCGTCCTACATATGGTGAAGAAAAGGAAACTGCATCTGCGAAGACCGAGATTTTGCTATTTCTTATATAATTTATAGATTGTAGAGAGTTGCTGTTCGTCTTAAACCCACTTTTTGTCTTGTATGCATGTTAGCAAAAAAAATGATGATTCTTAGGGTACATCAGCTTTTCAGTCAGCATCTGGATTGGAGACTACTAAAAGCACTTAACCGGCAAAAATCTTAAGAAGATGCTGCTGTGATAGTTGATGTTGATATTTAAATCTGATTGATGAAATCAAGGGGGAAAACCTCAAGGGCACACTGGCAGAAAATGATTCTTTGCCTTCTTATCCAATGTTAATAGTTATGTTCAACATGGATAACTTAATATGCCAACTTCTGGACTAGTAGGGTATTGTCTGGCACCATGGTGCCCTAGATTCCATTCAGTTGTAATGTTCATATGTGGTATTGCTACATGCAATTGCTTTATAATACTAAGTTTCTTGTTCCACCTCCCTCGTTATCTGAGCTGGATGTGAATCTACTTCATAAACACTGTAGAAACATGATCTGCAATCAAAGAAGGATAAGTTGCTTAAAAAATTGAGAAGATTCCAACAAGGCCCTACAGATGTGTTTGTCATCCAGAGGAAAAAATAAATATAGAAACAAAAACTTTAAAGCATAAGATTGAGAACGTAGAATGGTGGTTAGTGACCCTTTTAGCTTCATGGTGTCAGATAACTAGAATGTGCATTGCTGTTGCATTATATTTAAGAAACTATCCACTTTCACTTGTTTGGATTATTAGTAATCATATTTTTGCAATTTATGTCGAATCTTGTAATACTATGCGCATTTCATGGATCAGGGACAATCTATATTTCCATTTTCTTGTAAATGCAGTAATGGCTTCTTTTGACTTGCAGGGAAAAATTAGGATATGGATTTTCATTTTCTTAATGAAGATGTAATTAGCTTAACTATTACAAGTAGATTATTATTTAAATTGTAACTTCATGATGGAAGAGGGACAATTTATAGGCTTTACTAGTATCCTTCATCTATGGTTTTTTTACAAAATTGCATTTATTTTATGGATTTATATTTCTCGTGTAATAAAACGACCACAAATTTTGGACATTCAGAGGAGGCAGAGCTTCAGTGTGTTCCTGGAAGCTTTGAATCAGTAGAAGAATATGTGAGGGTATTTGAGCCTTTGCTTTTTGAGGAATGCCGGGCACAGCTCTACAGTACCTGGGAGGAACTAACCGAAACGGCTTCTAGAGATTCACATGCAATGGTCCGTATAAAAAGTGTTGAGAGACGAGAAAGAGGTATTACATCTCATCTTTCTTATAAGTTCTTTTATTTATTTATATGTTGATGCCTAATAAGGCAACTCAGAAGTCATTCTTTTATACCATTATCTTCCATCATCTATTTTGTATGTCTCATCCCATTATCGAACTTTGACTCTCTTTCACATCGTATAAATAGGAGAGAAAATGAAAATATTAATTGCCTAAACAAATAAGACCTCTGATATCTACACTTCTGAATTTAAAGCATACTTTGCTTGATGGTGTTGAAGTGTCATTCCCAGAATTTATTTCACATAGGTGTTAATGACCTTTTAGTAGCCATTATATGATTAGAAAGTGTAAAAGCTTCGAGTGTTAGCTAGTGATTGTTCACACTGCGGTGCGTTTTGTGGTGAAAACCGTAAAAGCTGCACTGCATTTGTACCTAAAGCACTTCAATCCAATAACCTAAGCTCCAATTCACATTCCATAGTTAAACCAAATACATAAGGTAGTTATAGTCTGAAACAAGTTAAAGAACTTCCATTCTAAAACAAATTAATAGTTTAAGCTGTAGACTTCTTCATGGTTGATCAACCTAAGACCACTACATATTACCGCCTAGGAGATGTTCTAGCTGCCATTCTAGCAACATGCTTGATGATGGTCTGGCAATGTTAAATCCATAATGGACTTCAAAATTTGTAATTCTTTTTGAATTTTTGTTATACAAGTCACAACAAAAAGGTTTAGCATGCTACTGCATAACTGCAGTTCAACCTACAATGGTTAGTAATTTAAGCCAAAATAAATTTCTTGTAGCTTGTAAAAGTAATAAAACATGATACATAGTCATATATCTAACAATTAATTTGATGAAAGTTAATGTGTGGTGAGGTTTAAACCACAGTTTGCATGATTAAGAACTGCCAACCGAACTGCATAGTGCGGTATAAAAAATACAAAACCACGGACTGTACCAAAAAAGTTCTAACCATGTGATTTTGGTGTGGTGGGGGCGACGTACGCGGTCTGTACGGTAAAATGAATAGGAGTTTCGCCAAGTGGGGTTGCACTCTCTAATGCAAAGAGCCAACTTTGTATTTTTAGCTGGTTTTGCCTGTCGACCAACGCTCGTCTGCTGGACTCAAGCAGTGGCTTGTTTGTCTGGATCATCTTTCACTTTAAGCTATTATTTTCTGTAAATGTAGATTATATGGTACTGTTTTTACTTAATTTCATATGTGCTCGCAGGTTGGTATGATGTGATACTTCTACCTGCAAACGAATGCAGATGGAATTTCAAGGAGGGTGATGTGGCAGTTCTCTCAACCCCCAGGCCTGGAACAGGTTTGTTTATTATCTTAAATCTACATCAGCAGCTCTAAAATGACAAGTGTCTCATAGTACTTGCAGTTCTTGATGACCGAACCACGGACTAAAGAATGACCAAACTGGTTACATACAAAATCATGTTCAGCTCTAGCTATGATGGCTATTCTAATGAAATAAAAATTATGTTTCTATTAAACAGTTGTATCAAAAAGAAACAACAGTTCAATCACTGGGGAGGAGGCAGAGATCAGTGGACGTGTGGCTGGCACTGTTAGGCGGCACATACCAATAGACACTCGTGATCCTACAGGGGCAATCCTTCACTTCTATGTCGGGGATTCATATGATTCTAGCAGGTAACTTTTCTGTATTTTTTTTTTCTTTTTTGCTTGCTTTCATTGCCAGCCTGCTAAACAAGAATTTTCACCTGGTTGCTAATTACAGCAAGGTCGATGATGACCATATTCTAAGGAAACTACACCCCAAAGGAATCTGGTTTCTTACTGTTCTTGGCTCACTTGCTACAACTCAGAGAGAATATATTGCATTGCATGCATTTCGTAGACTCAATTCGCAGGTGAGTTTTTCAACTTTAGTGTCAGTTATCTTCTATGGGTGAGCATCGGAACCATGTACCTGTCTTTGGAAATGGAACCTCTCTGGAACTGCCAATTCGGAACCGGAATTGATGTGATTGGTTTTGGTTCCTACAATAACTGATTGGGACGGGTTCCGGTTTCGATTTTTATTTCTTTTTTGGAACTGTTACCCGTTGGTAGCCGCTGTTTTTTTAATAAAAATTATATGTAAATTATTTAAAAACTAAAATTAAAATTATTATTTTACCTTTGTGTGAAGTTTTCCTTAAAAAAGATCTTTCGTTTGGGCTTTAAGTTTTCTTTAAAAAGATCTTTCCTTTGGGCTTTAAAGTTTTCCTTAAAAAGATCTTTCCTTTGGGCTTTGAAGTTTTCCTTAAAAAAGATTTTTTCTTTGTCGAGAGTTTCTATCAAATTATTTATGTAATCATTAGATTTTAGTTTTTATTGGGTTAGCTTTTACCATTTGTAGTATTTATTTCTTCACATCGGGACATTGTAATAGACTAACAATTATTTTTTATAGTATGAAATGATAAAATTTATAAAAAGTTAGACAATGGGTACTTGGTACCGGAACCGGAAAAGGTTCCCGAATATAAAGAACCGATGAAGCCGGTTCCAGGATCAGTTCCATGATTTTTGGCTGGATACCCACCTTGCTCACCCTTAATATCTTCATTCATCAATGAAGAAGCCATAGAAAATAATCTTTCATTTCTGCTTGCACAAACAATTGATCATTTTGTATGTTTTTCTATAGATGCAAACTGCGATTCTTCAACCGAGCCCAGAGCTCTTCCCCAAATACGAAGAACAGGCACCTGCAATGCCCGATTGTTTTACGCCAAACTTTGTTGATTATCTGCACAAAACGTTTAACGGACCCCAGTTGTCAGCAATCCATTGGGCAGCAACACATACAGCTGCTGGTACGACTAATGGGTTAACAAAAAGACAAGAACCGTGGCCATTTACTCTAGTCCAGGGACCACCCGGAACCGGAAAGACTCATACCGTATGGGGAATGCTGAATGTTATCCATCTTGTCCAGTATCAGCACTATTATACAGCACTGCTGAAAAAACTAGCTCCCGAAAGCTACAAACAAACGACCGAGAGCCTCTCTTCTGATAACGCCCCAACTGGGTCAATCGATGAAGTTCTCCAAAGCATGGATCAGAACCTCTTTCGCACACTCCATAAGCTCTGCCCGAAACCGAGAATGTTAGTTTGCGCCCCTTCTAATGCTGCAACTGACGAGCTGCTGACACGTGTCCTCGATCGTGGGTTCATCGACGGTGAGATGAAAGTTTACCGCCCTGACGTTGCCCGAGTCGGGGTCGATTCGCAAACCGAGCAGCGCAGGCTGTGTCGGTTGAGCGTAGAACCGAGCAGCTTCTGGTGAAGAGTCGAGATGAAGTCTACGGATGGATGCACCAGTTAAGAGGGCGTGAAGCTCAGTTGTCTCAGCAAATCGCGTCCCTTCAGAGGGAGCTTAACGTTGCGGCTTTCACGGGTCGCTCCCAAGGGTCCGTTGGGGTGGACCCGGATGTTCTCGTGGCTCGGGACCAGAGTCGAGACTCGTTGTTGCAGAATCTCGCAGCTGTGGTCGAGAACCGGGATAAAGTTTTAGTTGAAATGTCTCGTCTTTTCATTTTGGAAGGCCGGTTTCGTGGCGGAGGGAGCTTTAACTTGGAGGAAGCTCGTGCCAGTCTCGAAGCCAGTTTTGCCAATGAGGCCGAGGTCGTTTTCACGACTGTCTCGAGTAGTGGTCGGAAGCTTTTCTCACGGCTCACCCACGGGTTCGATATGGTGGTAATCGATGAAGCAGCACAAGCTAGCGAAGTCGGAGTGCTACCTCCGCTTGCTCTTGGTGCGGCCCGGTGTGTTCTCGTGGGGGACCCACAGCAACTTCCAGCAACTGTTATTAGCAAAGCTGCCGGAACCTTGCTATACAGTAGAAGTCTTTTCGAAAGATTTCAACAAGCGGGCTGCCCGACAATGTTGCTTTCCGTGCAGTACCGAATGCACCCACAAATACGGGAATTTCCGTCTCGATACTTTTATCAAGGACGCCTCACCGATAGTGAAAGTGTCGTGAATTTGGCCGACGAGGTGTACTACAAGGACCCGCTGTTAAGGCCTTACATATTTTACGATATTACTCATGGACGAGAGTCGCATCGTGGTGGGTCCGTTTCGTATCAGAACATACACGAAGCCCAGTTTTGTCTTCGGTTATATCAGCATCTTCAGAAAAGCGTCAAGTCTTTGGGTATACCGAAGGTTTCGGTGGGCATAATCACCCCGTATAAGCTGCAATTGAAATGTATCCAACGGGAGTTTGAGGAAGTTTTGAAATCTGAAGATGGGAAGGATCTTTATATCAACACGGTCGATGCTTTCCAAGGCCAAGAACGCGATGTCATCATTATGTCGTGTGTGCGCGCTTCGAACCATGGTGTGGGATTTGTTGCTGATATTCGGCGGATGAACGTTGCTCTCACACGTGCAAAAAGGGCACTTTGGGTATTACTTTCTTACCCTTTTTTCTTTTCCTGTTGACCAATGTTTTAAAAACCGGTTTTTTAGTTGACCCGGGGTGGTGACCGGGTCACGGATCAACCGTCCATTTTTCTGATCAAGGGTGTGGTTTGGTTTACACGGTTTATACCCTTTTTTGGGTTCACAAATGATCTTCCCTCTATCTATCTATATATATATATCGAGGGAATTTCAATTGCAAACCATAAAAAACGTGCAAACCGTGCAAACTCATGGTTGCACACGTAAAATCGGTGAAATTGATTCATGGAGTTGTTTAATATGATGAAAATGTTTCATAAACATCAAAATTTGATGAAATTGTTTCATATTTTTGTGTTTTTTATTCATATGAAACTTTTTTCTCGTTTTTGTGAAACTTTTTCATTTCTACGTAAATAAACACCTTCATATGAAACAATGTCATCAAAATAAATAACTTTTCATTAATTCAAATACATAAAAAAGGAAACATAACGATCAAACCAAATCATGGATTTTGAGACATTGGAGTGTTAAATGCATCAACCAGTTGGTCAATCCGGGTCAGAGATTGCCAAAAAGCCGGCCATAATTGACCCGCTCTCTTCCTTGGGTTACATTTCAACTGGCCGGGTCGACTCGGTTTTTAAACATTGCCATCGACTTCTTTTGCTGTATTTGACAACTCCTGAACGTCTGTATTACTCTCGATGTTTTTTTTTTATAGGTGATGGGGAATGCGAGTACTCTTGTTCAGTCGGACGATTGGGCTGCACTAATCGCGGATGCAAAGACTAGGGAGTGTTATATGGACATGGACTCACTTCCAAAAGATTTCTTGGCGGCAAAGGTGCCACCGCCGGTCTACGGTCCACCACAAGCACGATTTTCTAACATGAGGGGTTTGAAGAGACCTGGGTTAAGACATCGATCGTATGACCACATGGAGTCGAGGTCTGGAACCCCATCGGAAGACGATGAGAAAACAAACTCGTCTTTTCCCCCGAGAAATGGGAATTACCGCCCTTTCAAGCCAACAACGGAGAGTAATTCTCTTGACGATTTTGATCAGTCTGGTGATCGTTCACGAGATGCCTGGCAACACGGCATTCAAAAGAGACCAAATTCAACACCCGTTACAGGGAAACGAGACCCATGATCCCGATATGCTGGATGTCGAGTTTTTTCTTTCTTGTGGGTTCATGGAAATTGAACGAAAGCTGACTTTGGGCGTATCTAAAACTCGAAAACAGCGAGGTCAAATCCGTCTTTTAGAGTGACCCGAAAGAGCGGAGTTGCTTTAAAAACTTGTGAAATGATCGAGAAATGGGAATTTGTAAACGAAACTGGTTTCCGAATGTGGATGATTGACTCTTTGCTAACCGTTTGATCCCCGGAAAGTGCATCGGGCCATGAAAAATCAAACCCTTAATTCGCCACCGGAGTATGCAGGTGAGCAATCTCTCTCTTTATTTCCATGTAGTCCATCATGATATTTACTTTTGCATGATCATGTAGACACCATGGATCCTTGAGGATTTGCATGCTTTTTTCTTATCAACTTATTAAGTGTTGAAATGGGGTTAAAAAGATGTGGGTATAGGAAGGAATGATGAATGAATACAAAAGAGTTAGGGTTTGTTATGTGGATGGATTTATATAGTGGTTGTATCTTGGACAATTGTGGGTCAAGATTTTGTATAGAAAAAGGTGGTGTTGATGGTTAAGGGAAAGAACTTCACTGAATTTGTAAACTTTGGGGGTGTGATGGTGGCCTTGTTGTACATGTTTTTTTACTTTAGAAATAATATTTATGAACTTAAAGACACCTTTTGTGATTATATTTATTGATTTTGTGGGCCTTCTGTGATTGGAAAACCATGGGTTTGGAAGTTATTGGTTATGAACACAAGGGATATCTTGGTGTATTGGTGTTGAAATCTTATAAAGTTAATAGTTTTGATGAATTTTGCATTGTGGAGATGTTGTGAGCAAAAGATTTCCGGATGTTTGTCAATACAGTTTTGTTAAGTGTTAAATGGCTAGAAGTGTGGTACGGGACTGATAACTGACTGAGTTTGAGTCCCTTTCTTAGCTTACCAGATCAACATATCAGTCAGCATCATGCACGGGTAAGGGAGGCTTCGTAAACATCATGTTGAAGGGTTTTGGTGCATTCGGTCTAAAGAATGTGTCAAAGAAACTTTCCCGGTTCTTGGATATATGTGATTGTGCTTGTGAAGTACGGGAGGATTTCCACACCGAGTTAACATGAAATGTAGACTTAGGGGGTTGGGTTTGTTTCCATTTAGTCATGTATGATGGATAAAGTTGTATGTACTGATAAAGTTGTCTGTATCATGCTAGATAAATTATTGCTTGATGCTTGTGCTAAATAAGCATTTTGAATGATGAAATCAACCATCATTAAGGCCACGTGGTTGATGTCACTAAGGCTAGCTAGATAGTTGATGAGAAATTGACAATTCTAGCGTTTTGGAGTATTCAATGGCTTATTTTGCCAAATTAGTTCATACATTGTTTAAAAATGAACTAAATATGTTTGGGAGTTAGAAAAATATGTTAGTAGCATTGTAATGTAAAAAGAATAAACCAAAACACATAAAAAATTGATTAGAAAAGTTGTTTGGTTTGTTTTTTTTTTTTTTTGGATAAGGTTCATCTAGACTACATTCTTGACAATATGGAAAATTAGATTCGGCCGTCTGAGATTAAGTCTGACCATAAGATGCGCACGAAGGAATACGAACTTGGGATGAATGAGATACCATTTACATCCCCACATGAGTTGTTTAGTTTGTTGATAGCGCAAATCAACCAAAAGTGAGTTAGATGAAGTTTTTTGCATGTCAAGTCTTAAAGCATGTTAATGTTTATGATATGAAAGGTGTTATTAGGCGATCCTTAACCGTACCCCTCATACTCCTCATACCCGCTGCCACCTCATCGCCACATCAGCTTTACCAACACCATACCATACCATCTTTAACCATACCAATTCCATACCAATTTAATTAATTGATTAAAAAAATAAAAGAAAAAGAAAGAAGAGAGAGAGAAAGAAGAGAGAGAGAAAGGTGGGGTGGGTAGAGGAGAGAGACTGGTAAGCTGGTGCCGATGCCCTTCCTGCCGGCTTTCTACCGCCCATCCACGGCGGTGTTATCGTCGGTACCGACTTGGTGCCGCTGTCCGTTAAGGATGGCCTTAGGGCCGTCCATAGAGGAGGGCAGGACAGGCGTACATTTAGGGCCCATGAGAGCAACGACCCATTTTTTTAGTATATAATAGTAGTAAAAAAATAGTAAATAGAAGATAGAAATTCTTTTAGTATCTAATAAGATCCAAAAGATTTTGTGCTAGATAAATGGTCCAAACATGTACTCCCTCCGTCCCAAAATTATTGTCCAGTTTTGACTTTTGAAAGTCTTTCTTTGTCGACTTTGACCTTAAGTATTTTTGTTTGTGTTTTATAATACCCGATGAAAATTATACCAATGAAAATACATTAAAAACACAACTCATTCATATATTTTGCATCAAGTATTATATAACACAAACAAAAATATTTAAGGTCAAAGTCGAGAAAGACAGACTTTTAAAAGTCAAAACTGGACAATAATTTTGGGACGGAGGGAGTATCATTTAGTTATATTGGAAAATAACATGTATAAAAAGGTAATTAATCGTTCATTGTATGATATTGATTATAATTTCTCATCTGGCAGCAAAATCTAAAACTAAACTATTTATTTGGAAAATCTTGATATAAAAATACAAACTAAAAAATTTGTCTCGCTTGATTATTACTTACCGAGGGTTAGAATATATCTTCGTTTCACAGAAAGAGAATAAGCGTTGATTTGATCTTGATCCTTGTGGATCGAACAGGGGCCTAGACTAGACTGGATCTCCAGGGCTCTCCTAATAATATCCATAAATGACTTGTTTTTTGTAAGAGATGGATATTACCATATGCAAATTCAGGTGCATGGTACACTGGAATCGAATTGCTTGATGAATTACATGGTAGCAGGAGATTTTCGAAGCATGATTTTCGAAGTTGTTACCATCAAATTCGGGGTGTTTGAAGATGATATATACAAGACTGCATTTCGAACTCACCAGGGCCATTACGGTTAAGAGTTATTCCCTTTGGTTTATCCATCCTTGATTGTTTCATCTACAAGAATTCTATATTTGTAATATAATAGATTTCTTGTTATGAACTTAGAGAACTTCTACCTTTCTAAAAAAATATTACGAACCATATTCGACGACCCCGCTTTCTATACCTTTGTTTTTTCAAACATTATTGACTATTTATTACCTAATATTGAGTGCATGAATCTTAAATACTCGACTCCAAAATAAGGTAAATAAATAAATACGAAAAGAAAAGGAAACAAAGAAAAATAGAAATAGACCAAAGGTGGTGGAGAATGGAGTTTTTAAGGATCAATTCTATGATTTAATGAAAATGGTAAGTGACTTCAAGCGTTAATATTCACAAAAATAAAGAAAGTTAACACTTTATGTTAATAGGGTTCAAAGTGTAAATCCTAGAAAGTTAAGGGGCAAAGCAGTAAAAGGTACAAAGCTGAGGGGTTGGTTTTTGCAAGAAATAACACTCTATGAAAATCAAACAGGTCGTCATAACACATTTATAAAGTCTGATCTATTGAGTCATAATAGATCTTAATGGGTCATATTAGACATATAATGAACATTAACAGGTCATAACACATTTATAAAGTCTTTTAACATAGTTTGGATTGTCAATTGTTGAACAAACACACTACACACAACTTGGTTTATTATGGATATGTGCATATAGAACTTTTTTAATCCCATGTTGTCCCTATTTAACACGCTTATAAATTATAATCAATGAGAATTACAGGTCCCTATGTATCGTTGTTATATTTTGTCTTATACTATAACGACAATTATCAGTCAAGGCAAAGAACAAAAGGTACGAATACAAACACACCCACGCCTCACGATCTTTTCGGACGAGCCGAAGTTGCGGAAACCCGTGTCCGTGATGACGGCTTAAATCCCCGACGAGCAGTTCAGATGCCGTTGCTGCATTTATTCTTCTCCGTTTCGACTGAAGCTCCAACCTTCTTGAACTGGATGAAGAAGACCCCGAGAATATGGACGCGGATTTGATTAACGCTCGCTTTTCATCCCTATTTTTGTTGAATTTCGAAGAAAACTTAACACGTTTAGCGGCTGCCGTATCTTCTTCAGATGCTGGGAGTAGTCTTATCCCGAGTCCCATTTTTCTTGCAGCCACCTCTTCCTCAGCAACCCGTTTCTTTTGACTCTGTTGTTATAAAAAAGAAGAAAAAAAGAGAGCGTAAATCAAAGGCAAAAGAAAGCAAGGTGTCATTTGTTTGTTAAGAGGTCTGAATTATGAAGTGTGGTTTCATGTCTTAAAAATAAGAGGTGGATGGTGCACCTCTTAAAATTTCAGAGAACATTAAGAGGTTTTCAGACCTTTTCTTAAAATTAAAACAAACGGTTTCAAGTCTGCAAACCTTATAATTTTCGGACTTGAGAGGTTTTAAGAGGTATATAGAATTTAAGGGCTCGATATGTACTCTAAGTTTGGCACGGAGAGACTTGTTTAAAGAGTAATCGTCCAAATGCCTGGCATCGGATAGTCGTTGGAGTCGCACCAGCAATGGCTCGGCTTCTTTCTTCTTCTTTAGATCCTCCTCTTGGTGTTCAAGGCGGTAGAAAGGATCTGATAGCTTGCTTTTCTCTACAAACCCATATTTCGTACAAAGTCGTAAATGGTCAGCAATTAGTCAAACATAAAAATATCCATCTACGATGAAACAGTAAGGGATCTTGTGATCCAAAATAAATACGTTCACCGATTTGTAGCGATAGATAGAGGAGAAATAGATGATTTTGGTTTTTGTCAACAAGAGAAACATTGCATTTAACTTGATACATCCAAAAGGAGTTAAACATTGGATTTAACTTATTCATTAGTTTTGTGACTTTTGTCAAATAGATGATTTAGGCATTGTTTGGTAAACATAACCTAGCTTATTTTTGTGTACATGTTTGGATGGACAAAAAGTAGCTTTTAAGCTAGCTTTTTGATAAGCTACTTGGAGGTAGCTTTTGTAGCTTTTTCCCAATTATACCCACCTTATTAATATTAATTAGAGTAAATTACGGATTTGGTCCTCATGGTTTGATGATTTTTACGGATTTGGTCCTTGTGGTTTGCAAATTCTATTGGGAGTGCCATAGTTTGCCAAACACAGCCTTAATTTACTCGCAATAAATACCGACCTTCATCAACTGGGAGTGCCATAGTTTCTGCATCTTCTGTGTCAAACTCTTCAACCTTCTTTTGAGCCCCACTAATAACCAGATACTCGCAGTTCTTTGGGTCCGTCTGAATGACAATTTCCTGCTTGCAGCTGGCGCTTTCATGGTGAAGCTCCATATCTGAGCAAGGAGAGCAAGAATCATCGTCACTAGGGATCGATGCAAACGGGTGCAGGTAGTAGTGGGGACTATAATGCCCATCACCATGAACAACTCCGGACAAAAGGGCAAACCGGTCACAGTTAAAAATTTTCTCCAAGTCGTAAAAAAGACAGTACTTACCTTTGTAGAGTAATAATTTCCAACTTGCTTCTTCTCTGCATTAAACCTTACCCCCTTTGCAATCATAGAGTTGCAACCACCACACCAGATATTGTAAGGCATTTCAAACCTGGAAATAATCACTCAAAGAGAGATTGATTCATGAGATCTTGTCTTCAGAAATGCATGCAATAAATAAAAAAACCTCTTCTAAGATACCTTTGGTGTTTCAATTTTGTCAATCATTAAAAAGATATAGAAAAAAAATGAACAACATTTATTAAACAACTAATCTTTATACCAAGAGGCCTATGGCCAACGGTAGCAAGTTAAGACTCTACCAGCATTTAGGTTGAGTTCGAGTCCTTTTAAGACATGAGTGTGCAAGTGTATTTGTCCTTTTAAGACATAAGTTTTGGAAGGAAACTTAACATTATTTTTCTTCCGTTTCCTTTCCTTTCTCTCCTAAAAAAGTTCCGAGAACACGACTATTTTAACTTTCCTCGCCCTGCACTCCGTTTCCTTTCCTTTTCATTCGTAGAATGAGTTTCGAGAACACAACGTAAAGGTTAAATCCATTGATTTGAAGACAAACAATCTTGATTTTACAAGGAGATGCTCCAATCGCATGCGTTGAACGAAGTTCTGTTAGGAAGATTGAAATACCTTATGATTAAAATACCCTGGTCTATCTTTTTGCTCTCTCCCTCAAGGCATGCTTCCCATGAAACTTGTTCAGACCACCCTGTAAAATATAATATAATACAAGTTGATATAACATAATTATAAATCAAGAATCGTAAGAGTTAATGAACATGCGATTAATATTATTCGGTATACCTTTTTTGGGTCCCATTCTGGGGGGTAGTAGAAATTGTCAGCCCTAGCAGCTGCAAGTGATGACTGCAGAAAATATAATATATATGAACAATCCTCAAAGATAACTACTGTAAAGCAACATAAATTGGTGCACAATAGTATAAACAAGATTAATGCAAGTATTTCTAAAATTGGTTCACTTAGTTTTGTGGATATGCATTATCAACTGAAAACCTATTAGCAACCACATGAATAGGCAAAGTTATAGTGATGATTCATGAACTTTATATAGCGGTTCTCGATTCAATTCACAAATTGAGAACTACAAAATGAACTCCAAATAAAAATCATGATATTTGGTCAATAAAGAAAGTGCTAAGATAAAATCTAGATTCCAGAATGCGAAATCCTAATGTTCTGGAAACCTATTAGTAGCCACATTAATAGGCAAAGTTGTCGTGACTACGTATATATTGGTTTAAACATCACTACCTTCTTTGTGTGTGTCTATATATATATATATATATATATACTACGTATATAAGGATGATTTGAGCAAATGTCTTAAGTTTTGCAGTTTCAAACAGGCAGGTTGTGGATCAATTTCCCTCTCAATGTTCACATGCTCAAATCTGTAAGTGAAGTTTAGTTTTCTAGATCTATGCCTTGATTTTGGATTTACGCGCGAGGAACCCAAATGGAAATAGGATTAACCACATGTATGCTTCCTTCCAAGTCCACCCATTTTTGTTTCCGGAGATTTTGGTGTTCGGAACGGCGTGTTTGTGTGCGTGTGTGTGTGTATGGATTTTGTAATAGTTGTTTTGTTTCACTTGATATTGCTAGGTTTTTTTTACTGATTATTTGTTATTGGCAGCCATTGAAAGATGTAATTTGGTGAGTAGCGACAGGTTCAAATGTGAACCACTTTTTGGTTGTGAACGTGAGGACAGCCGAAAGCGCGACACGTGGCGGATGACTAGGCACCACATCAAGTCCACAGCGGATGACTAGGCGCGATTCATAGGAGGGAATTGAATTAAAGGGGGGGACCACACTCAAAGCCGCCACGTGTCGCGCTCTCGGCTGTCCTCACGTTCACAACCAAAAAGTGGTTCACATTTGAACTTTCGACTTGGTGTGAGTATTGTCATGTTGTGTTATAAAATATGTGCTAATCACATTACACAGTCATTCAGCTGCAAATCATATATATTGTCTTGTTGTTTTTAATACTCCAGGTATCCATCAATAACTTCATAATCAAATCTCAATATTTTTTCCCATGTAATTAACCCTATAAATTCCCAATAATTTTTCAAACTCAAAATTCAACAATCATAGCCCTCAATTCACAAATTAGATGCAAATTGCAAAACCATAATTGATTCCGATGAACAAGAAGATGATGACAGCCAATCAACAAACATATATGAAACAACAAGATCATCATCATATGTTACGTACCATTTTAGATTGTAATTATTATTCTACGATCGATGATCAGCTTGTATATTATACCAAACACTTTATTCCATCATTTGACGCTTCACTTTTATATATAAGTTAGTTTCTAATACAGTTATTTGATGACTTACAAGAATTTTTATTTTTTTTATTTTAAATACATCGTTACTAAGTTTTATACTATTAATTTTTAAAATAGAATTAAAAAAGCAGCCAATTAAGCCCAAACATTACTTGTAGGCCCAATAAGTTTTTCTATCATCTATGTTTTAATTTAACTCAACTTGATGCACAATTTTATTTAGAGTAAACTCTGATTTTGGTTTTTATGGTTTAGTAAAATCTTTGAAAATGAGACTTATTAAAACAAGTATTGTTATAATAATTTAGAAGCTTTGTAAAGAAAGTCTTTTTATTTTGTAATTGTTTTTTACATTGTATTTGGGCTTTGTATTGCTTGTGTAATGGGCATGAGCTTAGTGTAGGTCCATTCTCTAGTATAAATAGGGAATGCTTTGTATTTTTTGATTCTGTGATTTTTAATGAGAATCCAATGAGAGTCGACCTCCATTTTTAAGAGTGTTCTTTCTTGTTCTTTAATTTTCTGCATTTCCATTCAATAAGATCACTCCATTGCTATCTTTCAGAAAAGAAAAAAAAATCAAAGATTTGAATAAAAGCAATAAAATTTTGTGGGTTTTAGAAGAAGAATGGAATGGGTTTTAGATGAACTTACCATAAACATCAAGAATATGTTGCTCTGTTAAGTTGCTTCAAATATATGCACCATAATCTTGAATTTTAGATGAACGATTGCTTAGATGAAGATTGCTTGCGAGTTGATGGAAAATACTCGTGGGACGCAATGTCAATTTGGAGGAAGATGATCGTCTCTTTTGGTAGTCGTAGGTAACCATATAATAGGGTTTTAAAAATTATAAAAATAGGGGTTTTCTAAAAAGACAGAATTGCCTCCTCACGTGGGAGTCATGTGAGGGGTTTAATGGAACTACTTAAACGGATATTTGTAGAGGGACTTGATCCAAAACAAAATCAAAACCACGATGACCTTATACGTAATTAATTCTTATGGGGACCCAATCTAAAATTTCATGAAACCACATGAACCAAATCCATAATTTACTCTTATTTATAAAATTTAGAGTTAATTACATATTTGGTCCCCGTGGTTTGGTGATTTTAACACCCTAGGTCCATTTTTAAAATAATTATGGATTTGGTCACTGTGATTTACACTTTATAACGCTTTGAGTCCATGACGTTGACGACGTTTGTTTTTCACCGTTAAAGGACCCATGTGCAGTGCACATGATGGGCAATTTCGTCTTTTTACTTGTCTTCTCCATCATATCATCTTCTTCATCAATTCAAACCCAGATTTTGGAACAAGATCAAGAGAAATTATGTCCATATTTAAATAAATTGAAATCCAAATATATCCAAACACTAAATCAACAACAAATATATAGAACATCCACAAATCAAACATAAAATTGAAAATCTCGATCACATATCTATACACAAAACTAATATTTTACGAACATTGAAACCCTAATACACAAACTAAATCTAAATCAAAAAAACAAGAAAAAACCCCCAAAAAGAAATTGAATCCGAACCAAAATCAAAATCTAAATAAAACTAAAGAAAAAAAATTGTTTGAATTCATTGAATCGAAACTTTCTGGAAACCTTCAAATTGAAACTTTCTTGTACAAATTCTTGAGAACAATTGGGTCTTTATGAAAACCCTTCAATATGGGAAAAAAAATCTTCGAACGAAACTTTCAAAATGAAAAACCTTCAATCTTTATATCAAAATCTTCACTTGAAAACCCTGATCTGATACCTTTTGAGGAGTTATTGTTCATCGAAGATATCAACTAATAGGGGGGATGGATTCAAGGTGGTGGCGCCAATCAAGACTATAAGGTTTTCGACGAGACAGTGGTCGGTGTATGGAACCAAGGTAAAGTCGCCGGTGGTGGGGAGGAGGCCGCAATAGGCTGTTGTGGTTTCTCTTTGTGTTTTCTCCGGCTGCTATACGACGGTGGCCGCAGGTGAAGGTGTGCTCGGCCGGTGGTGAAGGCGGTGGTGGAAGAGAGCGATGGTGACCTGGACGGTTGGCGTTGGCGGTGGAGGTGGAGGTGGGGCGGTGGTGGAGGTGGAGGTGGAGTTGGGGCGATGGTGGAGGTGGAAGATTAGGGTTTTGAAAAAAAGGTGCTGGCCGTTGAATGAGACTATGATGATGGATAAGGATTAAATTCAGATTTGTTTTCTATTTTTTTTATTAAGGTACAATATAGTAATTTACAATTTTGGTCCCTAAATTTTAATTGAAAATTAAGAAAGTAATGTAAAGACAAAAATACCCATCATGTGCAATGCACATGGGTCCTTTAACAGTGCAAAAACAAATGCCGTTAGAGTCTTGGACCCAAAGCATTATAAAGTGTAAACTACAAGTACCAAATCCATAATTATTTTAAAAATGGACCCAGAGTGTTAAAATCACCAAACCACAGGGACCAAATATGTAATTAACTCTAAAATTTATTTTCTATATAAGGCATTTAAAATAAACGTCATTTAATTTCAAAGAGTATAGGAGCTAGTCATCCTTTTGTTGGGTGAAATTTACCTCATGTCTTTTCAGTCAAGTGACTTGTAAACTAGTTAATGATATAAATCAGCACCTAATTGCCTCATTTTAACTAACTAACATGCCAATAGTCTTATTCTTTACAACAGAAAATTTTAGTATTTTCTCAGTTATTAAAAATTAAATGGTATATATTAATTAATTAATGGCGGCTTAACTTGTTTAATTTGGAGTTAATCCTTCTTAATTAGCATTCTCTTTTAGGTGTTTAAGAACTCATTATGTTATGGTGAAAGTATTAGATCACAGTTGGAACACTATCATACTTATATGTATTTTCTTAAATTATTTAATCATCATAACAATCTCCTTATTAACAACTTAATCACAAGAAGAAGACATGGTGATGGTCTTCATACATATGCAACTTACTTGAACCAAATAACCTAAGGCAAGTTAATTTTACCCAATATATGTTTCTCTCTTATTCTTATATCTTAAACTTTCTTTTGTGGTTGGTTTACTTACATATGTGAATTGATGATTGATATAGTCAAATTACATTCTTTCATTAATTGCTAAATTTAATTAATGAAATAGTAAAGCTCCACTATATATGAAGTTGTAAAATTAACTTTATTTAATTTCGTGCCCATCTCATTCTCATAGTTTTTTTTAACGACAACTTTAGTTAGTTGTTGGTATATTCCTCAGTTAGATTAGAAACGCCTTTACCCGGATTTGAACATGAGACTTCTACTCCAAGAGGGTGACCCCTCTACCAACCAGACTAGCCCCAGTTGGCTATCATTCTCATAGTTGCATATATGATTCTATAGGTCATTCAATTAAACGCCACCTCACACTATCTACCTCCTCCAAACATTTTCCATCACCATCCCTTTCCTCATAAGAAAAAAATGGTAAAATGACCGAAATACCCTCACTTGATAAATACTTAACAGATAATTTTAACACCCGTTAGGGCCACAAACACTACGAGTATAACCATACGCAAACGACTAAACGAGTGGCGCCCTGCTATAATCTCGAAACCCGGATTGTAATTCCTCGTTTCATTAAACCGCAAGCCGGATTTTACGAAATCTACAATTATTTTTATAAATTAAGTTTTGAAAAAATGTGTTGTGGTACATGAAGGAACTTTTATTCAAACTTGACAAAGTAATATCAAGATCCTACTAACTTGTCCAATAAACCATCCATCCATCCATCCATCAATCATCATCATAACATCATCATCATCACCATAACCATCATCATCATATCATAATCATAATCATAATCATCACATCACCTTGTTTTTCTTCTCCCTGTTGACACATGGCTTCCTCCACCAACAAAAAGAGAAAGAAGCCCCTTTTCTTGATTTGATCCACACCCTTTAATCTAATCGATTTCTTTTCTTGATGATTGGTTTCATTTTCTTTCAGATCTTCCTTGGATCACAAGAATAAGGTAATCATTTTTTAAAAATGATCATGTTTTCCAAGATACAATTTCGAGAAAATGTTTTCAGAAAACAAACCCCAGTTCTCCAATTAGTTTATGTGTTTCTTGGATTTCAATTTGGATTTGATTTGATTCAATACAGATTACTGATTTCCCTTCTTTCTTTTCTGCAATTTGAAATTCTTCTGATTTGTTTTTGTGTTATTGTTACCTGAATTTGATGAAAAAAAAACGACTTTTTTTCAGTCAGTGGATGACTGTTCTTCAACCATACACTCATAGCAATCTTTTTTATTCAATTTTTTTTTTTTTTTTAAATTTTGAGGCTAATTGTGTGTTTAGTTGCTTAAACTCATGTGGGTTATCTGAATTTGATGAAATAAAGTTGACTTTTTTTCAGTCATTGCAATTATTGTTCTTGAACCATAAACTGATAGCAATCTTTTTTATTCAATTTTTTGATTTTGAGGTTAAATTGTTTGTTTAGTTGCTTATAGTCATGTGGGTTATCTGAATTTGATGAAAAAAAAAGTTTGACTTTTTTTGAGTCTCTGCATGATTGTTCTTGAACCATACACTCATAACAATCTTTTAAATTTATTTATCATTCAATTTTTAATTTTGAGGTTAAATTCTGTGTTTAGTTACTTAAACTCATGTGGGTTATCTGAAATTGATGAAAAAGAAGCTTATTTTTGAATCATCATGATTGTTCTTGACTGTACTGAACCTATAATGTGCTTTAATTGCTTATGTGGATTTAATAAAAAAAGATGTTGACTTTTTTAGTCAATGTATGATTGTTCTTGAAGAACTATATATCAATAGAAGTTTTTGGATAGTTTGCTTGTTTAGTTGCTGACATTTATGTATTCATTAGAATTTGATGAAAAAGATCTTGACTTTTCGGTTAATGCATGATTGTTCTTCAATCATATTGAACCGAGCACACGTTTAATTGCTTGAAACTTGTGTTTGTTAGCTGAATTCGATAAAAAAGATGTTAAATTACAATCAACGCGTGATTTTTATTGAATTCTACGTAATCCACTTCTATGAATTAGAATTCTTCTTGGGTAGAGAGTGTGTTTAGGGTGTGATTGTACACATAGGACATGACAGTACAAAAACTAGTTGTAGCATATTTGGTGGGACAATAGACTGGGACAATACTGTAATTTAGTTGGACAAAAATGCATCTTTTAAAGGATCGGTAAATTACTAAATTACCCATGTAAAAAATTGTTCTCGGGCCGAGAGCTAGTTTACAATCATGTGGGATTATCTTGAGGGTGTTTGGGATTGCTTTTTAAGTTCAGAAGTGCTTTTTACCAAAAGTGCTTATTGACTTATGGTGGTGAGAAAAACGAGTTTTTAGAATGGTGTTTGGATTAGCTTATTGAGATAGTGTGAGATGGTGAATGAAATAAGTCAATAAGTCAGGTTTTTGTAACTTATGAAAACTCCATTTTGCTTCCTTCTCCAAATGGAGTTTTGTATTTGCCAAACAGACTTTTTAGCTTATTGAAGAAGTCAATAAGCTAAAAAGCCTTTTCTAAACGCAATCCCAAACACAATTTGATGAAAATGTTGACTTTTGAGTCAATGTATGGTTGTTCTTGAATTGTACCAATTGCTCTCTTTCTCATTCTTTGAAGAGAAAGGTTTAGTGTTAATATAAAAAGAATGATCTGGTTTGACTTTTTAGGTCAAACCTATTGCTTTCAAATCCAAATTGTTGTGGATTTACTCACAAATTTGGCATCAACCAATTTGTAATCATTTTATTTTATGAATGTCATTAATCCATACTAATGTTTGCTCTATGCTTTAAGAAATACCCATCAAATTCGAAGTCGAAAATAGATGTGTTTGACTTTGACTTTGATTATGTTAATTTGTATGCTTAATATACAGAAACTCTCATAAAGCTATGAACCCGCAATTGAGGAAAACAAACTCGAATGTCTCTGTGGCCCCGCAAGATCAACCAAAGTTGGTATGTTTTCGATACTTCAAGTTTCATCGTTTATAATTCTTTAAGTTTACGGTAGCCATTAGATATAAATAAACCATAAAGGTTTCATGATGATGTCTTATTTTAGATTAATGAGGTGCGAAAGGCACTTGAGAAGCACAAGTCGGTTGAGAAGATCAAACATCGGCTTGGAGATGAGTACACTCGTGTTTGCTCTGATGAATCCATTTCGAGATATCTAAGAGCACGGAATTGGAACATTAAAAAGGCGGAAAAAATGCTTGAAGCATCCTTAGTATGGAGAATGAATTACAAACCCGAAGAGATTCGTTGGGTAAACTTCCATGATATTACTTTTGGAAGTCCAAACAAGTTCTTAGAATATCTTTGAAATAAAGTGTCCACCTTTTTACATGATATTACTTGGGAAAGTATCTTATAAAATCAGGTGTGCTATAAAAAGAAATGTTCATCGGATATTTCTCAAAAGTGTCATAAAAAATGCTAATAACACACTTCATTTCAAAAGTATCCTAAAAAAACTTGTTAGGATGCCCATATGTGTCCTAACGTTCAGTTGTAACACATTTATATAGACAATTGTTTGTCTTGCATACTTGAATCCTATAAAGCAGTCTATTAGGATATTTAGACATATTTGGTGTCTTGTAAAAGCCAATTTTCTTGTCAGTGAACGAAGGCGAAAGAGTGTGGAGTTTCTAGATGGTGCTAGACGACGACTGCTCTGATACCATGCGAGATTACGTTCGATCCCTTTCAGTTATATTATTTATTTGTTGTAGGAACATGTTGCGCCCGAAGCAGAAACAGGGAAAATCTACCGATCAAGTTTTATGGATAAGCATGGGAGGACCGTACTTATTATGAGACCTAGATGCCAGGTTTTGTCTCACATTTTCCGCTTGCCCTTCATGACTACGTTAAGTGTTTTACATTCATATTTTTTTAAAGAATCGTAAATGATCCTACTTCATGCACTAAAAACGATCCAAATCTTAGAATGTAACCAAAAATTATTAGTCCAATCAAGAAACTAAGAACTGAGAAGGGCAAAAATGTAAAATGGTCATTTTTGTCATTCAGACTAAACAAGACAATTTAGTTGGTACAACAAAAAAACGTCAATTTAGTTACTTTTATCTATACAGACAGCTTAATCCATACAGAACTTGATAGAAAAACAACCAAACGGCTTTACAGGCCGCTTGGTTGTTTTTGATTGTTTGACTTGTGTTCGATACACACGCTTTTCATGATATCTAACTGCAGAACTCGAAGTCAACGCGAGCACAAATTAAATATTTGGTGTATTCTATGGAGAATGCGATATTGCATCTGCCACCGGAACAAGAACAAATGGTTTGGTTGATCGATTTTAACGGCTTCGGTATGTCTAATATATCCATCAAAACGACAAAGGAAACCGCTCATATCTTGCAAGACCATTATCCCGAGAGGCTCGGCCTAGCAATTCTTTACGATCCGCCAAAATTCTTTGAACCCTTCTGGAAGGTACATTTGACTTTTCTGATCAAACCTAAAATTACAGGTCACTGTCTTTTTTAAGTATATTATGCGTAGGTATAGTCTAGTTATATTAATATACAAAAGATACACAGTCGCACACACAAAACCCCATTATGTAGGGGTAGGGGTGGCAATCATGTCATGTTCAGGTTCGCGGGTCAGGAAAGCTCAACCCAGACATGACCCATATAATTAATCGTGTCACATTGATCAACTCTAACCCGTATACGACCCGTGTAACCCATTTAACTATACGGGTTCACGGATTGGTGGGTCATAATTGTGTGGCTTTTGTTATAATTTTAAAAAAAGAAATGATAAATGGGTTGGCAGGTCAACCTGCAAACCCATATGTCAACCCTAACACGACACGTATAATAAACGGGTTGACGAGTCAGAAAATTCAACCCAGCCCATTTATTTTCATGTCATGTCAAGAATTGTCACCCCTACCTGTGTGGTTAGCTATAAGCCCGCTAATAAGCTAGCTGTTTGAAAAATTATTTCAATTAAAATACTGGGGTTTTTCTCCGTTAATTTCCAATTATGCCCTTATACTTGTCTGATTACTTCAGTAGATTCTTTTCAAAAGCAACTAGTTTATCAGTTAGCTAGTATTGCAGATTGTAGTTTGACTTTTAAAGTCAAACCCGTTACTCCTTTTGACGTTGGAATCGTTTTGTTGTAGGTTGTGAAGCATTTTCTCGAGCCCAAAACTGCAAACAAAGTAAAGTTTCTATATGCAGACGATGCAAACACAAAGACCTTTATGGAGAGCTTGTTTTACATTGACAAACTCGAGGCCGCTTTTGGTGGGAAAAACGAGGCAAAATTCGACGTCAAGATTTACGCCGAGAGAATGAAAGAAGACGATGCCAAAAGACTCTCCCTCCACCGAGGAGCGAGCAGCTCCGGGGCAACATCCGGTCGGGCCTCCACGGTCTCCTTGGACTTCAGCATCGCGAATACGGATTCCGATTCCGATGGGGAGAAGAAGACGGTAGAGATCAACGAGGAGGAAATATTGGCAGAGGCTCAAAAAATCGCAGCAGCCGATGGCGGCGGAAGAGGCAGCCGGATTGAGGTTTAGCAAAAAAACCCATTTTGGGCTTCGGTTTTTTCCTTGTTTTTTTTCGATTCGAAACTTTCATATTTTGCTAACCCCGACACCATTGAAGTCTATTGTTTTCATGATCTTTTGCCGATATTTCGGTTTAATCAAAGTTTTAGTTTGTTGAGTTAATTACGGGTGGCAACCATGTCGTGTTCGGGTTGGCGGGTACGAAGTTGGCAGACCGGATATGACTCGTTTAACTACTTGTGTCGTGTTTATCAACCCTAACCCGTATACGCTTAACCTGCACACGGCCTGCATAACCCGTTTAACTATACGGGTTTGCGGATCATAAACGGATTAGGGTTTAGTCTAAAAGAATAGAAGTTTTGTTATACAAAATATAGCAAACATATTAAAAATAGATAAACAGGTTGGTGGGTTGACCCGTGAACCCATATACCAACCCGAACGTAACTCACAAAATAAACGGGTTGGGTTCTTGTAAAAAAGAACTCAACCCAAACTCAGTTAATGAAGTGTTTGTACCAAACAAGTATGACGACAGACAACCAAAAATCGATAATAGAATCAACCGATACCGTTAAACAACATAACATGCAAATCACATCCCAAAAGAAAACTTGAAAAAGTGAGAGTATAGATGTTGGATTATTACATCAAGAATGGGATCATTTTAGAAACTTCAATAACTATATCATCATCGACAATGTAAACACTACAAAATTTGTATTCTCTTTGCTACATTTGCATACTAGAAACCATCAAGAATCAGGTCGTAAAAACCGCAAAAAATTTACACATCACGCCACATCTCGTCTAACTTCTGCCTGTATTGAGCCAAATTCTGCAACCAACACCAAAAAACGTATAAAAATGCCAACGTCTTTTAGAGAAACACTTAAGTTGAATTTGCAACACTCGACGCTTAAGAACACGGTTATTCGTTAAATATCTAAAACACCCTTCAACAACGATAGAAACAGCGTTTCTGCCACTTGAGACAAAGGAAAAGTTTTTGCAAACCACTCTTATAATACAAGAGTCGACTTTATTGGTTAAATTAATGAAATGTTTTTTATGAAGTTGTTTAATTTGATGAAAATGTCTCATATAATTCTTTTCTTGATAAAAATATTTCATATATTTGTGTTTTTTATGTAAAAAAGAAAATGTTTCATCAGAATAAGAAACACATTAAAATGAAAAAAAAATGAAAGAATTTTTTACATAAAGAACACCAAAATATGAAACAATTTCATCAAAAAAGGAATTATATAATATAATTTCATCATATTAAACAATTTAATGAACCAATTTCATTAACTTAACCAACAAATGACGGTTTAGACGGATTGTATTCTAAGAGTCGTTTGTATTTGACCATTCCTATATATATATATATATATATAGGGGTGGGTTCAAATGTGAACCACTTTTTGGTTGTGAACATGAGGACAACCGAGAGCGCGACACGTGGCGGATGACTAGGCGCCACGTCAGATCAACGGCGGGTGACTAGGCGCGATTCATGGGAGGGAATTGAATTAAAGGGGGGGACCACACTCAAAGCCGCCACGTGTCGCGCTCTCGGCTGTCCTCACGTTCACAACCAAAAAGTGGTTCACATTTGAACCTTCCTCTCTCTCTATATATATATAGGGGAAGGTTCAAACGAGAAGCATGTCAATTTAAGAAAACGTGAGGAGCAATCCCAGTCACTCATCTCGCAGTTACGGTGGACGTGACCACGGAAGATTGACGCTATTCATGGGATTGCTTCTCACGTTTTCTTAACTTGATATGTTTCTCGTTTGAACCTCCCTCTCTCTCTCTCTATATATATATATATTGCGAATGAACGATGTAATAGAGGAAAATATGTTCACCTTCGTATACGCATAAACGCCCGCTTCAGTAGGGGCTGCGGGACTTCCTCTTCGGATATATTTTTCGTCTTTCGCAATGTAAAGCATAGGTATTCCCGTTGATAGTTCCAAGCTTATAACCTAACATTTATAAAGCATACGGTTTTCATAAACCAATATAACGAAAAAAACAAACAAATAGACTCCAAAGAAGTAATGCGACTCACCTCTTGAGAAGTGAGTTTGTCGAGATACATTATGATCGACCTTAAAGAATTCCCATGTGCAGCGATCATCACATTCTTTCCTGCTCGTAGTTGAGGTTCGATCTGAAACACTTCCAGTAGTCACTACCAACATTTAGGTGTTGTTTTAAGAGGTCTGAAGTCTGATTTCACATCCAAAAAGTGAGAGGTGGATGGTGCACCATTTCAGAGGATAATTTTGAGGTTTTCAGACCTTTTCTTAAAATAAGAGTAAATTACGATTTTCGTCCCTGTGGTTTGTTAAAAATTGCGACTTTCGTCCCTTTGGTTTAGAAATTGGGATTTTCATCCCTACAGTTTGTAATTGATTGCTATTTTCGTATATTGCTGATTCGGTCATTATGGTTTACATTTCTTTACTATTTTGGTCCCTTGTACTTAAAGCCTAAAGGTATCACAGGGATGAAAATTGAAATAAATTGCAAACCATAGGGACGAAAATGGCAATTTCTAAACTACAGGGATGAAAATAGAAATGTATAACAAACTGCAGGGACTAAAATCGTAATTTACTCAAAATAAAACAAACAGTCTTCAAGTCTGCAAACCTCTTAATTTATAAGACTTAAGAGGTTTTAAGAGGTATTTTTTTAAAAACAAACACCCCCTTAACAATCTTATAGTTGCTCCAAAGCTCACCAACGAGAACCGCTTCAAGTCAAAGAATGACAACTAATAGAAAACGTAAAGAAAGATGAAATAAAGTGGTGTTGTTACTTGTTCTTTGAAGTATGCAACGGCTCTTTCAGCACACATTTCCAAACTTTCGCCATTTGGTGGAGGTATGTCATAACTACGTCGCCATTCGTGAACTTGTTCTTTACCATATTTATCTGCGGTTTCCTGCTTGTTTAGGCCCTGTAGTTCTCCATACCTGAAAAGGGGGAAATTTAAGTCTAAGAACCGTACAAAAACCCAAAATACCCCTGGTTTAGCGATTCAATACTTACATTCTTTCATTTAGTTGCCAAGCTGTAACGACGGGTATGCATTGCTTTTTCGTTTCTTCACTGAAAATTTGACTCCATGCATTTGCTTGTTCATTTTCGTCATGCATGACTATAGGCACCTACATAACAGTTATTGAATTCATCTCATCAAAATCGAAATCCAGAAAGAACCAAAGTGACATTTTTGAGGAAACTGAATCAGGGTGATTAAAACTACATTGGTTATCAATTTGTTAGAATCCAGAAGACATGACAGAAGTATTCAATTCATATATGAATATACATTATATTCATGTATCTGTGCTTATTCATATATGAATATACATCACTCGTGTCTCTGTTTTTATTCATATATGAATATACATTCTCTTCGTGTCTCTGTGCTTATTCATATGTGAATATACATTATCTTCATGTCTCTGTGCTTATTTATTTGTGAATATACATTATCTTCGTGTCTCTGTGTTCATTCATATGTGAATATACATTATCATCGTGTCTCTGTGTTTATTCATATGTGAACATACATTATCTTCGTGTTTCTGTGTTTATTCATATATGAATATGCACTATGCTCTTATCTGTTTGTATATTCATATACAAAATATTCATGTATGCTTATCAGGGTACCTTCTTACGACGATGTTGAGTCATGGCAAGCATAGCAGTCATCTGTGCACGAATCAAGGCGGAAGTATATATCATGTCTATGGGTATATTGCATATCCTCTCACCAGCTTCAATGGCTTCCTCCACGCCCTTCTTCGTCAATGGCACATCCACACAGCCGGTGAACAGATTCTTCTCGTTCCAAAGAGACTCGCCATGCCTAATCAATATCAAAGCAGCTTCACCTGAAATACAAACCACATTTGAAAATTGTCATCAAGAAAGCGTACGCAAATTCTTGATTTTGGTCAACAAGATTTTCCTACTGTCTTTCTTGCCCAATCGACCATTGCCTACATTTAGGCTATGTTTGGCAAACTAGCTAATAAGCAAGCTGGTAGCTGATAAACTAGCTTATGAACAAATTATGTTTGGCAAAAACTAGCTTATGGGTATGTAAAATGACCAAAAAAGGTATATTGTGATGCAAATGAGGATAGCCCAAGTATTGAACCAATTAGTGGACTTAAGCCCAAAATGTGGAAGGTGTATTCCAGGAGGGCAAGGGCCCATTAAAGAGTTTGTTACGATTCTGCTTCGTTTAAATAAGTCGGTGCCTTCCTCCATGAGGGGCATGCAGAAATTAATCTTTTGTTTTTGGCTCTACGATTAGAGAAGGGAATTTCTCCCTGGGATTCCTTTGTGGATTGTTACTCTTTCAGATTGTAATTGCTCTTTTTGATTGTAATTCTCCTTTATCGATTATAATTCCAATAGTCGATTTGCCCTAATTACTTTGATTTTGCATCATTGGTCCGACCTGCCGGATTCCAATGGAGACGCGATTTCAAACCCGAATTGAAACCCATGAGAACCAGATCCAACAATTACAGTCAGATGTACGAGAGATCAAAGCTTCGTTGAAAGCGATGGAGTTGGATCAGGAGGAAGACAAGGAATTCAGAGCTTACGTAATGTCGTGGGTGAAGAGCCAGCAAGGTAAGAGTCCAGAAGGAGGGGATTCTTCGGGATCTGGGTTAACACCTCCTCCTCTTACATCTCCTTTTAATGGCAATTTCGGAACTGATCGATCCAATCCGGTGCAATATTGTTCGGCTAAGAAAGTAAAACTTCCAGAATTCGAGGGATACGATCCTCGAGGATGGATATCGAAGGCTGAATTATACTTCGAAATCCATGGGACTGCCCCGAATTACGTATCCGGTTGGCTCAGTTGAGTATGACGGGAGTAGCTCAACACTGGTTCACGGTAGTGAAGAATATTCACGAAAATCTGGGATGGGAGCAGTTCACACGCGAATTGTTGCAGCGGTTTGGAGGTCTCGATATTCAAAACCCGTATGAACAATTGGCAACCATTAAACAGGTCGATTCTGTCCATGATTTTATTGATGATTTTGAATACTTGTTGTCATTGGTACCACGACTTCCGGAATCACAAGCGCTAGGCTATTTCTTAGCGGGTTTGCGCCCTGAAATCAAGCAATGGGTGAGGCTCCAGCGCCCTCAGACCCGATTGGATGCGATGTACATTGCAAAAGACGTAGAGCAAATGTTGAATCCGTCTGATCATTCACGGCTGAATTCGCGGTATCGTTATCAATTTCAGCGACAGGGGTCCGATCCGGCCCCTTTTTACCCATCATTAGGCCCAAGTGTAGCCAAGGCCCAAATGAGCAACCCTAATGTTGATCGTCGATCATCAATTAGAGGAGATACAATGGTGAAAACGTCATCAGTAGCGTCGGTAAATAACCCTCTACGTACTGAAGCGACTCAAACAGCCGGAATTAAAAATGTCCAGAAGCTAACCTCCGGGTGTTACTCTTAGCTGACGATGAGGAAACCGAGAAGAATGGAGAACATCTTCAGATGAACGTCTCCGAAGAGGTGGTTAATGAAGGGGAATTTGAAACGGGCGAGTGTTCGATCATGGAGTTTATGGGTGCTAGTGTGATTCTGAAACCCAAAATTCAGACGGTCAAGTTAGAGGGATTTCTACGGGGAATACCAATAGTTGTGTTGGTCGATAGTGGGGCGACTCACAACTTCATTTCCCGAAAGCTGACCGATGCATTGGATTTGGAGGTACGGACATTTGCGGGGCTGCGAATTAAGCTGGGAGATGAACACAAGGTGTTGGTAACTCAAAGATGTGAGGGTCTTCCAATAATTTTAGGCGATTGTGAGTTTACGGTTGATGCCCTACTTTTCGAAATGGGGGATCTGGATATGGTTATGGGGATTGAGTGGTTACGAACATTGGGAGACGTCGTCCACAACTGGGAGGTTCACACGATGCGATTCATGTATAAGGGAAAAGAAGTCTGTTTATCGGGCACTCCATTGCTAGATCGAGCACGAGCGTCCTTGCAGAGCTTGTTAACGGAAGCCAATCCTTCATTGCGTTTAGCACACGGGAATCAGTCTGAAGTAATGGCGCCGACATTGACGTCACATCAGTCACATGAACTGTTGAAAATCTTTGACAGATTTGCGCCAGTTTTTGAGGAGTTGTCGGGGTTACCTCCGGTTCGGTCTCGAGATCACGCGATTAATCTTGTGCCGAATCAGGGACCCGTATTTGTTCGCCCGTATCGTTATCCACACGCGCATAAGGCTGAGATCGAACGCCAAGTTCAGGAGCTGTTGGCCTTGGGTGTTATCCGACCAAGCAACAGCTCGTTTTCGAGCCCTGTAATCTTGGTACGTAAGAAGGATCAAACGTGGCGGATGTGTGTAGATTACAGAGCTCTTAACAAGGCCACCATTCCCGATAAGCATCCGATTCCGGTAGTAGACGAATTGATCGATGAGCTTCGAGGTACCAATTTTTTCTCCAAATTGGACCTCAAATCGGGTTACAACCAGATTCGTATGCGGCCAGAGAGTGTGGAGAGAAAACAGCTTTTCGTACGCATGATGGCCATTACGAGTACCTCGTAATGCCATTCGGCCTTACTAACGCTCCCGCAACCTTTCAAGCAATTATGAACGATATCTTCCGGCCTCATTTACGTAAGTGTATCGTTGTGTTCTTTGACGATATCTTAGTGTATAGCCCGTCTTGGGAGCAACATTTGTCGGATTTGGCTTCGACGTTGGCAACGTTGGTTTCTCATTGTTTCGTGGTTAATCGAAAAAAATGCTCGTTTGGACAGCAATCGGTCGAATATTTGGGACACATTATCGACGGAGACGGTGTGTCAATGGATCCCAAAAAGGTGCAAGCGGTGAGAGATTGGCCAGTACCTAAAAAAGTGAAAGGCGTGCGCGGATTTTTGGGATTAACGGGATACTATCGGAAGTTCGTTCGAAATTATGGAGCCATTGCCAAACCTCTGACGGAGTTGACGAAGCGGGACAATTTTCATTGGGATGAGCATACCCAAAATTCATTTGACCACCTGAAACAAGCTGTCACTTCAGCCCCTGTGCTTGCCTTGCCTGATTTTTCGACTCCCTTTGTGGTGGAATGTGACGCCTCTGGACGTGGAATTGGGGCTGTCCTGATGCAACATCGCCGTCCGATTGCATTTTTCAGTAAAGCATTAACGGATCGCAATCTGTCCAAATCCGCGTACGAGCGAGAAATCATGGCGTTAGCTTTAGCGGTTCAACATTGGCGGAGCTACCTCTTGGGCACAACTTTTACTGTTTACACCGATCATAAAAGTTTGAAACACCTCTTACAACAACGTATTACTACTCCGGATCAACAGAATTGGGTTGCCAAATTGCTCGGATACCATTTTGATATCTGCTATAAGGAGGGACGGGAAAACCGGGCAGCAGATGCTCTGTCCAGACGAGACGATTACGGCGAATTGCTTACTTCCATGGTGTATCAACCCGTTTGGGTTCAGGGAGCACATCTTTTGGAGGAAGCGAAATCAGATCCGGACCTTCAAAAATTGACACAATCATGTCAACAGCAACCAGGAGCGATTCCCGGTTACGAAGTGCGCTCGGGAATTCTCTATTACAAGGGTCGTTTGGTGATTTCCCGGAATTCCAAGTGGATCCCGGAATTGTTAGCGGAGTTTCACAAATCGGCCACCGGCGGTCACTCCGGGTACTATCGCACTTATCGTCGCCTTGCCGCAAACTTATATTGGCCTGGTATGAGCTCCTCAGTTCAGCGCTATGTTCAAGCATGTGATATTTGTCAACGCTGTAAGACCAACTCCCTCACTCCGGCGGGTCTTTTACAGCCACTTGATATTCCGGAGGCGATCTGGGAACATTTGTCCATGGATTTTATCCTCGGATTACCTAAATCAAAGGGATTTGATGCCTTGTTAGTGGTTGTCGATCGGCTCTCAAAATACAGCCATTTCATTCCTTTGAAACATCCTTACACCGCGCGTCATATAGCAGATATCTTTGTTAAAGAAATCGTTCGCTTACACGGTATTCCAAAGACAATCGTTAGTGATCGTGATCCAATCTTTATGAGTCATTTTTGGCGGGAAATATTCCGGTTGCAAGGTACTCGTTTGCACATGAGTTCATCTTATCACCCGGAGTCCGATGGACAGACTGAGGTAATTAATCGCTGCTTGGAATCATACTTACGTTGCTTCGCGGTTGATCAACCACGTTTGTGGTCGTTGTGGATACCGTGGGCTGAATTCTGGTATAACACGACTTTCCATGCCTCGACGGGGTTTTCACCGTTTGAGGCTGTTTATGGTCGCAAACCGCCTAACATATGTCAATTTATTCTGGGAGAGGTACGTGTCGAGACGGTCAGCCTAGAGTTGAAGGACCGCGATGAGGCTCTGAAACAGTTGCGGGCTCATTTATTACGGGCTCAATCAAGGATGAAATCACAGGCGGATAAACAACGTCGGGATGTCGAGTATCAGGTTGGGGACTGGGTTTACGTGAAGCTTCGCCCGTATCGACAAATGTCGGTGGCCAGTCGTATCAACCAGAAGCTGTCCGCACGATTTTTTGGACCATTTGAAATTTTGGAGCGTATCGGTCCAGTAGCCTATCGGTTGAAACTTCCAGCTTCTTCCAAAGTACATCCGGTGTTCCACGTCTCCTTATTAAAAAAAGCGGTGTCGGGGATCAATGAGGCGGTTTCCTTGCCAGCTGACCTTGAGTTGGATGTCGCTGACTTGTGTTTTCCAGCATCCATTCGGGCAACTCGGACCATAGTTCGGGACGGGGAAGTCGTTCCACAATGGCTTATCGAGTGGCAGCAACGTCCGAGTGAAGAAGCTACGTGGGAAGACGTTTTGGTAATTCAACAACAATTTCCAAATGCTGGTCTTGAGGACAAGACCATTGTCGAAGGGGTGACCAATGATGCAAATGAGGATAGCCCAAGTATTGAACCAATTAGTGGACTTAAGCCCAAAATGTGGAAGGTGTATTCCAGGAGGGCAAGGGCCCATTAAAGAGTTTGTTACGATTCTGCTTCGTTTAAATAAGTCGGTGCCTTCCTCCATGAGGGGCATGCAGAAATTAATCTTTTGTTTTTGGCTCTACGATTAGAGAAGGGAATTTCTCCCTGGGATTCCTTTGTGGATTGTTACTCTTTCAGATTGTAATTGCTCTTTTTGATTGTAATTCTCCTTTATCGATTATAATTCCAATAGTCGATTTGCCCTAATTACTTTGATTTTGCATCATATTGGGATATAATAATTAATATTAATGGGGGTATAATGGGAAAAAGCTACAAAAAGCTCCAAAAAGCTACCTCCAAGTAGCTTATCAAAAAGCTAGCGTATAAGCTAATTTTGTCCATCCAAACATGTACACAAAAAATAAGCTAGCTTATAAGCTACTTTGTGCTTACCTAATAAATATTATCTTATCAAGTTCAAAACAAAGCAAGATATCGTACTTGAATTCTTAGAAGGGTCCTCGAAGGTGCCATTTGATGGGGTTGAAATTGGATTGTGGGCTGAAATCTGATATGAAGAAGATGAAGCTTGAATTGATCCACAAGTTGTAACTCTAGAGGAACGATGTTCTTGTTTCAATGGTCTAATCTCAACTCTGAAACCTCTTGTCATCAATCTAGTATAAGTATTTCTGAATTCCTGGTGAAGGGTAGAATTACATATATACCCATGAGACTGGAGAGTACCAACGGCTTGGTGAAATGTAGTTACAGCCATTCTGGAAATCAAGGATCAAGTATTAGCATCTAATATACATAAAGATTAACAAAATCTCCATTGATTTGTGATAATATATATATATATATATATATATATATATAGATAGATAGATAGATAGATAGGGTCAGGTTCAAATGAGAACTCATCTTTCATTGTGAACGTGTGGACAACCGAGAGCGTGCCACGTGCCATATTCAGCCTGAATAATCATGTATTATTCAGACTGAATATGCCACGTGGCGCGCTCTCAGTTGTTCTCACGTTCACAATGAAATATGAGTTCGCAGCCGAACTTTCGTCTATATATTCGGTTTCATATGAAGAAAACTGCAAAAAAGGGGGCAAAGACAAATAAAATGTTTTTTCCAATAACAAATTCATCAACATGAATCCATCTTCATTTTGTTTTTTCCAAACCATATAAAAGTATATGATTGCAAATCATTTAAATCACATCAATTACTCATCAAAAACTAAAAACTTATAAAATAAGAGCTACATTTTGACTTTGGGAATCAAATTTTCAACTCCAAAACCTATCTAGGGTTTAATCAATTTCTTAAAAACGTTTCTAAACATAACAACAACCGCTACTAAACAGTAATGGCGGTCATAAATCTGCAACAAGATTCATATATTTTGAATCCTGAAATCATTAGGTTTGACAGAAAGGTCAAAATGCAATCCGAAGGAGCAATTGCAATTGAGACGAAAAACATAAGCAGATCTAGTTACAAAATAACATAGAAATCGCAACAACAAGTAAAACAATTAGCAAACAGCCAATAAACATTAAGGAAAACAACAGGAAATCAATTAATGAAATAAATTAAAAACTTCACAATAGTAAAGGTGCAGAGAAACCGAATAATTTGGTAACAAAATTAGGTTTAGTTAGAGAGGAAGAGATGTTACATTTAGTTTTGGGGATGGATTTTGGCGATGAAATCGATGCACCTGCAAATTAAAAAAACGAAAAAGTTGACGAAGAAAAAGGTGATGAACAGATAGTTTGTGGTTGATTGATTTGAGAGAGATATGAATGGCGTTTGTGATTTGATGAGAAGAAATGGAGGGAGGGTTTATTGAAAAAGGGTTCTATAAAATTCTTCAAACTGAAAATCTGTTTATAAGCAGTTTGGGAGAAGTTAGGTTGGTAGGTAGCAGGGGTCTCTCTCTGTGTCTCTCTCTATATATATACTACTTTTTTCAATTTTACAGTTATTTTTTTTCAACAATTCATTTTACACATTTACATTTTGTACCCCTATAGTTAGGGGATAAATTATTATACAACCCTGTAAAAGGTTATAACCCATACAACCTTCATCTAAACCATTTATTTTAATTCGTTCACTGTGATTGTTTACTCGATTCATCAATGATTAGTAATTTCATGCAATAATCTAACCTATAATGCATGGTATTTTCACTAAATGCATATTATAACATGGGATGCACATTGTTTCATGAATGTTCAATGGAAGTATCACTTTCATGCAATTCATCGCATAAATCATTATGTGCATTGACATTTGTTGTTGAAATTCGATGAAATCATGTAAGTACATCTAGAGAACCGATGAGAATCTATATAAATGGGCTAAATAATTGATTTAGATGAAGGTTGTACGGGTTGTAACCTTTTAAGGGGTTGTATAATAACCATTGCCCCATAGTTAGTTATTAAATCTTATTTTAGTCCTTTACTTTTTCATTTTCTATTTTAAACCCTTATCATATAATCTAAATAATCATATATTATGAACTAAAATATATTAAAATTACGTTTCTTTTTTTTACAAATTATACCATTATAATCGTCTCGTCAATACCTTTGAAATGAGCCCAATATTGAATATTTTTTATGCAATTATATTATATCTTCTATTATATAAAGATAATAATTTTATTTCAATTTTCAAGATTAACTATTCAATAAACCATTAGAAGGTTAAATGATTGAACACATATGCTTAAATTGATGTTTACAATAATGTATATAAAAATCGGGTAATTGATACATACTTCGTGCTGTAACGCGCGCGGGTACGTTTCTAGTATATTATATATACATGTGTATATGCTTATACAGTTTTGGCTTATTGAATTCATATGAATTTATGGAAAATTATATTCAAATAGAAAATATAGTGTAAATTATGGATTTGTTCAAAAATTTCTTATACATGATGCATTAGTGATATGGTTTTGAATTTTGATGGTTGTCATTTCATCATGACTAAGGCTTTTGTCATCGATAGATTGTTTTTGAAATCCGTCAAACGAATTACCTTCGAGGTAAAACAACTAAAATGACCATGTTTTTGTATTTTTCGTATACGTAAAAGAAATACTATATGTATATACACATACATACACGCTAAATATCCCTGTGTATACATGGTGATAGTGCATACACAACGACCAAGCATAAGGACGACTTCCCCACCGATACAGCGCTGCCCTTGCCCTCTTATTTCACCAACTCCTTGCCTCCTCTAGGCTAATCCACCGGTTTCAATTTCCTTACCGGTTGATTTATATCTCATATGATTATTTTTTATTCTAAGTGAAGTGAGGTTTCCTTTACATTAATGAAAGGGAGTTGTGACATAACATAAATGGTTGGTGCCGATGTTGGTGGATCGGTGTTGTAGAGGTAGAGTTTAGGAAAGCCAAAGGTGTGATGGGTTTAGAGCATCTTCAATAGAGGATCTTATAAGAACCTTCTCTTTACACTTTTTTTGTTGCAACATCATCTCCACCTCATCAAGTTAATAACACTCTTTGAAATTCCACAATGGTAGTTTTTATCATAACCTCCTTTTTGTAGATACCCTTGATTTTTTTCAACATCAATAATAATAATTATAATTATAAAGTTAGGAAAATAAAATTAAAAACTAGAAAAATGTCATTTCTCACAAATTTCATGGTAAGAAGTAAGAACCTAAAGAAGATGGGGTCACAAAAGTAGTTCTTACAAGCCACTTTATTTTTTTACTTGTAAGAACCTTGCATTGCAGATGCTCTTAAAACAAGTCCTAGGGAATGAAACCAAAGTAGAGAGATCGATGGTTAGTGGTGTAGAGTCGAGGAAGGCTGGTATGTAGAGGAAGAAAGGGATACGAAAAGGAAGGAGACCGGTGATGAAAGGTAGAGAAAAGAAAAACATGACAGAAGTGGATTGATTGCAAGAAAATAGAGATAAAAGAGGAGGGGAAGAAGAAAATGCAATAGCTAGGAGGTGTTGTGGTGATATTCGATCTTGTAGGAGGCGGAGAAAGGAAGGTGATATGTGGTGGAAATAGAGATGGTGATGGTGAAGGGGCTGATTTGAACAAAATCTGCTGGTGGTAGGGGTTTAGAGGGAGGTTGATCGTTGTCGGAGGTAGGTCATCGTTAATCGTTGTCGAAGGTAGACTTCCTTAGTATAGGGTTCTCATACCGAAGGGAGCATTAGGGGTATTTAGTAAAGAATACATACACACACATACATATGAATATGTATATATAGTTAGGTTCAAATGAGAAGTGCTAAAAAAGTGAGAAGTAGAGAGGTGATATCCACCACTCATCCGGTGAATAAAACTCCAGAAATTGCCCAACGTAGACGATCGCGGAGAATGCATGCCCATAGTCCAAGATATTGGTTGTTGCATAAGTTGGCGATCCAACAAAAGTTGCATGAGATGTTGATTCTGACGCAGAAGTTGCATCAGTACAACCTTACGTGACGGGTCCAGTGACACAGATCCATTTGGAGTGGTGGCTTTTGGTTTAAAGTGATTGAAGTTGGATGCCATAGATTACCAGATAAGAGAGGCAGGATCGCCAAGTCAAGGTGTGGGGTTTGAAAATCCGATGATGTGTAGAAAGCAGAAAACCCTGTGTTGGAAACCCGGTGTTGGAAACGGAAACCCGTGTTGGAAACCCGGTTGTTGTTGAAAATCCACGTGAAGCAAACCCGATGGTGTTGAAATCCGGTGGTTGTAAACTCGGTGAGGGTGAAGCAAACCCGGTGTATGATGAAACCCGGGTTAGGAAAACCCGGTGGTTGCAATCCGATGTGACCAAAAAAAATTCGGTGCTGTGATTGGGAAACCGACATTTGGAAGGGCTGCGATTTTAGGGTTTGGCAAGGCTGCGGTGGCGTGGTGATTTGTAGCAGAATGTAGTAGTAGCGTACCAAGTGGTGATAGTAGCAGATTGTAGTGGTGATCGGCTGTAACACCACTTTTCCAAAATACTAATTTAATTAAATATTTTAAACAAAACCGTAATAAATGCCAATCTCAAAGTCTAATAAATAAAAATCAGTGTGTGGTTTATAAATCATAATTTATCATTTAACTCAACGTATCAAAACAAGCGAAATAAACGGTTTCATAGCAACTATCGTTAAGATTCGATTGGAACTGTCTTCTGTCTCAGAGTCAAGTCGGGGCCTTGCCTTTACCCGTACCCGAACTAGTTCCTGAAAGGAAAAATATAAACAACGGGTAAGCGAAACGCTTAGTGAGCAGACACTATATATAACTTATACTAGCACATGCATATGTACCCATAATAGGTACCACACACACATATACCATGTCGTCATATCATCACATACATGCATATCCAAGATATCTATACATATTCACAACGATGGGTCAACTACCAAATCATATCAACAAAATACATATCACACGACCTGTACTGACACCCGACTCTCATGAGATCGATATAAATCTCCCGTCAGTTTGGACACGGGTCGGCCCCCACAACTCATCAAGGGCATGTGGATTCCCTCTCTCCCGTCAGTTTGGACACGGGTCGGCCCCCACAACTCATCAAGGGCATGTGGATTCCCTCTCTCCCGTCGATTAGGACACGGGTCGGCCCCCACAACTCACCAAGGGCATGTGGTTCCCTTTAATCGCTCGCCAGCTTAGGACACGAGTTTGCCCCCGCAACTCATCAAGGGCATGCGGTTCCCTTTACATGACACTACTATGCATACATACACACATGGTAGTATAAATCATACATAGTGAAAACTCACCTGATAGCAATGTAAAGTGCTCCTCGGCATCCTCACGGTGGTACGATTAATCACCTAAGCAATTCAAGTATGGTACTCATCAATTACCATTCAAACAACACTGAAAAATTCGATTCTGAAACGAGAGTCTTAGCCGTAGCTAGACTAGTCCAATTGACCCCAAAATTTCAAGCCTAGCTATCTTATAACATTCTTAACAATAACCCAAAGACGACACAAAACAAAAATTGAAAAACGAACAGAAAACATGCGCGGCCTTCCCCAAACATCCCAATACAATAACCCAACAATAATCAATCCAATGTATCTATAATGATTCTACAACATGCTACATCCAATTGGTGATCCAATGATCCCCAATTTCATTAACAAACGTATAAACCCTAACCGCTTATTCAACTACATAACTAGCAAAATCTAACGACACAAGGGTTAGAAATCATACCTTGCAATCAATTAACAACCCATCCTTGATTCTCCGTCGTTTGCCTTCGAGAATCGCTCACACACACACCACTTAAATCCCCAAATTACCGAATTTTGTTTCCTGGAAAAACAGCCAACTTCGGCCATTTTCTGCTCCCTACTGGAGCCTCCGATGCTCGATCCCTCCGGTCAGATTGAAGAACAATGAGTTGTGAAGCTGCTGTCCAAATTTCACGACGATCCGACGGTTAACGAAGGAGAACGAGCCGTTCTCCCACAACTGCGCAGTGCTGGACGAAAATCCGAAAATCTCCCTTTCTTTCTTCTCTTGATCTAAAAACGTTTTTTGCACAAATGAAAAGGCATTAGGGCTTTCAACCCTAATATATCTGATTTTAAAAGATACAAAACAACCCCGTGAAGTCTCCACAAGACATTGATTAACCAATAACGCATCACCCAACAACGATTAACGACTAACGATTATCCGAAAGAACCCTAATCTTACGAAACGATAAACTAACAAGGGTTCAACGTTATACCTTACGGATTCGACGGGGAGAACGACAAGAGTAACAATGATCCAAGCCTCTAACTACTTCTTCTCCATTCTCCTCTCTTCGTCTCTCTCTTTCTCGATCTCTCTCTCCCTTTCTCTTTCAATTCTCTAAAACTGATCAAAGGAAAAGGGTTCTAAGGCTTAAGTACTTGGACCAAGCCCATCCTACCAAATTTCAGGCCCAAAATTTAATTAAAGTCCATTTAAAAGCTTGAGCCCAACGTCAAATAACTAGACGTAAAATAGATAAATGAATAATAAAGAAAAACGAAAACAGGGCGTTACAACTCTCCCCCACTTACAAGGATTTCGTCCCCGAAATCAATCTGAAAACAATTCTGGATACTTCTCCCGCATTTCAGCTTCTGGCTCCTAAGTCCACTCTGAGCCCTTTCCATGTTGACGCTGAACGTTAATGGTTCCGATTTTCTTGTTTTGTAGCCTCTTCATGTTCCTTTCGAGTATAACAACCGTTCTTTCTACATAGTCCAGGCTCTCGTCTTTTCACAACGGAAACAGATTACTTCCTTCCATGGTGAAACCTTCAAAAGGACACGCTTTCTCACTTGGAACTTCAGATCCTGATCTTTGCCTATCTGCATAGCTTTTTGTCTGCTCTGAGCTGTCTAAAGTCGTTTTCCAATCCTCTAAATGTTCTAAGTAATTATTTGAACCACTTACGTACTTCCCAGTTCTCGCGGACTGGCTTCACCTTCGCATGTGGGTTCTACGCTTATTTCCGCACAACTTCCTCATAGAGGCTCGCCAATACCAGCATGGTAACTAGTTATTACAAGATAGCTCAACCCATGAACCACACGTGTCCCTGCTGCCCCAAGGTCTCAAACACATGTTCATAGCATGTCCTCCAAATACACGTCGTTGTCTGACATTGTCCATTCATCTGAGGATGGTAGGCTGTACCGAACTGCAAACTAGTGTCAACAAATTTCGAGAAATTTCCCTCAGAGACATAACATGGTGCGGGTATCCTGATCTGAAGTAACTGTCACTGGCACCCCCGTGCCTAGATACCGCTTCCCTAGCAATAACATCTGCTAACTGTTCTGAGGCGAAATTCACTCGAATCACCACGAAATGGACACTCAACGTCAGCCCAACCACTGTATTCTATAACGAACATAATTCCTCGGGCCTTGGACAACCTTGTAATCTACCTATAATAATACGCTCTTCCTAAGCTTTTCTAAACACAACAAAGTGACGCGTTTACTGTCATCTTCAGTAATGCGACTCTGAACGACACACGGCTAGCCTTACGGCTTAAAGCGTTTGCTATGAGGTTCACTTATCAGATTGATAAAGACTCCTGCGACCAGAATCCTTTACTGCACCAAACCTTTACACTATCTTAATAACAAAATTTATTGGTCCAAAACATACCTCAACACTCCTATTATCTCTTATGTGCTACCCTTGTCTTAGAATAAATCCAGACTTCGCTAACTAACATCACCACTATCTTCCTATTGGCGGTCTACTTACCATGATCATCATGCTTATGAATGCGACTGGACGGTCATCCGTCCGTACAGGAACACATCGCACCCGCGTTGTCCGTGTCTGGGTCTGAAAGCTGCTTCATGAACATCCTATTCACTGACTCTAACCAGAAATTTCCTCTACAAAATTTAATTGTCGAAACCTAGCTACCTCTTAGACAAAGGTAGTTTATAATTTCCAAATGATAGTATGATCTCGTGGGGTTGTATCCATATACTCAAAAACAGCTAGCACCTCAGAAACTATCAATAGTATTTCCCTTAACTATCTATGAATTAGATACGTTAGGTATTAAACGCATCATCCAAACTACTTCCATCGCCTCAATACTTAATCCTCCTCTAGTAGGGTTGAAACCTGAATTCGCTGCCGATCACCATTTAGCTTAGCCTGATGTCGTCCCTGCCCGTCTATCCCAACAATCACATCAAATTCTTACATCCAAGGGAAAAATAGGGCTTAACGAAAACTTTACTCCACTAGTCTCTATCAACAATCCTTGTAGACGCTAGCATAACCCGAACTTACCAATCGTTATCCTTACGGTTTGGATACTATCTTATTCTCATACTCATGAGATCAACTTATACTAAAAGGCCATGTCACAACTAATAAGAAAACTGTGACTTCATCTATAAACTTACATGCACCTATACATGATGCTGATTTGACCTCCTCCTAAAATAAATCGAAGGTCCTGCTTCAACTCGTCCGAGCCGATTCGTCTTTCTCGATCTGCCGCCAGCAATCCACGGTATAGCTAATAGTGACGCTTGGACCGTTGTGCCCATAATCATAGGGCGTTACTACTCGATATATCCCGACTGACATTCCTCCGGAATGATTCCGACCACATTTGTTACTATTCGGAAGACCTCTCTGCTAGCTTGAAAACTTTTTGCTTCTTTGTTGGTGCCCGCTTCTGATTCGACTTTCTCTTCTTGCTTTGATGCTCCTCTGGATACCTTTGTCTGACTCGAACTACCCACGCAATAAGGTTGAGCTCCTGGAACCTCTTGTATCAACCTCGAGTACATCTATTTCACTTTACATCCTCATCATCTTTTTAACCACGTATTTAGAACTGATTAGTGAGTTCTTCTGGAATTATAGGTGATCTAGATAACCGACCCATTTGTCAGCACCAAGATCACGAGTTCATTCATGATCTCCTCCTTCTATATACGTAACATGCACTGCTCCCTAAGCATCTACTTAGAGTAACTTCATGTTAAGGAAGCTAACTCATCCAAAACACAGCTCTAAGTTCTACTTATCCTTATCCGTTCTTTGGGGAAGAATTGACGACTACCTTTCCTTCAATTCCAGTACTGGCGTAGGAAGCATCTTCCACTCTAGTTGTCCACTACGTAGACAATCACTAGTTTCTTCTTTCCCTTAAGTAGGGCATTCGACGATACTTCAATGTCAACATAGCTGCGTCCTCGATCCCGCCTCTGCTGCAAGCTCTTGGCTCCCTGGTTCCTAGCTGCTAAGGTGGCCTCGATCTTCAAGTCTATCATTTGGCTAACCCCAACTCTTCAATTAGATAGACTATCCTAACCACGACTGTTGGAGTGTATCTCCAACCTTAAACATAACCATCCCTCCTTAAGTCAGGTTTTTACTGTCTCTCCGGGGAAACGATATTTCCTAGGTCTCTCTCTAGCGACCACCAAAATCCAAATTCAACAATATACTCCTAGTACCATGTCATACGACATGCACTAAACACATTCTCAACCGTACTACTCTAGGATCATCATCAACCGACTGAGAGCTCTAAAGCGCAAACTGCTCTCCAAACGGTCACTATAGATCAATTATCCTATAGTGCCAGACCGACCTCTATACTGTCTCTATAGGCCAGACTCAACCTATAGTGCAACTGATCTCTAACCTGTCTCTATAGGCCAAACTCAACCTATAGCGTATCCATACTACGCATTTACTCCCCCTCCAAGTTCTCAGGATCCCTTATAATTCCAACCATAATCCGATTTGGTTTTAACTTCACCACTAGGCATCCTGATTCACTGAAGAGTCGACAAAATCTAGTGATCATAAGTACGCGGCCTATTCATACAATCTTATCACTTCTCCTCATACTAGGACACCCTATGGTCCACAACCTATACCAATCCAAGTAACATAACACTATAAAACATACAAATGCACCGTAAAAAGACTAGGAGTTAATTACCATAAGTCACATCCATCTTCGCTTCTTATCTAATAGTGCACATGCAATTTTACATATACAGAATATAGCTTTCAACTTACACAAGTCGCATCATACACAATCCTAGTCACATAAGTCATGCCAACAATCAACGCACCAATAAATCCCTTAACTGTCATCAGCCATTTGGAATTCCCAGGACTTAATCAAATGCAATTTCATACTAACGTTTATAGTAGTACTATTATTTGGGCCCGTACTACTATAACCGAGGCAGAAATCGGGTCTATGATCATTAGACAACAATCAAACAAGAACATGCCCAACAACCCCTTACCAAAATCTAACCATGTACGTATTTGCGTTTGATACCATCCTTAAGCATCCCAATTTGCCGACTAGCTAGGTAATTAATTGGCTAAACAACACCATCAAAACCAAACGTTTACATCATTCTCATGATTCAATTAAGAATAGTATCACCAATACCGCATTCACAAATGAGGGTACACAATCTATCATGCAATTATGTTACTTCTATAACTCAAGATATCAATAGCATAGTAAAGGAACATATAGTAAGTACTGCTCACCCCCGTCTTGAAGCTACAGCTGACAGTTCCAAACCTTAACCAATTTATTTTTCCCAAAATCTCCTGGTTTAAGTCCAACCACACACACACTCGCAAGTATATGTGCTGATTCTCTTAAACCTAGGCTCTGATACCAAGTTGTAACACCACTTTTCCAAAATACTAATTTAATTAAATATTTTAAACAAAACCGTAATAAATGCCAATCTCAAAGTCTAATAAATAAAAATCAGTGTGTGGTTTATAAATCATAATTTATCATTTAACTCAACGTATCAAAACAAGCGGAATAAACGGTTTCATAGCAACTATCGTTAAGATTCGATTGGAACTGTCTTCTGTCTCGGAGTCAAGTCGGGGCCTTGCCTTTACCCGTACCCGAACTAGTTCCTGAAAGGAAAAATATAAACAACAACGGGTAAGCGAAACGCTTAGTGAGCAGACACTATATATAACTTATACTAGCACATGCATATGTACCCATAATAGGTACCACACACACATATACCATGTCGTCATATCATCACATACATGCATATCCAAGATATCTATACATATTCACAACGATGGGTCAACTACCAAATCATATCAACAAAATACATATCACACGACCTGTACTGACACCCGACTCTCATGAGATCGATATAAATCTCCCGTCAGTTTGGACACGGGTCGGCCCCCACAACTCATCAAGGGCATGTGGATTCCCTCTCTCCCGTCAGTTTGGACACGGGTCGGCCCCCACAACTCATCAAGGGCATGTGGATTCCCTCTCTCCCGTCGATTAGGACACGGGTCGGCCCCCACAACTCACCAAGGGCATGTGGTTCCCTTTAATCGCTCGCCAGCTTAGGACACGAGTTTGCCCCCGCAACTCATCAAGGGCATGCGGTTCCCTTTACATGACACTACTATGCATACATACACACATGGTAGTATAAATCATACATAGTGAAAACTCACCTGATAGCAATGTAAAGTGCTCCTCGGCATCCTCACGGTGGTACGATTAATCACCTAAGCAATTCAAGTATGGTACTCATCAATTACCATTCAAACAACACTGAAAAATTCGATTCTGAAACGAGAGTCTTAGCCGTAGCTAGACTAGTCCAATTGACCCCAAAATTTCAAGCCTAGCTATCTTATAACATTCTTAACAATAACCCAAAGACGACACAAAACAAAAATTGAAAAACGAACAGAAAACATGCGCGGCCTTCCCCAAACATCCCAATACAATAACCCAACAATAATCAATCCAATGTATCTATAATGATTCTACAACATGCTACATCCAATTGGTGATCCAATGATCCCCAATTTCATTAACAAACGTATAAACCCTAACCGCTTATTCAACTACATAACTAGCAAAATCTAACGACACAAGGGTTTAGAAATCATACCTTGCAATCAATTAACAACCCATCCTTGATTCTCCGTCGTTTGCCTTCGAGAATCGCTCACACACACATCACTTAAATCCCCAAATTACCGAATTTTGTTTCCTGGAAAAACAGCCAACTTCGGCCATTTTCTGCTCCCTACTGGAGCCTCCGATGCTCGATCCCTCCGGTCAGATTGAAGAACAATGAGTTGTGAAGCTGCTGTCCAAATTTCACGACGATCCGACGGTTAACGAAGGAGAACGAGCCGTTCTCCCACAACTGCGCAGTGCTGGACGAAAATCCGAAAATCTCCCTTTCTTTCTTCTCTTGATCTAAAAACGTTTTTTGCACAAATGAAAAGGCATTAGGGCTTTCAACCCTAATATATCTGATTTTAAAAGATACAAAACAACCCCGTGAAGTCTCCACAAGACATTGATTAACCAATAACGCATCACCCAACAACGATTAACGACTAACGATTATCCGAAAGAACCCTAATCTTACGAAACGATAAACTAACAAGGGTTCAACGTTATACCTTACGGATTCGACAGGGAGAACGACGAGAGTAACAATGATCCAAGCCTCTAACTACTTCTTCTCCATTCTCCTCTCTTCGTCTCTCTCTTTCTCGATCTCTCTCTCCCTTTCTCTTTCAATTCTCTAAAACTGATCAAAGGAAAAGGGTTCTAAGGCTTAAGTACTTGGACCAAGCCCATCCTACCAAATTTCAGGCCCAAAATTTAATTAAAGTCCATTTAAAAGCTTGAGCCCAACGTCAAATAACTAGACGTAAAATAGATAAATGAATAATAAAGAAAAACGAAAACAGGGCGTTACAACGGCGGCAAGTGGTGATAGTGGTGGCGATACAGCTGCGACAATAGGTTGACTATGGCAACAGGCAATAGGGCGATTGCGATAGAACGATACCTAGAATTAAGAGGACAGCGGCGGTGTGAAGGCTGAGACCAACGACGACAGATGGTTGTGGTTGTGTGGCAGCGGCAGAAATAAGACAATCGGCGATGATGATTGTGATGGTTGAGATACGGAAGCCACGACGGCGGCGGTGATATGAGAGCGATGACGGCAATACAGAAACAACGACGGAATCGACAAAGAGCAACCTAATGCTCTGATACCATGTTAGAATTGGTGAGAGTCGATGAACACACGAGAGGGCCAAAGGTTAGCCATCTATTGATTGAGAAGAGAATTACAAAGTGTATGTTATAAGATACAAATAAAACCTAGACTATATATATAAACGAAAAGGGGAAAACCTAAAGCCCATGGGCTTATACATATATACATCTAACAACGAAAATTAAACGGTTAAGGTCAGGGTCAAACATATCAACTCGAAAATGACCCGACTAACCCGTTTATACATATATGTGTGTGTGTTTGTGTATATATATAAAGTTTTTTAATCTTCTTAGTAATTTACGATTTATTTGGATTTTTAATATAATAATGTTAATGGATTTTGTTGAATCTTATAAGTTTGAATTATAAAATTTGGATTCATAAACTTTTGATTTTTGATTTTTGATTTTATAAATGTTAAACAGGTTAAGCGGGTCAACCCGTTTATTAAACGGGTCGGGTTAGGGTTGAGATTTCTGACCCGTTTATTAAACGGGTCGGGTTAGGGTCAAACATTTTCAACCCGTTTAACTTTGAACCCGACACGAACTCGACACGACACGACATGTTTGCCAGGTCTACTAAAAATGCATTTCATTTTTTCCCTTCAATTTACATTAAAATCAAATTATATAAATATAGCAATTTATATAATTTTTTTATTTTAAATAAATAATATTTAGTAGATGGTTGGCAACAACTGCCGTGGAAAAGCTACAACTTTTAGTATTTTTAGTTAAATATCTGAAATAACAGTTTTGGGACATACGAGATGGATCGTACCAATGTCTCAATTATCTGTTATTTCGACCAAAATATATGTCCATCCTATAATTATAAATATACCGTACATATGAAAATGTGTTAGCCTTTTAGAGGTTATGCCTAATATTAAATCCAAAATATTTGGTGCTATTTTCACCATCATTTTACCGACTAACCTATTTTCTCAACCAAGTTTTACACCTTTTGCTTCTTATTATAACTGGTTTCTGTCTTTTTAATTTACAAAGTTACCTATCAAAACAAACTATTTCTTTCAAAACCTCATGGAAATCCTTTTATAACTGGGCATCATCGAAAGACTGTTTACATGCCTTTCTGTGGGATCGATATCTGGTACATGTACCATTTTATTACTTGTTTTTAAGAAAACAACAGTAAACCGAGGTTTATACTTGAACCGAAGTTTATTTGCTTTCTTATAAGTTAGCGGTTTTTGGTGCAATTCTGTATAGGGAGTTGATTACCCAATCCTCCTAGGTTATAGGAAGATGGACAAAATAAACCAGCGAGCACTACGTTATATGAGTAGATTGTTATTATATGGTTATATTGAGTGAAATATGGTATGCTCATGGTGTATGAACTACTACATGTATTCTTTGTGTTGATTTCTATGTGAAATATGCAAAGAGTTATTATTCTATGCCATAATATGTAGGGAATGAATTCTCAATATTGTTGGCATGATGTGTAAAATGAAGGTCATGAGACCATTGGAGATATTTAATGGAATAACATAAACAACTTGAAGTTTATTATAAGGTAGAATGGACCGTACATCATGTATGTGTTAAATAGAGGTCGAGAGACTCTATGGAAATAATCACTTGGATTATGAATTCAACCAATGCAGGTTGAGGGCATTGTTATGGTCTTTTAGACCGGGTGAAAATGCGGAAAAACATAAATGACATCGGGCGAACCAATGCAATGATCCACCCCAAACAGTCTTGGGTAGCGGCACCGGAATAGGTATACACCTATGTCGCCTCCTTTCGGGTGGCTCCAATTGTGCGGGTCTTTGATGGTGTCATGATAGATATGGCATCGAAGTGTTTGGATTAAAAGGTGGAACTTGGTTGGTGGAAGTGGGTCGCTCCCACTGTTTCCAAGGGTAAAAGATAAATGATAAAATCGGATCCTTATTATGTTCATTTGCATGCTTTGATATGTTGCTTTCATGCTTTGATATATTTCTCATATGCTTGGTACAACTCACTAGACTTTGTAACACTTGTGTGGTGTCGATGTGTATCTTATGTGCTAGTGGCAAGCAGGCGTATGTGTGCGAGGTGAGCATCGGCAAATGCTCATGGAACTTGGTTAGGATGATAACCCTTCGTGAATCTCTCTTCTAGTTAGGAGAGTTTAGTTGTTATTGTTAATATATTTTTAAGTTATGCATATGTATTGTATAGTCTTGTATTGTTTCCCCTTGTTGAGATAAGCTCATGCTTTGACGTTATTCGTATACCATACTTCATGTAATCGAAAGGTTTTTGTCAGCTCCAATTTTTCGGGTGTTACAATAAGTATTAAGGGTTAATTACATGGGTGTGTATCGAACTTGTCACGTTTTTTCATTGTATGTACTCAACTTTTAAAATTGCCATTGTATGTATCGAACTTACTAAACTTTGCCATTGTATGTATCGGTTTACCTTCTAAGCAGGTAACCGGTCAATGGCAACATACATACAATGACAAAGTTTAGCTTTCGTAACCATTGTATGTATCGAACTTGCTAAACTTTGTCATTGTATGTATCGAACTTGCTAAACTTTGCCATTCGGTTTACCTTCTAAGCAGGTAACATACATACAATGGCAAAGTTTAGCAAGTTCGATACATACAATGACAATTTTAAAAGTTGGATACATACAATGAAAAAACGTGACAAGTTCGATACACACCCATGTAATTAACCCTAAGATCCAAATACCAAAACACTGGAATAATTCATTTATGCAAAACCTTGATATGGAGGGGGTTCAACAGGTCAAAGTCATAGGATGCGGTTATTCGCCAAATCCAAGCAATAATAAAACATATTACTTTATCCAAAATAAATTTTAACAACGGTGGAGATTCGTTCCATTGAGAATGAAGGGAACACATAAGTATGTCACTCATTCAACTTTAATCGCATGACACTTAACGACTTAAAGCCTAAGTGTCCATACGACTTCTTAACAAGTTCCACCCAAAAAATCGGTTGACCTTAGTGTTTATTTCCATGAATTTCACCGAAAGGTCTGGGTCACGTAAGGACTACCAACTATGAGCATTACCTCAATCAAAGCAACGGAGGTCCCAGTACCTACAACCATGGTAGCACTTCCAAACTCAACCTTCCTTGTGTCGACTTGAAATGGTTAAGGTCATGAACATGAGTCCCATAATTCAATCTCGTAATACTCGATTTACCATACAAAGTAATACTGATTCGCATGAATATAGATCCAATGTCTTATAGTCTAAAATATTACATGTATGACTCATATTGAATGACTAACACACTCGAAACATGTAATATCTAACAAACGAGCAATTAAATGCATCATACATTTCTAAAGCTCCACATCGAGTTAATAACGACCGAACAAATGTCTCCAACACTTCTTTAAGTCAAAAACCAAGTCAAAAGTTCGAAAACTGAATTAACCAATAAATAAGTTATCAGAACATTAAAACGCATTTAACTGACGTTTATAAAAGTACATATCTCAATGATATGATTGATATAGAAAAGTCATCATTGGTTGAAGCAAACGATTTTTCAAATAAAATTATACATTTATATTTTTAAAATGTCTCATAACATAATAACATGCATTTTCCAAGTGGGTTATAAAACCAAATCAAATGATGAATTGTTGTTGATTTGGAGATATCCTCCATTAGTGAAAAGTTAAAAAATTTGGAACAACGTGTAGCATGTATAAGAAAGGTGGATGCGTGGTGCTTGTAGAACCTTTTTATATCTCAAATACCAAAGTATAGTGGTAGGTTCAAACGAGAAGTTGTAATAAAAAGAAATAGAGAAGGGTGCTAGCTTTCATATTGCTACGATCAAATTTGACTAGTCAAAAATTATGACTTTGACCGATCAAAATTCGGGGCTATTCCAAAAATGAAAGGGTACTAACTGTTACAAATAACACGAAAACGTTCAAATATTAATTATTTTTAACGGATTCAAATATGAATTATAAGTTCATACATGAACATGTATAGTTCACATATTAATTATTTTTAGCTAATTCATATATAAACTATACGTTCATACATGAACTTGTGTAATTCGTATATTAATTAACAAGTTCATTTATGAACTTGTTTGTCGTCTATTTGTATAAAGTTATGAAACTACCATTCCATCTTCTACATACCTATACAAGAAATTATTTTGTGCCTCATAATGAAAACCGAAAATGTTGACTGAATAAAGGGTTAGAATCACTTTTATACCTCTCATTTTTTTTTACATTTCTCATATGTACCCTTCCCTTAAAATATATAATACAAATATTTGACATCGATTGGTTGTCTCATTGTTCTTATAAAGAGGAATGGGACCCCAAGAATTGTGTGTATACGAAATAGGTAAGGTTCTTGTGGTGTTAATTTGCTACTATAAACTTGTTAAATCTACAAGCTTTTATTATTTATGGATGTAAATTAAGCTTGCACACTAGCTAGATAGACACACACACACACATATATATATATATATATATATATTGATCTTAATTTAAAGATAATAATAATAATTTCATATTAAATAGAATCTAGTATATCAAGCTGTGCAGGGAATTGAAGAAGAATTTGCACTAAGGTACTCCTTCAACTTTATTTTTTAACCTTGCTGTTAACTCCAAAGTTGGTCAAAACTTGTATAAACATGGTTTAGTTTTGATTCTACTTGCCATCAAAGATATATATAGAAATAAATATGGTATATCCCATGAAAGAAAGAAAGATAATCAATACATCCTAAAAGAGATGCAAAGAGAGTATTTCTTTTTCTATTACTCTATATATATATATATAATATATATATATATATATGGAAAGGTTTAAAAATAGTTAATGAACTATACATGTTTATATATAAACGGATATATAAATTAGATAGGTTCATATATATGATTCAGTTAAAAATAGTTAATATGTAAATTACACAAATTCAAATATGAACGTATATATAAATTACACAAGCTCATGTATGAACGTATATATAAATTACACAAGTTCATGTATGAACGTATAGTTCATTTATTAATTACTTATAAATAGTTAATGACACGAGTTCATATATGAACGTATATATCATAGTTAAGAATAGTTAATATGTCAATTACAAAGGTTCATATATGAACGTATAGTTTTTATATGAACCTATATTTTTTGCCTATTTGTAACAGTTACGAAATCACTCCTTTATTATGCGTGTAGTCGTGAATTTTGATCGCTCAAAAATTGCGTCTTTGACCGGTCAAAACAGCAATTTTTGATTATTCAACCATGATCTTAGCCGTATGAACGACCAAGATCAATTCTCTATTTTACATTTTTTTTACAACTTCTAATTTTAACCAAACATTTTATACATACATATATATATAGAGAGAGAGAGAGAGAGAGAGAGAGGGAGAGAGAGAAAAAAAAGTTCAAATGAAAACTCAAATCTAATTGCGAACGTGAGGACCGCTGAGATCGCACCACGTGACATATTCACTCTGTATAATCATGTATTATTGAGAGTGAAGAACACAGCATTCAGTGTTATTCAGAGTGAATAATGCTGAATAACACATAATGTTGTATTATTCACCCTGAATAATATTGAATTATGTGTTATTCACTCTGAATAATACATGATCACTCAGAATAAATATGTCATGTGGCGCCGCTCTCTATTATCCTCATGTTTGCAATAAAAAAAGAGTTTCGTTTGAACCTGACCCGATATATATATATATATAGGGGTGGGTTCAAATGTGAACCACTTTTTGGTTGTGAATGTGAGGACAACCGAGAGCGCGACACGTGGCGGATGACTAGACGCCACGTCAAGTCCACGGCGGATGACTAGGCGCGATTCATAGGAGGGCATTGAATTAAAGAGGGGGACCACACTCAAAGCCGCCACGTGTCGCGCTCTCGGTTGTCCTCACGTTCACAACCAAAAAGTGATTCACATTTGAACTTTCCTCTCTCTCTATATATATATACCCTAAGGTTGTGTTTGGTTATGGAAAACTGTTTTCATTTTAATTTCCTAGAAAATGTTTTCAGAAAACGGAGTTCATTTATCATTTTCAGTTCTCTATAAGAAATTCAGAAAACGAGTTCGGTAGAAATGATAGAGTTTTCATTTTTCAATTTAAAAAATTTGTAACCGCATTTAGAAAATCCTGGAAAACTAATAAAATCATAATTTACATAGAAGTTTAGAAAAAAGAAAATTTTTATTTTCTTGGAAACTTTTGAAAACTAAATGAACCAAACACGTTTTTAAAATTTTTATTTTCCTTGAAAAGTTTAATAGAAAACCTAGTCTTTCATTGAAAAAACATTGTTGGCTCCTTTTTTTTGACAAACACTACCCCATCTATTGCCAACTGAATTACGCGCCATTGTCTATAGAAAAGGCCAATTCCACTTGGTCACATTCTATCATGCATGAACAGGCCTAGAGTGGAGTACATGGTGACACATGCCACCGTATTATATAATTATTTGTTCGACGAAGGGAAAAAATCTATTTTGTAAATATGCAACTGCAACATTTTGGAGGTGCTAGCGTATTAATTTTAAAACTTCAAATGGTGCATCTAAAAACCAAAATATTATCTCGAAATCAATAAAAATACCAAAAGTTATCTCTAAACCAACCAAAAAAACGAAAATTTTGTTAGGTTTTGATCAAACTTATTACCACATACAAGCAACGAACCATATACAAAACTTATAGTAATATCAAATTGAAAACCTATAAGGATACACATGTTCTAGATAATTAACTACAAAGGAATGAGTAAAACACTTACTTGCTAACTGTGATTGTCGGAAATCTTTATGAAAAATCAAACCTTTGATCTTGTCTCGTGAATATCAAGGACCAATAGTATGAATCCCTCTAGTGGCTCACACTTAAGATCACCAAAACACTTAAAACCTTAAACCCCTTTGATGGAGTTTTTCGATTTCTAAAAGGAAAAGAGAAGAAGGACGCCACAAAGAGAATAGAGGAAGAATTGAATTGGGTTTGATTCCCCAAGCCATCTATTTATAACCTCTTGACTTAGGCATCCTAATCATATTTGAATTGATAAACCAATTAACAAATATTTTAATTATTATCAATTTATTATCCTTTAATATATAATTAATCTAATTAATTATCTTTTAGACTTTATTTAATTAATTATATTTATTATTAAATGACAAATAAAAAAATCAATTTAAATCATTCAAAAACCCAAAATATAGTCTCTTGATTAAAAAAAATCTATCAAATCAACAAAATAAAAAATCCTTCAAAATCAACAAAAAAATCTCTTAAAATTAATCAAATACATAATTAGACTTAGGATCATGTGAGACCAAGTTGTTATCGTGAGACCGCGTGAGACCAATACCTAACATTTGAAACTTTACAAAAAAACACCGTGAATGTACATAAAACTTGATTACGCAGACCTAAAATTCACTTTCGATGCAAAAAAATATCGAAAACAAGCTAAAAAACGAAACCTTCACAGCTCAAGTTCTGTGAAGGTTACATATATATAATGCGAACCTTCACAAAAAAAACTGCTGTGAAGGTTTCGTTTTTTAACCTTTTTTTGGAAAAAAAAATTCGATAGTGTTTTTTAGTATGTTTTAACGATGAATGTTCAATTTTTTTTACCTTCACAAATGTTTTGATGTGAAGTTTCAAGTAAAATATGTTGGTCTCACCGGTCTTACCAAAAAGGCTTGGTCTCACCAGAATTTAATATATGGTACCTTATTTGAAAAATATCCTGGGTCCATCCTTACCGTATCGAATGAGTTATTGAACCTTTTACGAAGGAAAATATAAATGATTTGTTTTACTTGTTATTACGAGAAGGGCCTTTGGTACGAGATAGTAAATAAAAATAATATTATCCGATCACAAACATGGTTTTAGTAGGGGTGAAGAATTAGCTGATCTTTTTATTTGTTCATTTATTTATGTTGTTGGTAGTGAAGATATCCCATGCATGTTAGTGATTCAAGGTATTAGTTGTTTATGGGTTGACCTCCATTTTATTTTTATGAACTGATGTTGTTTTTTTTTCTTTCTAATTTACCCTTTAAATTCAAAGAAATGGCAGATGTTGATATAGAACTTGGAAACATTGAAGACTCGGTCCAGACTATTCTTGATTGTACACGGAATGCTACCAAAAGATCTTCATCTGCATTTGTTCACGTGATTCCAAGCAGGGTTCGAGATAGGAACCCGAATGCTTTCAACCCCCGAGTAGTCTCTATTGGACCGCTTCACAAAAAAAATGAAAGTTTGGTAGCTTTTGAAGGACAAAAGGCCATTTTGGTGCATGATCTATTGCTTCAAACAGGTTTGCCACCGGAACAAACACTGAAAGCATGTTTGCAGAAGGTGTATGCTTCCATAGATAGAATCAAGGCATTTTATGACGGCATCGACACCGACTACAATGATGAGGAAATTGCAAGAATGATGGTAATGGATGCGTGTTTCATACTGGAATATATTTACAAGACTAACATAATGGGTTTACATAATGAAAACAAGGTGCTTCCACAATACATATGTACAGACCTGTTGCTGATAGAAAACCAAATCCCCTTTTTTGTTCTCCAAGACATCTTTGAGTGCACTTGTTCCAGATTTACAACAGAAATAACCTCTCTAAATCAACTTATCTTTACCTATGTTGAAGCTCGCTACATCTTTTTTTCCATTTTAACAATCAAGAATGATACAATTACTCATGATCATATTCTTGGTTTTTATCATGAGTACTACCGGCCTTCACATCCTTGTCAATCAACTCCGGAATATTTTGAATTCCACTCGACTGCAGATTTGGACAGGGCTGGGGTCAACTTTGAGCCTTATGATGATCTAGATTGGCCTATGACCATGAAACTAAAATTACCATCTAGGTTTCTAAGCTTTTCCTGGCCTTGGGCTAAGCCTACTCTTAGAATGCCAAAAGTGCTTGTCGAAGATCAGACTGAGTCGATTTTAAGGAACTTGATTGCATATGAGCAATTCACTCCTCAAATTCGTCATTACGTTACATCATATGCCACTGCCATGGATTTGCTAGTCAATACTGAAGAGGATGTTTCCATATTGGTAGAATCCAAAGTCCTTGTCAACGCTTTGGGTTCAAATAAAGAGGCTGCAAATATGTTGAATAACCTATGTAACGAAGCGGAACTTGATGATTTCTATTATTGTAAAGAGTGGGTAGAACTGAGTAAGTACTACAACAGTTATTGGCCCAAAAATATTGCATGGTTGAGGCGCACATATTTTAGTAGCCCATGGAACATGATTGCTCTACTTGCTGGAATCTTGTTGTTTCTTCTTACCTTGGTTCAAACATACTTTACCATCAAACCTCTTTGATTAATATATCACATCCCCACCACATATATACCAACTGTATTGATTTTTCTCATGTTTCATTACTTGTTTGTTATGTAGATATCGCTTAATTTATGTTAGGCCTTGTACAAGCATCTTTTTTAATAAGAATCATTTTAATTTGGGTTGAGTTTCTCTCCATAGGCGTGTATTGTGTGTTTATTATAATATATAGTCTGTTATATTTGAGCAAGTGTTTAACTAAGAGCATCTCCAATGGGTAACACTATTTTTTACACCAAATGTCAAAAGTAGTGTAAGATTTAGTGTTAGTAGTAAATCTTCTCCAATGGGTAACACTATTTTTTACACCAAATCCTTTTACATTGAAAAGTAGTGTTAAAAATAGTGTAAAAAATAGTGTAACACCAAATATAGTGTGATACTATTCATCACACTAAATTTAGTGTGAAAAATAGTGACCCCATTGGAGATGTGAATAGTAACATTTACACCAAATTTAGTGTTTAGTGTAAGATTTGGTGACCCCATTGGAGATGGTCTAAGCCAACAAATGTGTCTGACATAAGAGGGTAATTGTAGCTTAAATAAGTTGAATATATAATATATATATATGTGTGTGTGTGTGTGTGTGCGCGCGCCTATGCGCGCGTGTGTGTATGTGTGTGTGTTTGTGTGTAGTGAGGTTCTTTAAACAAAGAATTTGCATTCACTGTATAAACTTAAATCAACCAATCCAAATGCATTTTTTGGTTGGTAGGTATTAATACTAAAAAAAAAACAATTAATCATGGCCCTTGATCATGTATAATATGCGGTTGAGATTAGTTAACACACTTAACACAAATTTTTTAGTTAACAAAATAGAGCCAAGTTCAAATGAGAACTCATCTTTCATTGTGAACGTGGAACAGACAAGAGAGCGTCACGTGACATATTCAGTCTGAACAATCATGTATTATTCACAGCATTCAATATTATTCAAACTGCATAATAACCACCTGGAATATGGTGATGGGAGTTATGAACCCAATTTGGGATTAAGTTGGAGACATTCAGACAACTGATAAGAGCACCCTAGATTAGTGAAATAAATAAATAGGTCTTGTTGCCTAGATCCAAGAATGATTTACTTCTTTTAAATACCCAGCAAGGAAATAACACAGTCCTGGCCTCTAGGCTCTAGCTGATTGAATTCATTAGGCTATGCGTAGCGCTGTAATCGGGTTAGTGGGCTTGAGCGTGCCAGGCTGGCGGGTTCAAGCGGGTTCCGGTACAAGATGATAAGAGCCCGGCGGGCATCTCTTCCACGGGCTGTGGAAGCCGTTGCGGAGAGAGCCGTTGCCGAACGGTAAAATTTTTAAAAAAAAATTTACTTTTTTTTTCTCATTTTTTACTCCTATATAAATACCTCTTTAACTCAACTTATTTTTTCACACAATCCATCTCCAACTTTTACTCAAACCTCTTCTACCTCAAATCTCCAATTCTCACTCAAACCTCCAACTTCATGGATCGAAATGATAGAAACCCCAAATCTTCATCCCGTCCGTCGAAAGGTAAACGTCGGGCAGAACCCGAGGCCCCTTCAAACCCCCTTTTCAATATCGACGTTTCGCATACCGGGTTCGATCCACAATATCCACCCGATTATGCGGTCCAAATTTCTCCCAAAGGTTTTAGTCTCAAAATTTCTCATCCCGGGAGCTCCTCATCCGGCCCGTCACAAGCTCCTCATCCCGCGAGCGTTTCACAAACTCCTTATCAACCATTTCCTCATCCCGGGGCCTTTCCACAAGGTCCTTCACCCGATTGGGGTTTCCAAAATCAACCATTTCCTCCACCCAATTGGGGAGCCAACCCCCCCCCCCCCCCCCCCCCCACCCGCCCCAAATTCCAACAACCCGAACCCGTACAAGATGATGACCCTTCCGATGAGGAAGAAATTGACACTCCCGCACCCGCGGAGGGGCCTCAATTTTCGTCCGAGTTGGAGCGAGACCTGGGGTTTTACACCGCCCCGCATGGCCATCTTCGGGGTCGCCGGCTGGGAATTGTTTTGGCGAAAAAAGAACGGATCAAAGCCAAACATAACTTCGATTTTTAGTTAATTATGTTGTTTTTTTTTATTATGTAATGTTTTATTTTAATTTAACTAATTATGTAATTTTTTATTTTAATTAATTATGAATCTTATTTTTAATTAATTATGCAATGTTTTTTTAATCAATTATAATTGTTTATTTGTATTAATAAAATTAAATAAATTAAAAAGTGAAACGGCTGGAAGAGTTGGAGTACGGGTTGTAGAGGGTTGCAGAGGGCTTTGAGAGGGCTTGTAGAGGGCTTTGAGAGGGCTTGTAGAGGGTTGGAGAAAAGCTGATGTGGCAGTTAGGTTGGAAGGATATGGCTACTGATAGCCTTAGATTTAATTAATTTGGAGCAGGAAATCAATCATCCTTTAGTGTTAAGACCCTTGTGAACAACCAAGAAAAAAAAACCCATAACATTAAAATTGAGAAACAAGATGTGCAAAAAGCAAGGAAAAAACAAGAAAACTCTTATATAAATCGGTTTAATATATGGATAAGATGTTTATAACCAAAAACTGAAAATTGAAATTTCCATTTAATTAACTAAAATTTCCAACAACTGAATTTCCATTTAATAGTTCTGCAGGAGGAGTATCATCTTGATGGTATCTGAATTGCTTTTCTGATCCTTCTAGTACAACCAAAAGCAATGGAAACAGAAATATATGTGGTATAATACAATGCAAAAACAGCAAGTCAAGAGGCAAACCTTTCATTAGATGCTAATGCTACCATATAGCACAAAAATTCATTATTGATTCTGATTTTTTATTTAATTAATTTAAGGGTTGTAATGATGTAAATTAAAATAAGATGTTTGCTGTAAGAAAGGATCCTTATAAAATCATCTAACCATTCTTAACTTGTGATTTTAAGGGGCCGTTTATCCAAAAACTTACTGGTAAAATTCAACACTCATTTACCTTGTTGAATAAACTTTTAGTCCATTAAAATGGCATCAAATACAATATTTTACCCATGTGTCCGTCGCTAATTAGCAACGAACTAACGACTAGAATTTCTTATTTCTTTTCTATTTATATTTTAACTAATTCCGTTGCTAAATAGCGACGGATTTAACCCGCCATGCCCCTCTAGTAGTATAAGCGCTTACCGGGTAAGAGTCATCGACCTCGGTTACCGGGTAAGACTCCAGATTATTACTATCTTCACTCTTACTAGATAAGATCATTGGTCTTTGCTCTATTCATCTATTAAGCTAATATAACTTGGTAAGCGATTACTCCGAGTGAGTATTTAATAAACAGCCTCTAAGTATTCAAGTTGTGGTGATCATATATGCGTGAAAGAACACTGTGATCAAAAACTACGAATTGTGTGAGCAATGCCAACAAACATTGTTACATGATGATTTTGAATGTTGCTGAATTAAGGATGCATATATCAACTCTTAAAAAACAAATGACCCCTAAGTTTACCCGACTACCGTTAGGCCAAATTCCCTTTGGTAACATCGGACCCTCGACACTCCAGCAAAAAAAGGATACACATACATGTACAACAACAAAACATCAGCAGCCCTCGCCCCAAGAAGAGAATACACATACAGTTATCGAGTCTCTATACGGTCATGACTCATGAACTCAAGACATGCCAACACATTTCATCAAACAAGATGCATCAACATGAACATCCGAAACAAGATGTTTCGCCATTACTCATTTATAACAATCAGAACATCAAATCTTACGACACGGGAAAGAATACATCGTTTTACTATGTCAACCATAGAACAGAACTACCATATGAAGAGATTAAGCTATTTCTTACCTCCATTCAGACAACCATCTAATCCTCTTCTTCCATGAGCGACTGAAGCAGCATGGTGCAACCAGACATCACCTCGTCCTTCATGAACCCCATCGCGTTGGCAAAACGTGTGTCCGAGACGATCCCATTGTACCTGGTCAGAACCACACGGGCACGGTCACGGCCTGGGTCAGCTGTCCTGCAGTTTCCAAGCGGGCTGCTCACAAGGACCACATCACAGGTCTCATCTCCGTGATCTTCGTTCACGTGAATGTTGTATGTTCCTGTGGAGTCGGTTGTTCCTTCCATGGTGTACAGAAGTTTCTGTTCCCTGTTCTTGCATTCCACCCTAACCTTAGCACCTATAAAGCAAGAAGCAAGGGCCAATTAATAAAGAGTTCTGCTATTCGAACCCCTTTCGGTCAAATCAAAGCATTAGAAAACGTAAAAAAAAAAAGGAAATTTGATGTTAACATGTGTCAGTCGGTGTGTGGGAGGAAATTTTTAGGGAAAAGGTTCAAAATATCATGTAAAGGGGTTAGAATCATCTATCAAAAAACGATGGGTTAGGATTAAGGTTGTGTTTAACAAAAATAAGCTACCTGTTAAGCTATGTTTGGATGAACCATAAGCTAGCTTATTGAAACGCTAGTTGGAGTAGCGTTTTAAGAGCTTTTTGGACCTTTTTCCAATTATACCCTTATTAAAGATGTCCTTTTTGTTCATTTTAGATAATCATAGGCTAGTTTTGGCCAAACATAATTTATTCATAAGCTAGCTTATCAATTATTAGCTAGCTTATTAGTCAACAGCTAGCTAGTTTGCCAAGCACAGAACAAGTCCTTGGAGGATTATCATGTCCTGCAGACTGTCTTATGATCCATATGATAGGAATACAGTGGCCAGTAGAACAAGCAAATATGAAGATCCATGAAAATAACAAATACAATTGCAGCCCTACATTAATACGCTTTATAAGAAGGTTATACAGATGGGTAAGAAACAAAAGATATTTGTTAAACATGCTTCAAACGATTGCAACAAATGATCTGTAAAGCGAAACATTGATATTCTTTTCGGGAACACTAGGGTTAGCCAGATAGAAAAAGCATTGTAATCTAGCAAATTTTTTTGGATAAATAACAGATTCTTGTGTCCTACCATTACCCTTCGACCTAAACTCATTTAAAGGGCACACAAAAGTAGATCAGAAGCCAAGACTAAGATGCATACTAACAGTATTGCATAAACCCTAACATCTTGCTAAAAACTAGAGATCTTGTATAATCCATATGTATAAGAATCTCCCCTACACTGACTTGTTGTGTTCAAAACTCTGCTAATGCATTCACGATGCATTTCGCATGCCTGATGCAGGATCCATATAAATGCTCAAACATAGATCATCACTTTGACATAACTTATTTTAATTTTCACACATTGTAAACAATATTACTCCATTAGATCTACAAAGCAACAAGCACAACACACAGTCACACATTATGCAAATAGATCTTCCAACACACCATTCTTATGCATCAGGCTACCATGTAAATCACAAAAACCTTATGCTGCCAATCCAATCCAAATATGATTCTAAAAATCTGAATCCTCCACAGTCAGCATCATAAAATACTTCAATACAATTAACATCTTAATTTCCCAACCACATGACAACATAATTAGGAGATTATATCATAATGCTTGAATAACACGATAAATCCAGATCTCACTAAAAATACAAAAAATAATAATTTATAATATCTCAGTTGAAAATCGACACCTCAATTATTTAAAAATTCAACATATCAACAACCGACATTCTTCTTGATTACTAGCACACAGAATCCAACGCTAACTTCATTATATAATAAACAATTAACCGAGAATAAATCTCAGATAAACCACAAGTTCAGATCTACTAAAGTACTACACAAATTCAATCGTCATTTATCTAGATCTACAGAAAACTTCAACGACAAACGCAAAGCACACAAACTAAAACCAAATACTAATAACCAAATCAAACGGAACCAGAACAGATTAGGCGTTAGGATGCTTGAATAATACGCGAAACTAGTAAGTCCAAAATCAAAAACGATAGATAGAGATCGATCGATCATACCGGCGATGTAAGTGGTGGCGGAAGTTTCAAAACCAGCACGGCAAGTATCGCAGTAAACTCTTCCTTGCAAGAGGAACGGATGCGACATCGGACGGGAAGCGCTGATCACCGCCGGCACCAATAGCACGCATAGTGCTGCTAACATCAACCCTAATTTCGCCATTTCTGCTTCAAATCTACGTTATCAATGTGTGTGTGTGTGTTGTGTGTGTTGTGTGTGAAAAGAGTAGCGAATGTAGTTATGAAGAAGATAGGTAGTAATAGTACGCGGGTGAGGCTAACGTACGCTGGAAGCGCACATGGGGCACCCGTGAAATGATTGTGTGTGGCGGTGGGAATAATTAAATGTTGGTGATTTGGGCGCGTGTACGTGACGATTGGGTATTTAACTATTTATGGTGGTTTTCAGATGGCGCGTGGAGTGCACTCGCGAGTGTGATAAAAGGAGGTCCACCGAAAGGGTGTAGCACCGGATCATATGCTCTACCCGCCCTACCATTTCAAGCATCTCCGCAAATTGTATCAAACTCGGAAGGATGTAGGCAAAGAATATGGAGAAGTTAGAGATTTGGTCCTTGAAGTTTATTCAAGTTTATTATTACAATGTCAGGGTCGGTTTCGATAAGAATGGAAGTTGTAGCAAAAAAGGATGACAACGATAGGAAATGATTTTTATCATTGAATCAATCGTTTTGAAGAGCGGTATTAATGAAATACATCAAGATATACCAAATCAATTCTATTTTGAATAGCAATTCATAGGTGGACATGGGGTAGATCACTTGTTATGTTTCTCACCTTACGATTCGTTGTCATAGTCTGTAAACTTCATTTTAATACACTTCTTCCACCCGACACAAATTCACTCAGATACCCAATGGTACACTGGGGGGAAATCAAAACCTACAAATCTAAGTAAAAACTTCAAAACCTTTATTTTTAATGAGAACCATTTGAACATCTATAAACAAGGAGTTGGAACCTCCACCTTGAGCCATCCCTTCCTCTTTACCTCCTGACGACCCTCAACGTTAGCACCAAACCTAACCACCCCCTTGTTTCCAACTTTGACGACCATTAGTGGACCTAGGAGTTTTCTTGAGCGGGTAAGGTGAAGCATAGTCTTGAAAAGTAGTGGGTTTATCAAAGGGGAAAACTCCATGCGCATTGACCTTTTAAACAAAACACAAGACCATGTCTTGCGCCCCAATGTGTTTTTAGCTAAATTCCTCCATTGAACTTTTTTTTTTACTTTTTCATATAAATTTCCAATTTTTTGTATTTGATATTGATTGTTGTCAGTTTTTTTAGGTTATCAATTTCGTTTGCTTATGCATCTAGATCTAGAACTCTAGCATTGAATAGGATGTTCTGCAAATAAACATTAACTATGCATCTTGTTCCTCTTCCTTACGCATCTAGAGTTTTAATTAACAATAATCAAATCAACAACTAAAAGCAAATTAGAAAATACAAACCAACTAAGAGGAAAAACTCATATTTTTGGGAAAGGTATTACGATCAAAGTTAAGAGTATTCGATGTGTTATTTAAGGACATTTGTTAAATTGATTTAGGACTGTGTGGTAGATTCACAGTGATTTTGGTACATAACGATTAAGTGGTCAGAATCACTAAATGACTCTATATGATTTAGTGCATAGTGGAAAATGATTGTTGACAATTGTTCTAATAAAAAAGTCTGAATGATATAAATTTACTACTTTAACCTTCTTTCCGATTTAGTACTCTAATAACGTCAGCAAATAATCTCCTCATTTCCAAATGTGCTAAACAAATTGTACATGGTGTCTAGAAGATCAAATGCAACTAATACACATCCAGATCCATAAACTACTTTGAGAATAAAAGGATAGACCATAACTCTAAGGCATCTCGAGCTTTAACCAAGATCCGTAGCAATGCAACATAAATAATCACCAAGATCTAGAGCAATAAAAGACCATAACCACCAAGATCTACAATAATGAAAGACCATAACCATCAAGATCTGCAAAAATGAAATACCATAGTGACCAAAATTTATGAAAAGGGTTATTGATGCTCCATTAGGCCATCCTCTATGGTACCAATGGTACCAATTGGTATCAGCTGCCACCTCAGCGCCATATCAGCTTACCAAAACCTTACCAATTCCCTACCAATTCATCCACATTCATACCAATCTAAATAATTAGTTAAAAAAATAAAAATAAAATAAAAACGAAGAGAGAGATAGACACAAAGGAGAGAGAGAGAGAGAGAGAGAGAGAGAGAGAGAGAGAGAGGAAATAGAGAGTGGTTGAGTTTCGGCAATGGGGTGCCGTGCCGGTCACCCTCGGCGGTGTTGTCGAGGGTACCGGTTCGGTACCGGTGCCTTCACGGCCCCATAGCGGATGGCCTAATATAGAATCATATAACCCATTGCCATTATTGTTGCCTTCATCGATGATTTCATTTCCATAAAGCAAGTCTTTATCATACAAAATGACGGATTACATGTCAAAACCATATAAATCCAGGCCATTGCAGTGAATAAGGACCATCTTTATAACAATCAAGAACTTAATTATACTTTGGTGTACTAGCAAAAGAAATTTCAAATCCTCTCAGAGTGGATCAACTAAGTTTGAAAGATTAAACACACTAGGAAATGTAATGGAAAACCGTTGTGTAGACCAATTACAAATGCATAACCTGAACTCCAAACATAATTTACTGAAAATCTGAAATTGATGGGAAGTACCAGAAGTTGTTCACTTTTATAGGTTTGGCTACCAGCATCAATGAGGGTAAATGTGATGGGATTTAATCCAAATGTTTAGGTTTAATAAAAACGAAGATAAAAACACGGCGAAGAAAAATAACCTTTTGCAACTTTAAATCACAAACACGGATGTACGCATCATTGTTCAATCAATGAGTTCAATTTTGAAGTTAAAAATATTGATCGCAACATGTATACTCTTGAAGAAGACGATGACGTTTGAGGTTTGTAATTGTGACTTGAATGAGGTGTGAAGAAGATTTATGTAGACGACGAGATTTAGTAAGAGGGAAAAATGAAAAGACAAAAATGCCCTCACGTGGAGATTGGGACAACCATCATAACAAAAATGAAACATGAAAGACCCACCTCATGAATTTTCAGGTTTAGGAACCTTTATCATAATTTCGGTCAAACCATAGGGACCAAATTTGTAATTTACTCTTGTTTAAATAATAAAAGGGCCCAAAATGTAAAAACAAGCCCAAGCTTTTACAAGTAAACGAGTCAGGCTTAACACAAACTTTGGCACGTTTAGGCTTTATCTGACAAAAGAGTCGAGCCCGAGCCAAGCTCGAACCTGTTAGTTAAATCCTTGACAAGTGAAGCTCAAGCTTGATACGTAAGGCTCAAATGAGCCAAGCTTGAACGTGTGCTTTATGAACTTAAACAAGCACATCATGCATTAGAAGTTGTACATAACTCTGGATTTAAAACTTCAGACTGGAAAAAAAACTCCCATCCATAGTAAAGCCATTGAAAATTACAATAACACCCCTTACAACATTCTCCATATTTTCCACATCCACAACTAGTTTGAAAGGCAAAATTTAACTAAATTACCAGCGTTACAAATCCTATCTCTTGCATACTTTCTTCATTATAATTAACTTATATGATAACTTATATAGATAGATATATGTGTGTGTGTATATATATTGATTCCTATCTACAACTCTAAACTTATTTTGTTGATGATTTAGACCTCCTCGGGGATCTTGGGTGAACAAGTAAGAACGGCATCTGCTACTGTCAAGAAAATCTTGTTATCGCCAATCATATCCGGAAAACCGGATGCATATAGCTTGTCTAACACCAATCGACCAGGGTTCGCAAGAACAAGCTGTCAATCAAACCAACAAATTAACTTTTACCGGCTAATATTCTACTGTTTTTTCAAGATTTTACACGAATACAATAACGGGTGCTTACCTGAACATCTCTCTTAACCAGACTGCTGTTCAGCTCTTCAAATGCATGTATTCCACTAGTGTCAATATCGGTAACAGCTGAAAAGGCAAATAAGACGAATATAATAACGAAAACCCAAATCATGCAAAAGGCGAAAAAAAACTCTAGATGCAATGAAAAACAAAAGTTTTCTTACGTGACATCTCGATGATTAAGAACTGAACTCTTGGTTGGTATGTTGCTCTTAGATGCTCTTCTTCTACAGTTAGCCATCTCAATATTCTGCAAAAAGCCAAAAAGTGCACTTTAATCCATCACCCTTTGATTCTTGTGGGTTCGAATATAATTCCTAATGAGGTTTCAATTATAACCAAATTTGAAATTTTTAATCAAAACGTTACCTTTCTTTAATGTAGTTGGAGTTGGAGAAATAGATAGCAGAATCAACTCTCACAATGAGAACACCCGGGATTTTAGTGGCCTCCGGATATTGTTGGATGTTTCTGTAAACCCTCGTCATCGGAATCTTTCCCAAAATAGCCGTTCTTGGCCTTGTGACTTGAAGAAGGATCTTAGCGAACGATATCGTGACCTAATACATCAACAAAATAAAATAAAGATAAAAAAAATCAAAACCTCGAACTCACATTTCATTAAGAGGTTTTTTTTTTAAATACCTCTTATAACCTCTTAAGTCTGAAAATAAAGAGGTTTACAGACTTAAGACTGTTTGTTTTAGTTTTAAGAAAAGGTTTGAAAACCTCTTATCGTCCTCTGAAATTTTAAGAGGTTTGAAAACCTCTTATCCTCTTATCACCTCTTGTTTTTTAGATGTGAAATCAGACTTCAGACCTTTAAGAAAACAAACAACACTTAAGTAACAAGATGCATGGTCTAAATCTTACGGCAATCAAAAGACCAATTTCAACCGATGCGAAAACCACACCAAGAAAGGCTCCCATACAAGCAACGAAATCGAATTTGTCAATCTTCCAGATTAAGATGGCTGCTTCGTAATCAACTAAACCGACCACAGCAGATATGATGATGGAAGAGAGGATTGCATTCGGGGTGTACTCGAAAAGAGGTGTCAAGAATTTTAAAGTTAGGAACACGACACACGACATCACTATGTTCGAGACTGCTGTTTGGCAGCCTGCCATATAATTCACAGCTGATCGCGAAAAAGAACCTGAAAACAAACCAACACGAGAAAAAAGTTACTAACTTCCCCATATATAAAAATTTATCTTTTTGCTTTTTCTGATATCTTTTTACCTGTTGCTACATAGCATGAGGTCATTGAGCCTACGACATTCATCGTTCCTAATGCTATCATTTCTTTGTTCCCATCAACTTGGTAGTCCTTCATTGAAGCAAAGGTTCTTCCAATTGCAACAGCTTCCTGATACATCAAAAAAAGAAGTGGTTATATAGATTGTTAAGTTTATAGGAGGCAAAGACGGTTTTTGAAGGTTTGCAATGAACATACCGTTAAAGCTATCATCCCAGCAACAATGCCAATTCTAAACCCTTTTAGAAGATTTTCACCCGAGAAATAAATCTCATTTACAGATGGAGGGTTGATTCCTTGCTCTATATGTTTCACCTGTCAAAAAATAAACCAAAAGGATTACTTTTTTATAAAATAGTAATATTTGTAGGAAGAGAAAAAGAAAGCAAAGTTCTTAGTCCTTACAATCGCTACACCTTCCTTCTCCGCATGGGTGATGTACACGAAAAAAGTGGACAAGATAACGGAGATTAATGGCGCAATCGCAGACACCCAAAAGAGTTTCTTGTTTTTCTTAGCCTGTTAATTTTGTAAATTATATTAGAGTTGGTAAAAATGTCGAAATACTTTGTGTTCTAGGAATCATGAACTCTTACAAGGTACTTAGCGGAAAGTAGCAAAGCCAAAAAACTTGCTCCAATGACTATCGTCTCCCAGTTCCACTGCAATTTTACAAGAAAGATTGTTCATATGGGATTCATAGACTGCATTTTGTTTTTGTGTGAAGAGAGAAAGAGGTTACTTACCCCATGATGCACGGAACCGAAAACCGATTTCATTACAGAAACAATATCAGACTTTTTTGTGAAATGTTTGATGCCTAGAAAACCTTTCAGTTGTTGAAGGCCAATGGTGACGGCAGCTCCACCCATAAAACCGACAACAGCAGCATGGGAAAGGAAGTCGATTAAGAACCCCAATCTGATCCAAAGAAACACCAAAGAAAAAACTCCAATTTTTAGCTAAATTACACCATCAAACATAAACAAGATGCCAAACTCAAGTTGATCTTGGGTTTACCTGAGAACTCCAAGCGTGGCTTGAGTTATCCCTGCAAAAAAAGTAGCGGTAAACGCAAGTCTTCGATACTCATCTGCATTTTTCACCGGATCGTACTCGTTCTGAAGAAGTGTCCCCAATAAGAGAGACACCACTGCAACAGGTCCTATGGCTATATCTCGTGAGCTACCCATAAATGCATAAATCAGCGGGGGTACAAAGCTCGAGTCTGCAAAGAAGTCAAAAACAAAAACCAAACTTATCATCAAGAGATCTTTGTTACATTAGGCGATTTAAGTTATTTTTTAGGAACAAGATAAAGCTTACATAGCCCAATTTGAGGAGGTAAATTTGCAAGTTTTGAGTACCCAATGTCCTGTTATGAATATGCATGTCAAAATCAGTAAGTCATCAAGATTTGGTATTTTACTATTTTGTTCTATTATCTCATAAACAATGTAAACTACCTGAGGAATACAAAGACTTGCAATGGTGAGTCCGGCAATAAGGTCTCCTCTAAACTTTTTGAGATTATAATTCCTACCCCATTCAAGAATGGGGAATATTGCTTGAAGGCCGAGCATGACTTGTCTAGATTTTGGTTGATCTTTAAACGGGCGTAGAGGATCATCTGAGAAAAACGTTTCCTTCACAGTGGTCTTGATCTCCTTCAAGAGATCTTGTTTCGGGGGGATTCCAACCTTATGAATGTAAGGTACATTCTGTCGTTGACTATCGGAGGAAGAAAACGTCCTCTTGTCTTGATGAGCCATTGAAGACCAAACTTAAACAAACTCACCTGAATTTCACCAAAGGCAATTAAAAAGGGTCAAAATTTGAAACTTGATTAGAAATATAAGATGTGAAGCACTTAAAAATCAAAAAGTATTAAGGAGACAAATACCCAAGGGTAGCAGAGTAAAAATGTTATCGAATGTTTAACCGATGCAAAGCCTTATGGTGCACTCGAGCTTAAATAAGTCACGAAATGGAGTTTGTGGATCACAAATTGGACAAGTTCACTAACCCACTTCTGAATTTGCAACTACTTTAGATTGTGTACTTTATGATCATACTTTGACCGTTTTGGTCAAACGATTCTCTTTTCATATTAAAAACGAATGAATTTGTCATGCATTAGAAAGCAAATAATTGTTATATAGCATTTTTAATTGTGACATGTGGACAAGTGTCCGTGTGTTGTTCTGCAATCATGAACTCGAAGAATATGACAACTTTATGGAATTTTATATCAATAGTGGACCGGTTTAAAGAACTAATATCCAACATACACCTTTTTTTTCTTATTTGGTCGTTTTGTTTATTCCCCTTTCATAACAACCATCAATAGTTCCGATATCCGTTCAATGTCATAAAAGCCATAAAGGGCAAATCAACTTCTACAATGGGAAGTGACAATTTGGCAGAATATTTTCATCTTTAGGATTGTTTTATGCTAAACTTAAAAAAAGAATATAGCACAAGAGGCAAGATGCAAACTAGAAGACAATGATTGATATATGAGGACCACATGTTAATTCCTCCGTGTTATTAATTGATAGTGACAATCCAATTTAAAAAACAAGATCTTTAGACATTGTTTGGTAAGCACAAAGTAGCTTATAAGCTAGCTTATTTTTTGTGTACATGTTTGGATGGACAAAAAAGTAGCTCATAAGCTAGCTTTTTGATAAGCTACTTGGATGTAGCCTTTTGGAGCTTTTTCCAACTATACCTTTAATAATATTAATTATTATATCCCTATATACCCTTTTTGGTCATTTTACATACCCATAAGCTAGCTTTTGCCAAACATAATTTGTTCATAAGCTAGCTTATCAGCTAGTTTGCCAAACATAGCCTTAGTGGCTTAGTGCTATACATTACTTCAGATTTGGCACCATTCTCGTGACATATAAATACATACACACATATATCGTCAGAGTGAGGTTAACGTGTGCATATCGCAAAAATGATAGGCTATTTCGATGTTCTATGGTTTTCCCCTAAACTTGACCCAAACTCGGTATGTCTGTAAATCTGTATTATAATGGAAAATAGTAATTGAGGTATTCGGGTACTACTTGGCGAATTTTCATCCCAACATAGGCCTCCCGTAGGTCAATAGTGGGCCCTACAGGTTGTACACAATCAAGAACATATTTAAGTTAATATACACAACAGGTTCATGAATAATGTACAAGGGCTTAATAGGTGCGCAAAATCGACATGAGTGAAAGTGAAGCAAACATGATCTCTTACTTAATTTCTTCCATCATACATATGTCTTCCTGAACACCATTGATAGTGTGAATTAACTACCAAAATCAAAAGGGGTCCCCCACAACTCAAAATCAGACACTTAATAATTCATATAAAAACTAAGCACTCCTTGACCCCATAATTGACTTCAAAATGTCAAACTTCAATGCTTCTAATAATGAGTACATCAAAAGTTCACAATTCTATGAAGCAAATACCTAATTTTATTGATCTTCCAATCTGGTTTTGCTAAACAAAACCTCAAATCCAAATGTGAAAAGGGGTTTGATTTTGACATATAGAATAGGGAAATTAAAAGGGACTTTTTTAGCCTATAATGGGTGTTAAATTGTTAATACTAAATTAAGCACAAAAGGTCTCAAATCAGTCCTACCACATGATAAAAATCCAAAAAAAAGTCAGAAACCCTAGAATTAAATAACAACCGTGCCTTTTTCACAGCACACTTGATGGTTCATGCATATGGACTAAAAATCCACACCCTATATATATGTGTGTGTGTGAACCTGAGAACAGCCGAGAACGCGCCACGTGACATATTCAATCTGAATAATAGCATTTAGTACTATTCAAACTGAGAATAATAATACTTAAGTATTATTCGGTCTGAATAATCAGATTCAGACGGAATATGCCACGTGGTGCTTTCTCGACTATCCTCGCGTTCACAATGAAATTAGAGTTCGCAACCTAACTTTCTTCAACATACACAGGGGAAGCATCAAGTGCAAACCTGATGATTCTTACAAAAACTATGGGGACCAATCTACACCATCCATTTTTCCAATCTACGGAGGAGCATGTATTTCAACAATCGAAAAGAAACACGTTACCAATTATGAAGAAAACCGTCTCAAATCCCGTCTAGATTCAATGCACCTGTAACAAACAACTTTCCCCCAAATATAAAATAAAATCCTCAAATTAGGGTTCTATATCGCTCTTTCACTCGCACACACTATCATCATATCCTTGGACAAAATAGGAATTTTGAATTTTTAATACAATAAATAATAATGAGTAGGATTTGAATTTGAATTTGAAAGCTTTATAGTGGTAGCAGGATTGTGTGAATTGAGGGTGTGGGTCTGCTTTTATGGAGGTCAAAGGGGGGAAGAAATCTGAGATAAACATGGGGAAGATGAATTTGGACGTGAATGAAACCAGATTCAATCTGGAGGAATTCATTGAATTCACGAAATTCAAATTCAAGTTGGTTGTTACGTTACAATTGGGATTTTTGCCTTTGTTGAATTTTTAACAAAATCTTTAATTTTTTTTGTTCTTTTTTCTTTCTATGTGTGTGTCCTTAACAGTTGGCAAAGTATTCATTGTGCATTTAATGTTAACAAAATTTTCAAAGGTTTTGTCAAATAAATTATTTTCTTTCTAAATACAACCCCCATCGTATTCTTTCCAAAAATAATCTATGTCTATATATAAAACACTAAATTACATTTTTTTTGTCCAAATTGCCCCTTATGTGAGGGCACATGGTGAGATTAAGGGAGCCCATAGAGATGGTATTAGTGAGAGGGTCTGATATGGGCACAAAAAACTCATTTTAGGACCAAAAGCGTATTATTACTTTTTGATGGACGAAAAAAAAAAGATATTTGTGGGGACCAAAAATGGAATTTGGTCTATATAAAATAAAATACCTAACTAGGCTGCCACGTGTTGTCTTCTTCTGATAAGCCGGAATCAATACATTTCTATCTAAACATGTATCTGGACGTAGTTTACACTTTCAGTTTATTTAGGCTAATTCGGTCGCAGTTTAAACTTTCAATTCATTTAGGCTTATATGATTGAGGTGTAATCTTTTATGTAATAAATCTCACTAGTTTAGTAAACTTAGAAAAACAAGATCTATTTATTTAAATTTTAAAAAACAAGATTTACTTATTTAATTTGAATTGTTATTTATTTTTAAGACTTACATTTTATACTTTATAATTATTTATTTAATTTATTGTGTGTTTGAAGACTTTACTATCGAACATTTTTTTTTTCAATTTTTTTATCAACTGAACTTGAATTATATACATCTGATATACGACCTAAAAACTAATAAAACCCTAAAATTAGAATCGAGTGTTAAAGAATAAAACTAATATAAAACAAGATTATTTATTTGAGTTCTTAATAAATTTAAAATGATTTGTGTTGTATTGCATGTATACATATCTAATTCTATTATAATTAATATTATACAATGAATCATTATTAGTGTGTTAAATAATTAACCAACATGCGTTAATGAGTTCACTTGATATTGATTGTTTTATTATTATGGTAACATACGTTTAATTTTTCTTTTGAGAATTGTGATATGAAAGATCTATCAATTATAGTTATGACAATCTTAAGTTTTTTTAAGCATCTTTAACGGTTACTTTTAAATAGAGAAAATTAATTTTTATTAGAATTCTTATTATAGAGAAATTTTTATGTGTTTTTTTAAGAGGAAAGAGATAAGTTTTTTATTCACTTCATAAATAAGGAATGAATTAATACAAGGTTTTGATACCCGCGCTTCGCCGCGGATCATTATGTATATAACGTTTTTTATACCCAAATTTTGAGCTTTGAGGTTGTAGACGATTTAAAGTTATTGAGATGGTTATTAATATGTGTCATTAACCAAAGGGGGTAAAACGTAACTTTTACAATTCGAATAATAGAATCGTATTGTTTTTTTAATATTATAATAATTTTTTTAATAAGTTTGATTAATTAACGTTTTTAGCCATTTTACTAATTTTGAGTAAATATATAATCATATACATGGTATACAATAAGATAATTAGATCAAAAAATATTCAATATTAGGCTCATTTCGAAGGTATCGACGATACGATTATAATAGCGTAATTTGTTTAAATTGAAACACATTTTAAAAAATATTTTAGCTAGTATACGATATATGGCTAAAACGTGAAATGGAATATAGAAACTAAAAGTTATAAATTCAATAAGTATTATAAGTCTAATGGGGTAAAATGTAACTTTTATAACTAAATTAACACTGCACACCATCATTAGCTATTGCAATTCTTTTCCTGATAGTCGATCACATGTATAGGACCAACTGGGCATTGGTCATGGTTTAAAAGATATTTTAGAAGAAAAAAATGGTTTAAACACTATGATAAATGTATGTATTACTAATACTAATAAATCTCAATGACCCTACATATAAACATAACATAATACAGTGAAATTTATACCTCTAGCAAGGTTTCGTAGCAAGAATTCCGAATATGTAATTGTATTGATAGTATCTTTAACAATTGAAGAGTAATCTTAGCGAGAATGAAATAGTTTTAGATGATATATAAACATAATAAAAGAGAGTGACATTTTTACCTCTAGGAATGATTCGTAGCCAGGATTCCGAATATGTAATTTCAATATGAAAAATGGAGTATAATCTGATTTGGAACGCTTATTATTATTATTATCATTATCATTATCATTATTATTATTATTATTATTATTATTATAAAAGTTTGATTAATGAGTTTGATTAAGTGACGGTTTTAACCCCTCAACTATTTTTTAACAAAAATATAATCGTACTACATATAATATCGGTGAAGAGAAAGATGCAGCTTTTCTGATAGATTATTATTATTTTATTATTATTATAATAATAAAATTTTGATTAAGACCTTTTTAACTGTTCAACTATTTTTGAATACATTATAATCGTACTATATATAATAAAAGTTTCATTAAGACCTTTTAAACTGCCCGACTATTTTATTATTATTATTAAGACTTTTCGAAGGTATCGACGACACAATAATAATGACGTAATTTGTTATAATTAAAACGTATTTTTAAACATATTTTGACGAATATACGACATACGACTAAAACGTAAAATGAAATATAAAAACTAAAAGATATAAAGCGAATCAATATTATAAGTCTATGGGGGTAAACCGTAATTTTTACAATTCGAATTTATTATAATAAAAATTTTATTAATGAGTTTGATTAAATAACATTTTTAGCCTTTTACTATTTTTGAGTAAATATATAATCGTAATATATATGGTATACAATAAGGTACTTAGATCAAGAAATATTCAATATTAGGCTCATTTCGAACGTATCGACGATACAATTATAATGGCGTAATTTGTTTAAACTGAAACACATTTTTCTAACATATTTTAACCGGAATACAATATATGGATAAAACGTGAAATGAAATATAGGAAACTAAAAAGTATAAAGTGAATAAAGATTATAATTCTAACGAGGTAAAATGTAACTTTCAAAACTAAATTGATAAGGACAAAAATATATTAAAATTACTATTCATAAGGACAAAAATATTAAAATGCTGCTTTAAGTGGTATGATTAAAATATATTAAAAATACTATTCATAAGGACATATAATATTAAAATATTGCTTGAGTAGTATGATAAATGTAAGTATTATATATTAATATTAATTACTTTACATAAAAATAAATTAAAAAGTTTATTAGGATTATAAAATCTATCATATAATAAATATGTAAGTGACATGACACATGTCATCTGATGACTCAATTTTAGGGAGCGTTTGGTATGCAGGATTCCTTGGAAATCTAAATGAATTGGAATCCAATTCCCACGGATTCCTGCATTTGGTAAGATTTAGAGAAAAAAGAATTGTAATTGGGGGAAGGAATTGAAATCCCTCAAATGAAGGAATTTGAAATCTTTGGGTACCTGGAAAGATTTTAAAATCCCTTGACATAGGAATTGCCAAATTACCAGATTACCCTTTAATTAGATGTCTTAACTACTACTTCCCTTCAACCATTGTCACTTCCACCTCTTCCAATCCTCTGTCTTCCAATCGACCGCCTCTACTGCTTCAACCCACCATCGACCGCTGCAATGGTTTTACATGAATTATCAGTATTTCTTTAATTCAATGCTATTTCTTATGAGAAAAACGAAATATTAATGATCTTTTTTATACTTACGAAATACCCTTATTTTATTTTTTCTGAACGGCAAGTTAGCACACACACACACGTTCCAAAGGCATCGAGCCTCTTTACAGGCAATCCTACTAATCCGCTACGACCTGGCCCAACCTATGGTTGAACCCGACCGGCAGGTTTTAGGGGCCCTATGGACCAACCCGAACCGGTCCCGAACCCGGCCCCGAAGGACCAGATCCAAAGTCTAGATATCTCAGGAAAGTGTCCCCTGTGATAATCGAACCCTGGTAGTGACTTTCACCTCACACCCAAGGATTGTACCTATCCAACTGAGCTAACCCCTTTTGATTATGAAAGACCCTTATTTATATTTAAAATAGGGGTTATGACTTATCCGGGTAACAAACTGTAACATCTCAATACCAAAATCACAAATTTAACGGAAGTTAACTCAAGTAACCTTGGCAACGGAAAAACGTAAAAGTTTAAACTTTAAAACTCATAACTCAATAATTAAAAATCCAACATTTAAGTTAAATAAAACCTCCCCAAAAATGAGGTTCAACCATGATTAGTAAATCACTTTTAACTCAAAGTAACATAATCTCAAATAACCACAAGGGTGTGGTGTAGTGGTAATCACCTGGGGAGGGCATAGCTCTCAACCCGGGTTCGATCCCTGCAGTCCCCCTTGTGGCCACTGGGTTTTAATCTCAGGGCTTCATGCTTTAGCGGTCTGTTGCATTGCCAAGGGATTAGTCTGGGCCAAAGGCCCGGGAACCCTTTGCAAAAAACATAATCTCAAATGTTAAAAATATAATGTCTCTCATCAAACGACCAAACTGAGCATCGGAACGATTGGAGCATCAAGCCAGGCCCTTCCCCTTGTCCTTCCCCTTGTCCTTCCTAGAAGAACCTGCAACTAAAAGAGTAAACCACAGATGGGTAATCTTGAAAGCTTAGTGAGCACAAACCACACATCACATCAACCATATATCACATAATCACAACGTAAGATAAGTACTGAACATGCAAGTATCACAAATGTCCTTACGACTCTCTACCATCAAGGACCGTAGTCACTGGTACCAGGCAACCCACACCACCGATACCCACGGTGGCCACCACCACTACAATGGGCACGGCTAAAAGCATGCAAGTCAGACTTATCAAAACCACAACACGTTACACGCAATTAGCACACATAGCCACGCAATGAGGGTTAATGTACTTACCTGGAATTGCTTCACAATTTACACGTAAAAGCACCCACAAGAATTGTATGTCACACACCTATAAGTATACAATAAGCCATATACATAAGCAAGTACTCTCAAAAGCATTTAAAGACTCAAAACCGAAACACAATCCCTAGCCCTAGCTAGGTCATCCCAATTAGCCCCAAACTCTACCAAAGGCCTTGCATTATAGTCCCAAGGGAAAGACCATACAAGAAAACCCCAAACGGAACCCAACCGAGAAAGTCCAAAACTCAAAACAGGAAGCATTCCGCGTTCGCGAAATCCTAGATTTCGCGGCGCGAAACCTTGCAGCCCAAGCTCGCGGCGCGAGGCTCTGTGCTTCGCGGTGCGAGACATCAGCAGAACTCAAAAATCGTTTTTCGACGGGATTTCGTCCCAAAGCCGAAAACCTTATCTTTGCCATGGATTTTTGCACCAAAACTACTCAATTAAACATGCCTTTTGTGTTAGGATTGTGTGCGAGACAGTAACAGGGTTATCGTGTCCAATGTTATAAGACACTAGTAGGTCACACCGCTGCACACCTAATTGAGAACTTTTGTGTGTAAGAGATAATTGAGAAAAGAGAAATAAATAATTATAAGTTAATAATTATTTGTTAGATTAATTATTCAGTAAATTAATTAATTAAGTAGTTAATTAATTAAGAGATTAATTAATAAAAAGATAATTATGAAAGGAATCTTAATCAAATACAAACACTGCCTTATTTATGTCTATAAATAAAAGGCATAAAGGTTTTTATCAGATAGATTTTCCTCGCACAAAAATTATTCTCTCTCTCTCTCTCAAACCGCCGGCCTCTCCTCTCTCTCACACATCGATCGGAATTTTTCCGATCGATCACGGTGGTCTAGCAACCCTCTCGCGTGGTGTCAGTAGCGGTGTACCCCTGCTCGTTTTCCGGAGAATTTTTCGCTAAAGGTAAACCATCAAACCTTCTTTATTGTATCTGTTAAGGTTTAAGTTGGATCAGGCTTTTGGGAATCGTTTTGTTATCCGCTGCGCACCGTTAGTGCCGACGGTTCCCAACAGCGGTATCAGAGCCAATTCTTAAACCTACAGATCAGGTTTAATTATTTGATAATTAGGTTTAAAAATTTGATTTTTATATGTTTCTAAATTGTGTAAAAATTGGATTTTAGAAAAAACCTAACAAATCGGAAACTGGTGGTGGAACGGCGGCAGTTAGCCGACCGAACCAACCACCACGTCACCGCAAAAACCACCGACGTCTCACCATAGTTGGTGGTGGCCGCCGGCTGCCACACCCGAGGCCCACCGCACCACCGAATGTGATGGCGGTGGCGATGGTATACGAAACCACCACACGGCAGTGTGGTAGCGACGGTCCTACGGCGAGATACCAACCACCGCACCACCGTTTGTGGTGGCGGTGGTAGTTGATTCGATCTCCGGCGTCGGCTGTGGCCGATTGCGGGTAGTGATCATCACCGGGCAGCCTTACGGCCTCGCCGCGGGTGGTGATCGAGGCCAAACCACAAAAAACAACCATCGCACCACCGATCATGGTGGTCGCGGCTGTGAACGACGAACACCACCGCACCACCGATTGTGGTGGCGGTGGCGATTGGTCACGGAAGCGGCGATAAGAACAAATCGCAACCACCACACCACCGTACGTGGTGGTGGTGATCGCAACCGAAATCAAAAGCCACAGCGGTGGTGGCGATCGATTGAATAAACGCCGCAAGCGGTGGCGGTGGTGGTTTTTAGATCACTGTCGTCGCCGGCCTAGTCGAAAAACGACCGCCACACCACCGTCTGTGGTGGTGGCGGCGATGGTGTTGTACGCTGCGATCGGCAGCGGTGGTGGCGTGTTGCTGCTGCCGCCGTCGATCTTCAACCACGGCGATGATGGTGGTGGTTTGCCGCTATTGTCGCCGATGGTAACAATGGCGTTGGTAGGTTTGTTGTTTATGTTGAGCGGCGGCGGTGATGGCGTTGTTTTCACCATTATCGTTGCCGGTACCGGTAATCTGAAAAGTACCAGTCCCGCACCGTGAACTGCGGCTTCGCGCCGGGAACAGCGGCTGATGAGGAAGGTTGCTATTTTTCGTTTTCTTGAATGACAAGTTTTAATAAGATCAGATAAAACCCTAGTTTTAACTAGTTTAATTAAATTAATTTTAGTTAAAATAAAATCTGGTTAAAATTTCGGTTTAATCGTCATAGTCAAACCCCTTTTGACCTGTGGTTGTGTTTTTATTTATTTGTACGTATGTTCTTATTATTGGTTACGGGAGGCCTGCGTGCCGTTTACAACCCGCTATTAAATTGTAATGTTTTTAATAATAAGTAAAATTGAGACCCGAAGACGGAGCCAAGGAGACAGCCATGGAGCTTGGAGCCAGTGGGAGCGCCGAGAAGATTTGTCCCTTAGGAATAAAGACCGTCGTTTTGTGTTGGCTCACGAAACGACAATAGTTAAGGGTTTTTGACTATGACATGTTTTAGACTGCGTGGTTGTTTACATTTATTTAGACTGCGTGGTTGTTTATATTTAATTGCATTGCGTGGTTATTTAGTTACGTATTTTTTAAATTAAATATAAACGGTTTTAAAATTAAATGTTTTAAAAGAAAAATGGATACAAATAACAGTTTGTGTTTTGAATCCAATTTTTTTGAAAAACTGGCAATTTTAACCCTTATCAAAAATTATAGATTAGTAAGTGCAACCCACTTTAGGGGCACATCCGGTGTAAGGTACATAGGGCGTTGTAAGTGCACACACTATGAACGCCCGTGTTCAAACCGAAATTGGAGGGTGATAAAACTCTGTGAATTATCTCCGGGTGGTACCGGCCAAGGTTTGTCCAGGTCCCGGGTGGTGCAGTCTATTTTGGTAATTATTTATTCACCGGGTGGTACCGGGCCAAAATGCACTAGAGGGACTAAATATGCACGGATTATATATCCGATGTCCCGACGATCTAGAAATCGTATTTTCGAATTAAAATGCGATTGGTATAGTTTTACCTACCATAAATCGCATGAGTCGGTTTGACATGATCACATGCTTCCCGACACATGTGAAATATGGATTCTAGTCTAATAAATTTATTTTAAGGGTAATAATTTATTAGAGATTTTATAATTATAAACTAAGCTTGGAATTTTATTCTTAATTGTAGATGTCTTTTTCTGTAATCCCGTTTTATACCCCTGAGGAATCACTGAGACTCATCAATGGAAAATGGAAACTTACAGGACAAAATTTTCCAGTTTGGAAAATGCACCTTGATAATATCTTGCGTGCACAGGGTAAGTTTTACGTTTTAGATAAACCTGTATCACGACCTAAGAGTAATTCTCCTGAAGAGGAGTTTACTCAGTACTTCAAGTACATGGCGGATGAATCGGATGTCATGTCAATTCTGATTTTCTCTATATCATCCGAGTTCACGGATAGATTAAGAGATAAATCCTGCCACGAGGTTGTGAAAGATATAGAAAGCTAGTTAGGTTTCTATAGACATACAGGTAAGCTTCTGATAATGAAAGAGATACTTTCACTAAAGCTAAAGAAGGACCAGTCAGTTAAAGACCATCTTATGGAAATGAGGAGGCTATTTAAATGCTTGACACGTTTGGGGTACAAGATGACTCAGGAAGAGTTAATGTATCTCATATGGTATTCACTCCCGAAGGAGATATGTGGCACAGCTAGTGCCTACATGAAAGAACCAAAGACTGACGTGGCAGCACTACATGAGAACATTCTGGCCAGTCTAGAGCCGAAGCCAGCACCTGCTGATCTCATGGATACTGATTGGATTGATGAGCTGGGGGATCTGAGTTGCCCAGAATGCGGTAGCAAGGATATTTGCGAGCACTCGATGAATATCGACCAGATAAAGAACGGTTTACCCGATGCTCCAGGTATCTTTATGATAGATTGCTTAATCACTTCTTATGAATCATGGGTAATTTATACAGGCAGTGGTAACCACATTTGTAATCATTTACATGGATTCACTAGAAGAAAGACTTTAAGGAAGGACCGTTCGAACCTACGTGTTGGCGAAGGCACTTCGCTGATAGCTGAAGCTGTAGGATCTTATAGTCTTAGTTTACCCTCGGGTCTAGTTTTGGAACTGGATAATTGTTATTTTATTCCAAACATGATTAAGAATGTTTTGTCTTTCGATTTGTTAGTAGACCAAGGTTTTTATTACAAGTATGATTATAAAATGATTTATGTCTTTAAAAATAATATTTTCTATTTTAAAGCAACACCTGTGAATGGTCTATATACAGTAAATCTACAAGACAATAGTAGTGAAATCTATCATATAAGTAAACGATCCAAAGACATTAAGGATCAGACTTACCTCTGGCATTGTCGTTTGGGCCACATAAACAAGAAACGCGTTGAACTACTCCTAAAAGGAGGTTTTCTTGGCACTTTCGATTATAAACCTTTTGATAATTGCTAGTCTTGTTTATCTGGCAAAATGACAAAGCAACCTTTCAACAAAGAAAATGAAAGGGCTACTGACTTGCTTGAAATAATTCACACAGATGTGTGTGGACCATTTAGTCATGTGGCAAGAGGAGGATACCGGTACTTCATTACCTTTACTGACGATTTTAGTAGGTATGGTTATGTCTACCTTATGAGACATAAATCTGAAAGCTTTGAAAGATTCAGAGAATTTCAGAATGAAGTACAGAATCAACTTGGCAGAAAAATCAAGTTTTTGCGGTCGGATCGCGGAGGCGAATATCTTAGTGATGAGTTTGACAATCATCTGATGGAGTGTGGGATTGTATCCCAACTCACACCTCCGTATACACCTCAGATGAATGGTGTGTCAGAAAGGAGAAATCGTACTTTACTTGATATGGTACGATCGATGATGTGTCACTCTACACTGCCAATGTCATTCTGGGGACATGCGCTCGAAACAGCAGCACATATATTGAACAGAGCGCCAACAAAGTCGGTAGAAAAGACTCCATACGAATTATGGAAGGGTAAGAAACCTAATATATCTTTTCTAAGAATTTGGGGTTGTGAGGTTTATGTCAAACGACCCACCTCAGAAAAACTCAAGCCCAAATCCAACAAGTGTTTCTTCGTTGGATATCCCAGGACCACCGTGGGATATTATTTCTACAACCCTGAAGAGAACAAAGTTTTTGTTGCTCGAAATGGAAAATTTCTGGAAGAAAAGCTTCTCAGTTCTGGGAACACCAGAAAGGATGTAGATCTACAGGTAGTAGACGAAGAAAATACTACACCAATTGTTGAGCCAGAAATTCAACATGAGAATGTTGAACCTCAATCAGAACCGATTGAGGAAGTGCAAACACAGGACCTTCGCAGATCTAGTAGGGTAAGACAAGAACCAGATAGGTATCTTGGGTTTCTAGTCTCTCAGGACAGCGGAGACTTGAATGAACCAACATCCTATGGAGAAGCTGTGTCAGGCAATGAGTCTGAACAATGGCAAGAAGCCATGAAGGCCGATATGCAATCCATGTACGACAACCAAGTATGGGAGTTGACTGATTTTCCCCAGCACTATAGAGTTGTTGGACGCAAATGGGTTTTCAAGAAGAAAACCGACATGGATGGGAATGTACACACTTTCAAGGCAAGACTGGTCGCAAAAGGGTTCACGCAAACTCATGGTATTGACTATGATGAAACCTTTTCGCCAGTGGCCATGCTAAAGTCGATTAGGATTCTAATGGCCATTTCAGCATACTTTAACTACGAGATCTGGCAAATGGACGTCAAAACAGCTTTTCTGAATGGAAAGTTAACAGAAGACGTTTATATGGAACAACCAGAGGGGTTTGAAGATCCTAAGAATCCTAATAAGGTGTGTAAATTGCTAAAATCCATTTATGGATTAAAGCAAGCATCTCGAAGCTGGAACTTACACTTTGATGAGCGAATCAAGGAATTTGGTTTCGCCAAAAGTGAGTTCGAGCCGTGTGTCTACACTAAGTTCAGTGGGAGCATAGCAGCCTTCTTGGTCTTGTACGTAGATGACATTCTACTCATAGGAAACGATGTTCCAACTTTACAGAGTGAAAAGAGTTGGTTAAGCAGATGTTTCCAGATGAAAGACCTTGGAGAAGCCGCTTATATACTTGGCATAAAGATCTACAGAAACAGATCTAAGCGGCTTATCGGACTTAACCAAAGTACATACATTGATAAAATCCTGAAGAGATTCAGGATGGATGAATCCAAGAAAGGATTTATCCCGATGCAACATGGCATAGTGTTAAGTAAAACACAATGTCCTGTTTCTAGTCAAGATCAGGACAAAATGAAATCGGTTCCATATGCTTCGGCAATTGGATCGATTATGTATGCCATGTTATGTACCAGGCCCGATGTTGCTTACTCAGTAAGTGTTATGAGTAGATATCAGCAGAATCCAGGAGGACCTCACTAGGTGGCTGTCAAGAACATTCTCAAGTATCTGAGAAGAACGAAAGACATGTTCTTGGTCTTTGGAGGTTCTGAAGATGAAATTAGTGTCAACGGCTATTCTGACGCTAGTTTCCAGACCGACAAAGATGATTTTAGATCACAGTCAGGATACGTTTTCACCCTAAACGGAGGCGCGATCTCTTGGAAGAGCTCGAAGCAGGACACGATTGCAGATTCAACTACAGAAGCAGAGTACATTGCAGCATCTGATGCGGCAAAGGAAGCTGTCTGGCTAAGGAATTTTCTATCGGATCTAAGAGTGGTTGCCAGTATCTCTAGACCGATCGACATATTTTGTGATAACTCGGGAGCCGTAGCGCAAGCAAAGGAACCTAGAGAGCATCACAAGTCAAGACACGTGCTCAGGAAATATCACCTTATCCGAGAGATCATTGGAAGAGGAGATGTGAGAATATGCAAGATTCCAACAGAAGAAAATGTCGCAGATCCGCTGACAAAGCCACTAGCAAGGGTGAAGCATGAGGCACATGCAAATTCCATTGGGATGCAGTACCTGGACGCCAGTAGCTAGTTTTTTAGTTTATTAATTATTACTATAGTTTAATTTAGAACAATACAATCATGTAAAGTTCTTGATTTAATAAATGGAGGTTTTATACATGATTGTTTTAAATTAACTATTTTTCGCATATTTAACGTATCCATGATTTTACAAAGTTTTGTATGAAATCTAAATTCCGTAGCCACTTATTGAAATGGGAATTTCAATAGGGAGTTTAACGCTATTATGAATACTTGATGATTTATTCGAAGTAGAGAATAAAAGCACAAACGATGTGACCAAGTATTTATAAATACTCAACAGAGTGCTTGGGTATTGGAAGTGACCAGTATCAAGTCTACTTCATGGAGCATCAATCATAAGCATTGACTTGAAAGGTTGTCCTTAGACCTGAGATACTTGGTTTGGGAACATGAGGACTGTTGTACTCTTAGCATGTCCTAACGTTGCACCGTAACAGGGCGGCCATACGGGACGTGACTAGATGCAGCGGAAGCCGTGGATCCAAATGCAAGTAGTCAAGAAGGGATTTGTACCTCCTTCAAAAGGAGAGATATTTCCGGGCCCCTTGACGATTAAGATTGGCAGAAAACGCGTGGCCACGCTCGGATAAAATAACAGGAGTTATTTAGTAATATCCGTTACTGCAGGCAATCGAAATCAGAGTCAAGAAATACTTGAATTTGAGAAATGAATCCTCCACTCCATGTCTCAAATCCATTTCAGAAATATCGTGTGCAAAAGGAATGAACCTGTGTACAAATTCAAGCGTGAATTGTATCTCTGGATATAAGAGATCTTATAACCTGGTTAACCTAAGTGTCTGACTAGGGACCTCCTTAGGCTAATGGTAACAGCACAGTTACATGTCTAGCACAAGTGGGAGTCTGTTAGGATTGTGTGCGAGACAGTAACAGGGTTATCGTGTCCAATGTTATAAGACACTAGTAGGTCACACCGCTGCACACCTAATTGAGAACTTTTGTGTGTAAGAGATAATTGAGAAAAGAGAAATAAATAATTATAAGTTAATAGTTATTTGTTAGATTAATTAATCAGTAAATTAATTAATTAAGTAATTAATTAATTAAGTAATTAATTAAATAATGGATTAATTAATAAAGAGATAATTATGAAAGGAATCTTAATCAAATACAAACACTGCCTTATTTATGTCTATAAATAAAAGGCTTAAAGGTTTTTATCAGATAGATTTTCCTCGCACAAAAATTATTCTCTCTCTCTCTCTCAAACCGCCGGCCTCTCCTCTCTCTCACACATCGATCGGAATTTTTCCGATCGATCACGGTGGTCTAGCAACCCTCTAGCGTGGTGTCAGTAGCGGTGTACCCCTGCTCGCTTTCCGGAGAATTTTTCGCTAAAGGTAAACCATCAAACCTTCTTTATTGTATCTGTTAAGGTTTAAGTTGGATCAGGCTTTTGGGAATCGTTTTGTTATCCGCTGCGCACCGTTAGTGCCCACGGTTCCCAACATTTTGATCGCTTAACATAATCTCATGATTTGGCATCTCAACAACATTAATACAACAACTTCAATTGGTGATTCAAATATCACGAATTTCATCAACACAACCCAAAACCCTAACCCTTGCACTACTAACAACAATTCGCCACTAACATACATAAACAACACGTAATTACCTTAAGAGAAACACCAACGATGATTACTTGCTACTTGCTAAATCGATTGAACGAACCTTCTCTTCCAACCTCTCTCTCAAAATCGTGAACTGTAGAATGGAATGGAAATTGGGCTTGCAAGTCTACTTAAATACATGACACAGTTAACCTCCAACTTTCTACAATGACCTTCAGACCCTTGCACCTGAAATTTACATAATCGACACCAAAGCTTAACTAAGTTTTAACGGAACAAGTTAAATAACTGGCTTTGGAAAATGGGGAGTTACACAAACTATTTATTTTGATCACATTATCATTGAACTATTTTTTGTAGTCAGTATACATTGAACTCTTTTTTTGTTCACATAATACCATGCAATCGGGAATAGCCCGTAAATCACCATCTTTCACCCATCCACCACCACCAAACCACCACCACCACCACCACCAAAACCACCACCTCTAAACCACCACCACAACCACTACAACTGCCACCACCACCACAGCAACCACCAGAAAACTACCACCACCAAACCACCACCACAAACACCATCTCCATAGATCTAGAATCGAACCCTAAAAATCGAATCCAACCATTTCCATTGCCGATTTAAAGTAAACAATACAAATAGAGAGTTTGGAGGTGGTGGTGGTGGTTTTGGAGGTGGTGTTTTGGTGATGGTGGTGGTTTGATGGTGGCTGTGGTGGTGGTGGCTTGGTGCTGGTGGGTGGGTGAAAGATGGTGGTTTACGGGCTATTCCCGGTTGCAATGGTATTATGTGAACAAAAAAAGAGTTTAATGGTATATTTAATAAAAAAAATAGTTCAATGATAATAAGTGATCAAAATGAATAGTTTATTACTCAAATAAGTCGTAACCCCTTTAAAATATTTGAGAAACGAGCCTTTGTGTGCTTAGTTTGTTGAGGTTTAATATGTGTGTGTGTGTGCACGCGGAGGGGGGGGGGGTTGTATGTCAATGGTTATTTAAAATAAATAAAAAATATTTAATAAATCAATAAATAAAAAATAAGATATTTTAACCTAAAGCTTTTGAAAAAAATATCATGTACTTATCAATATTTTTTTTCTTTTGAACGTTGAGTTAACACACACACTCCAGTGGTATCGGGCCTTCAATTGGGCAATCCCACTAATCCGCTGCGACCCGACTCAACCTATGGCTGAACCGACCAGCAGGAAAGTGGATCCCATAGACTAGATCCTCCCGTGTCGGCCCCAAAGTCTCGAACCGGCCCAAAGGACCAGATCCAAAGTCTAGACATCTCAGAAATGTTTCCCGTGGGAATCGAACTCTGATAGTATGGCTTTCACCCACACCCCATGGATGTTACCTATCAAATTGAGCTAACACCCTTTGATTAGTTTATTTTTTATTTGATATATTTTTTAATTAAAGTCATAATAGTTTATAATTAACCAATAAAACAAAATGTTATAACAAAATATATAAATAAAGTAAAAAAAAAAATATAAAGATGGTCTACTATAAGGACCAAATATGTAATTTAATCAAACATTTTTTGGATAAGTTACCACTTAATTTAACAAAGTTGAATAGAGGGATGAAAATGGAATGAAGATAAAACCATAGGAATGAAAAACAATTTTTATTGATAAGGACGAAAAACATTATAAATAACAAACTACAAAGACTAAAATCGTACTTTTATTCCAAACTTTACTGTTCAATGAACAATAGTTTTTACTGTTGTAAAATGTTATATATATATAATGTAAAGTGGGTGAAATATAATCAAAATTAGGTGGAACAAATTACACGTGTGTATGGAGAGTTTCAAATGACAAGTACTAAATACATGAGAAGTAGAGAAATATACCCAACTGTTCACCTGGTCAACATTTGTGGCTTTGATTACGAAGAATCGGATAATTCCACATGGTATACAGAAGATAGAGGGGTAGTTTTATAACTTTTACAAATGGACGACAAACAAGTTTATATGTGAACCTGTGTGATGCATATATGAACTATATGTACATATGTGAACCAGTTAAATAGCTCATATGTGAATAATAAAGGTTTATATGTGAACCATAAGGGTTCATAACGTGCATCAATTAAAAATAGTTCATATGTGAATTACACGGATTCGTAATAAACATATAGATCACATGTTAAGAGGGAGAATCATACAAGAACCATACACATTTGCAAGAACAAAGGAACCAAGGAAATCACATGTGATTTTGTACTAAATCACATGTGATTTTGTACTAAATCACATGTGATTCCCCTTTGGAGAGTGTAATACACTCTCCCGACAAGGCAAGTGGGTGGTGCGAGTGGGCGAGGTGTAGGCCAAAATCACATGTGATTTTGTTAGTTCCTTCATTCTTGCAAATTGGTTTGGTTCTTGTTTGAACCTTTCTCCACATGTTAATTAGTTAAAAATAAATAACATATGAACTACATAGGTTCACATATGAATTCGCTTGCCACCTATTTGTAAAAGTTACAAAAATATACCTCTATTTTTAGCATAATCACAAATTTTGACTAATCAGAACCACAATTCTTAAATGTATAAATGGCTAGAATCATTTATCTACTTTGTATATATTTACTAGTTCTCATTTAAACCTTTGGTGATACACACACAAAGGGATTCAAATGAGAACACTGATTATCTTAAAAGACAAAAATGATTTTTCACTAACATAAAAAAAACTCGACGTGGGTGCCTTTCGACACGACTTAAAGTCGTGTAATATTGCGTGAAATATATATGATTTTGTACACTAGGAAAGTTTTTTTTTGTTTTCTTAAATAGTTAAACGTTCTTATATGAACCCACCTATATATGTATGAGTATGTATATATCTCTATATAGTATTAGGTTCAAATGACAAGTGCTAAAAAAATGAGAAGTAGATAAACGATCTCCACCACTTATCCGGTCAATAAAGGCGGCTTTGACCGGGTCCCCTCCTTTAATAGTCTCTACCCTCACATGAATCGCGTCAATCCTCCGTGATCGCGTCCACTGTAACCGGTCAAAGCCGCTTTTATTGACCGGATGAGAGGTGGAGATCACTTCTCTACTTCGTATTTTTTTAGTACTTCTCTTTTGAATCCCTCTCTCTCTCTCTCTCTCTCTATATATATATATATATATATCAACCATTTTATTTTACAAAAATCTAATTCTAACAAACACTGCAAATCGGTCTTAACCATCCATCTAGTGTAACATATATATGGTTTTATTTTATCTTCTAATATAAAACAATGATCATAAGTAATGAACTTTATAGCTTCCATCTACATCTCAATCATAATTGATGAATGAATGTAATTGTTCAAATGTATCTCTATCGTTTACTAATATAATCATTAATTATGGTTTGTGAGAATTAAATGATTTGTTCATATGTGTGTATATGTATCTATGTTTATATACAAAAATAAATAATTAGTTGTTTCTCATAGATAATAGAATAAATTACACACTTGTGTTAACGGGGGTTATAATAGAGCAAATTGCACTGAAGTGCAATTTGAAACCTCTTTTTGTATCTTCTTCCTTCAATTATAATTAAAAGAAAATATGAATTTGATCTATTAACCCATTCAGGAAAAAGACTTGATCTTGTTGCTTTCATCTTTCTTGTGAACTCCTTACTAGAGTTGCACAAAACGCACAATAGGGGACCCGACGGTCAATAAAAGCGGCTTCATGATTCAAGATTCAAGAAATACAATGATTCAGAGATTGTTAACCAAAATCTGGCGGATCTATTAACCAAAATCGCTTCATGATTCAAGAAATCAAGGAGATTGTTAATCATTATGAAAAAGAACTTAAATAGAGAAGAAAGTCTAAACCGTTGATCAGGTAAACAAGAGAAATACAATCCGGAAAATTAATGAGACATCTCACATTAGATGAAAGAACCAAAGGGAAGTAGGTTATAAAGGAAGCCATCAATAGATTATAGGCATATCTCTATGCATCTAAATTTGTCATTGTTAAAGATTCACTTCTGACTCTCTTTATATACTTGTGTTCTTAATATCCAATCAGTTTTTCATTCTAACTCTATGTTGATGAAGACTGGAAATTGTTTTGTGTTATTGGAGCATGTGCTATAATTATATATGAATATAATGCAATATTCTTTAAGGGTGTTCAATCAAGACCCCGATCACCTGTTTGTGAAAAGTCTTCAGAGAAAATCTCAAATGACCGGAACCACCACCTGCTGCCCCGTTCTCATCCGCATGAAAGTAAGGCTATGTTTGGCAAGCGTAGCTTATAAGCTAGCTGGTAGCTAATAAGCTAGCGGATAGCTGATAAGCTAGCTGTTGATTGATAAGCTTGCTAGTAGCTGATAAACTAGCTGTTGAACAAATTATGTTTGGCAAAAACTAGCTTATGAGTATGTAAAATGACCAAAAAGGGTATATTTGAATTTAATAATTAATATTAATAAGGGTATAATTGGAAAAAGCTACAATAAGCTACTCATAAGCTACTCAAAGTAGCGTTTCAAAAAGCTAGCTTATCAGCTAGCTTCCTGGTACATGTTTGGATGGACTAGCTTATCAGCTAGCTTATGCTTGCCAAACAAAGCCTAAGTCATTTGTATTTCTTTTTGCAGTTTTTGTACATAATTTACTACATATGGTTTCTTATAAAGTTATGTTTTTTGATATTTCTATCTATGCAGTCTTTCAATTGGGTGTAAAGAAAATTTTGTGGCATATTTGGCTTATGTTAATTTAATATATGATTGATTGTTTATGTTAATTTAATATATGATTGATTGGTTATTGCTTTATATGGTTGGCGATGAAGCTGTTTTTTATTGGTATATGGACTGTTCATCATTAAAAGAAGAGTAAACTACAAATTTGGTCCCTGAAGTTTACCCAAATCTGCACGTTTCGTCCTTAAACTTTAAAAACTATAAAAAGCGTACCTGAACTTCCATTTTTGCAACGCGTTTCGTCCTTACGGCTAACGACGTTAGAACTCAGTTAATTTATGGGGTAATTTTGCCAAAATGAAAGACGAGGGGTTGTTTAGTAACTTCTTTTTTTTCTAACACTCTCTCTTATCTTCATCATCTTCATCTAACCAAACCCCACCCACCACCACCCACCACCATAAACACCCACAACCCACCACCACTACAACCACCACTAACACCCGCCACCCACCACCACCAACACCCGTCACCCACCACCACCAACACCACCACCCACACCCACCCACACACCCACAACCACCAAGCCACCACAAACCCCCATCTCCAAACCACCACCGCCTGTCCCACCCCACCATCGACTCACTGCCAGTCTGACCCGCCGCGAACCCCTCGTCATGGCCGCCATGACCGCCATGGCTCAGATCTGCAGATCTGCTCATCATCTATCTCTCAAACTCCCCCATTTCCATTTCCACCAACAACCAAAAAATGCACAAATTTCTCACCTTCTCTTCTCTAATCAACAACCTCCAATCCACAATCAATCGCTCCACCGCCACCACCCATCTCCGCCATCTATCCACCAAGTCCACCGGCGACCGTGACGAGGGTTTACGAATCATTCAGGTCTATCCACAATCATTCAGGTACTTTTTCGATTTTGAGTTTGATTTCATGTTTTTAGGGCTTACGAATCTCGCTTCAGATCTGATGTCAAGTTTGATTTTGAGTTTGGAATTGAGAGCTTAACCTATCAAGACTTTGATTAGGGGTTATTGTTAGGGTTTTCGATTTGGGTTTTTTTAAGGTAGGGTTAGCGATTTATGGTTTTCGATGTAGTGGTGGTGGTGGATGTGGTGGCATTTACAGGTGGAGATGACGGTTGTGGTGGTGGTGGTGGCGGCGTTTGCAAGTGGAGATGGTGGTGGTGGCGTTTGCAGGTGGAGATGACGGCTGTGGTGGTGGTGGTGGCCTTTGCAGGTGGAGGTGGTGGCCTTTGCAGGTGGAGGTGGTGGCCTTTGCAGGTGGAAATGGTGGTGGCGGCGTTTGCAGGTGGAGATGGTGGTGGTGGCTGTGGGTGGGTTGGTGGTGGTTGTGGGTGTGGTGGTGGTGGCTCAAGAAGAGAAGGTGGTGGTGATGTGGTGGTGGGTAGATGTGTAGATGAAAATGATGATGAAGAGAGAGAGAGAGAGAGATGGACTTACCATTTGGTCCTTATTCTTCCACTTTGGCAAAATAACCCCTCATTTAACTATGTTCTAACGTCGTTAGTGAGTAGGGACGAAACGCGTTGCAAAAATGGAAGTTCAGGTACGCTTTTTGTAGTTTTTAAAGTTCAAGGACGAAACGTGCAGATTTGGGTAAACTTCAGGGACGAAATTTGTAGTTTACTCTTAAAAGAATTAGGTGGGTTGTTGGAAACATTCCTATACTCCTGGTTTTGGAACTCCAACAGTTTTCATATTTGGTTTGATTTTTTTAGTATGATTTGGGTTTTTTTTTTAAATGTGAATGGAACTTCAATTTGTGTAGTTTATCAGACTGCATAATTTCTCCTTGCCTGTTTGGTTTTGATTCAAAATTTCAAACAAATTTGGTTGGTTAATGATTTCAATTCGCTTGGTTAATGATGGATATGTGTTCCTCGACTGCAGGTTTCTATTTGGGTTACTGATTGGAACGGATCTAAAGATTATGGGCACGTTCCATGGTTATCTTTGGATGGATTTTAAGTGACTTTTTTTTTACATCTAGGCAAATTTTGCATCCTGCCGCATTGCGCGGGTAAACTACTAGTATACCTTAATGTACTCACCTACACATCTACATAGTAGACTAACCAAACTGCTCAGAATATCATTAGCACCATAAAAAAATAGACTAACCAAAGCATTGCTATCATAATAGTTTCAGAAATAAATATTCTTTTAAGTAAACTTGCTATCAAAGCATTGGATAAGATTACTAAAGAATTTTTCCACTAGCAAAGTCATTTGGAATTACAGGACAAAATTCTTTTCTAAATTCGCAGCACCAAGAGTCAAAGAAACCAGTCACTATGAGCAATATTGTAACCAACACTACTTTTTCTAAAATCAATGAAATTAGGCATTCAATGAAAAGATTGAAATCCCTAATTAATGAAAAAGATTGATTTAACATCACTTATTTAATAAGGAAAACTTAAGACCAAGTAGGGAAGTCGACAATGGAGAAGACGAACGAGAGGGGAAGAGGGGTTATGTTTGTGTAGGGTTTGTGAAGGAAACGAGGGGGAAGAGGGGGGAAGAGAGAAATAATTGGGGGGGGGGGATGGGTTAGGGTTTCAAACGATTTTGAAAAATTGGGAGGGAGTTAAACAATTTTTTGGAAATTTTTTGAAAGTTTTCAAACAATTTTCTACTATTTTATTAATGTTATATTATTAACTGTTAGGGTCAAAATGTAATTGTATTCAAGTTGAGTTTATATTTGTAATTGTTCAAATGTAAAGGGTGCTAAGTGTAAATACCCTTGAGGTATAAATACTTGTGAGTGAGTTAGATTCTAAGGAGGATTCTTAATTGTCATATTTAGTACTTGATAGAGAGAGAAAGAAGAGAGAGAAAGCCTTGTTCATATTGTTCTTCATACATAATAAAAGTGAGATTTGTGATTGTATAAAGCTTTATAGTCATGGTTGTTGGGAATCGTAGGCTACAAAACATGCACAGCGGAATAAAAGGCCTGATTCCCAATCAAGGATCCAATCCTAAACACATACAGATACAAAAAGGGTTACGAAAAATTACCTCGTTGTTTGTTTTACGCGAACGAAACTGGACTGCTGGTGGGGAATACACCGCTACTGCACCACCGTGAGATCGGTTGCTAGACCACCACCGGGTTCTTGTTGAAATCGTGGAGAGGGAGAGAGAAGAGGGTTTTTGGTTTTTCTTTGGGGTTTCTTTTCAGTTAAGATTGTTTCTATGAATAATCTGACCAGGGTTTGCCATATTTATAAAATTAAATATGGCAGTACCCAATAAAGAAAGTCCGTTTGATTAAAAGCCCATTAAGGTTATTTAATCAAACTCAAACTCTTTATTTAATTAATAAATTATTAATTAAATAACTTAACCCTTTAATTAATTAATTAACTATTAATTAATCCAATAAAATATTCCAACTGATATTTTATATATATATATATATGACTAAATAATAAATAACTATTTATTATTTATTTCTCACTCAATAATTAATTTGTACTAATTAATTACTCCATCAAACCACTTGATCTCCAATTGGGTGTGTAGCAGTGTGACCCACTAGTGTCTTATAACATTGGACACGGTAAACCCTGTTACTATCTTGCACATAATCCTAACAGACTCCCACTTGTGCCAGACTAGTAACTGTACTGTTACCATTAGCCTAAGGAGGTCCCTAGCCAGACACTTAGGTTAACCAGGTTATAAGATCTCTTATATCCAGAGATACAATTCACGCTTGAATTTGTACACAGGTTCATTCCTTTTGCACACGATATTTCTAAAGTGACTTAAGACATGGAGTGGAGGATTCATTTCTTAAGATCAAGTATTTCTTGACTCTGATTCCGATTGCCTGCAGTAACGGATATTACTAAACAACCCCTGTTATTCTATCCGAGCGTGGCCATGCGTTTTCTGCCAATCTTAATCGTCAAGGGGCCCGGAAGTATCTCTCTTTTGAAAGAGGTGCAAATCCCTTCTTGACTACTTGCATTTGGATCCACGGCTTCCGCTGCATCTAGTCACGTCCCGTATGGCCGCCCTGTTACGGTGCAGCGTTAGTACGTGCTAAGAATACAGTAGTCCTCGCGTTCCCAAACCAAGTATCTCAGGTCTAAGGACAACCTATCAAGTCAGTGCTTATGACTGAGGCTCCATGAAGCAGACTTGATTACTGGTCACTTCCAATACCCAAACACTCTGATGAGTATCTATAAATACTTGGTCACATCACTTGTGCTTTTATTCTCTACTTTGAATAAATCATCAAGTATTTATAATAGCGTTAAACTCCCTATTGAAATTCCCATTTCAATAAGTGGCTACGGAAATTTAGATTTCATACAAAAACTTTGTAAAATCATGGATACGTTAAATATGCAAAAAATAGTTAATTTAGAACAATCATGAAAATAAAGCCTCCATTTATTTCCAACACACTGTGAAATAAAAACTTTACATGATTACATTGTTTCTAAATTAGACTATAGTAATAATTAATAAACTAACAACTAGCTACTGGCTTCCAGGTACTGCATCCCAATGGAATTCGCATGTGCCTCATGCTTTACCCTTGCTAGTGGCTTTGTCAGCGGATCTGCGACATTGTCTTCTGTTGGAATCTTGCATATTCTCACATCTCCTCTTCCAATGATCTCTCGGATGAGGTGATACTTTCTGAGCACATGTCTTGACTTGTGATGCTCTCTAGGTTCCTTTGCGCCACGGCTCCAGAGTTATCACAGAATATATCAATCGGTCTAGAGATACTGGCAACCACTCTTAGATCCGATAGAAAATTCTTTAGCCAGACAGCTTCCTTTGCCGCATCAGATGCTGCAATGTACTCTGCTTCTGTAGTTGAATATGCAATTGTGTCCTGCTTCGAGCTCTTCCATGAGATCGCACCTCCGTTTAGGGTAAAGACGTACCCTGACTGTGACCTGAAGTCATCTCTGTCGGTCTGGAAACTAGCGTCAGAGTATCCGGTGACACTAATTTCATCCTCATAACCTCCAAAGACCAAGAACATTTCTTTCGTTCTTCTCAGATATTTAAGAATGTTCTTGACAGCCACCCAATGGGGTTCACCCGGATTCTGTTGGTATCTGCTCGTAACACTTACTGAGTAAGCAACATCGGGCCTAGTACACAGCATGGCATACATAATTGATCCAATTGCAGAAGCATATGGGACCGATTTCATCTTGTCCTGTTCTTGACTAGAAATAGGACACTGTGTTTTACTTAACACTATGCCATGTTGCATCGGGATAAATCCTTTCTTGGATTCATCCATCCTGAATTTCTTCAGGATTTTATCGATATACGTACTTTGGCTAAGCCCGATAAGCCGCTTAGATCTATTTCTATAGATCTTTATACCGAGTATATAAGCGGCTTCTCCAAGGTCTTTCATCTGGAAACATTTGCTTAACCAACTCTTAACACTCTGTAAAGTTGGTACATCATTTCCTATGAGTAGAATGTCATCTACGTATAAGACCAAGAAGGTTACTATGCTCCCACTGAACTTAGTGTAGACACACGGCTCGAACTCACTCTTGGTAAAACCAAACTCTTTGATTCTCTCATCAAAGTGTAAGTTCCAGCTTCGAGATGCTTGCTTCAATCCATAAATGGATTTTAGCAGCTTACACACTTTATTAGGATTCTTAGGATCTTCAAACCCCTCTGGTTGTTCCATATAGACGTCTTCTGTTAACTTTCCATTCAGAAAGGCTGTCTTGACGTCCATTTGCCAAATCTCGTAGTTAAAATACGCTGAAATGGCCATAAGAATCCTAATTGACTTTAACATGGCCACTGGTAAAAAGTTTCATCATAGTCAATGCCATGAGTTTGCGTGAATCCTTTTGCAACCAGTCTGGCTTTGAAGGTGTGTACGTTCCCATCCATGTCGGTTTTCTTCTTGAAAACCCATTTGCGCCCAACAGCCTTACAGTGTTGTGGCAAATCAGTCAACTCCCAAACTTGGTTGTCGTACATGGATTGCATCTCGGCCTTCATGGCTTCCTGCCATTGTTCAGACTCACTGCCTGACACAGCTTCTCCATAGGATGTTGGTTCATTTAAGTCTCCGCTATCTTGAGAGACTAGGAACCCAAGATACCTATCTGGTTCTTGTCTTACCCTACTGGATCTGCGAAGGTCCTGTGTTTGCACTTCCTCAATCGGTTCTGATTGAGGTTCAACATTGTTATGTTGAATTTCTGGCTCAACAACTGATGAGTGTTTTCTTCGTCTACTACCTGTGGATCTACATCCTTTCTGGTGTTCTCTAGACTGAGAAACTTTTCTTCCAGAAATTTTCCATTTCGAGCAACAAAAACTTTGTTCTCTTCAGGGTTGTGGAAGTAATATCCCACGGTGGTCTTGGGATATCCAACGAAGAAACACTTGTCGGATTTGGGCTTGAGTTTTTCTGAGGTGGGTCGTTTGACGTAAACCTCACAACCCCAAATTTTCAGAAAAGATATGTTGGGTTTCTTACCCTTCCATAACTCGTATGGAGTCTTTTCTACCGACTTTGTTGGCGCTCTGTTCAGTATGTGTGCTGCTGTTTCGAGCGCATGTCCCCAGAATGATATTGGCAGCGAAGAATGACACATCATCGTTCGTACCATGTCAAGCAAAGTACGATTTCTCCTTTCTGATACACCGTTCATCTGAGGTGTATACGGAGGTGTAAGTTGGGATACAATCCCACACTCCATTAGGTGATTGTCAAACTCGTCACTGAGATATTCGCCACCACGATCTGACCGTAAAAACTTGATCCTCTTGTCAAGTAGATTCTGTACTTCATTCTGATACTCCTTGAATTTCTCAAAGGTTTCAGATTTATGTCTCATCAAGTAGACATTGTTGGATGCAAAATCAGATTGTATCCGAGATCACAAGATTGAGCTAAAGTTGAAGTCAAAGGCAAAGTCAAAGTTGTTAAAAGAAAGTCAAAGCTTTATTGTTTTTAGTGCTTTATTACTTTACTTGTAATTGTTTGTAATAGTTAGGGTAGAAAGTGTAGATCTTCAATAGTGTAAGGGTTGTAAGGGTTTGGGTATAAATACCCAAAGTGAGTTAGTTTGGAAGGTGTGACATGCATACGTGCTTTATGGTGTAAAGAGAGTGAAGAGAGAAAGTTAGTTCTTAAGTGTGTGTGTTCTTGGTGTGTTAGTGTGTGTAAACTTTGATCCAAGAATTTATGACATATGGCTTTCAAATCATTCTCTACTTGATTGCATGTTGATTAGAGCTTGAATCTGGAAGCGTTTTTCGGGCGTTTTTTCACGTTAACTTTCTTAGACTTCTTATCTGATTTTACGGTGAAAAAGTTCAGTCATTTTTAAGGTCATTTTTTCCCGAAAAATGCCGGTTTTTCCGAGATTTTGGTGATTTCCGAGACGTTGTATTTTTGGACTAAGATTTCAATTTCGCGGTCAAAATCAACTTTCAAATTTTTGAAAAATATTTTTTTCTCGGGATTTCGCTATTCACCGGTTGACTTTTCTGTTGACTTTTTGACTTTTGTCACTAACCTTTTCGTTGATCAAAAGAAGTGTTCAGATTAGCTACAGATTCTCAGATTTGTATACCTCCAGAAGTTCGGAAGAAATCTACCAGTTTCAGTGAATTTTCGATCGTGTTCAAGTTCTACGGAGATGTCAAGAGATCTATTAAGCATGGGTTCAAAATCCAAACCTCCGGTTCTTCAAATTGGAGAATATCCTCAGTGGCGTGTGAGGATGATTCAGTTTCTTAACAACATCGACAAGACACTCATGGTGAGCATCCAAGAAGGTCCGATCAAACCGTACATTGATATTCCGGGCACACCCGAGACTGCCACTACTCCTGCTATTGAACCAAGACGAGTGTTCAAACTCTTTCGGCACTACAATGAGCTAGAAAAGATTAGAGCTGAACTTGATGAAAAAGCTCTTACTTTACTCACGATGGCGATTCCGAACGATTTGTTTAATCGTGTTGATAGTAGAAACACTACGAAAGAGTTGTGGGATGAGTTGGAGAAACAGTTTCAAGGGACGGAAAGATCAATCCAAGCTAAGCTAAACCAAGCAATCGGAGCTTATGAAGGGTTTAAAGCTTTAGAGGGAGAAACACTTGCAGATTCTTACAGTCGGTTCAACATCATTCTGAATGATTTGAGGAGAAATGGGATGCAAAAGTCTACTTCTGAGATAAACTTCAAGTTCTTGAAGAATCTCAATCCAGAATGGGATCATTACTCGGTTAATCTTCAAATGAACAAGAATTTGGCGGAAGAAGACTTGCATGACTTGTATTCCATTCTTAGTCAGCATGAAGTGAAAGTCAAAGATATTGTGATGAAACAGAAGAGTATTTCTGATTCTTTGGCCCTGTTGACTGAAAAGAAGAAGAGTGTGCTTCCCAGTGCTAGTTCGAAGAAGAAAAGTCATTCAAAGGCTTTAGTCACCGAGTTGTCTGATTCTGATTCAGAATCCCTTGAAGATGAAAGTTCTGAGTCCGATGTTGATTTGAAGCGAGTTGCCGACAAACTTGCTCTTTTGTCTAGTTCGATTCACAAACGTTATGGGAAGAAGAAGTTCTATTCGAAACCCAAGTTTGATAACTACAAAAGAGACAAGTACAAGCCAAAGGATTATGATAGAAGGCCGGAGAGGAAGAGTTATGAGAAAGAAAAGACAGATGAGAAAGGAAACGTATGTTTCAACTGTGGCAAACCAGGCCATTTTGTCAAAGATTGTAGAGCACCGAAAGTCAGGGATTTTGACTACTACTCAAAGAAGGCTCAACTTGCGAAACGCAAGAGTGAAGGTAAAGTTTTGATGGCGGAAGAGGAATGTTGGTATGATGATACTTCTGATGATGAGGATTCTGCTCATTTCACACAAGTTCACTACAATCTCATGGCTAGTGTGGAAGAAACCATCAACCTTCACAAACAGACTGAAGAAACAAATGAGGTAAGTCAAACTCCTTATGACTCGGATATGTCTGATAATGATGAATGCTCTTTAGAAGAACAGTTTTTAATTTTAAAAACTGAATTTGATGACTTGAAGGAAAAGATTAAGTTCGAAAGAGCTCGAGTCATTGAATTCAGTAATGAATGTGAATTATATAAATCTTTAGCTGATGATCGTGAGCTTGAAAAGGCTGAGATTAGGAAAGAGAAAGCCAAATTAGAATCTCAAATTTCTGAGATGAAGAGTGCTTTAGTCAATTTGGAGTCTGAAAAAGCTGAATATATGATCAAATATGAAGTTTGTTTTCAAGATAGATCTGCGGCTTATGCCAAAATCAAACAGTTGGAGGATCTTAATATAAAAAGAGGTCAGACTCAACAGACGCTTAAGCTTTTGACAAATAATCTAAAAGATACTAGGTTTTACAATCCGAAAATGGGGTTAGGTTTACCTGAAAATGATGTTTTAAAGAAAGCCCCTAAAGGTCTTTATCAGTTTGATAACTTAAGTTTTCCAAAATTAAATGAGACCTTTGTAAAATCTGGTAGTTCATTATCTGATTCTTCGGATAAAGGTAAAGAAAAAGTTGTTGATGACTCAAGTGATAGTTTTTCAGATTCAAAGCCAAAGAGAAAGAATAACTTTGATTTCACATGTGATTTTAAATATGATGATTTAAATCAAAGTTACAAAACAAGAAAACCCGAGTTTTCTCATACTCAATGTGTTTCTTTGTATTCTCAAGATGTAAAGTCTTTTTCAAATGAATCTGAAAAGCTTAGTAACGATATTGACAATGAGTCAAAGACTACTGATTCTACTCCTAAATCTGAAGATAAGACAAGTGAACTTGAAAAAGAAACAGATTGTGAAAATCTTTCTGAGTTTATTCAAGTTAATAATCTTTCAGAAAATAAAAGCGTTTCTGATTATGAGTCTGATTCTGATTCTGATGAGACCAAACCATGTTTTGATTCTGATAATGATGATGATATTGAAGCGGGTGTTGAGGAAGAAAAGATAAATTTTATTTCAAACCCCATGTTTGAGTCTCAAGAAACTCCACCTTGTTTTGATCAAAGTATTAAGCCTGAAGTGACTGAGTTAATTACATATGCTGTTATTGACAAAGATGGTTATCTTGTGTACAAAAGTTTAGATAGTATGGTTGAAGGAGATATCCTTAAACCAGAACTCAAACTACCAGATGTAGAATTTGGTGCTGTTTTTGAAAAACCAAAGTCGAGTACACAAGATAAACCAAATGTTGTAAATGTTTCAAGTGATAGTGGAATTTCAAAAGATTATAAATCCTCGTGTACTTTGTTAAAGTCTGAAACTTGTTCAATTAATTTTGATGCAAGTACTTTTGAGGTAGGAAGTACTTCTTGTGCTACACTTGAAACATCTTCAAAAGATTCATCTGATGTGTGTTCAGTTCCTAAGACACCTATTAACTCTAGTTCTTCTGATTCTACAGATTTAAAAAGTTTTAAACGACATGGCCTAGGGTGGAAGACGAAAGATTCAAAGAAGAAAAAGCGTTTTGTTAAAAAGTCATCCGTTGATGATGCAAATAAATGTAATCTGAATGTTAGATTCAATAAGTGTCAAAACTCTTTTGAGTCTGCCTTAATGTTTTTTGCTATGCAACGTTTGCATTGTACTAATTGTGGTGATAACTCTTTTTCTTTGAACTCTAGTCATGATAACAAGAAGAGATCTAGTGGTGTTTCTCATGATCAATCTCATGCTTACTCGTTTGATCATCGTGCTAAAGTGTTTAGTGCTAATAAGAAAAATCTTTCAAAAGCAAAAGATAAATCAGTTGATGTGAAATTTGTGTGCAAATGGATTCCTAAAGATTTATTGAATGCACAAATTTCAAAGTCTGGTATAAACTGTAAGATTTTAGGTTCATCTTCTAATTTGTTAAAGATGTATGAGACCAACAAGAAAGGACCCATTTGGATATGGGTTCCCAAGATGAACTAACATGTTTCTACAGGCCAGGCATATGTGGTATGTCGATTCCGGTTGTTCAAGACATATGACTGGCTACAAGGAGTTGTTGCACAATTATGTGGAACGACCAGGAGGAACAGTTAGTTTTGGGAATAAGACGACTGGTGTCATCAAAGGTTACGGCATTCTTACAAATGGTAAGGTATCCATAAAGAAGGTACTTTATGTTGAGGGGTTAAGTCATAATCTTTTTAGTGCAAGTCAGTTTTGTGATGGTTATAACATTGTTCTATTTTCCATCATTAACTGTCTTATCATTAATAGTGATGGTGTTGAGATTTTTGAAGGGAGAAGGTTTTACAATCTCTATGTGGTTGACTTTCCGGTGATAGATTCGTCGACACCAGTTTGTTTGTTTTCAAAGGCAACAAAAGGCGAAAGTTGGCTATGGCATAGAAGATTTTCTCATCAGAATTTCTCAGATATTAGCAAACTAGCTAATGGTGGATTGGTGAAAGGTCTTCCAAAGTTGACATTTGATAGAGATTCTTTATGTCCGGCTTGTCAAATGGGAAAGATGAAGAGAAGTTCTCACAAGTCAAAGACAGAATCTTCGTGTCAATCACCACTCGAAATGATCCACATGGACTTATGCGGACCGATGAGAATTCAATCAATTAGTGGAAAGAAGTACATTCTAGTTATGGTTGATGAATACTCACGGTACACGTGGCTAGAATTTCTGAGAATGAAATCTGAAGCTCCCGAGTTGATCATAAAGTTTATCAAGAGGATCCAAGTTCTTTTGCAACTTCCAGTTCGAAAGATTAGGAGTGATAATGGCACTGAATTTAAAAATGCTACTTTAGATGCTTATCTAACATCCGTTGGTATTTCTCATAATTTTTCAGGTGCTTATACTCCACAACAAAATGGAGTTGTAGAAAGACGAAACCGAACCTTAGTGGAAGCAGCACGAACGATGCTAGCTTACTCCGGATTACCTCTTACATTTTGGGCCGAAGCTGTTTCAACGGCTTGTTTTACACAAAATCGAACCATCATCACTAAGCGCTTCAAGAAAACTCCTTATCATATAATCAACCGTCGAGTTCCTAATGTCAAATTTTTTCATGTTTTTGGTTGTAGGTGTTACATTCTTAACAACCGTGACAATCTTGGTAAGTTTGACAAGAAAGCCGATGAGGGATACTTTCTTGGTTATTCGCTAACGTCAAAGACTTTCCGGGTCTACAACAAAAGAACCAAGATGGTTATGGAAACTGTTTATGTGACCTTTGATGAAACCGTGTCGATGACTTCTGAACATAGCAGTTCAGGACTCGAAATTCATAGTCAAGCTTCTCCTACGACTTCTGATTCTATTTCTGCTCCAAATAGTTCAGAACTCGATTTATTGTTTATGGATGCTTTTCTGGATATTTGTGCAGATAATGAAGATCTCATTCTTTCCAGAAATCCAAGAGTTGATATTCACGATGTCCCAGAACCTTCAAGCGTGAATGATTCCGGACCATCGGAGAATATTTGTTCTACTTCTAACTCTGATCAGGCTATACCTGTTCCAAGTGTTGAGCAATCAGAGTTAACCCCCGATGATCAATTAGAGATTCCTGCAATCATTGATGAAAATGATAGTCAGAACAATCTAGATGATCTTGCAATTCTTCCTGCTCAGTTGAAATGGACAAGAGCACATCCACTTTACAATGTGATTGGTGATGTCAATGATGGTGTTAAAACGCGATCTGCATCTGCAAATTACTGCCTACACAAAAGTTTCTTGAGCAAAATTGAACCAAAGAATGTCTCTCAAGCCTTAGACGATTCTGATTGGCTTTTAGCAATGCAAGAAGAGCTGCTACAGTTCAAAAGAAACAAAGTGTATCGCTTGGTTCCGAGACCGCAAGATAAATCAATCATTAAAACCAAGTGGATCTTCAGAAATAAGAAAGATGAATCCGGAGTGATTGTCAGAAACAAGGCGCGATTGGTTGCTAAAGGTTATTCTCAACAAGAAGGTATTGACTACGATGAGACTTTTGCACCAGTAGCGAGGATCGAGGCAATTCGAATCTTTCTGGCCTATGCCGCTCACAAGAACATCAAGGTATTTCAAATGGATGTCAAATCTGCGTTCTTGAATGGAGTCTTGCATGAAGAGGTCTATATAGAGCAACCTGAAGGGTTCGTCGATCCAGATTTTCCCGATCATGTATGCATCTTGGACAAAGCTTTGTATGGTCTAAAACAAGCTCCAAGAGCATGGTATGAAACTCTGACTAATCATCTCTTATCCAAAGGATTCAAACGAGGTACGATCGATACTACTCTTTTTCTGAAGAAAGAAGGTGATGACTTGCTTTTAGTTCAAATTTATGTTGACGACATTATTTTCGGTTCTACTAATCCAGAGTTGTGTACAAAGTTTTCTAAAATCATGGAGACCGAGTTTGAAATGAGCATGATGGGTGAATTGAATTTCTTTTTAGGAATTCAAGTCAAACAAAACCCGGATGGCATCTTTATAAATCAGTCAAAATATATTAAAGATATGTTGAAAAAGTTTAACATGACTGATTGTTCTCCAATTAAAACACCAATGCCAACTGGAAATCTTTTGGGTCCTGATTTAGCCGGTAAACCCGTTGATCAAAAGATTTACAGAAGCATGATTGGTTCTCTTTTGTACCTCACTGCGACTAGACCGGACATTATGTTCGCCACATGTTTTTGTGCTCGTTTTCAAGCTACTCCTAAAGAGTCACACCTTGCGGCAGTTAAAAGGATCTTACGATATCTCAAAGGCACACCCGAGTTGGGCCTTTGGTATCCGAAAGATTCTAGTTTTGAGCTAATATCTTTTACAGATTCAGATTATGGTGGTTGCAAACTGGATAGGAAAAGCACTTCTGGATCATGTCAGTTTTTAGGTGATAAACTTGTTAGTTGGACTTCGAAAAAGCAAAATTGCGTCTCCACTTCTACGGCCGAAGCAGAATATGTGGCCGCCGCAAGTTGTTGTTCGCAAGTGCTTTGGATGAAGACACAACTACTAGACTATGGTTACAAGTTGAAAAGAGTCCCTATCTACTGTGATTCGGAAAGCGCCATTGCAATAACGTCAAATCCGGTTCAGCATTCCAAGACCAAACACATCGACATCCGGTATCATTTTATCAAAGATAATGTGGAGAAAGGTAATATCGAAATGTTCTTTGTTCAAACAGATTACCAACTTGCTGACCTTTTCACTAAACCCTTAGATGAAAAGCGTTTTAACTTTTTGGTTAGCAAGCTTGGCATGCTTACTCCTACTTAAATCTGTTAAGGATCTTAATTTAAGGGGGAGTTTCTTAATTATTCTGGATTGGATACTATCTGACTAACATCTAAGGATTCATTTTCAATGAATACCAAGTTCTACTTTGTTTTGCAGATTATCCATTTGAGGGGGGGTTCTTAAAAGTGATATTCATTTTAGGGGGAGAGCTCAAATAAGCTTTGATGCTTACATATTTGAAAGATGAACAACTTTCAGGTATGAAATATGTTTTTAAATGTTCAAACTCACTTCTCGATTCTCAAATGTTTTTTTTTCGAATTAGAAGTGTGATTTTAAATGTTTTCATATCATGATGAGTTGATGGATATTTTCTAACCGTGTGTTTCCAAAGTTTAATACTTGCGTATTATCTTTTCATATACTTTTCAAGTATTCATACACACCGGTTTAGCTTCTTTTGTCTTGTTATTACCACGTCTCTATATGACCATATTTTTCGGTGGTAATACGCTCGTTTGATATTTTCTCATTGTACTTCATTGTTTATTTGATCAGATACGTTCTTCATTGCTATATCTATATCTTGTTCGTATAGATAACATTCATTCATTTTGTGTACACCAAAGTTTTTCAAGAATATATCTCACATCATATGATGAATCAGTTTTCTCAAACAAGCTTATATCATTCATGTTCTTCATTTCATATACTTGTTTGACGAAATTCTTATGCTCCTATATTGTTTATATATATTTGTTCGAGCATGTTTCATATTGGCTCATTGATTCACCCGATGAATCATTGTACTTTCATGTTTAGGAAACTTATTTCATGGGATGTGTGAGCTTAACAGAACTTCTATGGATTTCCAGAACCGGTAATCCTACCCAAGAAGTTATCCTTGAGAAATGAGTGAGGGGTCTTCATCAAAGGGTGGGGGAGATAACTCAGGTGGTCGAGTTATTCTCATAGTGATTGAACGAAAAAAATGAGAGTTTGGTTAGAAGTGAGAATGTTTAAAAGAATTAGAGAGTGTGAGAACAGAGTCAAAAGAAACATAATACTCTGCACCAACCACTTCTAAGCCGGGCAACCACATCATCTATTGGTTCACATTCTTTGGTGACCGATATTGAAATAAGGCAAAGCCCAATGCCGACTCTTGTTTTTACCCCACTAGCTACTCATTTCCTTCTTAACAAGGAGATGTTTCATTTCATCACGGGGATGCAGCACATAATCTATCAGGTTTTCATTTGGAAAATCGATATTGAAACAGAAGGAAGTTGCCCTGCCTTCGAACTTCATTTCTACACATCGAGTCGTGAAATGTTTTCACATTTTGAGCCTTATGAAAGCACTTGTTGCTATTTTCTTTCATCACAAATACACACAAGGAATTTGTTTCTTTGTCGGAACGTTCATAGGAATACTTTTAGTGTTTGCGATGATTGAACGGAAGCCCTGGGGAGTGATCATCCATAAAGCTCTTTATACAGTGCATTCGTTGTACTGAGTTGCTTTGTGCTTCTCACAGGCATTCCAACTGATTCATGTGTTGTTTCAGGATTTTCCCACTTAAATCTGAATTTGAAAAGATTCGGATTACTTTATGGAATTGACGGTATGTCTTTGGAGTAATAAGGGGAATTCTGGAGTAACAAGGAGGAGATGGTTATGTGAGATGGTTTTTGATATCTATGGTGGTATTTTCACATGTTTGTATCTTTACGAGCCGAGTTGTTCTGATCTTACATTTCTATTGATTTTGATGATTATTTCATATTTCATCAAAAAGGGGGAGATGGTTTAGAAATGTAAAGTCGAGAAATGCTTTTTGAAGATACTTTGGGGAGATGGTTCCGAAATGTCAAGATGAAGAGAAGATTACGAGATATGACAAGAGATGTTTGCGAGAGATGTTTGAAGTTTGGTGATTATTTGAAGATATCTCGATTTGCTAAAGCTTCGTGGTCAAAGTTTGTTAAAGCTTCATGAAGATTGGATGATTCGTGAAGATTATTACGGAAGCTTATCGTTCAAGGAAGCTTATCGTTGGTGCTTAAAGTGTTGTTGCTTTCTTGAAGACGTTTGCCTAATTCTTTTTGTGATCTCGAATCCAAAGGGGGAGATTGTTGGATGCAAAATCAGATTGTATCCGAGATCACAAGATTGAGCTAAAGTTGAAGTCAAAGGCAAAGTCAAAGTTGTTAAAAGAAAGTCAAAGCTTTATTGTTTTTAGTGCTTTATTACTTTACTTGTAATTGTTTGTAATAGTTAGGGTAGAAAGTGTAGATCTTCAATAGTGTAAGGGTTGTAAGGGTTTGGGTATAAATACCCAAAGTGAGTTAGTTTGGAAGGTGTGACATGCATACGTGCTTTATGGTGTAAAGAGAGTGAAGAGAGAAAGTTAGTTCTTAAGTGTGTGTGTTCTTGGTGTGTTAGTGTGTGTAAACTTTGATCCAAGAATTTATGACATATGGCTTTCAAATCATTCTCTACTTGATTGCATGTTGATTAGAGCTTGAATCTGGAACAACAGACATAACCATACCTACTGAAGTCGTCAGTAAAGGTAATGAAGTACCGGTATCCTCCTCTTGCTACATGACTGAAAGGTCCACATACATCTGTGTGGATTATTTCAAGCAAGTCAGTAGCCCTTTCATTTTCATTGTTGAAAGGTTGCTTTGTCATTTTGCCAGATAAACAAGATTCGCAATTATCAAAAGGTTTATAATCGAAATTGCCAAGAAAACCTCTTTTTAGGAGTAGTTCAACGCGTTTCTTGTTTATATGGCCCAAACGACAATGCCAGAGGTAAGTCTGATCCTCAATATCCTTGGATCGCTTACTTATATGATAGATTTCACTACTGTTGTCTTGTAGATTTACAGTGTATAGACCATTCACGGGTGTAGCTTTAAAATAGAAAATATTATCTTTAAAGACTGAAATCATTTTATAATCATATTTATAATAAAAACCTTGGTCTACTAATAAATCAAAAGACAAAACATTCTTAATCATATTTGGAATATAATAACAATTATCCAGTTCCAAAACTAGACCCGAGGGTAAACTAAGACTATAAGATCCCACGGCTTCAGCAATCAACGGAGTGCCTACGCCAACTCGTAGGTTCGAACGGTCCTTCCTCAGAGTCTTTCTTCTAGTGAATCCCTGTAAATGATTACAAATGTGGTTACCACTGCCTGTATCAATTACCCATGATTCATAAGAAGTGATTAAGCAATCTATCATAAAGATACCTGGAGCATCGGGTAAACCGATCTCTATCTGGTCGATATTCATCGAGTGCTCGCAAATATCCTCGCTGCCGCACTCTGGGCAACTCAGATCTCCCAGCTCATCAATTATATCAGTGTCCATGAGATTTGCAGGTTCGGGTACTGGCTCTAGACTGGCCAGGATATCTTCATGAACTTTATCCACGTCGTTCTTCGGTTCCTTCATGTAGGCACTAGCTGTGTCCTGAACTTCCTTTGTGAGGGAGAACCACATGAGGTACACTAACTCCTCCTGAGTCATCTTGTACCCCAGACGTGATAAACATTTAAAAAGCCTTCTCATTTCTATAAGATGGTTTTTAACTAACTGACCCTTTTGTAGCTTCAGGGAGAGAATCTCTTGCATGATCAAAAGCTTGCCCGTATGCTTGTAGAAACCTAACTGGTTTTCTACATTTCTCACAACCTCGTGACAGAATTTCACTCTTAAGTCTCCCGTGAACTCGGGTGACATAGAGAAAACTAGAATGGACATTACATCCGATTCATCTGCCATGAATCTGAAATATTCAGCAAATTCCTCTTCAGGGGCATTGCTTTTAGGTCGTGACATGGGCTTATTGATCACATAAAGCTTACCCTGGGCACTCAAAACATTCTGTAAGTGCAACTTCCAAACTGGAAAGTTCTGGCCCGTAAGCTTCCACTTGCCCTAATAAGGCGAAGTGATTCCTCAGGTGAATAAAACGGAATGCTAATTGGAGACATCTACAGAAGAATATAAATTTCAATTCAGTTTATAATTATATAACTCTAATAAATTATTACCCTTAAAATAAATTTATTAGACTAGAATCCATATTTCACATGTGTTGGGAAGCATGTGATCATGTCAGACCGACTCATGCGATCTATGGTAGGTAAAACTATACCAATCGTATTCTAACTTGATAATACGACTTCTAGATCATCGGGACATCGGATATTAATAGTCCGTGCATATTTAGTCCCTCTAGTGCATTTTGGCCTGGTACCACCCAGTGAATAAATAATTACCAAAATAGATTGCACCACCCGGGACCTGGACAGACTCTGGCCGGTACCACCCGGAGATAATTCGCAGAGTTTTATCACCCTCCAGTTTCGGTTTGAACACGGGCGTTCATAGTGTGAGCACTTACAACGCCCTGTGTACCTTACACCGGAGGTGCCCCCAAAGTGGGTTGCACTTGCTAATCTATGATTTGAACAAGGGTTAAAATTGCCAGTTTCCTTTTTCAAAAACTTTGAAAAAACTGGATCCAAACACTAACTGTATTTGTATCCTTTTAATTTTTAAACAATTTGTTCAAAAGGCAATTTATATTTAATAGCAATTACGTAAATTAAACAACCACGCAATTTAAATATAAAAAGCATAGTCATAGCCTAAACCCTTAAACTAATGTTGTTTTGTGAGCCAACACAAAACAACGGTCTCAATCCTAAGTGACAAAAGTCTTCAACTTCTGGCACTCCCACTGGCTCCGAGATCCATGGCCGTCGTCTTGTCTCCGTCTCGATGTAATTAAAATTAATTATTACAAAAGGGCTTTAAATGGCACGCAGGCCTCCCAACTAGTCTAACAAAATAATTACAAAAGGGTTGTAAATGGCACGCAGGCCTCCCAACAATAAAACGAATAAAAACACAAACACGGGTCTAAAAGGGTTTAGCTATGACTCTATATAATTCAATAATTAAACGCAATTAGATAATTATAAAACTAATATTTAATTTTGGAAACTTAAAATTAAATCAATCTTGAACCGTTTTAACCTATCTGGTAAAAACGATTCTTAATTCTAGATCTTATCTGAAAACGAATCTCGCACGGGACCCGTTTACAAAACTTATCGAAAAACATATTGGTTACGATCTTATTAATCAATTGACCAACTAATCGTGACCATCGAACAATAGTTTGTTTCCGCTAACGACGATGACGACGAATGCCACCATCGCCGCCCGTTCGAGAACAACCGGCAACAGCCGACGCCACCCAATCGGCAGCCATCGACCGCCGCCATGGCTGTCGCTCTCGATCGCGACGACGACAGCAGCAATCGCCGCCATCGCCGCCGCCGTTCCGGCGAAAACAAAACACGCCATCGCCACCGCTAAACCACCAACGACGGCAGCAGCTTAACGCCACCACCGTCGCCGTGGATGCGACGACAGCAGCAGCCACAGCCACCACCATCACCGCGGACGCGACGACAGTAGCGGCCACAGCCACCACCATCGCCGCTCGATCGGCTTTCGTGAAAACAACCACCATCGACCGCCACTACCACAATCGGTGGTGTGGCTGCGTCGATCTCAATTAACCACCGCCGCCACCATCGACCGACAGCAGCTACGGCTGCCGCCATCGATCGGTGGTCCCGATTCGGGAATCGCCACCACCACCACTATCGGTGGTGCGGTGGTGGCCTTCGACTGCAACCGACGCCGCAACCACCAATCGGGTGGTGCGGCCGGCGATCACGACAACGGACGCCGCAACCACAATCGGTGGTGCGGCCGGTGTTGTTTTTCCCGGTGGTTGGTGGTTCGATCGGCTAACTGCCGTCGTTCCACCACGGTTTTTCAATTTTGATAGGTTTACGATAAAAACATAATTTTTATAAAACCTATTTAACCAACAATTATATAAACCTGATCTGTAGGTTTAGGAAGTGGCTCTGATACCACTGTTGGGAATCGTAGGCTACAAAACATGCACAGTGGAATAAAAGGCCTGATTCCCAATCAAGGATCCAATCCTAAACACATACAGATACAAAAGAGGGTTACGAAAAATTACCTCGTTGTTTGTTTTACGCGAACGAAACTGGACTGCTGGTGGGGAATACACCGCTACTGCACCACCGTGAGATCGGTTGCTAGACCACCACCGGGTTCTTGTTGAAATCGATGGAGAGGGAGAGAGAAGAGGGTTTTTGGTTTTTCTCTGGGGTTTCTTTTCAGTTAAGATTGTTTTTATGAATAATCTGACCAGGGTTTGCCATATTTATAAAATTAAATATGGCAGTACCCAATAAAGAAAGCCCGTTTGATTAAAAGCCCATTAAGGTTATTTAATCAAACTCAAACTCTTTATTTAATTAATAAACTATTAATTAAATAACTTAACCCTTTAATTAATTAATTAACTATTAATTAATCCAATAAAATATTCCAACTGATATTATATATATATATGACTAAATAATAAATAACTATTTATTATTTATTTCTCACTCAATAATTAATTTGTACTAATTAATTACTCCATCAAACCACTTGATCTCCAATTGGGTGTGTAGCAGTGTGACCCACTAGTGTCTTATAACATTGGACACGGTAAACCCTGTTACTATCTTGCACATAATCCTAACAATGGTGGATTGAATTCAGATTCAACAATTGGTATCAGAGCTAGAGATCAGTGAAAAATAGTGAAGATTTGAAGTTTTGAAGCTTTGGTGAAAAATGGTGAAGATTTGAAGATCTAGTTTGAAGTTAGATTGTTGTTAGATGTTAGTTTTTGGTGCTTAAAAGTGTAGATTTAATAGATTTTGAGTCAATTTTGGTGAATTTTCGAAGTCTTGTTCGAAGCTCATCAATGGAGGTTCGTTAATGGAGGTTTTGAGTGAATATTCATATGTCTCGGGTCTAATATTCATATGTCTCGAGCATAAAAAGACAAAAATAGTCATTTTGGAGTAAATGGTAAATGTCTCGAGCATAAAAAGACAAAAGTAGCTATGTCTCGAGCATATTTTTCCATTTTCTAGTCATTTTGTGCATATCTCGAGCATAAATAGTTAGTCAAAGCTCGAGTTGTTGGTCAGAGGCAATCAGGGCTCGAAATAGGTTGGTCAGAGGCAATCAAAGGCTCGGTCAGAGCTTATTATCTCGAGCAGAGCTTGGTCAGAGCTCGAATCGACAGTCAGAAGCTCGAGCAGAGGTCGGTCAGACCCATTTTCCTCGGTCAGAGCTTATTTTGTGGGTCAGATCTCTAGCAGAAGCTCGGTCAGAGCCTCCAAGCTCCTGCTGACCGAAATTTTTTAAAGGGTGTGAGGAGGTCATGTGCTTGGCAAGTGCAATATGCTTATGGGCTTTCAATTTCTTTTAATTACAAGCCCAAGTGTGTTTTAAGCCCAAGTTTCATTGTCCATTATTGTTGGTCTTTAAGCTCAAGCCCAATAATTTTTTTTAAGCTAAAGCCCATCTCTTTTAATTCATTTTTTTTAATTCAAAAGACTTATATTTTTTTTTTTAATTCAAAAGACGTATATTTTTTTTAGTCCATATTTTTTTTAAAGATCATTTTTTGGACTGAATTTTTTTCCTTTCTTTCTTTCACAAAAAGACCCCAAGAATCTTTCAGTGGTGAATTTTCAACCGTGAATTTTCATTACTTCGTGCAAGTTGTTCAGTTTGACTTTTGATTTTAGTTACTGACTTTGAGTTTTTCAGTGTTTCAGAGTTTCTGACATCAGGTTTTAAGGAAATCAGTTCGGTGAATTTTTCAGAAGTTTCAGATTTTAATATCTACTGATCAAAAGATCCGTTCAGTTCATCATGACGACTAGAGAAGCTTTAGCGATTGGTTCCGATACCAAGCCACCTGTTCTATTCAGAGGAGATTATAATATGTGGCGAGATAGATTTTTGGATTTTATAGACAGACAAGATTTGGGAGAATACATTCGTTTATCTTTGAAAGAAGGTCCGAAAGTTTTTACTGAGGAAAAGCCTGCACAACCTGATTCTGATCCTCCAGTTGCTGCTCATACGGTTATCAAGAAGTTTGAGGATATGACTGTTCAAGAGAAAAATCGACACAAAGCTGATAAGTTGGCCAAATCATTTATGTTATTGGGTCTTCCGAATGATATCTACTTTACCATTGACAGTCACAATTCAACTGGCAAGGAAATGTGGGATCAAATTGAGAAACAGATGCTTGGTACGAGTGTCGGGACACAGATGAAGGTTACGAATATCATCAAACGATACGAGCAGTTTAAAGCGAGAGAAGATGAAAAGTTGGATGATACATATGAAAGATTTTGCAATTTGTTGAACGAGTTGAGGAAGAACAGAATCACTAAGGACAAAGATTGAGAACAACGTCAAGTTTCTAACTAATCTTCAGCCTGTCTGGAAGCTTTATTCCAACTCTGTTTTTCAAAACAAGTCCTTAGCAGATATTGATATTCATGTTGTATATGAAATCTTGAAACAAAGTCAAGATGATGTTCAAGATGCTTTGGATGAAAAGATGAAAACTGAGAAAGAGAAGAGAAATACCTTAGCTTTGATGCCGGATAAAAGAATGAAACACGTAGTTCACAGATCAAGAGAAAGAAGTGATTCTTCTGATGCTCCGGAAGTAAGTAGTGATTCAGATGTTGATATTGCCGAATTTAAACAAGCTATGGCAATGATGACGAAAGCTTTCCAAAAGAGATTTTATAAGACTCCGTCTTCTAATAGACAACGATATTCTTCTACCTCTCGGAAGTCTGAGTACAGAGGTAGACATGAAGATAAAAGGAGTGACAAGAAGACTGACTCGGCAAGATATTATGAGAAAGGCAAATATGAGGAGAAAAAGAGGTTTGGAGATAAACGAATCGATGAGAAGGATGAGAAAAAGACTGATGAGGTTCCAAAGTGTTTTAAATGTGGCAAGCCAGGCCATTTTGCAAGAGATTGTCCGAATGGTGGAGTTAAAGACTATTCTTATTACATTCAAAAAGCTTCTTTGGCAAAGAAAAAGGAATCTGGAAAAGCTCTACTAGCTGAAGAAGATTATTGGTTAAACTCCACTGACGGTGAATCTGATGATGAAATCTGCATGATGGTAAAGGTTTTTCAGACTAAAATGATTCCCAAGAGTGGCCGACAGACTGATTTTTCCTTGAGAGGTTGTGATCCTCAAGACTCAGATGATTCTCTTGTTGATTCTCTCGATGATTGGTTTGTTGATTCTCCCGATGAGGCATTAGGACAAATGGAAGATTCAGCCAGTTTAGATGATGAAGTGACTGAGATTATTAATGTGTCTGATGGTTCCGAGACAGATGAGGTTATAGAGGTGTTAGACTCTTCTGAAGATAATGATATTGAGGATGTGGTGATAGGTTCAGATTCAGAAGTTGATGATTCTTCAGATGAACTACAAGATCAACTTTGCTTGATGGCAAATCCAGACGATCATTCTTCTGAGGACGAATCTGGGGTACTTCTTAATCCTTATGTCGAGTTTGAATCTTACATCAAAGTCTTTAAACGAAAACATGGCAAATCTTAAGAAGAAGTTAAAGGATTAGATATTACTCACAGATAAATAGGAAGCTAGTTCTAAACAGAATGATGCCTTAATTGTTGAGCTTTCAGACAAAAATGCTCAGAATGAACATCTTGTGCAATATCTGATGAAAGAAAATGAAAAGTTTTTGGAACAATCAGTCATTTCTGATAATAAGCAAAAAGCTAAATTGACTGAAATTTCAGATAAACTTTCTATTCAGGAAAAGGAGTATAATGACATTCAAAAGAAATTTTCTGCACATTCTGAAGAAAAAGACGTTTTACTTGGGCATATTAAAAAGGTTGAAACCATGCTTTTAAAACGAGGACAGACTGATCAAACAATTTTTCTGAATAAACCAAAAGAGTTCAAAGCTTATAATGTTAGAGAAGGTTTGGGATTTGAAAATCCTCATTACTTGAAACGTGCAATCAGATTTGTTCCTACACTTTATGATACTATCTATTTTAATCTGGACAAGAAGTATAGAATGCGTTTCACAAGATCCTCTGAGGAAGTTGAAGCTGACCATGATAAGCGTAGAAAGCAAAAAGATAATGTCCAAATTCCTTTCAATTACGAACGTCTGAAGGACAGTTATAGTAGAAGGAAAATTTCATTATCTGATGATTATATCAAAAGTTATTCAGAAGAGGAACTTAAACAGTTGAAATCTGATGATTCTCCGGTTGATAACTGTAACGTCCCGTTTTCAAGTTTAATTAATTAAATGGTGTTATCAATAGTTGGTGATTCAATTAACTTGTTTTGTAGAAGTCCAAGGGTTAAAGTGTAAATTGCGGAACTAGAGGGGGATGTTTCCATCATGCAATAAGAGGGAAGTTATAACCCTAACCCTCCTTAGTCAGTTTCCAGAGGCGTACGAGGAAAAGTAAGGGAGAAAATTGGAGAAGAAGGGGAAAGGCCGATTGAAGGTCTTTGAGGAGCAATTGGATTAGGATTTGTCTTCAATTGAAGTTAAGGTATGAATTCTAAGGTCTTGGTGTATTCAATTGATGTTAAATTCAAGTAAGGTTTTGGGTTAGAGTGATATGTGGGTAGAGATGACCGATTGATCATCTTATGCCTTGTAGTTGTTGGATTTGGAGTTGTTTAGGTCGAATTAGAGACGTGTGAATGTCCCTTATCGACCCTAGTCTTAAATTCCATTGATGTAGTCTTGTAGAGCTCGAAAAATCGAGATCATAGCAATTGGAATCGGCTCAATCGGAGTTCGTATGAGAGAGTTATGTCCGATTGAAGAAAACCCTTTGTTTTTCTCGTGCTGATGGTAACGGCGGGTAAACCCGCGGGTAAGGTTACCAGCGGTATTACCAGCCGTTTCGGCTGAGTTGTTTTTCCATTTTTCCGAAATGGATTCGTTTGGGGTTCTTTTGCTTAGTTACCCCTAGTACTTAGTGAAACATGATGTTTCATGAAGTTGGGTGGAAATTGGTCGAGGGTAGATGCGTCTTTTCGCAGTAGAGGGTCGAGTTTCGTGTAAGACTCATTTTCGGGTTGTGTTTGATGAATGTGTGTATGTATTTATGCTTAGGTGGTACGAGGTGACTATTGTACGTATTTTGAGCTAGTTGTGATCATAACCAAGGTGAGTTCACTATCTAGCTACCTATTGTGATATGTGTGTAATGATGATGCATGTGATCGCTTGTGATGTTATATGTTTTCCCTTCGGGGATATGTTCTCCCTTCGGGGATACGATGTCTCTTCCTGTTTTGGGTTTAGCCAAAGGGAAGATAGTGCAAGAGGCACGTATGTGATTATATGTTTTGTTGTTATGTATGTATGATGATAGTTGGTTAGGTGTGTTCTCACTAAGCTTTCCGCTTACCCGTTGTTGCTTATCTCTTTTAGATGCAGGTCCTTCCCGTAAAGGAAAGGAAAAGGTTTGAGGCTCCGGGTTCCGCAAGTTCAGTCCATGAAGAGAAAAGTAGAGTGACCGAGGGCTTTAAAAAGTTTCAAACTACCTTTTTATTAAATTACGTTTTTGGTTGGTTGATTTGACAATACTTGTGGTTTTTGCTCGGTTGAGCTAGAATTGAACATTGTGATGGTACTAGATGTTGTTTTTATTTCCGCTACTTGGGACTAGTTTCCGCTTTCTTTAATGAATGGTTACTTTTCTGATCAAACTGTATTATTAGTTTTTGAGTGTTACAAATTGGTATCAGAGCCTAGGTTTAAGGGATTCGAGTATTCACATATGGTGGATACTTGAACTTAAACCAATGCTCATGTATTCTTAGGATAAAAGTAACCAAATGTGTTTTTACGCGGGAAAGGGAGTTAAGAGACTGAACTGCGAACCGGAGCATCAGAACGGGGGTGAGCACACTAAACCCTATCCGTGTTTAATATGTCGCTTTATGTTGCCATGACTAATGCTTAAAAATGTGATTTATGGTATGACATGCTAGTATCGAACATAAGTTGCCTGATAGATAACATGTACCACTATGATAGCGATTGAATTGTGGACATTGCACGCGAGCCTTAAATAGGCTAGTGATACTTGCTAAGAGTAGAAAAGCATGTGACTGTTATGTGAATAACTAGTAGGTGAGCCATTAGGCTCTAGTGCAAATAAATGTGTGGGACGACTAGTTAGGGAATGGAATTTCTGTGATGGTGTTAAGGCTATGTATGTAGGGTGTATTTACAAGGATACAAGGGCCCGTATCATTGCAAATATATTGTACATATCATGGAATTAACATAGTTACCGGAGTGACATGAACTAGCTAAGTTGTTTTAGGGGTAGTAGCATGTAGGACACGCATATGTCCTTAAGGCAGTCAGGTGGATCCCCTAATGTATAGAGGGAATGTTTGAAGCTGATAGTCTTGTGTTTATTGAATCAGTATGGTTAGACCGAGCAAGAAGGGAGCCACTGGTCAGGAGGATGCCGACACTGGAAATCTGAGGGAACTGATATCCTCAGAGGTTGGTGAGGCATTACAGGATTTGCTGCCGGGGCTTTTCGCCCAACTGAAAGATGATATGAGAAAGGAGATTCGATCGCAGGTAGAGGCGGTCGTGGGTGATCGGGCCAGTGGTTCTGGGGGCTCGAGTAGTGGGCAACCTAGAAGTGCTAGCTACAAGGACTTCATGGCTTGCCAGCCACCCCAGTTTGATGGGCAGAAAGACCCATTGCCAGCACCCGCTGGCTAGCTGACGTCGAGGGTGCATTTTTGACTTGTGCCTGTTCCGAGGAGGTAAAGGTTCGCTATGCTGCGAACCTGTTGAGGAAGGCTGGTAAGGACTGGTGGAACATCATCAACAAGTCCCGATCAGCTGAGCAGATCGCGGCTATGACATGGGGGGAATTTACAGAGCTGTTCAAGGAGCAGTATGTGTCTCAAGTGGAAATCGAAAGGCTGACGAGCGAGTTTCTCCAGATGAAGCAGACCACTGAATCGGTGAATGAAATCACCGATATGTTCCTGGCACGTTCGGTCTTCTGTCCGGACTATGTGAATAATGAGCGGACTAAGAAATACCGTTACTTGGAGATTTTGAAGCCCGAGATACGCGAGTTCGTGGCGACGTCTCAGTGCAAAACCTTTCAGGAGACGTATGAGATGGCTCGGATGAGAGAGCTAGAGTTAGAGAGGCCAGACCGGAAGAAAAAGACCGAGGCAGCGCCGGTATCGACCCAGCAGGCCAAAAGGCCCAAGCCGCTCGGGCCGAGAGTCGAGGTGAAGAAGGAGGTTCCACGATGTGTTACTTGTGGACGCATGCATTGGGGCGCTTGTAGATTGAGTTCAGGAACATGCTTCAAGTGCGGGAAAGCGGGCCATATGAGTCGAGACTGCAAGGAGACCCTACGTATGTGCTTTAAGTGCCTTGAGTTGGGCCATATCGCAAGCCAGTGCCCTAAGGCCGGCCCGACTCAATCTTCTGGAGCGGTACCTGTCAAGACCGCGGAAGCAAGCACCGTGAAGAAAGTAGATCCACCTCGCACTCGAGCTCGTGTTTATCAGTTGACGGCCGAGGAGGCCAAGGAGGAGCCGGATGTGGTCACAGGTATCTTTTCTGTTAATTCTGTTCCTGCTCTCGTGTTGTTCGATTCGGGAGCTAGCAAATCGTTTGTATCGCTATCTTTTGTAAAAGTTTTGTGAATGAAAAAGGTAGACTAGATAAACCTTTAGAGGTAGAGATAGCGGCTGAGGAGTATCAGTTATGTAGGGATGTTTATAGGAAAAATGTAATAGAGATAGGTGGTGTAAAGTTCAACATTGATCTCATCCCGATCCCTATGAGGGAGATCAATGTTGTAGTTGGGGTAGATTGGATGGGTCGTAACGGGGCTCACATTGATTGTGAGTTTGAGCGGGTAGTAATTCGGAACCCAAGTGGGGGAGAGATAGTCGTTGAAAGTGAGAGGAAGAAGAGACTACCGAGAATGTGTACCATGGCAAAAGCTAGGAAGCATGTTCTCCGAGGAGGCAACAGTTATTTGGCGTTCGTGATCAATAGCCGAGTTGAGCCGAGGAAGAAGACGGTAGCAGACGTACCTGTAGTCAGTGAGTATCCGGATGTATTCCCGGATGACTTGCCTGGCGTCCCTCCGAGAGACAGGTGGAATTCCGGATTGAGCTAGTTCCGGGGGCGACACCGGTAGCTAAGGCTCCGTACCGGTTAGCACCTCCAGAGATGATGGAGTTATCGAAGCAGCTGGGGGAGCTTCTGGACAAGGGGTTCATTCGCCCAAGTACCTCACCTTGGGGAGCCCCTATCCTGTTTGTAAAGAAGAAGGATGGGTCGATGCGGATGTGTATCGACTACCGAGAGCTAAACAAGCTCACGGTGAAGAACAGATACCCACTGCCGAGGATCGATGATCTCTTCGATCAGCTTCAGGGAGCCGCATGGTTCTCGAAGATAGATCTTCGCTCCGGGTACCATCAGTTGAAGGTTAGAGAGGAGGATGTGCACAAGACGGCATTCCGCACTCGTTATGGTCACTTCGAGTTTGTGGTGATGCCATTCGGGTTAACGAATGCGCCGGCAGCCTTCATGGACCTGATGAACCGGGTCTGCAGGCCGATGTTGGATAGATCGGTGATCGTATTCATAGACGATATATTGATCTATTCGAGATCGAAGGAGGAGCATGTAGAGCATTTGCGGGAGGTTTTGGAGGTCTTGCGTAAGGAGAAATTGTACGCCAAATTCTCCAAATGCGACTTCTGGTTACAAGAGGTCCAATTTCTCGGGCATCTTGTGAACCGGGAAGGCGTAAAGGTAGACCCAGCGAAGGTAGAGGCAGTAATGAAGTGGGAAACCCCGAAGACTCCCACTGAGATTAGGAGTTTTCTTGGATTGGCCGGATACTACCGCCGGTTCATCCAAGACTTCTCCAAGATAGCCGTTCCGTTGACCAAGCTGACAAGAAAGAATGAACGGTTCGTGTGGGGTGCTGAGCAAGAGGCGGCGTTTGATACTTTGAGGAGGAAGTTATGCGAGGCTCCGGTGTTGACCTTACCGGAGGGAGTCGAGGACTTGACAGTCTACTGTGATGCCTCTTATCACGGGTTAGGTTGCGTCCTCATGCAGAGGGGGAAGGTGATAGCCTATGCGTCTCGCCAGTTAAAGGCACATGAGGCGAATTACCCGACCCATGATCTTGAACTGGCGGCGGTCGTGTTCGCACTTAAGTTGTGGCGGCACTACCTTTATGGAGTTCGTTGTACCATCTATACGGACCACAAGAGTCTCCACTACTTCATGGATCAGCGGAACCTCAATATGAGGCAGCGTCGATGGTTAGAGGTGATAAAGGATTATGACTGTGAAATCCTCTATCACCCGGGGAAGGCGAACGTGGTGGCGGACGCCTTGAGTCGGAAGGGGAGCAGTTTACTCCTCCGAGTACCATGTATGAGGATGACCGTATCGGCTTCCTTAATTGAGTTGATACGTCAGTCTCAAGAGGAGGCGGTAAAGCAGGAAAATCAGCGAAAAGAGAGAATTAAGGGGCAAGTGGACCGGCTAGTGGCCGACAGTCGGGGGTTACTGACCCGTTACGGCCGGGTGTGGGTCCCAGTTTCATGTGAGGCGAGGCAGACTCTTCTTGATGGGGCGCACAAATCGAAATTTTCAATTCATCCTGGTGCCACGAAAATGTACCGAGACTTGAGGGCGAGCTATTGGTGGCCCGGTATGAAGAGAGAAGTGGCAAGGTACGTAGAGAAGTGCCTGACGTGTTTGAGGGTCAAAGCAGAGCATCAGAGGCCACACGGGAAACTCCAGCCCTTGGAGATACCCGAGTGGAAGTGGGAGCACGTGACCATGGATTTTGTTACCGGATTACCGACGACGGTCCGGAAGCACGATGCCATTTGGGTGGTGGTAGACCGACTGACGAAGAGTGCCCACTTCATTGCGATCTGGGAGGCTTCCTCTTCGGAGGTGTTGGCGGACATCTATGTCCGGGAGATAGTGGCGAGGCACGGGGTGCCAGTGACAGTGATTTCAGATCGGGATGTCCGTTTTACATCTCGTTTCTGGAATAGGTTCCATGAGGAGTTGGGCACTACACTTCAGTTCAGTACGGCCTTCCACCCGCAGACGGACGGGCAGAGCGAGAGGACTATCCGGACTCTCGAGGATATGCTTCGGGCGTGTGTTCTCGAGTTTGGTGGCAGCTGGGATTCCCACCTTCCGTTGGTAGAGTTCTCGTACAATAACAGCTTCCATGCCAGTATCGGCATGCCACCTTACGAGATGCTTTACGGGAGGCGGTGCAGGACTCCCGTGTGTTGGGGAGAGGTCGGACAGAGAGAGCTCGGGAGCACCGAGATTGTGCAGAGGACCACGGAGAGTGTCCAGTTGATTCGCGATAGACTGAGGACGGCCCAGAGTCGTCAGAAGAGTTATGCAGACAAAAGGCGGTCTGACCTAGAGTTCGCGGTTGGGGACAAAGTGCTTCTAAAGGTGTCTCCGTGGAAAGGGGTGATACGCTTTCGAAAGCGAGGAAAGCTGGGTCCAAGATTCATTGGGCCGTTTGTGGTGGTTGCTCGAGTTGGAAAGGTTGCGTATCGGCTGGAATTACCGCCAGAACTCAGTCAGATACACAACACTTTCCATGTGTCGCAACTCCGGAAGTGTTTAGCCGACGAGTCGGCTCATGTACCACTAGATGATATTCAAGTGGATGAGCGGCTTAGCTATGTAGAAAGGCCAATAGCCGTCTTGGAGAGAAAGACCAAGACTTTGAGGAATAAAGAAGTGGGGATCGTGAAGGTCCAGTGGGAGCATCGAAAAGGCTCGGAATGGACGTGGGAACCGGAGGACGAGATGAGGCGGAACCACCCTGAGTTGTTCCAAGCTTAGATGATTTCGGGGACGAAATCCTGGTAAGTGGGGGAGAGTTGTAACGTCCCGTTTTCAAGTTTAATTAATTAAATGGTGTTATCAATAGTTGGTGATTCAATTAACTTGTTTTGTAGAAGTCCAAGGGTTAAAGTGTAAATTGCGGAACTAGAGGGGGATGTTTCCATCATGCAATAAGAGGGAAGTTATAACCCTAACCCTCCTTAGTCAGTTTCCAGAGGCGTACGAGGAAAAGTAAGGGAGAAAATTGGAGAAGAAGGGGAAAGGCCGATTGAAGGTCTTTGAGGAGCAATTGGATTAGGATTTGTCTTCAATTGAAGTTAAGGTATGAATTCTAAGGTCTTGGTGTATTCAATTGATGTTAAATTCAAGTAAGGTTTTGGGTTAGAGTGATATGTGGGTAGAGATGACCGATTGATCATCTTATGCCTTGTAGTTGTTGGATTTGGAGTTGTTTAGGTCGAATTAGAGACGTGTGAATGTCCCTTATCGACCCTAGTCTTAAACTCCATTGATGTAGTCTTGTAGAGCTCGAAAAATCGAGATCATAGCAATTGGAATCGGCTCAATCGGAGTTCGTATGAGAGAGTTATGTCCGATTGAAGAAAACCCTTTGTTTTTCTCGTGCTGATGGTAACGGCGGGTAAACCCGCGGGTAAGGTTACCAGCGGTATTACCAGCCGTTTCGGCTGAGTTGTTTTTCCATTTTTCCGAAATGGATTCGTTTGGGGTTCTTTTGCTTAGTTACCCCTAGTACTTAGTGAAACATGATGTTTCATGAAGTTGGGTGGAAATTGGTCGAGGGTAGATGCGTCTTTTCGCAGTAGAGGGTCGAGTTTCGTGTAAGACTCATTTTCGGGTTGTGTTTGATGAATGTGTGTATGTATTTATGCTTAGGTGGTACGAGGTGACTATTGTACGTATTTTGAGCTAGTTGTGATCATAACCAAGGTGAGTTCACTATCTAGCTACCTATTGTGATATGTGTGTAATGATGATGCATGTGATCGCTTGTGATGTTATATGTTTTCCCTTCGGGGATATGTTCTCCCTTCGGGGATACGATGTCTCTTCCTGTTTTGGGTTTAGCCAAAGGGAAGATAGTGCAAGAGGCACGTATGTGATTATATGTTTTGTTGTTATGTATGTATGATGATAGTTGGTTAGGTGTGTTCTCACTAAGCTTTCCGCTTACCCGTTGTTGCTTATCTCTTTTAGATGCAGGTCCTTCCCGTAAAGGAAAGGAAAAGGTTTGAGGCTCCGGGTTCCGCAAGTTCAGTCCATGAAGAGAAAAGTAGAGTGACCGAGGGCTTTAAAAAGTTTCAAACTACCTTTTTATTAAATTACGTTTTTGGTTGGTTGATTTGACAATACTTGTGGTTTTTGCTCGGTTGAGCTAGAATTGAACATTGTGATGGTACTAGATGTTGTTTTTATTTCCGCTACTTGGGACTAGTTTCCGCTTTCTTTAATGAATGGTTACTTTTCTGATCAAACTGTATTATTAGTTTTTGAGTGTTACAATAACAGTAAATTTTACAAAATTCGTATTATAAGACTCTTAAAGATCTTGATGATGAAAGAAGAATGAATTCTTCTGAAAAAGATCAAATGCTTTGTAAAATTTATGATCTTCAAAAACATGTTTTCAAATTAAAAGGAGAATTGCAGAAATTTTCAAGTTCAAGTTCTTCTAACAATAAGAATTCAAATACTTCTGACAGTTCATTTGTTTGTGCTTCAACTAATTCAGAAGATAGTGTAAAAACTGATTATATCAAAAGTTATTCAGAAGAGGAACTTAAACAGTTGAAATCTGATGATTCTCCGGTTGATAACAGTAAATTTTACAAAATTCGATATTATAAGACTCTTAAAGATCTTGATGATGAAAGAAGAATGAATTCTTCTGAAAAAGATCAAATGCTTTGTAAAATTTCTGATCTTCAAAAACATGTTTTCAAATTAAAAGGAGAATTGCAGAAATTTTCAAGTTCAAGTTCTTCTAACAATAAGAATTCAAATACTTCTGACAGTTCATTTGTTTGTGCTTCAACTAATTCAGAAGATAGTGTAAAAACTGAGAATGCACTTCAACTTTCTACCATTGTGAATTCAATATGTTGCGTGTGTTCAGCTAAAAGGTTTATTGAGTCAGAAGCTGTTTCTAAAGTAAAGTCGCTTGAGTTAAGTAATGCTAAGCTTTCAACTCAAATTTCAGATTTTGAAAACTTATAATTCTTGAAAGAAACAACTTTGAGAAAGAAAGAAAAGTTTTTGAAGAAAATATTCTTGATCTTTCCTCAAAGATTTCTGATTTAGAAATTAAGATGGATTTCGAGAGGCAACAATTTCAATCTGTGCGTAAATCTTCTGAAGAGAAATCGTTCGAACTTAGAAAACAGATTGTTGACTTGCACAATCAGATATCTGATGAAAGGAATCAATTCAAAAGGAAAGAACAAGTTTTAAAAGGTGAAAAAAAAGCTTTAGAACAAATGTTTGATGAACATAAGAAAGAAACTGTTGTGGAAACAGATTTTGAACAACAAAAGGAGTTTTTTAAATGTGAGATAAAAAGACTTACAAATCAGTTAGCTGAATTCTCAATAAAAGCAATGAATTCTATGGTGAATGACAATAAAAAGTTTGATTCGACTAGTCTTTCTCAATCTGAAAAAGAACAAGAAAAGCATATTTCAATTAACCCGAAATTACATAAGGGTCAACCTTCTTCATATATTTCAAAGCCCAATCAAAAGAATTTTTCTGAGGATACTAACAACTCAATAGATAAATTCATTCAGTATCCACAGAATTCAAGAAAGAAAGTGAATGTTCAACAAAAGAATGGTTATTATTCTTCTTTTACTAATTCAAGTGCATCTGATTTTTCAGCTAATTTTCAAAGAAGACAAGTAAAACAAGTTTGGAGGAAGAAGGAGTTCACAAATTCATGTAGCCCTACATCTAGTATTAGTAATACCAAAGTTCGTCATGATGTACGAAACAATGTTGCTTTTTCATACAATAATCGTGTATCTTTTCCACGAAATTTTTCAATAAAGCAATTTGTTGATATGCGTCGTGATAAATTTTGTTCACATTGTGGCTTGCATGATTTTGTAAACAATAGTGTGTTTCATGATTATAATCCTTACCTATATAAGAAAAGACCTTGGATTTCAATTGCACATAAATCTTCTAACCCCTTAGGACCCAAATTGAGTTGGGTACCTAAAGTGAACTAGTTGATTTTGCAGAATCGTCATGTGTGGTATCTCGATTCTGGTTGTTCGAAACACATGACGGGGCGTGAGGAGATTTTGCATAATTTCAAACCAAAGTTTTGTGGTTCAGTTCAGTTTGGTAATGAACAGTATGCTCCGATTCTAGGTTACGGGGATGTGATTCAAGACAAAATCACGATTAAGAAAGTATCGTTGGTTGAGGGATTAGGACATAATTTGTTTAGCATTGGTCAGTTTTGCGATAAAGATCTCGAAGTGGGTTTCAAGAAGAGGCGATGTGTAGTTAAGACTGAGTCTGGTAAGGAGTTGCTTGTTGGTACTAGAAGGCGTAATCTGTATAAGATTGATTTGAGAGATGTCAAAGCTAAGAATACTCTTTGTTTGTTATCAAAAGCTTCTAATCAACAAAGTATTTTGTGGCATAGGAGACTGTCACATCTGAATTTCAAAGGTTTGAATAAGTTGGTGATTGGAAACTTAGCTATTGGTATTCCTGATTTGAGATTCCAACAAGAGCATCTTTGTACCGCTTGTCAGTTTGGGAAGATGAAACGAGTTTCGCACAAGTCAAAGCTTGAGCATGGAACGAAAAAGCCGTTACAATTGATACACATGGATTTGTGTGGCCTGATGCGCGTTCAGAGTATTAATGGTAAGAAGTATGTTCTCGTTATGGTTGATGATTACTCAAGATATACATGGGTAAAATTCTTACGATCTAAGGATGAAGCACCTGCGATTATCATTTCTGTTCTGAAAGAGGTTCAAGTGAATTTACAGTCACAGGTTCAGAAAATTCGTTCTGATCATGGAACGGAATTTAAGAACAAAGTACTTGGTGGTTACTTAGAGTCGGTTGGTATCAAACATACTTTCGCCGCAGTTCGTACACCACAACAAAATGGGGTTGTTGAACGTCGAAACAGAACTTTGGTAGAAGCGGCTAGAACGATGCTTGCGTATTCAAAGTTACCAATATTTTGTGGGCTGAAGCGGTTGATACGGCATGTTATACTCAGAATCGTTCAATTGTGAACAACAGGTTTGGTAAAACACCATATGAGCTTATTAATAACCAAGTACCTAACATAGCGCATTTTAGAGTATTTGGTTGCAGGTGTTTCATGATGAATGATAGAGAGGATAGAGACAAGCTTCAGGCGAAATCAGATGAAGCTATTTTCATTGGTTATTCAAAGAACTCGATTGCATATCGTGTGTACAACAAGCGAACAAAGATGGTGATTGAGAGTATGAATGTTAAGTTTGTTCCATATGCAGAAATGGCTTCTGAACATGACAGTTCAGAACCCGGTTTAACTGGTGTTTTAGCGGTCAACTTGGTTAATCCAGATCATGTTACTCAAACAAAGCCAAAGGATGGAGCTTCAACGTCTACAAACAATATTTCTGACTTGGATTTATTGTTTGAGAATTTTTATACTGAATATTTTGGTTCATCATCGTCCGATTCAACAACTAATAACAATTCGTCTTCTATCCACAGGGATACAACAGTGAACGTTCAGGAACCAGTTTCGCTTTCTGCTCCGACGACTTCGACTATCTCGGAAGATACATCGAGTGTAGAAAGTTCTCAAGTTCAGACTTCAATCATTCCGATTTCCGAGAATCAAGAGATTATCCCGATTGTTGATAGTTCCCATATTCAAGAGGCAGATATTGGTTCAAGTGAAGATATATCAGATCCGATTCCAATTTGAATGGAATCCACATTTGATGATTGTCCTCAAGATTTACAAATTCTTCCTTCATTTGAATCTTTGCAGGATGTTCCTACAAGTTCATATATTGATTCTGGTTATGATCTTCAATTGTACAGGCCTCTCCCTCATACAACTAAGTGGACGCGAGATCATCCACTTCATCAAATAATTGGTGATCCGAATGCTCCAGTGCAAACACGATCAGCGACTGCGAATGAATGCTTATTTGCTGCATTTTTGAGCAATTTTGAACCACTGAAAGTTGTTGATGCTCTTGCAGATCCAGATTGGTTTATAGCCATGCAAGAGGAGATAAATCAGTTTGTGCGATTAAAAGTCTGGAGACTCGTACCTCGACCTGAAGGAAAATCAATCATTGATACAAAATGGATTTTTAAAAACAAGAAAGATGAGGATAACATTGTCGTTCGCAACAAGGCACGGTTGGTTGCCAAAGGATACAGACAACAAGAAGGAATTGACTACAACGAGACATTTGCTCCGGTTGCTCGTATTGAGGCTATAAGGATGTTTCTAGCTTACGCGGCACACAAAGACTTCACCGTCTATCAAATGGACGTGAAGACAGCATTTCTAAATGGCGTCTTGAAAGAGGAGGTATATGTTTCAAAACCAGAAGGGTTTGTTGATAAAGATCATCCTGATCATGTCTACATTCTCGATAAGGCTTTATATGGTTTGAAACAAGCACCACGGGCATGGTATGATTCCTTATCTCAGTTTCTTGTTGAGTCTAGCTATTCCAAAGGTAAAATCGACAACACTTTGTTCATTAAACGTGAAGGCGAGCATATAATGTTGGTACAAATTTATGTAGATGACATTATTTTCGGGTCTACTTGTCCTAATTTTTGTGACACCTTTTCTAAACTCATGATGACTCGGTATGAGATGTCGATGATGGGAGAATTAAATTTCTTCCTCGGTTTACAAGTTAAACAATTATCGGCTGGCATTTTCATTAATCAAGTGATAACTCCAAAATTATACATATTTTACTAGCATCATTTCCCCACTTTTATCTTTAATTTGAGAGTAATTGTGATACTGTTTGACTTAAAAAGGTGTGAATTTGAATATTGCAGGTTTTGGAGGCACTTTTGCAGAAAAGTAGAAAAAGAGGGTAAAAAGCGTCAAAAGTGGATACTTTGTGAAGACATGGAAAAATCAAGTATTTAGTTTCCATTTATTTGCTTTTCTTCCCTTCCAAGTTTATTGTCTCCTCCAAATGATTCCGGAAAGTTCCAAGATCCTCCATCAAATTAGAAGGCTTCTTCCCAAAGCAGGATCTTCAGCATTTAAGGAAAAGATGATCAAATAGAAGATTCTGGAGGATTCAGTTACCATTTCGCACCGCCAAGCTGCCCATTTCGCGCCGCTAAAGAAGTCGATGGAAATCCGGAAGATCGAGTTACCCGTTTAGCGCCGCTAAACCTGCCGTTTCGCGATCGCTAAACGGGGCCTGCCGATTTTATTATAAATACAAGCCTAGGGTCATTCAGTTTTGATCATCCAGCTATTCAGTTTTCTGTAATACTCTCTTAGTTTAGATGTTGGGAGCCGCCTAGGGTTTCCAACCCAAGAAGTCGGCGGCTCGATGTAACGACTACGGAGGAGATTCGAGGGAATGCCGCGACAAACCGGCCGGTCTTTAGTTTGGTTTGTTTACGCATTTACGATTAGTATGTCTATGTATTGATTCCGTTTGTGTTTTCATTATGGTTTGAATACTTTGGATTTCTGTTTATTAATTAGATGCATGATTTGTTGAATGTTGTCTTTGATTCCGTTTTGATTCTTGTTGTTTGGTTATTTGAACTCATTGGTTGGGTGTATCTGTCTTGACCAAAGTAGATAGACTCCGATAGGATAATCAACCTACCTTAACCTACCCTTTGACCAAGAGAGTTGTGTTAAGTGGTTACTCGGACTAAGAGTGACCTGGAGGTAGAAGACCATACAATAGAATTAGGATCGGATGACCGGTACTAGATTGTCTGACAAACGACCTAAGTATTGGGACTAGGAGGACCAACACCTAGTTGATAATCTTAGATATACATGTTCGGGTGCTTTGTGCTTAAATTCTGACAACAATCATTAATTTATGTCTTATGAAAGTAAACCATAATGGATTCAGTTATCTCCAATGTATGTCTGTTCATCAGTTTTCCACTTCTTGGTTAGGTTAATTTATTATTTGTCTTTTATATTTAAAAATACCTTTTCAAAAGCAAAACCCCCATCTTCCAGATTGACTGATTAATACTCTAGTTGACATCTAGTTTAACTGTTCCCAGTGGTAGATACGATACCTGGACTTTCCTACACTATATTACTCACGATCAGGTACGCTTGCCTGTATATGTGGTAAGACAGTGGCTAGGCATTAGAGGTTAAAACTTGTTACGCTTTTTATGTATGATAATTACCGCATCATCAAGAAAAGTACATAAAAGATATTTTGAAGAAGTATAATTTGGAAAATGCTAAGATTATGAAAACACCGATGTCACCAAGTTGTGCACTAGATTCTGATCCCGATGGAACAACTGTCGATGTGACAACTTATCGAGGAATGATTGGTTCTTTAATGTACTTAACTGCAAGTCGACCTGATATAATGTTTTCGACATGTCTTTGTGCTCGTTATCAGTCAAAGCCTAAAGTATCTCATTTTAAAGCAGTCAAACGCATTTTTAGATATCTGAAAGGTACTGTTAATCTTGGTCTATGGTATCCTAAAGGTTCAGGGTATGAGTTGACAGGTTATACTGATGCGGATCACGGAGGATGCAAGCTAGATAGAAAGAGCACGACAGGACACATACAGTTTTTGGGAGATAAGCTTGTTAGCTGGGCATCCAAGAAGCAGAATTGCGTATCACTTTCAACGGCCGAAGCTGAATATGTGGTTGCTGCAAGCAGTTGTTCTCAGATTATATGGATGCGTACTCAGTTACGAGTTTACGGTTTCAAGTTTGATAAGATCCCTATTTACTGTGATTCAAAGAGCGCAATTGCTATCTCTTGCAATCCAGTCCAACACACGAAGACCAAACACATAGACATCAGGTATCATTTTATTAAAGATCATGTAGAGAAAGGTACAATAGAACTTTATTTTGTAAATACTGAATTTCAGTTAGCAGATTTGTTTACAAAAGCTTTGGATGAAAAGAGGTTTAACTTTCTTATCACCAAGCTTGGTATGCGAACTCTGAAAACTTGAAATAGTATTTTCAAAATTTATTTCTTTGTATATTTTCTTTCCACATTTGTTTTTCCTTTTTCAGTTTAATAAAGTGTGTTTCTTTGTTTGAGGGGGAGTAAATAAATAAATAAATAAAATCAAAATGAGGTATTTCAAGTTTTCGTACAAGATATTTTTGAGGGGGAGCTACTAACTAAAGAGGATTCATTTTAAATGAATACCAAATTCTATTATCCGTTTTTTAGGTAATTCACAGTTTGAGGGGGAGCTTATATGTATATATATAGTTTGGCATAAACACATATTTGAAAGATGAACAACTTTCGAGTATGAAAACGGTTTTCATAATTGTTCAAATCACTTCTCTATTCTCAAAGTTTTTCATGAATCTAGAAGTGAATTTTCAATGTTTTCATATTGAGGAATTGACGTATGTTTTCTAAACCGTGTGTTTCCAAAGATTAATACTTCTGTATTGTCTTTTCTTATACTGTTTAAGTATTCATACACCGGTTTATGTGCTTCTTGTTTTGTTATTACCATGTCTCTAAAACGACCCAATTATTCGATGGTAATACACTCGGTTGAAATTCCATTTTGCGTCTAAGCATTCGTTTGATCAGTCTGATACACCTTGTTTCATAAAGATATGTCTATGTATCGTTCATATAGATATTTTCCTATCTTTCTGAACCATTACCTTTGATCATACCATCTGATGAAACAGTTTTCTCAAACAATTCTTTGTTTTTTATGTGCATTCAATATATTTAATTGTTTGGAGATATCTTTTTGCTCATGTATTGTTTCTATACATCTTTTAAGCATGCTTTATCAAAGGCAATATGATTCAACCGATGAATCATCGATTTTTCATGTTTAGGAAACATATTTCACGGGGAGTGAGGTTATAAAACTTCTATGGACTACCAGCACCGGTAGCCCTACCCAAGAGGTTATCCTTGAGAGAAATGAGGGGTGAAGGGTCTCAATCAAAGAGTGGGGGAGATAACTCATCCGGTTGGGTTATTCTCATAGTGTTAGAGCAGAAAAATGGAATATGAGAGCTTGGTTAGAAGTGAGGATGATTAAAAGAATTGGAGGGTATGAGAACAGAGTTAAAAGAACAATAAAAATCTGCGCCAACCATTTCTAAGCCGGGCAACCACATAATCTATCGGTTCACGTTCTTTGGTGACTGATATTGAATCAAGGCAAAGCCCAATGCCGACTCTCGATTACACCCCACCAGCTACTCATTTTCTTCTCAACAAGAAAATGTTTCAATTCAGCACGGGGACGCAGCATATACTCTATCAGATTTTCATTTGGAAAGTCGATATTGAAAAAGAAGGAAGCTGCCCTGCCTTCGAACTTCATTTCTTGCACATCGAGTCAGTGAATATGTTTTTCACTATGTTGAGCCTTTTAAAGCATTTTATGCTAATTCTTTCAACACTTTGCACACAAGGAATTTGTTTCTTTGTCGGAACATTCATAGAAATACACCGGTATTTCGATGATTGAATGGAAGTCCTGGGGGTGAACGTCAATAAATCCCTTTCTACAGTACATTCGTTGTACTAAGTGGCTCTGTGCTACTTACAGGCATTTTAACTATTTCATGTGTTGATTCAGGGTTACCACTCTATGTCTGAATTTGAAAGGATTCGGATGCTTTTTGGAATTGACGGATGGTTTACATTTTTGGATGGTGGTTCGGGAGGTATTCTTATCAGAAAAGGATGGTGACTGATCAGACTATTTCTACAGAATTGGTTGCTATTTGGTTTGAAGATTAATCATTTCTACATCGTGATTTGATGATAAAATCGTTTTTCATCAAATAGGGGGAGAAAGAAAGAGAAATGATTATTTGATCAATACATGTGATGTTTGTATTTGGTGAAATGTTCAAATTTGGTGAAAGTTTTGGTTATTCAAGATTGAAGAAAGTTGGTTATTCAAAGCATTTGAAGGGAGTTATTCAAAGTTCAGGTTGAGTTTTTGAAGAGATTCAGTAAATAATTGGAAGGTCAAGATGAAAAGTTTTTCTAAGATGATCAAGTTGTCAAAGTTTCGATTATTTGAAGACTTTGGAGAAATGTCAAGTAGAGACTGAAGATTTCAAAGATGTTGTTTCTGGATGATGATAAAAAGTTTGAATTTTGATTTAATATGAAGATAATTGAGAATATCTGGAGTTTGATACTTAGGTGGTTAACAGTTGGTGAATTCTGATTCGAGCTGAGTTTATTGAAGTTTGATACTTCAAAAGAGATAATTCAATTTTGCGGAAAAAGGGGAGATTGCTTTACTTTGAGAAGGTTGAGAAATTTTCTGAAGAACGTTGATGATGGTCTTTAAAGTCAAGAGATTCTCGAGTTAAAGTCGTTTGAAATGTATTGAAGTTGATTACATGCTAATCGTGAAGATTTCTGATGCTGACAAGTTTTGTTCGTTGGTGATTCAGTTAAAGTGAAGTTTGTGAATATTGTTTTTTGTTTACAAGTTTTTGGTTTAGTTGGTTATTTCCAACTTGAATACAAAGGGGGAGATTGTTAGGGTCAAAATGTAATTGTATTCAAGTTGAGTTTATATTTGTAATTGTTCAAATGTAAGGGGTGCTAAGTGTAAATACCCTTGAGGTATAAATACTTGTGAGTGAGTTAGATTCAAAGGAGGATTCTTAATTGTCATATTCAGTACTTGATAGAGAGAGAAAGAAGAGAGAGAAAGCCTTGTTCATATTGTTCTTCATACATAATAAAAGTGAGATTTGTGATTGTATAAAGCTTTATAGTCATGGTGGATTGAATTTAGATTCAACATTAACAATAGTTTTCAAACAGGTTTCAATGTTAGTTTTCAAATAATAATTAAAGTTATATATGTTTGTGCATTCGAGTTTTATTATATTTACGGTGTTTTTTTGTGAAGTTTCATACGTTAGGTATTAGTTTCACTCGGTCTCACGGAAACATCTTGGTCTCACCTGATCCTAAGTCTATATTATTATTATCTATGGACTATATTCACCATAATATATCCAACTTTACCCAAATTCCTATTGTATGTATCGAACTTAAAAAAATGTTATTGCATGTATTAAAGTTTAAAAAATGGTTTATTGTGTGTTATGGTTTACCGGTTAAACCCTTAACCGGTCACCCCATTTTAAAAAAGCTTACCTGGTTGCCATGTGGGTTGCCATGTGGGATAGTTTCATCCTAATGATCATCTTCTTCTCTAATTTGAAAAACCCCCAATTCCTCAAGAACCCTAATTTATCAAGTGATAAATTGAACCCACAAATTGATCATCAAAGTGATAAATTGGAGCAAAATAGATGTTATACCCACAATAAGGACACCAAATCGATCTCAATACTATATCCAAATTCACAAGAACAAGCCAGATTCGACAAATCTGAAAGAAATCGGCCATAACAAAAACTTCGACCAAACCCTTTAATAATCCATTCAAATCAGAAAATGGGAACAAATTGATGATGTAGAGTTGTTTAAGAGCCAAAATCGACCACAACAACACAACCCTAAGTTTGAATAGAACCCAAAAATCGCAGATTTGAGTGGAAATCAACTTTTCGGCTAAACCCAAAAAATCGCTCAAAAACCCTAGAAAATGCTCCAATTCGAAAATAAAATTCAAAAATCGATCAACTAGATGGAATAAGCATATAAAACCGATCCTAAACAAGCTATCAATTTCAAAAATCCATCCCGAATCAAGAACCCTATTTTTGAAACCCTAACTTTGAAGAACCCTAATTTGATGAAGAAGAAGATGAATATGGTCAACAAAAGTCAAATGGCGCCACATAGGAATTAACCTATTACACCTCATCATCAGCAGGTTTGTAGGTAAACCATAATACACAATAAACCAATTTTTAAACTTTAATACATGCAAGAACACTTTTTTAAGTTCGATACATACGATAGGAATTTGGATAAAGTTGGATACATTATGGTGAAGATAGTCCATTATCTATTTATTTGAAATCGTAACTAGATCGATAAAAGCTCTAGATAGGTCGATTAAAATCCAAGTGAACCAATTAAAACCCAACTATATCAATTAAAACGCAACTACATCCATCAAAAGCCAACTAGATCTATCAAATATATCAATGAAAGCTCAACTAGATCAATCAAACCCCAGCGGGATAGATCAAAGCCCAATATATTAATGAAAGCTCAATTAGATCCATAAAAACCCAAATATATCAATAAAACCCAAATAGATCGATCAAAATTCAAATATATCAATGAGAGCCAAACTATATTGATCAAAGCCCAAATATATCAATGACAGCCCAACTAGATCGATCAAAATTCAAATATATCAATGAGAGCCAAACTATATTGATCAAAGCCCAAATATATCAATGACAACCCAACTAGATCGATCAAACCCCAAATATATCAATGACAGCCCAACTTGATCGATCAAAGCCCAAATATATCAATGACAGCCCAACTAGATCCATCAAAGCCCAAATATATCAATGACAACCCAACTAGATCGATCAAATCCCAAATGCATCAATGAAAGTCCAACAAGATCCATCAAAGCCCAAATATATCAATGACAACCTAACTAGATCGATCAAAACCCAAATGTATCAATGACAACCCAACTAGATCGATCAAATCCTAAATGTATCAATGACAACTCAACTAGATCGATCAAAGCCCAAATGCATCAATGAACGTCCAATAAGATCCATCAAAGCTCAAATATATCAATGACAACCCAACTAGATCGATCAAATCCCAAATGTATCAATGAAAGCCCAACTACATCGATCAAATCCCAAATGTATCAATGAAAGCCCAACTAATCGATCAAATCCAAAATGTATCAATGAAAGCCTACATAGATCGATCAAATCCCAAATGTATCAATGACAACCCAACTAGATCGATCAAATCCAAATGTATCAATGACAACCCAACTAGATCGAATAAATCCCAAATGTATCAATGACAACCCAACTAATCGATCAAAGCCCAAATATATCAATGAAAGCCCAACTAGATCCATCAAAGCCCAAATATAGCAATAACAGCCCAACTAGATCGATCAAATCCCAAATGTATCAATGAAAGCCCAACTAGATCAATCAAAGCCCAAATAATCAATGACAACCCAACTAGATCGATCAAAGTTCAATTATGATACATTAAGTTCAATTATTTATTTTTAAATCTGCCGGAAATGTTTTCTATTTTTTAAAAAAGTATTAACATTTCCGTGGATTTAGAAAAAAATAATTAAAAATAATTTATTTTTAAGTCCACCGAAATCCGCCAAAATGTTTTATATTTTCTTAAAGGTATAATATTTCCGACGGATTTCCGATGGATTTAAAAAAAAATAACTGAAAAATAATTTATTTTTAAAACCGCCGGAAATCGCCGGAAATATTTTATATTTTTCTTAAAAGGTATTAATATTTCCGACGGATTCAGAAAAAATAGTTGAAAAATTATTTATTTTAAATCCGCCGGAAATGTTTTCTATTTTTTTGAAAAAATATTAATATTTCCGACGGATTTTAAAAAAATAATTAAAAAAAAATTTTTTAGATCCGTCGAAATCCGCCAGAAAAGTTTTCTATTTTTTAAAAATATGAATATTTCTGGCGGATTTCGACGGATATAATTAAAAAAATATACTTTTTAGATCCGTCGAAAATCCGCCGAAAAGTTTTCTATTTTTTAAAAGTATTAATATTTCCGGCGGATCAAATTAGTTAAAATAATTAATTAAAATCCGTCGAAAATGTTAATTAAGTATATGAATTTAAAAATTAAAAATAATAATTAAAATTCGTCGAAATCCACTGGAATAGTTTATTTTTTTTATTTTGAAATATTTCCGGCGGATTTCCGACGGAAGTCAACTTGTTGACTAAATAAAATCCGTCGGAAATCCGTCGAAATCCGCCAGAAAATTTTGGCGATTTTTCCGCCGGAAATATCCGTCAGAATTGCCTGTTTTTCTAGTAGTGAACCTAACTCATCGAACCCAAAACTTGCGAAGGAAGTAAAATTAAATTCAATTGGGATCTAAACCCGATTAATAGATCACATAAATGATGTTAGAGATAGGGACCAAACTCATATTGAATTGCAAACTAAGGGAACATTCGGTTTATTTATTTTTAAGAAGGGGTGGGGGTCCGAATCTTGAACAAACTCTTAAATTAGTATTAAGATGTGTATTAAAGAAATTAATTACATCAAAATATTTCACACGCTAGAGAATGTTTCAACAAAAACAAAATTTTGTTATGCATCGTTTTTAACATGTTTACTTACCTATTTTTTATTTTCTTTTTACTTTCTTTTTTACTTTTATGAGATGGGATTGTTTAAAAAAATTGTAAGCTCGTGTTAAACGTTAAGTCACTACCAAAAGAAACAATAAAAGAGAAAATTATTAAAATGCATATTAATTATCTTTCAAACTAAAGTTTGGAATTTTCCAAAAGAGAAGTAAATAAATTAATGCACAATACGTCTCCTTTAAAGTATAATCTGCGAATCTAGATACATTCTATTCCTTCAAAGTTTGGAATAGAATGTATCTAGATTCGCTGATTATACCAAACAATGCCATAACAAAGTCCACCATTTGAAGGGGGGTTTTTTAAAAGAGCTTTTTATTTATTTGGATACATATTTTTAATTTCTTTCTTAAAACCACACAAATTCCATTAATTAGAAATTTGAAAGAAAAAAGTAATGTTTTATTGGATTGAATTACATGAAGAAACTTTAATATATTACAATTATAGAGTAACTGCAAAAATAAAAATAAAAACGAGTAACACTAACATATATTTATACGTTATGTACCCCCCTCTAAACCCCATTTCTTTAAATTATATATTAAATTATATAAAAAATTAGTTGGTGGGCCATTGGGATGCAATATATATGGGGGAGCACCCTTCTCTTTTTTATCAATTTCTATCACCTATTTTACTCAATTCCAAAGAAATATATAATCCCATTTCAAACATTACTTAAGTTTCATTCTAACTTATTTGAATAAAATTTATATTGTTTTCCAGGTATATTGAGCTCTGAACAAGACTTAAATGTATTCTTCAAAATTGGTACAGTTTATATTTGTTTTAATTGTTTATGCTAGTTATTGTAGGTTCTATCTATGTGGATTACTATTTTAAATAAGAAATCATGTATTAAGATGCAACTAATTTAATTTATTTCTTATTTTATAATAATCTATATTTAGACTTTTCATGCTTACTACATTCAAAGGGATGAGGCTCAAGAAACCAATTGTTGCTATTTGATTGATTTTGGTTAAATTGGAGAATTGAGAGCTTAAAACCAAAACTCTATGTGTTACTAGGGACTATAGAGGAGTTCAAAATAGCAAAGTGATATACAATACTATTACTATATCCAGGTATAAAGGTTTATGATACCTGCAAATGATATGGAAAAACCATAAATCAACAATCACATACATTTTGCTTTCAATATATTAGGATTTCAAAAAAACACCTATATGTCATTTTATTTTATTTTAATTGAAAAAGGAGAATTAAATAAATTTATTGGTTTAAATGTAAGTAACTTTTAGAAGTGTTTTAACCAAATTAAATATCCAAATAGCAAATAGAGATATTAAAAGTATTATTTTTATGGAGGAGAGAATGTATTTAGGAAAAATAATAGATAAGTTTTCATTAATTAGAATTCTTAAAGTTTTATGGAGGAGAGAATGTACTTAAATTGCGTTTCTACTTTTATTAGGGAAAAGTAAAAATTAATTTGCAAAAAAATTTTTTTTGGAAGAGGTATCCCAGACCACATTGGGCCCATACTAATCCTTGCAATTTTGGGCCGACGCCCGACTGCTAAAGTATGCAGCCCGGGGTCGAAGTCCTCGTACCTCCAGAATGCGTCCCTCAGAGCTAGAACTTGGGTTCACCACTATATAGTGCCCAAGCCTTCCCATTAGGCTAAAACTCCTTTGGTTTAATTTGCAAAATTTGTTTGGAAGATTATACTTTATTTAATTTGTTTTACAATTAGAAAGCTCTTTTTTTTTTAAATTTAAATTTTAATTTGAAAAAGAAATAATGTGTATTGTTTTTTTGTAACTTTTTGGAAGAAATAGAATATGAATCCAAAACAACTTTTTTGCATGTGAAAACGTATTCAAAACATTTCACTTCACTTGTAAATCATAAAAATTTATCAATTAATTTTAAATTACATATATAGAAATATTTAAAAGTCATTGTTAGGGTAAAAATCTATAATCGCACGACGACCAAATATAATCGTAAGACAAGTGTTAGGACAATAATCCTGTATTAAGATAAGGTCCTGAGATAAAACCTAAGAGGACTATCGAACAAAGATCATTAAACATCGAACATATACATCGAATAAGTCGAACGATATCCACAATATCGTACGACAATACTAACGAATAAATATGCAAAGTTTATATGTTTGATGCAGGTAAGCTGATTATCATATCTAACAATTGTCCACCTTTGAGGAAATCGGAAATTGAGTACTATGCTATACTCGTTGAAGTCCATCATTACAATGAGCAAATCGTAAGATATGTATCGTTCGACAGCATCAAGATCGACCGTTACAAGCAAGATTCTCGCAGCAGTTACAATCTGGACATTAACTCTCAACAATACCGTTGGACAGTTACTCTACAAGCATTAATTGAAGACAATAACGTTGGACGGTTACAATTCAATCATTGATGAGCCACAATACCGTTGGACCGTTATTCTCAAGCCACTATAAAAGAAGAATCAAGCCAGCATTGCAAGACACGAAGTGTATCCGAAGCTTACAAGTTCTATAATCATTATTCTTGATAATCACCTGTAATTTATATTCGATTTCATAGTTCTCTCAGTTGTAATCGTACGATCAAAGCTGTATACTTGAAGGACATCACCCCTGATTGGTGATCATAGTGCTCTGTCGACTTATCTTTTAGGTCGACCGCAGGTTTTTTCCTCCGTCGTGAGGTTTTTCCTGCGTCATCAAATTATTCGTCTTATTTTACTTTTCCGCACTTATCATTGATTGTAATTTCTTTCTCTCGACGGTTAAGCCTCACACAAGTTTATTACGACATCGAGTTGTGTAATTTTTTACATAAACAGTTTGGCGCCCACCGTGGGGCTCCGTTTTGAGAAAAATTTCATTCGGTGAAAAGTGCGCCTTAGTACTAACCTTTTCTTTGAGTTCTCTTTGAGCTATTTGCGCAGGATAATGGATAACGGATTCATAGCATCACTCCAACAACAATTGCAAGAGGCTAACAACGAAATTCAACGTCTTCGAGCTTTACCAGGACCATCGATGACTATCCCAATGTCTATCCCTCCTCCATATCCTCCTCAACATCTAAGACCACCGCCTCGACCACAATTCAATGCCTCAATGCCATTTTCAACTGTGAACCAACAATACAACAACGTACGACCATCTTTACCACAGTTTACACCACCAATACCTCATGGCCCGCCACCTATGCCTCGAGGTCCACCTTCTATGCCTCAAGGAGCACCCATGTTCACGTTCGAGCCTTTTTCCCAACAAATTCCTATTCCTGGTCATATACCCACAGCTGCTAGTTCCACCATTCATACGACAATACCACCCAGTACTGGAACCCCTTCTAGTTGTATTCCAACAAACCCAATAAACGTTGAAGACCCTCTGAACGTACGACTGAAATCCCTGGAAGAACAAAATCAAAAATTGTTCGCGTTACTCACAAAGCTACCCGGAGCAGCAGTACCCGTCGAAGTCGAACCTAAAACTGGATTTCAGGCTTCACCGTTCGTTGATGAATTAGCCCTTGTTGACGTTCCTAAGAAATATACTATACCAGCTTTTGCAACAAAATATTCTGGAATCACAGATCCGGTCGAACATATAGCACAGTACAAGCAACTTATGTGGACAGTTCCTATACCGGCGCAATATCAAGAAGTCTGCATGTGCAAGAGCTTTGGATCAACTTTAACAGGAGCAGCATTACAATGGCTTATTAACCTAAAGCCAAAGAGTATTGGATCATTTGCAGAATTGGTGAACCAATTCACTCGACAATTTGCTAGCAGTCGTAAGATGGAGAAGCAGACCAGCGACCTGTACTATATCGTACAGAAATCTGGAGAAACAATCCGCGACTACTTCAACAGATTCAATGCAGCAATGATTGAAATAAAAAATTGCGACGTGAAAACAGCAATCGAGGCATACAAACGTGGATTAGAAGATTCCTCTGGATTATATTTGGAATTAACGAAATATCCACCAGAAAACTTCGACGACGTACGAGCTAGAACACTAGCTTTCATGAGAATAGAAGATGATGCTCTCTTCCGACGAAAGCATTCTGCAGAAAAGAAACATCTTGGTGCTCAAAAACATGACTTTAAGCATAAAAGAGTAAACAAGATTGGAAATCCTCGATACGAGTCGAAAACTCGACCAAGCAAAGGTACTGTTAAAATACGATATCCAGAGTTATCTACTTACAATTTTGCAGGTACATCAAAAGATTTGGTGGATTCACTACGAAAGATTGATGCAAACGTACGATGGCCGAAGAAATCTGATAAACCAAGCAAAGACAAAGATCAGAACAGATGGTGCGATTTCCACGACGATCATGGTCATACGACGGATGAATGCATCAGTTTAAAGAAGGAGATTTCATATTTGAAATCTAAGGGGCATCTAAAAGGCCTCATCCCAGAAGAACAAGGACGACCAGCGTCACCAGTTCATACAAAAGTCATAAACTGCATCACTGGAGGATCAGAAGTTTGTGGACTTACATATTCAGCTGCAAAGCGACATGCACGAGATGGTCCAAGCGAACATCCTATCCCCGGAGAAGCCAAATCAAAGACAGAAAGAGAGCTCGATGCAATGGCAATCACGTTCGACCAAGACGATACACAGGGGGTCCATCATAAACATCATGACGCTCTAGTCATACAGTTGACAATCGGAAACTGTTCGACTAAGAGAATATTGATTGATGGAGGCAGTTCGGCTAACGTTATTTTTGCAGATACTCTTAAAGTCATGGGAATCGAACGGTCAGAAATCATACGACGAAGTACTACCCTGATTGGATTCAATGGAGACCCGATGAACACTCTCGGAGAAATCATCTTGCCTGTCTACGCCAAAGGCATCAACAAACAAACAAAGTTCAATGTTGTGGACTGCCAATCAGCTTACAATGTTATTCTTGGAAGACCCTGGATCCACGAGATGAAAGCAATTCCTTCGACATACCACCAGAAGATTAAATTTCCTTCTCCATGGGAATTCAAGAGATTGCTAGTGAGAACAAAATCGCACGAGAATGTTACAAGATTACGATGAAGACAAAGTCGCAGGACATCTAGCAATTACAGAGCCAGGATGAGAGGAAATCGAACGACGACCTTCGGCTAGAAGAAGTCGTCCTTGATCCTGAACATCCTGATCGAAAAGTCTTCGTAGGAGCCTCGCTCCCCCCTGACATAAAAAACACGATTATATCTTTTTTGCAGGAACATTCAGACTGTTTTGCATGGTCGCACGAAGATATGGTTGGAATAGATCCAAGCATTATATCGCATAAATTGAACGTGGATCCTACGTTCAAACCCATTAAGCAGAAACGTCGCAAGTTCGCGCCTGAAAGAAATAAAGTGATCAACGATGAAGTTGACAATCTGCTTAAAACAGGGAAGATCCGAGAAGTCAAATATCCAGAATGGTTGGCTAATGTAGTCGTCGTACAAAAGAAGAACGGAAAATGGCGAGTCTGCATTGATTTCACGGATCTAAACAAAGCTTGTCCAAAAGATCCTTTTCCTTTACCTCATATCGACGCCATGGTTGACGCGACAGCAGGACATGAATTGTTGACATTCATGGACGCATATTCAGGATACAACCAAATATTGATGCACACGGACGACCAGGAGAAGACTGCATTCATGACAGACAAAGGCATATACTGTTACAAAGTTATGCCATTTGGTCTCAAGAATGCAGGATCAACATATCAAAGATTGGTTAACATGATGTTCAAGGAACATCTTGGTCGAACGATGGAGGTTTATATCGACGACATGCTTGTGAAATCAGAACGTTCGATCGATCACGTCACACATTTAAAGCAATCTTTCGATATCCTACGACAATACAAGATGAAGCTCAATCCAACAAAATGTTCCTTCGGAGTAAGAGCAGGAAAATTCTTGGGGTACTTGGTCACGCAACGCGGAATCGAAGCAAGTCCAGAACAAGTCAAAGCTATCGTCGAGATACAATCTCCAAGGAATGTCAAAGAAGTCCAGAAGTTAACAGGACGAGTGGCAGCTTTAACCCGATTTATTTCACGATCATCGGATAAATGCCATTTGTTCTATAATGTCCTACGAAAGAATCAAGGCTTCTTGTGGACAGACGAACATGAGAAAGCTTTGCAAGAACTGAAGCAATATATGACGTCACCTCCGCTGTTAACAAAACCAGTCGAAGGAGAAAGTCTACAGTTGTACTTGGCAGTAAGCAAAAATGCGACAAGTGCAGTACTTGTGCGAGAAGAAGATCAACGACAACAACCAATCTATTATGTTAGCAAGTCTTTCCTCGACGCAGAAACCAGGTACACATCAATGGAAAAATTGCTACTAGGTCTTATGACGGCAGCAAAGAAGCTAAGGCATTACTTCGAGTCACATCATATCATTGTTGTGACCAATTATCCACTCAAGACGGTGCTTCGAAAACCAGAATTGACAGGACGACTAGCCAAATGGAGCATTTATCTCAGTGGGTTCGACATTGAATTTAAACCCAAAACGGCCATCAAATCGCAAGTACTAGCAGATTTTGTGGCAGAGTTTTCTCCAGGATTGGAACCCACGACGTGCGACGAAGTTGTGATGATTTCAGACAACCAGCCTTGGATACTCTACGTTGATGGTTCCTCGAACGTACGAGGATGTGGATTAGGTATTGTCTTAAAATCATCACAAGGGGGAAATATAGTATACTCCGTACGATGCGAATTCAAAGCCACAAACAATGAAGCAGAATATGAAGCTTTGATCGCAGGACTAGATATTGCTCTTAGACTGGGGGCAAAACAGTTGCACGTTCGAAGCGATTCTTTATTGGTCGTAAACCAAGTAAATGGAGATTTTCAAGCAAAAGACTCAAAAATGATGAGTTATCTCAAAGCCGTTAAAGATCGAATCGCACGATTTGAACAGTTCCTGATCGAGCAAATACCAAGAGATCTAAATATGCAAGCGGACGCACTGGCCAATCTGGGATCTGCATTTCATGATCCGTTCATGGAAAATATCCCAATACTTCATCTCACAACACCAACAATTGCGACAAACGATGAAGTACAGATGAACGAAGAAATTTATAATTGGTCGCTCGACATATGGAACTACCTCAAGCACGACCAACTACCTGAAGATAAAATGGAAGCTCGAAAAACAAGGTCGAAAGCTTCAAGATACACAATCTTTGAAGATCAACTTTATCGAAGATCCACGACAGGACTTCTTCTACGATGCGTCACAAATAAGATACAAATCAATCAAATTCTCCAAGAGATGCACGACGGAGAATGTGGAAATCACGCAGGGGCAGAAGTCTTGCTAGTCGAATCTCACGACAAGGTTACTATTGGCCTACTCTACGAGAAGATGCCATAACGTACGTCCAACGATGCGACGCATGTCAAAAACATTCGAGCATGGTCCATCGACCATCTGAACCTTTACATTCTGTTCTAGTTCCATGGCCCTTCATGCGATGGGGAATGGATATCGTGGGAAAATTACCTCCAGCCCCTGGACAAAAAGTCTATTTACTCGTGCTCACCGATTACTTCTCAAAATGGATAAAAGCTGGTGCTTTCTCACAGGTCCGAGATAAAGAAGTCATATCTTTCATTCAGAAAAACATCATTTATAGATTCGGGGTACCAGCTGAAATCATGTGCGACAACGGCTCACAATTTATAAGTGATAAGACTCGTACGTTCTGTGAAAAGCGAGGAATCAAATTAATCACTTCAACTCCGAGATATCCACAATCTAACGGGTTAGCAGAGTCGAGCAATAAAGTCATCATTAATTCAATCCGAAAGAGGTTGAAAGGAGCAAAAGGAAAATGGGTAGAAGAATTGCCATCTGTCTTATGGGCAAATCGTACGACACCTAGAGCATCAACTGGACAAACCCCGTATTCTCTGGTATATGGATGCGAAGCAGTCTTGCCAATCGAAGCTCAAATACCAACTGCCAGAAGTCGCACATATGATCAAAATGCAATAAATTTATCTTACGATCTTGACGCCTTAGAAGAAATCCGAGAAAAAGCACTACGAACGATGGCTGCACAGAAAGGAATTGTCGAAAGACACTTCAACAAAAAGGTAAAGGCAAAAATTTTTCAAGTTGGAGATTATGTCTTACGACATGTGTTTCAAAACACACAAGAGCCAAACGCTGGAAAACTTTCCATCAAATGGGAAGGACCTTACATAATTTCCAAAGTCATTGGAAATGGAGCATACAGACTTACGACTATGGAAGGTATGGAAATCCCACGAAGCTGGAACGCCCATCATCTCAAAAGGTATTATTTCTAAACCTATTTACATATGATTTATTCCTTATCCATTACTGACTTAAGCATCGGAGCGCCGTTGGCTAAGCCAACGGCCACCCCTTAGTCATCCTTTTTCGCAGGTATCGCACGATAAATCGCATGGATCGCACGACTAACGCAAGTATCGCACGACTAACGCAAGTATCGCACGACTAACGCAAGTATCGCACGACTTAAATGCATGCTTATTGCAAGAATCGCACGACAAAAAATCGCATGGATCGCAAGAAAACCGTTAAAAACGCACGATTATATCGCAAGAGCGCAAGTCAATTCGCCAGTCGCACGAATACTCTTATGAGTATAAAAGAAACGTTTCTATAAATCAGTCTAAGGACTTTAAAAAACAAATGCATGCAAAAACACAAGACAAAAAGCTAAAACGTACGATACATGCTATAACGCATGACGCAAGTTATAACACACGAACACAAAGCTAAGGCATAAGATAAAAAGCTAGAACGCACGATATTCAATCAAAATTTCTTTCATTAAACATTTTTTCTGCCTTAAAATGGCAGAATACAAGAAAAGAAAGAAATTCTACGAGTACAAAGATTAAAACTATTCTAATGGAGCGTTGGTAGCAGGTGGATCTACGACAAGGGTCTCTTCAGGATGTGCAGGAACGGATCCAGAAGTTTCAGGAACTTCCTCCTCGACACCTGCATCCTCGACCTCCGCAGGCTTTTCTTCGTCCAGGCCTTTTAGATCCTCCTCGTCAAGAAGGTCTTCAGAGCCCATCACCTGAACGAAAGAGGCCACTTCGTCCTTTGCCATCTGAGAGGTGACAGTCCCAGCGGCTATTCGTCGCATAACCGCAGTACGTGCGACCACGCGAACCAAGGCAGCGTCCTCTTCCAGTTCTTGGATCTTGGACGATAGAGCTTCTTCCCTCTCAGCTTTCTCTCGTCGAACGACCAGCAGCTCTTTCTCCAACTCCTTGGTGTGGTCCAAGGCCAACTTCAGCCGTTCCCGCTGTTGAACTTGGAATTGCTCGCTGAGTTCCAGCTTGGATTCCAAATCCCCAATCTGAACCGACTTGGCATTAACCTCGTCGGTCAGTTAGACCAGCTTCTTTTTGGCCTTGTCGGCCTCTTTCCTGGCCACCTTGGCATCATTCTGGCTCGACGCCATCTCTTCCTTGATCTTAGCCATCCGAGTATGGAGGCTAAGACTAGTTTGGAGAGCCTACAAGAATAAAAAAGAGAAAGTTAGAAGATATACAAGAAAAATGAAAATAAAGTCGTATGACAGGGACTTACCAAGAAAGAGATACCCGCGATGGAGGCATCCAGGTCTTCGATGTCGGCCTCCTCCATGCGCGCCTTCTGAGCAGGAACATGAAACTGCTCAAGGACTGGAAAAGTGGCCGCTGTCCTGATCACATCGTCCACCATGAAGTCAGAAGGGATCTGGATCGTCATGGTCGTAAGACCAGATCCCTCTTTCTCCTTGCCCTTGTCGACCTTCGACACAGGCCGGCTGGACGCACCTTCTTCCTTTGCAGGAGGGGCGAAGCTAAGGGGAATAGCCTCTATCCCACCTTCAACCTTGCGTGCGGTATCCTTAGGCGGGGTATCCACAGAAACGTACGACGACCTCGTACGTTTAGCCACCAAACCTTCCTGGGCGGCAGCCTTCCTTTTAGCAGCACGAGCAGCTGCTTCCATCGTCAACGCCTTCTTAGAAGCTGAGCCTATACAGAAAGGAAAAGTCAGAATCAAACGAAACTAACATAAATAAGAAAATTGACGTACGATATTTACCTTCCATATCTGTTTCCTCGATTATTTGTACTTCAGGCTCAACGTCGCTCTCCTCACCGCCCTTCGACGTTCTATACGTGCGATCTGTCACACTATAACTCAGGAAGTGTGAGATCAACTCGTTAGACTCTTCGGTTGTCTCGAATGTAAAGCTGACAGCTGCAAAAATAAAACAGACGATTAGTATTGAAAAATAAACAAAAGCACAATAATGAATAACGAACGTCCAAATTACCATTGGAGTTCCATTCAGGAACGACCCAAGACTCATCAGCGACCGAAGACGTCTGGACGAAGACGTAACGAGACTTCCACCCTCGATCATTCACTTGCGTGCGATGAACAAGCATGGTGTCATTCCTACCCTTAGGAAACAACCCATAACGGTTGTAGGGCAGTTTCGTCACGTTGTAGGCAGAAAGAAGGTCGTCTACAGAGAACGCGCGACGACCCCAATCCTTGGTTACCCGTTCGATTACCAGGATAACACGCCAGAATTGAGGCATCAGTTGCCCCGGAGACAAGTTGAAACGGGACATGAAGGCTCGAGAAAGTGGAGAGTAAGGCCATCGAAATCCGATCTTAAACGGATATTCGAACAGGGCGAAGAACCCCGTCGGAGTATCCGCCGGCCGGATCTCTCCGGCCACCCTTATTTGAGCACCCTCTGGTAACCCTGCTAATTCCCTCAACTCTCCTACTTCTAGGTTTTCCGTAATTGAACTCCTAACTTCCGATGACATAATGAACTCCAGTCGACCTAAACTATTTCTTAAACGGGTGAACCTAAGATTATCTAAACCTCTATTACTCTTATTTGCTATTGATTTCAAACGCATGAAACAGGGAAGAAGGAGGTACCTTTTTAAAGCCTAGTCGCACGAAAATCTTTGTCAAAAATAGTCGGATTACGATCTCAAGCAATTAGTTATGAAAATAAAAAGATTCGTAAAATCTTTTCTCACAATCAGACGCCTCATTTATAGCAACTAAATCATATGAGTCATTAGAGATAATCGTGCCACGCGTCAGCACTTAGCCGTTAGAGAACACGCGTCCAGAGTAACGGCTAGATAACGGCTAGTTTATCAACGTTAATTCGACCGTTAACCAACGTATTTTTACTCTTTGTCCAGCGAATTAAAGATTTAGATAAAATTAGAATTATTTTCTAAATCTTGGGGGCAAATTGTTAGGGTAAAAATCTATAATCGCACGACGACCAAATATAATCGTAAGACAAGTGTTAGGACAATAATCCTGTATTAAGATAAGGTCCTGAGATAAAACCTAAGAGGACTATCGAACAAAGATCATTAAACATCGAACATATACATCGAATAAGTCGAACGATATCCACAATATCGTACGACAATACTAACGAATAAATATGCAAAGTTTATATGTTTGATGCAGGTAAGCTGATTATCATATCTAACAATTGTCCACCTTTGAGGAAATCGGAAATTGAGTACTATGCTATACTCGTTGAAGTCCATCATTACAATGAGCAAATCGTAAGATATGTATCGTTCGACAGCATCAAGATCGACCGTTACAAGCAAGATTCTCGCAGCAGTTACAATCTGGACATTAACTCTCAACAATACCGTTGGACAGTTACTCTACAAGCATTAATTGAAGACAATAACGTTGGACGGTTACAATTCAATCATTGATGAGCCACAATACCGTTGGACCGTTATTCTCAAGCCACTATAAAAGAAGAATCAAGCCAGCATTGCAAGACACGAAGTGTATCCGAAGCTTACAAGTTCTATAATCATTATTCTTGATAATCACCTGTAATTTATATTCGATTTCATAGTTCTCTCAGTTGTAATCGTACGATCAAAGCTGTATACTTGAAGGACATCACCCCTGATTGGTGATCATAGTGCTCTGTCGACTTATCTTTTAGGTCGACCGCAGGTTTTTTCCTCTCCGTCGTGAGGTTTTTCCTGCGTCATCAAATTATTCGTCTTATTTTACTTTTCCGCACTTATCATTGATTGTAATTTCTTTCTCTCGACGGTTAAGCCTCACACAAGTTTATTACGACATCGAGTTGTGTAATTTTTTACATAAACAGTCATCTAAATATAATAATTTAATAAAATATTAAAAAATCAATTTATTAAAACAATTAAAAAAAAATTTATAAAAATTACAACAAAAAAATCATTTTATAATATTTTCTTTATCTATTTTAATATATATGTGTTACAGATTTATTAAAATAAAAGAAAGATTAAGAAATAATAACAAAAGGGGTCAAAGTGTGACCATAATATACACAAGTGTGTTTGGTTTATTTTTAGAAAAAAAAAGAATGTTAGTAGAAAATAAAAATAGGAAGTTTTCTTTAACATCAACCAGAAGTATATATATTAACCAAAACTAAGAGTACGACCTTGTTTGGTTATTGTTAGCTAAACAAAAATTTATTTTATATAATATATATTTATAATTAAACATACTATTTATCATCCACAAACTAAGGTATAAGTGTACCATGAAGCTACTAAAAACTTGTTTTAGCCCGCTACTCTTTTATATATAGGGTTAGGTTCAAACGTGAACACAATTTTGATTGTGAATTTAAGGACCACTAAAATCACGCTATGTAATAATATTCACTCTTTCACTCTGAATATCATGCATTATGATTTATGCAGAGTGAATAAAGTTTATGCACCTTTATTCACTTTAAATAATGCATGATATTCAGAGTGAATATTACCATGTGATGCGATTTTAGTGGTGCTTGTGTTCATAATGAAAGATAGGTTCATATTTAAACTTTCCTCTCTCTCTCTCTCTCTCTCTATATATATATATATATATATATATATATATGTAGGAACAGGTTCAAATATGAACTCATCTTTCATTGTGAACATGATGACCACTAGTATCGCGCCACGTGGCAATATTCAGTTGGAATATTCATGTTTTATTCAGACTAAATGAAAGCTTTAATCACTCTACATGATATTTATACTGAATAAACTTAGGTGCCGATTCAGATTGCCATGTGGCGCGATTTTGTTGGTTTTCACGTTCACAATGAAAGATGAATTCACATTTGAATTTTTCCTATATATATATATATATATATATATATGTATGCATCTTATATATACTTTTGATTTAGAAAAATTATATGTCTTCCTAATTTTTTAACCTATCCATCCTTATACTCACTTGATTACATGGGGCGGATTTAAGTTAGAGTTTGGAGGGGTCAGCTGACCCCATAAAATTTCCAAATAAATTGTTCCATATACGATGAATTCTATATTTTATTAGCATATATTATATTTTGACACCCAAATATCTTTGACTTGACCCTTTATTTTAACTTATTCCTAATTAAGACTCTTTAAGTTGACCAATAATTAACCATTGACCCTATATATCAAATGTGTTTAAATCCTTTATTGATTTACACAAGCTTATTAAACAAGAGCATTGTTAGCAAGCCTATAAAACTTAGGGTTGTTTATGAAATGCTTGTCGGATAAGTTGTTAACGACAAGAATCAACGATATCATTCATCTTATGGGGGTAATATCACCGACCATCAAAATGAATTGATGGTACGCATTTATAATCAGGTAAACGTTTACTAGGTACGAGTCATCACTCCCATTTACTGAGTAAGACTCACGATTCTTGTCTTCCCTCTTACGGGGTAAAATTTTCGGTTTTATTAATTCGCTAGCTGTGTTGATGATTCTCGATATTACAATACTCAAACTCCGACACCCATTGTAGGAATTTCTGGATCTGCCTCTGCTTGCTTATTTGACAAGTAGGAATAATATGAAGAAAGAGAACTAGTGCATTACACATGTCAAATGATTAAGTGAGTAGGAGGATGAGTAAGTTAAAAAGATAAGAGGAAATATAATTTCTCTTTTATTTATGTGTGGTATACATTTGGTTCTTGAAGTAATAGATGATGGGACATTTCGACAAATATTCAAAATTTAACCCCTTTTGCAGTTGGTGAATTGCAGCCTGAGTTTTTTTTTGAACGGCAGAAAAACTTTTAATACCAAAACCGCATATAACCGAGTACAAAAAAGAACCAAAACCAAACGGAAATCCAACGTCACAACATTTTTTTTTCTTTTTGGCAGGCAAGCAGTGTTTGTTAAGTGTATATAGCTTTTGGTGAAATATTTCTCGAAGCAAAGGACATGGAGATAACGCTTTCTTCCTCAAATGATGATCAATGAGCGAATGTACCTTACATTTATAAAGTTGGAATCCCCCCGAAACAAGATCTCTTGAACGAGATCAAGGCTACTGTAAAAGAAACGTTTTTCTCAGATGATCCTCTACGCCCGTTTAAAAATCAACCAAAATCTACACAACTCATGCTCGGCCTTCAAGCGATGTTCCCCATTCTTGAATGGGGTAGAAATTACGATCTCAACAAGTTTAAAGGAGACCTTATCGCCGGGCTTACCATTGCAAGTATTTGTATTCCTCAGGTATAGTAGTTTACTAGTACACTTTTTATAAAATACATAATTAATAAGCAAAATACCAAATCTAGATGACTTACTAATTTTGACATACATATTATATTCATAACAGGACATTGGGTACTCAAAACTTGCAAATTTACCACCTCAGATTGGACTATGTAAGATTTTGTTGGAAATAGTGTCCAAGATATTAACTACTGGTAGTATTTTAATAATGGCAGAGTCCTTTTGGGTTGCCCTTAAGACCCAAATAAACAATCAAGAAATTAGAGGGGGTGAAAGTGATTAATTTATTTATCAGTTGAGGATAAATATAATTAATTAGATAATATCCAAAATATAATTAATTAGATTAATTATAGATAAAGGATAATATATTGATAATAATTAAAAGAGTTTTTAATTGGTTTATCAGTTTGTGTAGGATTAGGAAGCCTAATTCAAGAGATTATAAATAGATGCCTTGGGATCAAACCCAATGGATCAATTCATTTATTCTCTCTTTTCTTTGTGGCATCCTCCTTCTCTTTCCCTCTCCAAATAGCCAAAAGGTTTGAGCGTTCTTGGTTGTTAGTATTTGGTGATCTTAGGTGTGAGCCACTAGAGGGATTCATACTATTGGTCCTTGACATCCGAGAGGCAATATCAAAAGGTTTGATTTTTCCATCGAGCTAATTCTTCAACAATCGCTATCAAGTAAGTTTTTTTATCATTCTTTTGTAGTTAAGTTTCTAAGAACATGTGCATCCGTAAAAAGGTTATTAATTTGTTGTTACCATAGTTTTTTGAATATGCTTCCGTTGCTTGAATGTGGTAATAGATTTGACTAAAACCTAACAGTGGTATCAGAGCCATTGTTTTTGAATTTTAACTCAAAAGATGTGTCAATTTAATTTGCAAATCTGTTTGTGTTTATGAGGCTTTCGAAATCTAGGCAGGCTATAAAAAATTGTGTTTTTTATTAGCAACTGTGTTTTGATGGATAAAATAGTTTTTGGAAACTTTGACAAAAATTGTTTTTGGAAACGTTTCTAAAACTTGCGTAAAAAGTTTACATATTATTAGCAATTGTTTTCTTGCCTATTAAGTTTTGATTTCTTCATAGTGAATGATGAGTTTTATGCAATATTAATTACTAATTAATTGTTGGTAATAGTTTTAATTGATTACAAAAGGTGTTTGTATGAAAACGTATTTACCAAAAGAAATTTAAATGGATTTGCAAAAGTGTTTGTATTTGCAAAAGGATAGGTGTTTTGTATTATTAAAAAAAATCGATTTCCTTTTTGATTTTAAGGATAAATATCAATTTTTTAATTATGGAAACTTTTTTTGCATAAAAAAAAATCTATTAATAATATTATTGTTTATGTTATCTATAAATTTTGATTTTAGTAGGTATTAAGAATATTATAGATGTTTATTTATGCAATGTTTATCCCCAATTGCTTTGGCTAGTTTCCTAACTTGCTATAATTCGAAATTTTGAGTTTTTATCAATTGTTGAAAAGATAAACCCAAAATTATTTTGGCTAGTTTCCTAATTTGCTAAAATACCAAATTTAAAATTTTGGATAATATAGTAAGATAAATATTGATATTATTTATATAGTGAATATAAATTGGATACATCTAAAATTAATCATTAACATGGGTCCTCACATGTTTAATTGGAATTAATTATGGAATCGATTATATTAATTATTAAATGTGTTATCACATAGTTAATTTGAATTAATTAGATAATCATAATTTTAAATGTTTTAAAATTTCATCCAATTATATATATATAATAGAGCTTAATTATATGTATAAAATTAAATTATGCATTGATAGTCAAATCCAAGGGCGTACTCACTATAAACACTCTAAGGGGGTTTAAGGAGGTTGCCTATAAAATGGTAACTGAATGAGAATGGTTTTTCAAATGCTTTAGCATTACCATTTTCACCGCCTCTTGTGTGGACTAGTGGAATTACCGAGAGGTTTGATAGGTCAATGTAACAAGTTAAAAGTATTAACTATAAAGTATAAAACAAAATCCCGTTTTAGATACACTAAGAAATGTGAAAGTCATATGCTACCCATGTAAATAACACACATAATCTTATAATTTGTTAACGGAGCGTGTGCGGTTTGCCGGCACGTTAATTTGAAATTATAGTAGAAAATGATATGGCGCTCGTGATTCTCAAGCGTACTTGAGCCGAGGGGTCCATGTGTTTTTACATGGTCGATTCACTATCTAGTTTGTGATCCTCGGCATCCCAGTCACAAATGGAAGATAAGCATAATCGAGATTAACATGCCATTGACATAAGTCGATGAATCTCAAAAGAACTAGGAGTTTCATAGTGAATGAAATTAACAAAAGTATTGTTTACCTAAATAACTTTGTGATGTGATTACGGCATCCCTTTTCGCATCATAAAGTGAAATATGGATCCTAGCCTTTTAAATAATCTTAGGGTAATTATTTTTAAGGATTAAATATCAAACGAACTAAAACTATATCTATCAAATGGCTAAAAATCTTCTTCCTCCTCCTACCCACTCAACATCCAACCCTACGTTACTCTCTATCCTAAATAAAGATAAACTCATTGGGCCAAACTACTTGGATTGGATTCGTGCCTTGAGAGTTGCCTTGAGGTACGAAGACAAAGAGTACTTGCTCAATGAGGACCTTCCTATACTCGATGATGGAGCAAGCCCTGAGGCAGTAGCCAAATATGATAAGCATGACATGTTGAGATCTGCTGAAGCAAGTATGGGTAAGACCCAAAGTGCTTACTCAACTGCTCCCGTCCTAGCCATTAGGGAAGGTGGTTGTAAGAAGAAGAAAGTTTCTCATCCCAAAGGGAAGGGAAAGGCTAAAGTTGTTCCTCGCAACCAAGGCCTTAAGAGAAAAGCTGAAACTTCTAACATATTACCAACGAATGACCCTAAAGAGGCCATATGCTTCTACTGTCAAGAAAAGGGCCATTGGAAGAGAAGTTGCCCAAAATATCTAGAGGTCTTAAAAGTGAACAAAGCTAAGGAGTGTGGCACCTCAGGTATTTTTATGATTGAACTCCATAGTACTTCAGTTTCTAACTCTTGGGTCCTTGATACGGGATGTGGTACTCACATTTGCTCCAATTCTCAAGGACTAAAGGAAAGTAGAACATTAAAGCATGGGGAGCTGAATCTGATCATGGGAAACAGGATGACTGCTGCTGTTACCAAGATTGGAGATTTAGAACTAGTGCTTAGTAGTGGTCTTTCAATAAAGTTATTAGATTGTTGCTACTCGCCAGAAATGGCTCGAAACATTATCTCTTTTCATGCATTATACAAGGATGGTTTTAAATTTAAATTTGATAATGATAATGGTTGCATTTTGGTTTATAAAAATGATTGTTTTTATTTTAAAGCTACTCCTTGTAATGGTGTGTATGAAAGTGTGATTTGTGTTGGTAGAGATAATAATAACTTAACTCTAAATGTTGGTTCCTCCAATAGTGAATTGGATAAATCATCGTTGTGGCATCATCGTCTTGGCCACATAAACAAGAAGCGCATCGCCAAGCTCCAATCGGACGGGATCTTGGAATCATTTGACTTAAAGTCGGATGAAGAATGTGAGTCTTGCTTACTTGGCAAGATGACTAAATCACCTTTCAAAGGAAAAATGGAAAGGGGTAAGGATCTGTTGGACTTAATCCACACAGATGTATGTGGACCATTCAGATCCGCCACAAGACACGGTGAGAGATACTTTGTTACTTTTACTGATGATTTCAGTAGATATGGATTTATCTATTTGATGAAAAACAAATCAGACACCTTTGAAGTGTTCAAGGGATTTAAGAACGAAGTAGAAAACCAACTGGGCAAGAAAATCAAGATGCTCCGATCCGATAGGGGTGGAGAATACTTGAGTCATGAATTCTACGACTATCTAAGGGATTGTGGAATAGTTTCACAATTATCTCCTCCTAGAACACCACAACTTAATGGTGTTGCTGAGAGAAGAAATCGAACGTTACTTGATATGGTTCGATCCATGATGAGTCGTGCTACACTTCCAATGTCATTCTGGGGCTATGCCTTAGAAACTGCAGCTCATATCTTAAACCTCTTTCCAACTAAGAAGGTTGCAAAGACACCCTCTGAAATGTGGACTGGGACTCGTCCCTCGTTAGCACATATAAAGGTCTGGGGTTGTGAAGTTTTCGTTCGGCGCGAAACTAACGACAAGCTGGAACCAAGGGCAGAGAAATGTCTATTCGTTGGTTATCCCTACAAATCCTTTGGATATATATTTTACAAACCCCCTAAAAACAAAGTGTTTGTGGCTAGAAGGGGAGTCTTTCTAGAAAGGGAGTTCATTTCCAAAGAGGATAGTGGGAGTAATATTGATCTTGAAGAAATTCAAGAGACAACCAATGATGAACCTATAGTTGACACTAGCCCCCAACATGAGGTTGAATCACCTGTTGAGGAAACTAACATAACTCCATCACCTCTTCGCAGAACTAGTAGAGTTAGTAAAGTTAATCAATCTCCTAAGTATTATTATGGTTTCCATATTACAGAGGAAGGAGATACACCAGTCAATGATGATACATTTGATAGTGCAAATAAACCATCTAACTACAAGGAAGCGATGGCAGGCCCTGAGACTGCCAAATGGAAAGAGGAAATGGAGAGCGAGATTCAGTCCATGTACGATAACCATGTTTGGGAATTGGTTGATCATACACCAGGTCGCAAGACAGTTGGTAATAAGTGGATCTTCAAAAAGAAGACCGACATGGATGGGAATGTGCACACATTCAAGGCTAGACTGGTTGCAAAAGGTTACACTCAAACTCAAGGGATTGATTATGATGAAACCTTCTCACCAGTAGCTAAGATTAAGTCTATCAGGATACTGCTTGCCATAGCTGCATTTCATGACTATGAAATTTGGCAAATGGATGTAAAAACCGATTTCCTTAATGGGAAACTTGATGAGGATGTGTATATGGCACAACCTGAAGGTTTTGTACATGAAATGTATCCAGATAAAGTGTGTAAGCTTAAAAGGTCCATTTATGGACTTAAACAAGCGTCTCGTAGCTGGAATCTTTGTTTTCATAAAAAGATCAAAGAGTTTGGATTTTCTCGAATCAAAGATGAGTCTTGTGTATATGTTAAGGCTAGTGGGAGTAATGTTGTGTTCTTGGTCTTGTATGTTGATGACATACTACTCATAGGAAACAATGTTCCAATGTTGCAAGATGTAAAAATCTGGCTCGAGAAATGTTTCGCTATGAAAGATCTGGGAAATGCAGCATGCATACTAGGAATAAGAATCTATCAAGATAGAACCAAGCGTTTAAATTGGACTTAGCCAAAGTACATACTTGGATAAGATATTGAAGAAAATTCAATATGAGTGAATCCAAGAAAAAGTTATTCACATGGCATAAGATTGAGTAAAGATCAATGTCCTAGTACTAGTGAAGAACTAGACGGGATGAGGAAAAACAGAAAGTGGTGAGTAGAGTGCCGACTGAAGAGAATCTGACGGATCCTTTCACGAAATCCTTAACTCGACCCAAACATGAATATCATATAGAAGCCATTAGTGTTAGAAATATCAATATATCTTGAATGTTTTAGTTGTTAGTTTGATGTATTAAAACAATAATAAATTGTATTTGACTTGGAGATTATTATATGGAGATTATAGTATATGCTGGATTGCGTCCATTTACATTTAATTTATTATAGTGTTTCCTTTTTGCATGTTTAGAACCAACTTCCTAAGTATTAATTTACTTAAACCTCCACAGTCAGTCATACTCTTGGAAATAAGTAGTGATTCAAGACTGTCATGGAGTGTTAGAAGCATAGAGAATGCAACTAACACTCATGAGTACTTAATAGTGATTTGAGTATTGGAACAACCCGCACTCAAAAGTTTACTTCATGGATTAAGTCAGAGTAATTTTGAGATGATAATATTTTATGTTCTTCAAGCGGAGATACATAGAGTTTTGCTCTATGATTCTGTTATGCTTTGGTGTACTCCAACGTTGACCGTAACTGGCAGCTATACAGGGTATGTTCAGGTATGATATGATGAGTAGAAATGAACTGTGTAGTCAAAGTTTATTTGGTCCTTGACATCCGAGAGGCAATATCAAAAGGTTTGATTTTTCCATCGAGCTAATTCTTCAACAATCGCTATCAAATAAGTTTTTTTATCATTCTTTTGTAGTTAAGTTTCTAAGAACATGTGCATCCGTAAAAAGGTTATTAATTTGTTGTTACCATAGTTTTTTGAATATGCTTCCGTTGCTTGAATGTGGTAATAGATTTGACTAAAACCTAACAGATTTATCTTGTACTTAAAAAAATCAACTTAATTCGCCTAATGTATGTTAAAAGATCATCGATCGATTTACGCATTTATGGGTAGCTCACGAGTTAATTTGGGTTTTGTTTTTGACTTAATGTGTGCAGACTCGAGCTTTGTACCCCCGCTGATTTATGCATTTATGGGTAGCTCACGAGATATAGCAATTGGACCTGTTGCGGTAGTGTCTCTCTTGTTGGGAACACTTGTTCAGAATGAGCACGATCCCGTGAAAAATGCTGATGAGTATCGAAGGCTTGTGTTCACTGCTACGTTTTTCGCAGGGATTACTCAAGCTACTCTTGGAGTTCTCAGGTACAACATGAGTTTGGCATCTTGTTTATGTTTGATAGCATAATAATTCATCTAAAAATGTTTTTTTTTTGGGGATCAGATTGGGGTTTTTAATCGACTTCCTTTCGCATGCTGCTGTTATCGGTTTTATGGGTGGAGCTGCCATCACCATTGGCCTTCAACAACTGAAAGGTTTTCTTGGCATCAAACATTTCACAAAAAAATCTGATATTGTTTCTGTAATGAAATCGGTTTTCGGTTCCATGCATCATGGGGTAAGTAACTAACCTCTTTCTTTCATCACACGAAAACACGATCCACTTTATATCATGAATCCGATATGAACGATCTTAATTTCTTGTTAAAATTGTAGTGGAACTGGGAGACAATAGTCATTGCAACAAGTTTTTTAGCTTTGCTACTTTTCGCGAAGTACCTTGTAAGAGTTCCTGATTCCTAAAACTCAGAGTATTTTGACGTTTTGGTCACTCTAATATAATTTGCCAAATTAACAGGCGAAGAAGAACAAGAAACTCTTTTGGGTGCCCGCGATTGCGCCATTAATCTCCGTTATCTTGTCCACTTTTTTCGTGTACATCACCCATGCGGAGAAGGAAGGTGTAGCGATTGTAAGAACTAAGAACTTTGCTTTCCTTTTCTAATCCTACAACAAATATTACTATTTCATAAAAATATAGTTCTTTTTGGTTTCTTTTTTGACAGGTGAAACATATAGAACAAGGAATCAACCCTCCATCGGTGAATGAGATTTATTTCTCGGGCGAAAATGTTCTTAAAGGGTTTAGAATTGGCATTGTTGCTGGGATGATAGCTTTAACGGTATCTCCATTTCAAGGCTTCAAAAACCGTCTTTGCTTCCTATAAATTTAACAATCTATCTGACCGCTTTTTCTTGCTTGGGTATCAGGAAGCCGTTGCAATCGGAAGAACCTTTGCTTCAATGAGGACTACCACGTCGATGGGAACAAAGAAATGATCGCATTAGGAACGATGAATGTTGTAGGCTCAATGACTTCATGCTATGTAGCAACAGGTAAAAAGATATCAGAAAAACCAAAAAGATAACTTTTTGATTATTGTAAAGTTAAGGGCTGTCTGTTTTAAAAAAAAAATACCTCTTAAAACCTCTTAAGTCTGAAAATTAAGAGGTTTGCAGACGTAAGACTTTTTGTTTTTTCTTTAAGAAAAAGTCTGAAAACCTCTTATCGTCCTCTGAAATTTTAAGAAGTGCACCGTCCACCTCTTATTGTTTAGATGTGAAATTAGACTTCAGACCTCTTAAGAAACAAATAGACACCTTAATAACTTTTATCTTGTGTTGGTTTGTTTTCAGGTTCTTTTTCGCGATCGGCTGTAAATTATATGGCAGGCTGCCAAACAGTAGTCTCGAACATAGTGATGTCATGTGTCGTGTTCTTAACTTTGAAATTCTTGACACCTCTTTTCGAGTACACCCCGAATGCAATCCTCTCATCCATCATCATATCTGCTGTGATCGGTTTAATTGATTACGAAGCAGCCATCCTAATCTGGAAAATTGACAAATTTGATTTTGTCGCTTGTATGGGAGCCTTTCTTGGCGTGGTTTTTGCATCCGTTGAGATTGGTCTTTTGATTGCTGTAAGATTTAATTAGACCATGTATCTTCTTACTTGATGAAATTAATGTGAGTTTGAGGTTGATTTTATGATCTTTTTTATATTTTCTTGATTTATTAGGTCTCGATATCTTTCGCTAAGATCCTGCTTCAAGTTACAAGGCCACGAACGGCCATTTTGGGAAGGATTCCAATGACGAGCGTTTACAGGAACATCCAACAGTATCAGGAGGCAACCAAAGTCCCGGGTGTTCTCATTGTGAGGGTTGATTCTGCCATATACTTCTCCAACTCCAACTACATTAAAGAAAGGTAGCATTTCAATCAATTCTTTCGAATATGGTTATAACCGAAACCTCATTAGAGTTTATAATCAAAACCCCGATGAGTCTTTAGACCAATGGATTAAAAAGTGCACTTTTCGCAGCATATTGAGATGGCTAACCGCGGAAGAAGCGCATGTAAAAGCAACATACCAAACAAGACTTCAATACTTAATCATCGAGATGTCACGTAAGAAACTTGCGTTTTCCATTGCATTTCGGCTTTCGTTTAAATTGGGATTTTCGTCACTATGTCCATCTTCTTTGCCTTTGCAGCCGTTACCGACATTGACACTAGCGGAATACATGCATTCGAAGAATTGTACAGGAGTCTTTTTAAGAGAGATGTTAAGGTAATCAACTACGCATCCTAACTCATAAAATTTGGACTAAATAGCCCATTTACGGAATCTTTGTTGGGTTTGGCAGCTTGTTCTTGCGAACCCTGGTCGATTGGTGTTAGACAAGTTATACGCATCCGGTTTCCTTGATCTGATTGGCGATAACAAGATTTTCTTGACGGTAGCAGATGCTGTTTTTACTTGTTCTCCCAAGATCCTTCAAGAGGTCTAAATGATCAAAGAAATAAGTTTAGGAGTTGTAGATAGGAGGATCAATACATACACATATAAACAAAAACTATCATGTAAGTGAATTATAATGAAGAAAGCATGGAATAGATAGGATTTGTAATGATGGTATTTGAGTTAAGTGTTGGCATTCAATCTTTTTGTGGACATGTAAAATTGGAGAATATTGTTGTGAATCCACAATCTCAATTATGCAAGCAAATACCTAACAAACATTTAAAAATTGAGAGCAATTAAGATGAAACCTGGAAGCTAGTAGCCATATCATATGATTGATTAGAAAGAAAAGCTCCAAGTAGTTACAATTAGGCACACCAATCAACTAACCCTTATGATTGGCCGGCCATTAGAAAAGTATTTATACCCATTACAAAAATAAGCCTAAAAAGCTAGCCCAAGCCCAAGCCCAAATATACAATAAACCAAATCAAATTCAACTTCCAAAATGAGAATTCCAATTTCCAAGCATCCCACGATTTAGGAAGCGATAAGGCCATCCGATGTGGGGCTTCGGGTAGCTACCCGGGTAGTTGGTACCCAATAGGTACCTTGGTGAACACCACCGTGGCTACCTTCGGGTAGTCCACAATCGGTTTCCTCAAGCCGATGACTTCCACCCACCCCCACCCACCCCACCCCTCCTCTCTCCTCTCTCCTCTCTCTCACTCTCTCCTCTCTCTCTCTCTCTCTCTCTCCTCTCTCTCTCTCTCCTCTCTCTCTCTCTCTCTCTCTCTCTATCTCTCTCTTCTTTCTCTCTCTTATTTATTTATTATTTTATTTTAAATGATTTTGGGTAGATAGTTGATGGATTCGGTTGTTTTGGGTAGTTTTAGGTAAAATAGTGGAAAGTTGAAACCATTGGGTAGTAGTGGGTCGACAGCGGATGGCCTAATCACGATTATGAAGAGCCGATGGAAAATTACCGTTACCCTCTCCTTTTATCATCGATTATTCATCAATATATAGGTAAGTTCTTCATTCGATTTCATCAATCTCATTCTGCCAGTAGATTGTTTCTCAACTCTCAAATTTTTTCAATTGGCTGCATAATTGCTCTCAAATTTACTTAATTAGTTGTTTCTCAGCTCCCAAATCTACTGAATTGGGTGTGTAATCTACCTAATCGGTCATAAGCTATAACAATCGAACAACCAAAATGTGATTTTTTGCTTTGAAAGACAGAAGAGGACATCGTGCTCTTGGCTGAAATTAATAAGTTGTTGTCAAATTAATACAATTTGGCAATTATTTGGCGATTTCCTCAATTCTTCCCGTTATGTGGATCAATGGATGTTACAGTTTTTTTTTTGGAAGAGGTATCCCAGACCACATTGGGCCCAGACTAATCCTCGGCAATTTTGGGCCGAAGCCCGACTGCTAAAGCATGCAGTCCGGGGTCGAAGCCCCCGTACCTCCAGAATGCGTGCCCCAGGGCTCGAACTTGGGTTCACCACTATGCAGTGCCCAAGCCTTACCACTAGGCTAACACTCCATTGGTTGGATGTTGCAGTTTTGACCTATGAAGATTGAAGACAGCAAAGGGTTCACATATTTGCTTTTGGCCATTGCAGTTACAGGTTCTATCATTCTATGCTCATTGCTAAAATAGTCAAATATTGTCATATTTTTTGAATCTTTGCAACTATTATTCTATTAAACATGTTCCCTCGGTTGCACCCGTCGGGTGCTCAAAATAGGAAAAGGAAATGGTGAACTTTCAAATTTTGAGTTTATTCTTAGTTTGGTTATTTGGCATGAAATCTTATATAAAGTTAATTTGGTTAGTAAGAAGTTACAATCGAAAGATATGCTTTTTGATATTGCCGTGCAAAATTTGGAGGGATTGGTTGGTTATTTTGAAAAATATTGGGAAATTGGATTTATGTCTGCTATTCTTGAGGCTAAAGAAATTGCAAATAACATTGGAATCGAACCTGAATTTCCTAAAAAACGCTCTTATTTTAGAAAAAAACGGTTTGATGAGACTCGGAATACTGAAAGGGAACAACAATATGTTCAAGAGGCATTTAGAACCGATTATTTTCCTGTTTTAGTTGAAATGACTCTCTCTCAGTTAAGAACTAGATTTGAACAAATGAGAAGTTTTTAATCGATTTTTGGCTTCTTGTTTGATGGATCTAAGTTAGTCATTTAGATGATGATGATTTGAAAAGCTCTTGTTTGGACCTTGAAGTTGCTTTGACAAATGGTGATAATTCTGATATTGATGGCACGTATATGTTTATGGAGTTACAAATTTTGCAGGAAATGTTGTCGCCAGAATCATACAAAAGAGAAAGACCTTGGACATCAATTCAAATTATGGAGTTTGCAAAGGAGATGGATATGTTTCATATGTTTTGATCGCGTACAAGATTTTGTTGACCGTGCCCGTTACGGTTGAATCTGCTGAAAGAAGTTTTTCGAAACTAAAGTTATTGAAATCATATCTGCGATCTACCGTGAGTCAAGAAAGATTGAACGGGTTAGCAAGTTTGAGTATTGAAAGCAGATTTTTAGCACACGTTAACTAGTAACTACAACAAAATAATTGATATTTTTTCTTCAAAAAATGCGAGAAAACATCGTTTTAGGTAATGTACTTTATAGTTTCGTATGTGGGGTTTTGGTATATGTCCCCCCCCCCCCCAATTGTATCATTTTGTTTTAGTTAATAATAATCTGGGTGTAGATGAGCCGCCTAGCTTGACTAGGTTCCAAACTCCTTACAAATATTATGTTTGGTTCATTTAAAAAATCAACGATAGGACATCTTTTAACTTTCCCGCCCTGGGCACCGAAATTCTCAGGTGCGGCCCTGATTAATCTAATGAAAATATCTTTTGGGGGGTTTTGTGATTAACAACTACTGATAAAAAAACTGAATAGCAAATAAAAAGAATATAATAACAAAGATGATTACCTTATATGAGAACAAGGTACTTATTATGGCGTTATGAATCCCTTTTCAAATGAATAACAAACTTATTAAGGTTTGTTCAACAAAAACTTTCCTAGTTTCCCGCAATCTTACAAATAAGAGAATTAAGGGCATACTATCCTCGTAACCTCTTATAAATAAAATAACCCAGATTATCAAGTAATTATTAACTAGCGCACGATCCTAGTTCTTCAGTCTAAGGGCATACTATCCTCTTAGACTGGTTTTAACCCTACTTATGACGAGTTTAGCAGACCCTACCCTCGAATCTCTTAAACTAAGTAGATTATCTGTCCGGTCATCAAAGTGAAAGGGTAGAGGAGATTGATCAACTATGGAGAGTCTATCTACCACCAGATACAATCAACCAATGATTTCAAGTAGCAACAATTAAAATCATAAAATAGGAGTTCACAAGACAATCGTTCAAAAACCATAAATCAATCATAAAATATAAATCAAAACCACCATCCAAGTTCATTAATCCATAATAAGTAGTAAAGAGAATTAGCTATTAAACATAACTAAAGACATAATCAAAGATTGATAGAAACACATTAGGCACACCGTGCAGCTATTGAAGCACATACGCCAGTAATCCGACTCCGGGTTGCAACCGGTGAAGTTTCACTGAAATTAAGCACCTTCTTTAATTGTCGGTTCATGCAATCTTCAATCCCTACGCGTTCTCCAAATACCCCTTGCTGCTGGTCCTGCTATGATCTGATATGATGCATGAAACCTTAGTCTGGAAGTTAGTATTTAAAAGGCTGGCCCAAGGCACCTCGCAATTGTGACCTTTAGGCTTCGCGACGCAAGGCCATGATCGCTTCCAAAAATGTCAGATTTTATTCTGATCTCTTTAGTGCTAGAAGTCTTAATCGACAAGTAAAGTTTCATGCATCTTTTCGCAATGCCACAACACTTTTGGCTACGTTAAATCCTTAAAAGTCAAAACATAGAAAGTTAACACAAGTCTGAGCAATCTCGTGACGCGAGAGGGCACTCTCGCGATCACGAGGTTTCTTCTATTTCATAATCTTCAACTTTTCTCTTTTTTTGGCCATTTTTGATACTTTTGTTCCGAGTGCCTTCCAAACCTGCAAAATGAAGAATCATAGTATTTAGGAGCTTTAACGCACTAATTTGGGTCTAAAATGGGGGTAAAAGTGATGATGTAACGTTCTAAAAACATGTATAATTTTGGCAATATCAGTCCTTTTTTCTCTTCTATGTTTTCTGTGTTTTTTTCTCACTAAGTGCATTAGTGAAAGTTGTGTGAAAACTTAAGATTGTTTAGAATAGGCTGGCACATTTTCTATTTCCGTAACAATCTGTAAATTCAGTATTGAATTTAATATAAGTGAATTTAAACCCCCCCCCCCCCCCCCCCCCCCCGTCTACAACCTCGTTAACCTTGAAGGCCACCTCCTTGGGACCAACATAATTTCTAATATAAACCATGAAAAAGAATGTGGTAGATCTTGAATAGGTTCAAGAACCACAATATAAGACATTAGTTGCATTGACACTAAAAATCAACAAGATGTTGAATATCCACAACGCAATAAAAAAGATGTTGAAGTTTAACAAGTTGTTGAAGAATATGATGAGATTCAAATAGTACAAAATTAGGTAGAACTGATTGCAGGGATATGGTTATTTTTTAGGTAGTGATGACATAGTATATGATGAACCTATGGCCCACAGGGATGTCATATCAAGTTCATAATATGACAAATGGCATGATTCCATGAAGGTTAAGATGCTCCCAAAGACTACAAAATGATTAGGTGTATATGATTCATCTTGCTATAATTTGTCGAGTTTGGAGTTTTGATGCTTAAACCCTTATGCATGATGGTTAATTGTCTTCTGTTATCAAGTAGGAAGGTTGAGGTTGCTATATTGGATACTTGTGAGTAGACACTAAAAGTCGAATGAGAACATGAGGTGGCACTCAGTTAGAGAACAAAGGAGTACTACGATCCAATCTTCTCGAGGTGACACTCGGAGAAGTGTTGACTAAAGATGTGGTGGCCTCAAGGTTGCTCAGAGGTATTAAGCAATAACTGATGTAATGGTAATAAAAGAAACATTTGGTTTCATATAATATAATAGATCTATTCTCTTATAAGCCCAAATTTGCATTCGTAATTACATTAGAGGGAATGAAACCCATTCCCTAGCTATCATTCATTCTCTTTTTGATTTTCATGCCTGAACCAAATGCCCTTGAAAGGTATTGAGGACTTGAGGTCTTACTTATATATTGGACACTAAAGTTAGTGAATTTGAGGTGTAGGTCGATATCAATGTCTTAAAAATTGGGTTTTTAGTTGAACCGGTATGATGACCAGTTTTCGGTTCGATCGGTTCAACCACTGGTTCGACCGATTTCATGCCTTTTTATGTATTTTTCATTTTCCTACATTTATATATACATAAAACCAACAATTTGATATCTACAAGTTAAAAAACATTAAAAATACACACTACAATAAGTTTTACGTTAATCCAAAAACATTAAAAAATAGTAATAATAACAAGTTTTACACTTATTTTTTTTAACTGGGTCAACCGGGTTTTTACCGATGCGATCCACCGGTTCAACCACTGAACCGACCGGTTCAATCTGGGCATTAAAATGCCATAAAACCGATCACTTTTTACCCGATCCTTTCACCGGTTCTCTCGGTTCAACCAGTTCGACCGGGCCGGTTCTACCAGTTTTTAAAATATTGGTCGATATCTTTAATACGTGACCTACTTTAATGTTCCACACATTCAATGAAAACTAGTCCGCCATAATCAAAAAGACATATATCTTCCTTTTTAAATATTTGAGTAAAGTTGGTTTTTAAAAAGGGTGTCTCATGTGTATTATCAATAAGCACTTATCTAGGTAAACGGCCTCTAAGAATAATTGAATGCAAGTTAGAAACACACGAATGATTTAGATATTTGAGGACTCCTTTCCATTTTGGAAGTAACGACTTATAGAAATTTAGTAAACTATTGATATATATAGACTCATGAAAGGTTGTAAACTATTGATATTAAGTCTAAAATGATCATTATATGTAATCAAGTTAATTTTGACCTTTATAAAGGAATTTAATCCTAGATAGTTGTGTTATAAAAATTTTAATTAAATTAGTCCACCTTTTTCAGAATTTAAGGTGTTACAACTTACAAATATAATATATATATATAAAGGAAGTATCCGTCGCAAACCAGTTAGATTGTACAAACTATGCAAACATAATCTTAACCATTGATTTTGTTTTCTTAGGCCATGCACTGTGGTCGGCAAATTGGCGTCGGGTAGGCTTCGGCTTGAAGCTACCCGTCGGGTAAGCTTGTGAACACCGCCGCATGCCCCATCGGTTAGAAGCAAATCGGTTTCAGCAAACCGTTTGTTTTTCGACCGTTTACCCACCCCACCCCCACCCCAACCCCCCCCCCTCCAACGGCTATTTTTCTTTTTTTTTCTTTTCTTTTTTTTTCAATTTAATTTCCTATATATATATATATATATATCATATTCCAACCCCAATTTACAAACACAACTTCATCTCTTCCACTTTTCTCAATTTTTCAAACACAACCTTCATCTCTTCCACTTTTCTCTCCAAAAAATGTCTTCATCATCATCATCACGATCATCATCAGCATCATCTTCATCAATTTACCACCCGGATTACGATGACGACGCTAACGATATGTTGGAGCTCAACCACTTGGCGGCCATAGCCGCCGTGAACGAAGCGGTCAAACTACTTGTCGGTGACGAAGCAACTTCAAGTCGACAAACGAGGAGGGCACCAAAAAGTCGAAATCGTATAGTGGCACACGAGAAACTTGTTAACGACTATTTTTCAGATAATCCGGTGTATGACGATAACGATTTCGAACGGCGGTTTCGTATGAAACGACGACTTTTCCTTAAAATAGTTGAGGATCTTGAGAGGGAGTACGAATTTTTTAGGTGGACTCATGATGCAAGAGGAGTTAAGGGGTTCTCTCCGCTTCAAAAATGTACGTCTGCTATCCGACAATTGGCGTACGGTACTGCTGCTGATGCCACGGACGAGTACTTGCAAATGTCCGAAACGACATCAAGGGAATGTTTTACTAATTTTTGTGAAGGTATTATACATCTTTATATGCGAAGATATTTACGGAAGCCTACCGCAAATGATGTTCAGTTGTTGTTCGCATTGCATGAGCAACAACACGGTCTCCCCAGCATGCTTGGTAGCATAGATTGTATGCATTGGGATTGGAAAAATTGTCCCGTAGCATGGAGGGGTCAATACCATAGAGGTGATCATCAAGGACCGACAACTGTTCTAGAGGCGGTAGCATCGTACGATGGTTGGATTTGGCACGCATATTACGGAACCCGGGTGCCGTAAACGACATAGTCGTTGTAAACCAATCACCGATATTCAACGATTTGTTCGAAGGCAAAGCACCCGATAGCTCGTTTTCAGTGAATGGCAGACAATACAAACACGGATACTATCTCGCGGACGGGATTTATCCAAAGTGGACGACTTTTGTCAAAGCGTATAGATATCCAACGGAACCCGAACGGATAGCGTTTACGGAGCGTCAAGAATCGGCTAGGAAGGATATCGAACGTGCATTCGCGATGCTTAAATCAAAATGGCACATTGTTAAGTATCCGGCACGGGCGTGGACAAAGAAAAAATTAAGGTATACAATGTACACGTGCATAATTTTACACAACATGATTCGTGAAGACGAAGGCTTTGCAAATTATCCTTTTGATGAAAGTTGGGTTACAACTGATGATATCGAAGTAGATATATCCGAAGAAGAACGAGCGCAAAACGTCAACGAAGTCAAAAACAGTGATAAACACCTCCAACTTCGAGCCGATTTAACGGAACACTATTGGGCATCCCAAAATTAATTTTTTAATTTTTATAATGTAATTTTTTAATTTTATTTATAATATTAGAATTATTTTTATTAAAATTTTATAATGTAATTTTTATTTTTTATATAATATTAGAATTGTTTTAATTAAAATGAATTTTGATGAATTGGGTTGCAGTGGGTCGACAGTTGATGAAATGGGTAGTTTTGGGTAGTTTTGTGGAAAGCTGATGTGGCGCTGATGTGGCAGCTGAAACCATTGGGTTGCTGTGGGTCGACAGTGGATGGCCTTAACCATTGATTTTGTTTATCTCCTAACTTTTAGGTGATTTTCAAATGTGGTTGAGAGAAAATCTAGGAACTTTAAAACGAGAAGTATGTCAATTTAAAAAAAAAAAGTGAGGGACAATCGTAGCCTCTCATCTCGCAGTTACGTTGGACGTGATCACAGGATTGACACGATTCATGGGAGGGTAGAGATTATTAAAGGGGGGACCGGTCAAAGCAACCTTTGTTGACCGAGATGAATGGTTGAGAATTTTAGATTGCTCCTCGCATTTTCTTAAAAAGTTGTATTTTTCGTATGAACCTCCCTATATATACCAATTAATTTATAGCAATTTGCATTTCATCTACACATATTGTTATTGCTTAGAAATTATCGATTAAAAAATATTGGATTACTCACCAAGCATATTTATATCTGCAAATTCTATGCTGTCAATGTTAATTAATTGTCTACCAGAATCTTGGTGTTTTTATATAGAAAACAAGATTCTGAAGTAAAATCCAATCCTAATTATTTCTTGTGCACTCATCAGTTAGTCCCTTGGAATATAAAGTCCGCCAATCATTACTGCCCAAAGCTGGCCTGCATTCCTACACATATATATGATCAACAAAATAATTAGTTTGATCCTTTAATTTGGTTGTTTCTAGTCTCCCTTCAATTCTTTGTTGATATTTAATCACACATATATGCCACCTTTCAATAAATCTTAATTAAGCTCCTTTATTTTTGACTGGGTGGTCGATCATTGATCAACTGCGGTTTTTCGATTACCGAGTTGGATCGAGTAATGCATGAAAAGAAAGATTCGTGATCACGAGATTGAAGAAGAAGATCGATGTGGGAGTTAAAGATAGCGGAAGGCAACGGACCCTATTTGTACAGTACCAACAACTTTGTTGGTAGACAATTTTGGGAATTTAATCCCGATGTTGGAACTCACGATGAGAAACAACAAGTCGAAAGGGTTCGTCAAAACTACACAAATAATCGAAGAAAAGGAGGGTTTCATGCGTGTGGCGATCTCCTCATGCGAATGCAGGTAAATAAAAACTTAACCATGATTTTTGCCCGCAAAGTTTAATTCAACGGTGTATATAAATATTGTATACTTAAAACGGTATATATTGTATAATATGGAGTTTTGATGACGTGATGTTATATAATGAATAGTTGACAAAGGAAAATGGAATCGATCTTACGAGCATACCTCCAATGAGAGTATGTGAAGGCGAAGAAGTGAGTTTTGAAGCGGTAACTACTGCGGTTAAGAAAGGGGTGAGACTACACCGTGCAATCCAAGCGAAAGACGGACATTGGCCGGCTGAAAATGCCGGCCCCATGTTTTTCACTCCACCACTTGTAAGTACATGTAGAAAGAGAACACAATGACAAATTGACAATCTACTTGAATAGTTGAATGTGTTTGGTTCTTTCATGGAACACAAGATTATAAACAATCTAAAGGGGTGTATATATAGGCGAAGGATTATGTGAAAAAGTTAAAATTAACGTGAGAAGAGTAAGAAGTGGATCTTAACCGATGATCATATTTAATCGCATGCCCTCCCATGAACTGTGCTCTTGATAGGAATTGATCTAGTGCATTTCATCTTAATATGCATGAACTTCTCATCCAACGGCTCATAACCACTCCTCACGCTTCTCATAGGAACCCAACATTGACTAGATTTTGATCATTTCTTTTCAATATATGGGAATCCGAGTTATCTCTTTAAGAACTCTTTTGCATAGTAATCTAATCGGGTTTCATATAATCTAAGATTCTATCATAGTCAAGATCTACTACTATGTGGACTCAACACTTTAAGACAGTTTGTGCCCACCTAGGTTCGTGTTGGAGGGGTTATCTTGGAGTTCCACGTATGCTAGACTTGGATTATAACAACCCATCCCACATGAATAAAAAATTGGATTTGTGAACCTTCTTGTAAGCTCAAAACTTTAAGTTGCCAATAACTTCTACAATTTGCGCGCAGTTGATCGCTTTATACGTGAGTGGTACCATTAATACGGTATTGAGTAAAGAACACAAGAAAGAGATGATACGGTACTTTTACAATCATCAAGTAAGCAATTTAATACCTCTTGATTATTCATGTTTACCTTAGATATTTAATTTCCTCCTACTCGAAATGAAGGAGATCATGTTAGATACATAATTTGTGTAGAATGAAGATGGTGGATGGGGGTTTTATATTGAGGGACATAGCACGATGATTGGATCTGCGTTGAGTTACGTAGCTTTACGAATACTAGGAGAGGGAGAAGACGATAACGATGGTGCAATGACTCGAGCTCGCAAATGGATACTTGACCATGGAGGTGCAACCTCTATTCCCTCTTGGGGGAAGGTTTATCTTTCGGTAAGTAAATTATATATAAACTCCGTGATTCTTTAGATGAAAAATCGTGTGAGAAATTGTGTTAACTTGAGAATTGGGTTTGAATTGGGTTTATCAAGATTGTGGATTTTACCAAAGGAGTGTTAGCCTAGTGGTAAGGCTTGAACAGTGGCGGACGCATGATTTTTGTCGAGTGGGTGCACCTTTAATTGTACGCGAAGCCGCTCGATGTCTTTTTAGTGGAATTCCGACCTTCGCTGGGTTTTTTTCAAGTTTTTGGTCAATTTCTTAGGATTTATTGGTTGATTTCGAGGAGTTTTTAAAATTTTTTGGATGATTTTGACTTACTTTTTGGTTGATTCGAGATAATTTTCCAATTTTTTGATTGATTTGATGAAAGTTTTTTAGAAATGTGCACCTTTAATCCCTCTGAAATCCAAATATGTCGGAGCACCACTTGAAGTATAGCGGGTGCACTTAACGTGCGGAATTTTTTTTCCTCTTACATAATAGACCAGAGCGGGTGCACGGACCCCCCCCGGTCATAAGGTAGTTCCGTCCCTGGGTTTGGACACTACATAGTGGTGAACCCGAGTTCGAGCCCTGGGGACGCATTCTGAAGGTACGGGGGCTTCGACCCCGGACTGCATGCTTTAGCAGTCGAGCTTCGGCCCAAAATTGCCGAGGATTAGTCTGGGTCAATGTACATATGGTCTGGGATACCTCTTCCAAAAAAGATTGTGGATTTTCCTTTAATTTATTGTTTTTCTGCATTTACATGCAGGGGCGGAACTATTCATAGTTCAGGGGTAGCCCTCGCGACCCCTGAACTTTTACCCGGTAGTGGAAATTTTTATTTTTTTTTACGTTTTTCGTTCTATGAGACCCCTGACATGTATTTTTCGCGACCCCTAAGATTATTTTTCCTTTATTATAGTGTTTTTTTCTTTTATTTATATAATTGCACGGTAAAAAAAATTACGCGACCCCTGAATTTGATGTCTGGTTCCGCCCCTGTTTACATGTATAGGTGCTTGGAGTGTATCAATGGGAGGGTTGCAACCCATTGCCACCTGAATTCTGGCTTTTCCCATCGGCATTTCCTTTCCATCCCGGTAAAAATACACACTATAATAAAATTGGATTTATGAATAAAAAAACGACTTTATTAGACTTAATTTTATAAAATCAAACATTTATACGTTTTATATAAAGCCGTTAAAGTATTGTAATAAGTTCATTTGATACTTTTGGATCGTCTTAACAAATTTATTGGAATATATTTTAAATAAAGTGTCCTAATAGTTTTTCTATATAACACTCATGAAGAGTTTCCTACAAACATATTTTTTCATGGAACATATGTTTATACGAAACACTTTTTCATGTCATATAAAGATATCACTACTAAAAAAAGGTATTACTGAGGGTAAAAATAGTCAGTAAACCATCGGAAATTGGTTTTACTAACGGTTTTCCAACGAAATGAGTGTCGCTAAAAGGCTGTTTGGTAAAAACTACCGACAGTTTTTCCGACAACCTTTAATTACTGACTGCTTTCCGACTGTTTCATTTATCGACTGCTTTTCGATGGTTTGCTGACGATTTTCTGACTGGATTCCGACGACTTTCCAAACACTAGTTAAAAAGAAAATCCTAAAGAACATTTAAAAGAAACAAGCGGTAAACCATCAGAAAAGAATCGAAATTTACAACTGTTTTAGCAGTCGGTAATACACAATTATATAGTAGTGTATCAATATGACGTTTTATCAAGGAAAAAAATACTTTATAAACTTATTATAACACTTTCAAGTATGATATTTGTTGTTTTGTCTTTTTCTAACTAGCAACTAATATTCAAGCTCGATCTCACGCTCTTTATTTACGTGTTTTACGTAGCTGAGATGTGGTGCTACTGTCGAACGACCTACATGCCGATGTCATATTTATACGGAAAAAGAACCCAAGGGCCGATAACACCTCTTGTTCTATCATTACGAAAAGAAATTCACCCGACCCCTTTTGATGATATCAATTGGAATAGACAACGGAATCAGTGTTGTAAGGTCAGTATCTGCATGATTATTCGGTCCTACAAAGTAATTTATTAGGAACTTTAGACATATTTGATATCCTATAAAATTGATTTTATATTTTATCTAAGTATATACTTTTCGGTTTGCAGGAGGACTTCTACTATCCGCATTCATTTCTTCAAGACGCGTTGTGGCATACCCTTCACTATCTTACCGAGCCGGTTCTTCAATATTGGCCGTTTACTAAATTACGTGAGAGATCTCTTGATAGAGTTGTTGATCTAATGCGCTACGAATCAGAGGAGACTAGATACATGACCATAGGATGTGTCGAAAAAGTAAGCTAGCTAGATAGAAATAGAATGCACTTGCTACACCATGACAAAATTGACCCTTTTTATAAAAAGCAAAATATGCTTAAATATTATAATAAACTTATTTAAAGAAATATATTGGACCAAAATAGTTGGGCTTCCTATGGAACAATATATAAACATACGTTTTATAAAACAGTTTATATATTAGGACATTCAAATACAACAAAATCAAGTTATGTTACACAAAAAATGGTTAAGTATTCTAATAAAGTGTTTTAGGCGACTTTAAATAGTTTATAGGATCAAACAACAGTTCGTCTTGTGTGAAATCATTGCAATAAGTTTATACAGACACGTTTTGAGGCCTGACAAGTTTTAAGGCCATTTTGAAATTAAACATTTTATTAGTTTTTTTTTATGATATAACCTGAATATTATATATAGAAAATGTCATGTAAAAAGATATATAAATTGTAAAAAAGTTAATATCACATTTTATTTCAGAAGTGTCCTATAAACTTGTTAGAACACCAAAATGTCTTGTAAATCCATTGCAGCGCTTTTCAATAGGACACTCAATTGGTTAGTCCTATATTGTAGTCTATTATGACACTCTCCCGTTTTTTAAGTCCTATAAACTCGGTTTATATTTAGCCTTCTATACAAATGAACTTCCCTTTGTATATATAACCAATTTTATTGTATTGCTATCTTAAAAGAACATATGTTAACCTTTTTTTATTCTTGCTCTGCATAGAGTCTACAAATGATGTGTTGGTGGGCAGAAAATCCAAATGGGGATGAGTTCAAATACCATGTAGCCAGAATACCAGATTACTTGTGGATTGCAGAAGATGGAATGACAATGCATAGTTTTGGTAGTCAAGTGTGGGATTGTGCTCTTGCTATTCAAGCAATTGTTGCAAGTAATATGCCACAAGAATATGGTGATTGTCTAAAAAAGGCACATTTCTACTTGAAAGAATCACAGGTTAGTTATATAACTAGTTCTCATACAGCAGAATATATGATTTTTTATTAAAAATATTTGAGTAAACTGCGATTTCCGTCTCTGTGCTTTTGAAATTACGGTTTCTACCCCTGTGGTATTATTGTTGTTTTAACCACTATAACAAAGTTGAGTTTATAGGACACGGAAAAAATAAAGAGTTCTAATAGACTACTTTATAGAACTTTATTTATAGGACCAAAATATAAAGTGTCCTTTCTAAAGGTGTTGTAATAACTTTATAGGACGCTTTTAGGCATTTTTTTCAAGTTTTTAAGAGTGCCTTTAATACAAAATGTTGCATTAGCCATTTTATAGTACACTTTTGAGAAAGTGTCCTATAAACCCATCTTTTTTACGACATCTAAAAACATCCTATGAACCTATAACAACGTCTTTAGATAGAACACTTAATTTTTTAGTCCCGGAATTTAAGTCCTATAAATTGGTCTGTTAGGACACTTTTTTTTTGGGTGTCTTATAAGCTCAATTTAATTTGTTGTAGTGCATCCTTGAAGCTAACTACGTTAATGATACGAGGGACGGAAACAACAATAAGTTCATGTAAATCACAGGGGCTCATAAACAATGAACTGTAAACCATAAGAATGGAAGAAGCAATGAATAGTGAGCTATATGAACAGGAAAAGTAATGAGTTGTAAATCATAAAGACGAAAAAGATAGTTTACTATAAAGAATTTTTATGGGTTTTTTTATTATAGAAGTAAACTATATGCAGGTTAAAGAGAACCCTTCTGGAGATTTTACTAAAATGTGTAGACAATTTACTAAAGGATCTTGGACCTTTTCTGATCAAGATCATGGATGGACTGTTTCAGATTGTACAGCTGAAGCACTAAAGGTACATATTATGCAATGGTTTTGTTTTTATTTATGCATCACATTAAAATCACTTTTTAGTATTATAAGACGTCAAATATATATAAAATAAATTATTTTATAAGACTGAAGTTTATATGATTCAATCAATTGTGTAAGCTATATAATTATATAGATTTTGCAATCATTTTGTAGGATGTATTTAGGTATCTTAACAAGTTTTTTTAATTAAAATAGTGTCATATTAACTTTAATTAATTGCAATGTCTGGTGACCATATCTTTTTATTACACCTTTTATTTGGGAAAATGGTCCCTTGTTCATATTTAGCATATAAAACCAATTTTGTTATAATGGTAGGAAGCGTCATTTATCGATATTATTCTTGTAGTGTCTACTCTTACTATCATGTTCATATTTAGCATTAAATAAAACCAATTTTGTTATAATGGTAGGAAGCGTCATTTATTGATATTATTCTTGTAGTGTCTACTCTTACTATCACACATGCCTGAAGAAATTGCCGGCGAGAAAGATCAAACTGTCCGTTTATACGAAGCAGTGAATGTTCTTCTTTATATGCAAGTAAGATGCATTTGAGATGATTATCTTTTTTTAATTCGACAAAATAATCATAGTGAATGTACTTCATTTCCTTTTTGTCTCTCGCAGAGTCCCGTAAGCGGAGGATTTGCGGTTTGGGAGCCACCGATTCCAAAACCATTTCTACAGTTACTTAATCCTTCTGAGATTTTTGCAGATATTGTCGTCGAAAAAGAGTAAACTTTTAGCATATCCGTTACTACCCTCTTATCATTTCTATTGTAGCTACAACGAAAGTAGTTTTATAGGATGCAAAATATATCTAATTATCATAATAAATTGTTTTATAAAACTTATGTTTACATTACCAAACAATTGTACGGCATATGTGAAGACATTTTAAAGCGTCTAACAAGTTTTTTAATATACTTTTGAAATAAAAGGGCATATTAGTACAACACTTTAATTTGAGATATGTCCAATGAACTTATCTTATTACAAGACCTTTTTAACCTGCTACAAACTTATTGCAACGATTTTACCTAGGACGCATAAATATTTGATTCTATATAGCAAGTTTATTATGACATTTAGACATATCTAACGTCATATAAACCTAAATTTGTTGCAATGAGCTAATATTTTGCTAATATTACGTACCCTCTTGTCTTTGGATGAATTAGGCATGTGGAGACCACGGCTTCCATTGTCGGAGTCCTAATAGAATTCAACCGTCTCCATCCAAGACATAGAAGTCAAGAAATTGCACTTTCAATTGCGAAAGGAGTACGATATCTTGAAGAAACACAATGGCATGATGGTTCATGGTGAGCTAACATGAATTTAAGTCATTTTAAATTAAAACTCAAAAATATTGTGGAAAAGTGTCACATTATTTTACATCAAAATCAACCGATCCTACATGAGTTGAAAACCTGTTTATCATTACACTAAATTGAAAGTAAGATTAACTTTGTTGTATTTTGGGGCATTCTTTCATCCAAGTTATGTCTTTAGGCAGGTTCTTTATCTCTTTTTGATGTTTTGTTTAACTATGATAGGTATGGCTACTGGGGAGTATGTTTCATATATGGAACGTTTTTTGCTTTAAGAGCTTTAAGCTCTGCCGGGAAGACATACGATAACAGTGAAGCAGTCTGTAAAGGTGTCAAATTCTTGCTTTCGATACAGAATGAAGAAGGGGGTTGGGGAGAAAGCCACTTGTCTTGCCCTACCGAGGTAATATTTTTCTCTATGAACAAAAGAACGTTCATTTTTCAATAAAATTGCATGATCCTAATAGACTGTTTTATAAAACGTACATTTATATGATGTCAAAAGATCTACTACAAAAAAAAATGGGTTTATATAATGTCAAAATTATCTAAATGTCCTAATAGACTGTTTTATAAGACTTATGTTTATATGCCCAAATTGCAGTGCATCAAGTGTGTTACAATAAGTTTATATGACACTTTATGGTGTTTTAACAAGTTTTTAGGTCATTGTAAAAAATAAAATGTTATATTAATTTTTTATAGGACATTTTTAAAAAGTATCTTATGAACATATCTTTTTATGGAAACTTGTTTTTGTACGACTCTTAGGGGTCTTACTAAACTTCCACCTTGCTAAACACTTGTCAATTCAGTTACTTTACTAGTGAACATAATAAGGACTGATAATCATATCAAGTAAGAGCGAAGGCAAGGATCAATAAGTGAGGTTGATGACTCTTAAGGGGGGTAAGTGCTTACCGAGTCATAATCACATACCATCAATCTATTTTGATGGCTCTTAATGCTACTCCACAAGGTAAATGAGAGTGGTGACCTTAAGCGCTTGCCTGGTTAGCGTTGGGTAAACGACCCCTTATTCAGTAATGTTATAAAAGTACTAATGGAACTTTTTATTAGAAAAAATGTCCTAAAAACTTGTAAAGATGCTAAAAAACACCCGATAAACCTACGGTTACACTTTTGCATATCATGTACAAGTGTTTTGTCATACAAATTTAAGTCCGGTCTATTATAAGACACTTAGGGACACAGGTTAGTTGATTGTGTTGATTAATTTGTATGTACTTTCTTATACAAAGAAGGAACATGGTATTTAATTGAGAGGGGAAGTTTTGGGTAAAACTTGGTATTCTACATAATGCTCTTTAAAAGCTTAGTGAATATGTCACTTTCATATCATTAAGCCACTATATGAAAGAGTCATGCATGTGTACCTCACCAAATAAGCTTTGAATTTCATTAACTTATTAACACACAGGTCCTTAGACACTTTTGATATCATATAAACCCGATTTTGTTGAAATGAACCCTTACATAAAGAAGGGAGGTTTATATATATATATATCAATGTTCGAAAAAGCTCGCCGCAACCGTCGCCATGGCGCGCCGTGGCTTAAGGCTTGTGTCTCACGCCACATTATGCCTGAGGCACGCCATGGCGTACTGCGCGGTTTTTGTAACACAATAATTTCATTTAACTTATATTTTTAATGTCGTAATTGTTAGTTTTTGATGTATAACTTACTTTAAACTGTTTATTATCATTTTTTCAATGAGTAAAACATATGTTTATGCATATAATATTCTGTATGATATAAAGATCTGCCGCCATAAGTCACGCCTTGAAGAACGCCATAACCTCGCCATGGCTTCCAAGGCTTGAGGCTTGGCGTTGCCGCCACGCCACGCCTCACGCTATTTGGAACCTTGATATATATATATATATATATATATATACAAATTTGATGGTTTGAGTCTAGCCGATTAACAACTCCAACACGATATAGGATCATCTAAAAAGAATCTCTTCGTTTTGATCATATGAAATTATTAACCAATAAAGCAAAGTCGGTACTTAGAAAACAAGATACGCTACATCTAAATCTATTTTATCATCAAGGTATATACCCCGCTGAAAGGAAATCGAACGAATTTCGTGCAAACATCATGGGCTATGCTCGGTCTTATGTTCAGTGGACAGGTTAGTTTCTAAGATTTTCTTTTAATGATTCTTTGAAGTTCTAAACTTTATCGATCTTACTTGTTTCAAACTGAAATAAACAATCAGGTGGAAAGAGATCCGACACCTTTACATAAGGCAGCAAAATTGTTGATTAACGGCCAGATGGATAACGGAGATTTTCCTCAACAGGTAAACCTTATAAAACAAATCAAACCACAACAATTACTCTCCCATCTCAAAATAAATTTCAACAATAAAAAACACACACTCTAGAAATAATACAATTATTAGTATTTCTATTAACCAAATGACAATTTTGTTTTCAATAATAGAAAATAATTAAAATTTTCCATCTCACAATTAATGGAATTGGAAGTATACACTTATTTGTAAAAATAGACAAAAATAAAATACAGACATTTATTTTAGAAACTAATAAATCTTGTTTGGAAATCAGGAAATTACGGGAGTGTACATGAAGAATTGTTTGCTGCTTTATGCCCAATACAGGAATATTTATCCACTTTGGGCACTTGGAGAGTACCGTAAAAGGGCTTGGTAGGGGCAAAAAAGTAATCATGGGGATGGAATTATTGTAAATCATGTAAACATATATATAAATGGTAATTCGGCAAAAGATAGATTTGTTATAATTTTTGAATAAGTTGTAAATATGAAACCCGTGTCTAAAAGTATCGAATGTAGGGCCGTTCCAATCATTTTGAAGGATCTATTACATATATATCAAAACTGTTGATCGATAAATAAGTAATAAATAAAACAAAATATTACATTTATACCATATATTAATATTAAAAGTACTACAAGTTAAAATAATAAATATGAAGTAACATATAAAGTTCATTTAAATAAAATTACTCTTCTAATGTTTTTTAAAACAAAATCTTCAATCAAATCTTCATAATCAACTTTCTCAAAAAAAAATCGCTTTCAATAGCTTGTTCTTTCAATAGTTATTAAGACTAGTTGGTTAAGTCTTTCTTCTGTCATTGACAAGCGCAAATAGTTCCTCACCAACTTTGACTTTTAGAAATTTCCTTCTGTAGGTGTAGTAGTTACTGTCTGGAGCCAAAGCGCTTGTAGCCCAACGGTCTGAAATGCAAATGTAAAATAAAGTTAAGTAAATCTGGATGTAGAACAAGTGAAAAATAGAAATTGTAGGTGAACAGTAGAATGATATAATATATGGACGTGATTCACTAATTTTATAGTTTTTCCAACTATAGGCTATGCTTGGCAAACTAGTTGATAAGGTATCTTATGATTGATAAGGTAGCTTATCACGGATAAGATAGATGTTGACTGATAAGCTAGCTGATGAGTAAGTTGCGTTTGGCAAAAACTAGCTGATGAGCTAGCTTATGACTGTAAAATGACCAAAAAAAGACATTTAAATATTAGTAGTATAAAACTTAGCAATGGTATATTTGGAATCAAAAAACAAAAAGTCTCATAAATCACCAAAAGGTTAGTAGAGTAGCTTTTCAATAGCTTATGGTCTATCCAAATATGTACCTGACTTATAAGGTGACTTATAAAACTAGCTTTAATGGTGATATTCTAAGATTCAATCTCACTAGTCACTAAAAGACAAATAGATTTATTTAAAAAAAAAAAAGGTTTTGTTATACGGAAAGATTGGCAATCTCGATCACAATTTGATCATGGATTGTAAGAGATTGCAAAGGGAATTTAATTTTTTAATATTAAAAATGTTGACGCATGTTGCTTTCTGATTGCTTGGTCTTAATTATTTTAGGGAAGTGATCCGTACACAACAAATTTTTACCATACACAATAATTTTATAGTACTAGACAATTATATCCTTTCCTTTTTTAATAAAACTTTCAATTCAATTATATATTCTTTTCTTTTTTTAGTAAAATTTTCAATTCAATTATATAGTTTCCTTTTTTTACTAAAAGTTTCAATTAACCCCTTTTCTTTTTAATTCTGTTTTTTAAAACCCCCTACACCAATCCCCAATTTTCGTTGATGATTTATCCACTATCCAATCCCTTTTTTAGGCATTGATGATTTATATCGGCAAACATGCTTCGGTTTTCCTTTTGGAATCCTATTTGGTTTTTAATTTTGGTTTGTAATTTTCTGCATCAAACGTAATTGGAGTTGAGTTTGGTTATTTTTATGTCATTATAAATTTTCAGCAAGCCTAGTTTATTTCCGCAACAAATGGTTCATCTTATTTGGTTTTCAATATTGTTTAAGTTGGTGTAAATTTGTGAAAAGTAACTTAAGAAGAAAAAATGGATGGTGTACTATTTTTAAAATAAAAAATAAAAAGCTAAAAAAATATTGAAGTAGAAGTAAGTGGGACTAGTAAGGATTTTAAAATTTTAGAATTACAAAAAAAAAGATAAATAAGAAATTAAGAAAATAAACAAAGGTCTACTAGGTGTAAAATGTAAATATTAGAAGGTTAAAAATATAACAAATATATATGAAATGGTGTAGGGGTTTAAGAAAAAATTAATTAAAAGATAGAAGGTTGAAAAGTTTAGTAAAATAGGGAAATGATATAATTGTCTATTAATATAAAATTGTTGTGGATGGTAAAATCTTGTTGTGTACAAATCACCTCCCATTATTTTAGGATATATCTTATTATTTAAATAGTTTTATATTAAAAATAATCTATATCTATATATATATATATATTAAAGAAAGGTTTTTGTTGATGTCATGATTATGAAATTGAGCCATTTGATTGGCCAATTAAAAAAGAATAATCAAATGATGATGTCATCAATTATTCTTATTATTTTAATACCATAATTATCTTTATAATTTACATTTTTTATCCTTAGAATTATTTGATTAAATTACTTTTTATCCATTACTTTCTCATCTTTCATTTTACATCCTTATCATTTTAAGATAATAATATATATTAATTAAAATGTATTAAAATTTTTGATTTTTCTTTTAAATAAATTATACCATTATAATCGTCTCGACAATACCTTCAAAATGAGTTTAATATTGAATATTTTTTTTAATTTAACTACATTATTAAAATTAGATATAAATTACTTGTTTAGATTTTATTACAATTCTATTCTTGATATTCTTGAAATTTAAAGATTTTATCTTTTTAACCTACGTATTTTAATAGATTATTTATAAGTAATTAAAATTTATTTTATTTAAAACTCTATTGTTGATATTATTGAAATTTAAAGATTATATCTTTTTAATCTAACTATTTTTATAGATTATTTATAAGTAATTAATTTTTTTTTAAAATTATACAAATAAAAAACACTACATATTTTATTTTTGAATTTCTCCAGTTATAAAAATAGATATAAATTAATTTGTTTAGATTTTATTACAATTCTATTCTTCATATTCTTGAAACTTAAAGATTTCATCTTTTTAACCTAATTATTTTTATATATTATTTATAAGTAATGAAATATTATTTTATTTAAAACTCAATTGCTAATATTCTTGAAATTTAAAGATTCCATCTTTTTAATCTAACTATTTTTGTAGATTATTTATTAATAATTATATTTTATTTTATTTAAAAACACTACATATATTTTATTTCTGAATCCCTCCAGTTTTAAAATCATTCACGAAATTCAAATCTTTTGACAAAAGAATAATAAATTTTTAATTTTTAAAATTTTAACAACTATTATATAACTAAAATATCTATTGTAATAAACAATTATAATGGCAATTGTCGTATAACATATAATTTACATAAGTATTTAAATGATAATGACAGTTGTCATGTAAATGTCTATTCTTATTAAAAATTAAAATAACATGTTTCAAATACCCGTATAATATACGGGTCATTAACTAGTATATATATATGTATTTATTTAAAAGTGAGATTGGATTGGATTGCTAATAAAGTATGAAAAATATAAGATTGGATTGATAAACATAGTCTAAGATGACTTATAAGTTAACTTATTTTTACCAAACAATGCTTATGGGTAACTCGTAAAAGCCGAACAAAATAGTCCTTCTAAACATAAATGTTGGGATCTTGTTGTAGTTGCCATTGAAAAAAAACAAAGAAGACGTGAAGGATTGAATCATAAAAAAAGAGGAAGTTTGATTTTGTTCCTGTTTCATCAATTAATCGGCCACCTAAACTAAAAGGAAAGCATCTTTACTTGGACTGAAATCTGATTAGATTGGGCTTAAAAATAAATATAACAGAATAATTACAACTAACCGAAATTTTGGGCCCCAAATGTTCTGGGGGCCTATACACTTAAACACAATGAAATACCCTACCCGAGTCGATATTTATTACAGGAAAATTGTTTTTATAAGATAATAAAAAATAAAACGTCCTCATAAATTTTTTTTATAAAACTTAATTTATAGAACTAAAAGAATGAAGTTTCCTATTTAAATGTGTTGTAATAAATGTATAAGACGGTTTTAGACGTCGGAAAAGTTCTTCAGAACATTTTAATAATAAAAAATATTGTATTAGCTATTTGATATGACATTATTTGAGAAGTGTCCCATAAAAACAAGTGTTCAAAAAAATAGGTTTGAGGACACTTTGTATTAACAGCGTCCTTGAAAACTTGTTAAGACACCTAAAAAATCCTATAAACTTATTAAAATGCTTTTAAATTGGATGTTTTAGGTGTGTTTAGTTGTGGAAAAATTTTCTGTTTTCTAGAATAATTTTCCATGAAAACTGAAAATTTAGAAAACTTGTTTAGTTGATTCAATTTAGAAAATTTTTTCCAAGAAAACAAAATTTTCATTTTTCAAATTTACACTTGAATTAGAAAACTACTTTTTATAGTTTTCCAATTCTCATTTTCATTTTTCATTTTCATTTTCAATTGTCGTCCCCTTCTCGGCTCCGGCCACCGCCACCGTCGCGCCTGCCGCCGCCGGCGGCCACGGCCACTACCGCTGCCGCCACCAGCCGCCGCCGCCGCTCGCCGCCACCGCCGTCACGCTACCGTCATCCCCTTCTCGTCGCCGCGACCACCGTCGCCGCCTCAACCACCGCCGCGACCACCTTCTCACCCACCGCCCCATCGTTGCCACCACCATCTCCGCCGCCTTCGTCGCCGCCACCCGCCACCATCGCCATCGCTGCCGAGGCCTCCAAGGCCACCGCCGTCGCCGCCGAGGCCCCCGAGGCCACCGCCGTCGCCGCCGAGTCCACCGAGGCCACCGCCGTCGCCGCCGAGGCCCCCGAGGCCACCGCCGTCGCCGCCGAGTCCACCGAGGCCACCGCCGTCGCCGCCGAGGCCCCCGAGGCCACCGCCGTCGCCGCCGAGTCCACCGAGGCCACCGCGTCGCGCCGAGGCCCGAGGCCACCGCCGTCGCCGCCGAGTCCACCGGGCCACGCCGTCGCCGCCGAGGCCCCCGAGGCCACCGCCGTCGCCGCCGAGTCCACCGAGGCCACCGCCGTCGCCGCCGAGGCCCCCGAGGCCACCGCCGTCGCCGCCGAGTCCACCGAGGCCACCGCCGTCGCCGCCGAGGCCCCCGAGGCCACCGCCGTCGCCGCCGAGTCCACCGAGGCCACCGCCGTCGCCGCCGAGGCCCCCGAGGCCACCGCCGTCGCCGCCGAGTCCCACCGAGGCCACCGCCGTCGCCGCCGAGGCCCCCGAGGCCACCGCCGTCGCCGCCGAGTCCACCGAGGCCACCGCCGTCGCCGCCGAGGCCCCCGAGGCCACCGCCGTCGCCGCCGAGTCCACCGAGGCCACCGCCGTCGCCGCCGAGGCCCCCGAGGCCACCGCCGTCGCCGCCGAGTCCACCGAGGCCACCGCCGTCGCCGCCGAGGCCCCCGAGGCCACCGCCGTCGCCGCCGAGTCCACCGAGGCCACCGCCGTCGCCGCCGAGGCCCCCGAGGCCACCGCCGTCGCCGCCGAGTCCACCGAGGCCACCGCCGTCGCCACCGAGGCAACCGCCGTCGCCGCCGAGGCCACCGAGGCCACCGCCGTCGCCACCGAGGCAACCGCCGTCGCCGCCGAGGCCACCGAGGCCACCGCCGTCGCCACCGAGGCAACCGCCGTCGCCGCCGAGGCCACCGAGGCCACCGCCGTCGCCACCGAGGCAACCGCCGTCGCCGCCGAGGCCACCGAGGCCACCGCCGTCGCCACCGAGGCAACCGCCGTCGCCGCCGAGGCCACCGAGGCCACCGCCGTCGCCGCCGAGGCCACCGAGGCCACCGCCGTCGCCACCGAGGCAACCGCCGTCGCCGCCGAGGCCACCGAGGCCACCGCCGTCGCCACCGAGGCCACCGCCGTCGTCCCCGAGGGCACCGCCATCGCCGCCGAGTCCCCTGAGGCCACCGCCATCGCCACTGAGGCCACTGCCACCATCGCCATCGCCGTCGAGGCCTCCAAGGCCACCGCCATCGCCGCCAAGGCCACCGAGGCCACCACCACCACCGTCGAGGCCACCAAGGCCACCGCCACCATCGTCGCCGCCGCCGTTGCAATATTTGGAAAAATGGAAAATGGAAAATGAAAAGTAATGAAAAATGCACAACTAAACGAGTTTTCTAATTTTCTAAAAATGGAAAATGAAAACTCCATGATTTCAAGTAAACAAGTTTTCCAAAATTTTCCTACAAAACTGAAAATGAAAAATCAACTCCATTTTTTGTTTTCATTTTCTTGGAAAACAAAAACAGTTTTCCACAACTAAACACAACCTTAATATTTAACCCTATAAATTATGTCTTATGAAGAATCTATTAGGACGTTTAGAAGTTGGTGGGGTACTATAAATCCAATTTGTTATAGTGATATCTCTATGTCTATTACTAAATTGGAGATAGATAGATCCTAACAAATTTGACGATCAAAGCCTACTCAACAAGGTCTGATAGATCCTAACCCGATCAGATTTCGGATACGAAAATCAAGACCCAAACTTTTGGTTTTCGGATTTCGGTTTTTCGGGTTCCGGTTGGTCGGGTTTCGGGTTTGTTTTGATCGGATTCGGGTATTATTATAATGGAAAACTATATATAAATTTAATCGGCTTTGATGATAAATTCAATTGTTTGATGAAATCGAAAGTAAGTTTAAACATATTAAATATTTTGACCGACTAGATTTCACGATTTACAAAAGATAATTAGATAAATAAATATATTTATATAGTATTTTAAAGTACATTTGTATATTGTTTCAGGTATTCGGACGGGTCGGGTGACCAATGATCAAACCCAACCCGAACCTAAATATCCACACAAAATTCGGATTTCGGTTTTTCGGATTTTGGGGTGTTCGAGTTTTGCTTAAACGTCATATTTTCGGTTCGAATTCGGATTTCGGATTATTCAGGTTTTACACACCCCTATTTATAGGGCACTATTTCGAGATAGTGTCTAAAAACCTTGTTAAAACATTCAAAAGCGTCTTATGAATAACATCTTTAGATATGATGTTTTTGGTTTGATTCTATAAACTAAAGTCCTATAAATCATTTTTTGGGAGGCTTGGACATTTTAGGCGTCTTGTAAATCTAATATTGTTGTAGTGACAATCTTTGCAAACATCCGTGCTAGTGGCTAGCTCTCAACAAATTCATTTTCCGATCTTCTCTTCCAACTTCACTAAAATTTTCTCCTCTTTATTCATCTCGAGACATGCTTACACACACACCCTTCAAGATCACGCCTAATCTGTAAAAAGGCACACACTACAATAAAATTGGTTTTATAGAGAGCTTAAAATGTGTAAATATCCTAATAAAATATTTTATATGACTTTAAGTTTATAGGACCAAAACGAAAACGTCCCATTATAAGACGTTTTTTAGGCGTTTTATCAAATTTTATAACGCTTTTAAAACAGGATGCCGTATTATCAATTTTATATGACGCTATTTAAAAGATGTTGATAAACAAGGTGTCTTATAAAAAATGGGTTTGTATAACACGTGTTAAAAGTCTTCAATAAAATAGCTAGTATAACATTAAACCTGTCTATAGTGTTGTGGCGGATTGGTTATCGCTCGGGGTTCATAGCGCCCTAACCGAGTTCGAGGCTTCCCGTGCGCATGCCAGAGGACATTTAAGTGGGGCCATGTTTAGCCCCCAAAATTATCGAGGATTAGTCGGACTTTGGCCCGAACAACCTTAAAAAAAACATTAAAACACCTAAAATGCCTTATAACAATTTATTTTTTTAAAATATTTGAACATTAATTATATATTTAAAATATTACACATGCTTAATAGAAGATTATTAATTTTGATTCTTTATTTAAAAAAGTTATAGAGTAAACTAGACTGTTGGTCCTTGTGGTCTGCTTAGCATTTAGACATGGTCCCTATTTTGAAAGAAAAAAAAAACTACTTCTTTTGTCCAAGTGGTTTGCACTTCATTACAATTTAGGTCCTTGTCACTAACAATTTTAAAACCCATCCATTAACTTAAGGGTAAATAGGCCATTTTATTGTTTCTTTTTATTTGCTATTAAAAAACAAAACCATCCATCGCATGTGTCCTTATTTAGGTTCCCTCATGTCTCTATGTCTCTTTTCTTATCAATCTTTGAATTAGTGGTTGAAATTGACCCGTCACCATGGACGTTGGCACCTATCTCAACACTAATAATGGCGGCAGCAACACAAAGGCGGAGGACACACCGTTGATGTTCAAATCAATCAACACTAACCTCATGGCAGACTCCTTGATTTTCTCCAAAGCATCAATCTCAAATATGTCAAATTAGGTTACCATTTTCTCATCTCTCGCTTTTTGATCTATGTTTGGTTCCCTTTATGATCGTTATCATAATTGAAGCATCTCAAAGGGGCCCTAGCAATATCCGTCAATTATGGGTTCATCTTTAATACAATCTCGTCAGTATCATCATCTCGTCTATCGAATCACCTAAAAGCTTTAAATGGTTGATTCATGAGACAATCTCAGTTAACTTGCGATCTCGATGAATCATTTCTAGACTTCCAAAGAAAGATCTTCGAACGTTCTAGACTTGGAGAAGAAAGGAGTATGCCTTAATTTATGCATTTTATACCTCCATGGTCACCGCCTGAGAAGAGGCGGAGCAGGTTAGGTATGGTGCTTTCAATATTCTATTTGCAAAAAGACATCAGTATGCGAATTGCGAATTGCAATTTGTTTAATCCAACTCCTTCACCGTCTTCCATAATTGTTAATAAATATATATTAACAGGTGATATCTGAAGCTTTAATTTGGATGAAATGGGATGCAACGCTGGTGTGATTGTGGTGGATCTTGTTGAAGACATGGTACGACGTTGGTCTGCAAAGCCATCTTTGAAGGCACTAATTTACTCTCCTAAGCCATCATCTTATGTCATTTCTTCACTGCCCCTTTCCCTCCACAATTCCATTTCTCAATCCATCAAAGTTGTGAATCAAAAGAGTTGGAGAGGGAGAAAGACATAGTGGTAATTAAAGAGAGAGAAAAATGATAGAGATAGGGGTCAACATAGTGGTAGGTATGAAGTAGTGGGGCTCCTGTCATTATTTAAGTAGAATGTATGTAACAATTAAAAAAAAAACAATTAATACGAAAGACACTTATTTACCCTCGAGTTGACAGATGGATTTTAACAACATTAATGACAAAGACTCGATCGTAACAGAACGCGGAAAAAGATGTAGTTTATTTTCAAATTAAGGACTACAAGGTTTAATTTTCTAAAATCTTAAAAAGAATACTTTATAATTTTTTAAAACCATAACAAAAATCATTAAAAATGTGACAACATATACAAAAAAAAAAAAAATCATATCATTTGCTTTCTTTGTTGCATTCATATCCTCATTGCATTGGATCCTTCAAAAGATACAAAATTCTTTTGTTTTTATGTTTGAATAATTCTAGATAGAATCCATTTCTTACTTTGGGACCACCACCATCACCAATTCACCATAACCAAACTTCCCCCAAATTCAATTAATCTGCAAGCCACTCTCCTATGAAGAAGATCCTCTTTGTCTCCCAACGTGCCATAATTATCTAATCGAATATTTTGGGGGAATCAAAACCAAATCACACACAAAATCATCTAATCTACTCTCTCAATTTTGTCCTTTCTCTTTCTGTTTCTTCCAATCTTTTCTCTGCTTTGCTGTATTGTGCTGTTTCCAGTTGCTAGTTGACCACCACCACCGCCGCCGTCCTCCGCCGTGGTTGCATCGGAGTTTTGTTAAATCATAGCCGGTAATTTCAATTTTATCTTTTTGTTTGATGTAATCTGTTGTTTCAGTGTTAATTATAGCGAAAATGGAGTTTTTTTGTTAGTTTGTTGGATCGATTTGGTTGAGTAATATTATTATGTGTTTGTCTGCTTATTGTGGAATATTAGGTTTTTGTGTTGGAATTTGGATCGATTAGGTTTTTACAGTGAAACCCTAATTTGGAAATGGTTCGGTGTTTGTTTTATTTGAGTTGTTGTAAGTTTAGTGATTTTGATTCTTCTGCGATTGCTGTTATGTGTTGTGTGAGTTTTTACTGATCTTATGTTGATGTGATTCGGTTGATTTTGAACCCTAAAAGTGATGATTTTACTTGTTTTTTTTTTTTGAAGTCATGATGTTTCCTAGCAAGTAGGTGAAAGTTGTTTGTTAATGTGTTGATTGAGTTCATTAGCTTTCAAGTAGACAGCCAGAAAGCAGGCATTGAGGATTCAGTTAAGCACTAAACAACTTTACAGAGTAGCTCTTAATGGCTACTGTTTTGATTAGATACTAAGGCATTGTTTGGTAAACGCCAAAGTAGCTTATAAGCTAGCTTATTTTTTGTGTTCATGTTTGGATGGACAAAAAGTAGCTTATAAGCTAGCTTTTTGAAAAACTACTTGGAGGTAGCTTTTTGGAGCTTTTTCCAATTATACCCTTGTTCATATTAATTATTATACCCCAAGATACCCTTTTTGGTCATTTTACATACTCATAAGCTAGTTTTTGCCAAACATGATTTATTCATAAGCTAACTTATCAACTACTAGCCAGCTTATTAGTCAACAGCCAGCTTATCAGCTACCAGCTAGCTTATCAGCTAGTTTGCCAAGCACAGGCTAAGAGCCTGCAAATAAAAACCTCTAACACCTTGAAAGAATGCAATTATATTTCTAATTCATCAGTCAAAAAGTTGAGAGTAATCACGAATGCAGTTACATGTTTAATTTATGTTTTTTTATTTTTTAAGTTTGTTTTGCTTTTCCTATAGAATACACTTCTCTCGAATCAAGATGATGCTGGTAAGATACAATTGCAGTTCCGATTAAAACCAAACCAAACAAAGTCGATCGAACCCATTATTCTACCTAATTTTCTATTCCTTACAGTGATGTTGATTTTGGTTCCTCATGAGTCATGTTTGATCACGATGGTCGAGAAAACAACTTTTGTTTCTGGTGTCCTCTTCAACAATGTTTCCAAGTTAATTTCTCTATGCTAGATACAACAAAAGCAAATGGAATTTTCTTGCCTCTATTCTTTTAATAAATGAATATAGGGAATTTAATGGATGGTGAAACTTAGTGTATGAAATTGTCAATCCCATTATCACCTCAAATGAGAACTAGTTTGCCTGTAGTGAAAATATACTTCCTATTTTTAAAATATACTTTCTCTTCTGGAATCTCTTGTGTGTAATTTTGTTAGTGAACAAAAAAGGGAAAAAGTGAAATGAGTTTTCTTGTACGTTTGATTGATTTCTTGGTTGTTATCATGATATGTGTGGGACCCAATGATATCTTTAACTTTTGTTCAATAATATTTGATGTTGATTCTTGTGGGTGTAAAGTACAAAGATTTGATTTTCTGCTAATTATAATAGATGATGCAGATACATGTATAGTGATGTATGATCTTTGCACTTTTCATAAAGGAATCCCATGAGTTCTTTCAACATAAAGAATTCGTTTTTGCCCGATTAATCAACATTATCACATATCAGATTCGATGAATGGCATACCTATGATAATCCCAAGTTACTGAAGAGCCTTCCATTTGGAATCATTAGAATGATTGAATGTAATTAAAGCGATTAAGTGTGATTTTTGTTGTTCCACCATAAATCACCGGTGGGACTAAGTTATAATAGAAACTGCAGGATCTGATTCTGTGTAAAAGCTAAGTTCTTGTGTCACTTTTGGTAACAAAAAGAATCTTATTTGGGAAATATGTACTAAAAGAAACCGATGAATGAGTTGTTATGTTGTTCTCTCATTTCAGTAAGTTGAAACCTTTTGTTTTCAACCACTAAGTTTGCATCTTCTTGCCTGTTATATAACACACACACACACACACACACACACATATATATGAATATGTGTGGCTGTGTGTATTAGGAAGGAACTGATGAGGTTTTATCCTTTTCCCTCATTTTGGTCAAGTATTAAGTTCATATCTTCTTGCCTTCACTACACATAAATACATACTTGCATACATGTACTTATATATTTGTAGCTAAACATCGATAAATGAGTTGTTTTCTTTCTCATTTTGTAAAGTTGATACTAGTTTTTGTTGACCATTAAGCTCACAATGTCTTCCACATTTAGTTGTGTGTGCTATGCTGTTAAACTGCCTGGGGGGGGAATAGTGGTTCCGCTAATAGTCGCGCTAATCACTGCACTTGGGCCGCAATTTTTTGATTGCAATTAGGGGTTGGGCTTTCAGTTGGGCCCTTTTAGGGTTTAGTGAAGATTAAGGGATTACGGGCTAGGGCTCCGCTTTTGATTTGCTATATATGTGTGAAAACTTGCTATTCCTCTCTCATATCTTCGGATACCGGCGCCGTGCATTGTCTTCTGTCTTCTGCATCTTCGCTCAAGGTTAACCTCATCTGTTGGTCATCCCTTCTATTCACATGTTCTTCTATTTGTCTTCAATATATATATATATTAATATTAATATACTAGTATGCATACATGTATTAATTCTAATTTATTATATGAATCGCTATTTTAGGACAGCTAGACCATCGCTATATCCGTTATATCAAATCTTGGTCCTTACCGCTATGTTAGATTTTTACTGTTGTAGTAGCATAGTATGTGTGTGTGTATGCATATGGTATGTATGTATATCAGTATATATGAGATGGGCCAATAAGATATGCTAATTTTGCAGATAAGCTTATAAATCACGAACGATAAAGGGTTAACGTCGTTCTTCAAAAAAGCAAGAAACTATGGCTGCTGTCACTCAGTTGCAAAGGCAGTTTATCGAGTACACAACATCTCTGTATAATGAGGTTCGAGATCTCTTTAAACTTGAAAAATATCTCTTAAAAAAGTTTCTAGTGGGAGTTTTTATTTATTTTTTTATTTTTTTTGTAATTTCGGATTTATGGGTCGTTTTTTGGATGTTGTTAGGGATATCTCGATGATCAGTTTACGCAACTTCAGAAACTGCAAGATGAGAGCAACCCAGATTTCGTGGTTGAAGTGGTGTCTCTTTTCTTTGAAGACTCCGAAAAGCTTCTTAACAACTTGGCAACTGCTCTGTAAGCTCCCTTTTTACTGATCAGGGTTCTTTTAGATGTTTGTTTGTTTATCTGTTCCTTATTGTAATATACTTTTTTGTCTGACTTTTGATCAAAAAGTCAACAGAAGACTGTGGATTATAAACAGGTTGACTCTCATGTTCACCAGTTCAAGGGTAGTAGTTCCAGGTATTACACCGTTCTTTTGCCAACACGCCTATTTTTGACAAAAGATTTTAATTTATACACAATTTATGCACACATTATAATGACGAATTGCCTTTGTGCTTGTTGGTTGTTGCTCAATCTGTTTGTATAGAACAAGATTGATGAATCTTTCTGCTCTTTTTTGGTAATTGTCTTTAACAGCATAGGGGCACAACGAGTGACAAACATGTTGTTCTCTTCAAAACTACTGTGTGAGGAGAAAAATCTTGAAGGGTGAGTAACTATTTTCTCATTATTGCGATTATAAATTTTAAAGGAGCTATTATTTGTAGTTAGTAAGGATCGAAAAACATATTAAGCTACAAAGAAGTATGATGACTTTTGATTTAGCGTTCTATTTGTAATCTTGTTGTGATTATTGTAGAGTTTCACTAGTCGGGTTTCTTCATGGAAGCAAACACTCTATTCTTTAGGCTAGAGGTCATGTCTGCATACATCCAATCCCCCACCCCCCCCCCCCCCCCCCCCCCCCCCCCAAAAAAAAAAAAAAAAAAAAAAAAACAAAAAACAAAACAAAAAGAGAGCCCACCTCTGGGTGGGATATACTCGACTTGTTTGGTTTGGTTTGGTTGACTTTTTAAGTCATGCTACTTGAACCAAACCAAACAAGCGCAATATATCTCATCCACAGCAGTTGAGGTCTTCCTTTTTGGGTGGTTGGGATGTACGCAGACTTGGGCTATGTTTGGCAAACTAGCTGATAAGGTAGCTGATGAATAAGATGCGTTTGGCAAAAACTAGCTGATAAAGTAGCTTATGATTGTAAAATGACAAAAAAGTGTGACTCGCTTTTCAAAAAGCTAGCTTATAAGCTAACTTATGATTCATCCAAACATGCACCTAACTTATTTTTACCAAACAATGCCTTGACCCGTATCCTAGAGAGTAGAGCAACTGTTCATGAGGAAGTTAGTATACATTACACATGTCCTATAGAAATTGCAGTACTTTTTATTTCTGGAAAGTTTCAAGCTATCTTTACCAATTCTTAGCATCACCAAAAAAAAAACTAATGATGGTGTTTTAAGTTCAAAAGATTATGAGTAAATTGCAATTTTGGTCCCTGTGGTTTATTGTTTTTCTTGGTTTTGGTTTTTAGAAAAAAAATTATTGCAAGAAAACCCCATGGTATGCAAAAATTGTTTGGTTTTGGTCCCTCCCACTAACAGAAGTTAAATTCCATTGCTTAACTCCCCCATGTGCCTTGCATATGAGGGTAAAGTAGTCATTTTATCTTTAATATATGAGATGACAACAACATATACTGAAAGATTTTAAAATGAGTACTTTACCCTCATGTGCAAGGCACATGGAGGATTTAAGGGATGGAATTCAACTTCTATTAGTGGGAGGGACCAAAACCAAGCAGTTTCTTATACCTTAAAGGTTTTCTTGCAATAAAATTATTGCAAGGGCCCAAACCAAGAAAAACAACAAACTACGGGGACCAGAATTGAAATTTAGTCAAAGATTATTTATGTTTACTAAAGATGTTTGGGCACTTCTCTCATGTAAGCTTTTCTATATGCACTAAACGGTATTCAATACGAGGTTTAATGGAGTAATTGTAAATTTTTTAAGATCCATTTGAAACTTGCTAGTCAATTTTTTTAGTTTGACCTCAAAAGTCAACATGTACCCCCTTTTTTAATACTAATGATAATACAACAATAATAATAATGATATATGTTTCATTGTTTCAATCACTTTCTATTGTAAAGAAGTGAAAAATGGTCAATATGTTACTGAATCAGAGTGATGTATGGCCATGGTTATTTAAGACTTGTTTATGATAATATATCTGTATATTTTGATTTGTATTTTAGTGTCTATCGTGTTGCTATAACAAGAAAGCATTGTATTCCCAAAATCAGAACAAGTGCCAGTCCTGGGTGTGTCCCATGAGCATTATGGTGTTTTCCTTTCTTTGGCAAGTTTACATCTTTGACCCATATAATTTATTGATCCGGGCGTATAAAGATTCTTCTATCATGTCATTGTTGAGGGTGGTTTCGTCATTTTAGTAGTTAGTCAAACTCTTTCATTGAGCTACTTGACATTTTCTTGGGATGGAGATATTAGCCAAATTTAACACCAATAATTTCTTTTAAATAGTTATTTTTTTGTACTTCTTAGCTAGCGGGGGTCTTCACAGAAACAACTGTTCTAATCTTTAGGGCAAAAGATAAGTCTCCTCCATACATCACACACCCGAACCCCACTTCCATATGGGATATATTAGGTTTGTTTTAGGGGCCGTTTACTTAACACTTATCATGTAAGTGCTTATCGGGTCAATTTACCTTACGGGATGAACATGACAAGGACTAGAATCTTATCCGGTAAGTGAGATTGACAACTCTTATCCGGTAAACGCTTACCGGGTAAATTGTTGCATATAATACCGTCTTGAGAGACTAAAATAGTCCAATATGGTAGGTGATAGTGTTCAATTTTACCGGTAAGCGCTTACCGGGTAAGTGTTTTAAGTAAACGGCCCCTTAGTTTTGTTCTAGTAGAGCGCGTTTATGCATTTTTCTTGTCCTACCAAAATAGGTGGAACAGAAATCCAAGAGATGAGACAAAATTGGTAAATTACTAAACTACCCCTGTCAAACTAAAACCATGAAACCTTCCCCACAATTTCTTCACATACCAAACGAAAGTGTACTTGTTAGTGGAGTTGTATCGTTCTGAAATTGAAAGTTTGTTTGTTTGACATCCGAAGTCAAAAAGTATTAAAGTTTGTTGGGTGGTGGTTGCAGGTGTATGCAGTGTCTGCAGCAAGTGAGACACGAGTACGTTCTTGTTAGGAACAAACTCGAAGCCTTGTTCAGGGTATGTCTTTTCTACCAAACCCTAGTAATTTACGTTTTTACCCTTGTTCAAGCCAAAGTCTAGGAAAGATGGTCTTCATTCGGTTTTTGACTCACTTTGCATATGATGAATGCAGTTGGAGCAACAAATCTTGCAGGCTGGCGGATCGGTTCCTATGATGGAATAGGTTTGTACCACCGATGGTTGGGGTATCGAAACCTAGGATGGTAGAGAGATTATGTGAATAACATTATTATTGTTTTTCATCCAAAATATGCTAATATGATTTGTTGTTGTTTGACTAGAATGATGGGTTATCTTGTTTTACCTAGACGATTGATCTTTGATTTATTATGATCGTAACTTTGTTTCTTGGGTGAATACCGACGTGGTTTGTATCTCTCGTTGGTTGGTTTTTCTTTTGGTTTGTGGGAATAATGGATTTCAAACAATTTTGATTGTTTTGTTATAGCAGTTTTATCGATGATATGGTACAATCAATGGATTAAATGTTTTTGTGGAGTGGAGGTGTGAAATGGTTTGGATTTTGGCAAAATCCATTGGAATCATATTCGGATTTTGCTGTTCTATCTAAGAGATGGTCAAATGGACCTAGACCGGCCTGTGACCGTCGACCGGTGGAAGACCAGGTGTAGGAACAGGATGGATTTGGGAGCGGGAATGGCCTAACTGTTTGTACCCAGTTATGATTTTTATGGAAATTCGTGGCTTGACTCGGGCTGGTTACAAGATCAGGACTGGACTGATAAGTTTTATATATATTATATGTCAGGTTTTTCAATAGGGGGTTGTTATTCCCACCCTCTTACTCACATAAATTCACTGGTCCCACCTCTCGAACCTACTAGTGGACTTACACAGTTACACCACCTACCCACACCCCCTAAAGGGGGGTGGGGATAGAATTCAATATTTTCACATGGTTTTCAAGTTTTTATACCAAAAACCTCACAATTTTTTAAAGGTTTTTAAAGTTTTTGTAAGTTTTCTAATACGAAATACCAAAAATTTGTAATTACATGTATTATGGTTTTTGGTTATTAAAAACCGGTTTTTCCAAAATTGGGTTTTGGTTTAGTTTTACGCAAATATTTCTTTGTGCACCTCTATGCAATGTGGATTAGGTGGGCTGGTTCTTGATCCAACCTAACTGGTGTGATTTGAAAAATATGAATTTGTAATAAAGATATTCATAGTATAAACCAACCTAACCGTGCAGGGTTGGTTAGGTTGTAAAATAATAGCATGTAGCAGTACAATAGAATATTTAAATAGCCATTAATCATTGATACCAATTAATAATACGTTTTCGTTAACAAAGAAAAATGCAGGTCAACACTAAGAAGAAAGTTAAAAGATTCTTGAAAATAGTAAATAAAATTACATATTAAACTGTGATACACTTATAAAAAGAGTTGACTAATTGTCTATCATGACAATGCAGATGAAAGGTAGTGTTAACATGCCTAGTAGTCGAAGGGGACAACAGAGGGGTATCAGGTTTATAGGAATGAGTTGGGTTCAAATCTACAACAGATGAGGGATATCAAATCTGAATATTTTATAACTTAATAGACGTTTGATAGTTTTAAGATGAGTTACTTAGTTGATTTAAGATGTCGTGTTTAGAAAAACATTAATGGATAAATATCAAATCGATCCAACACTCCGCATAATCCATGCCTATCCTAACTAAATTAACATCTAAACTGCTTTCTGTATTTGTCCAATTCACATAAATAATCATTCAAGCACATTATTAATTATTTTGGGTATTTTAAAGTAATAGAAACTCAATAACATATGCCACTTATTACTCCTAAGAAAAATTAATACATGTACAATGTAAAACCAACAATAAAATTCAATCATGGGACCTACAACATCAACATTAACGCCTCTTGCCACCCTACCAAGGCTTCATTTTTGTTTCTAAGGCATCTCAAACCCAATATTATAAACATTAAAAATATAAAATAAAAATGTTTTTTTTTTTCAATCCAACGTTAAAATACTAAAACAAATAATCGTTAATAAATGTGATCTCTTTATTTAAAGGTCAATAAAGATGACATCTAAATCCAACTACTACTATTTTATTCAACTTTTATAATTACATATTCATATATTGATTAAAAGTTTAATGTATTATGATGTTTATTATTATCATTATATTAAAAGTTGATTTTAGAGTGGGGTTGGAGTTGTTTTTTTAATGTTAAAAGATTCCATCATACATTTCCATCATTTTTAGTGTTTTAGCGTTATTTTTTTATGATTGGGTTGAAGATGCCTTAATAGTGCCATTATTTCTTTTATTCCTTCTTTAGCCTTGCAACATGTCACTTTTTTCATGTTTTCATGCCAACATTTATGTACCTAAAAACATCTAAAATTCAATAACTTAACCGCATACAATAACCAAACATAACTATACATTAATTTCTTAATTAAAATATACACAAATACATGTTATCAGACCTCCCCAACTTATACCTATTCGTCCCACACGATCTACACCAGGAACAACAACTTTTTAGTTCCTAGAAATCCTTGCAAACTCAGTAGTTCAGTGGATTATCATCACTAAGGGGAGTGTTGATAACTGTTCTATTGTTCTACATACGTTGCTTTATTGTATCTTTGGAAGTAATTCGCCATAAATCCATAGCACTATGTTCATACCTTGAAGGAGTAAGTAGTAGGTTTCTTTTAGACGTTTCATACCTTTAGATTAGAACCCCAAAACAACATTATCTAACAAATATAGAGCTCAAAGTCAGGGATTTCGAGGTCTTGCTCAATGGCCCAAATTGCATGTTGAACATTACAAGATTCGTGTCTTTTAGAGGTCTTTTTGCAAATAAGTTCACTTTATAATTAGGGTGGAATTGAATTCTATCACCGTACTGCAAGTAGACATATATACAAGGTATTAGTGAATAATTAACATACATGGCTATACGGACAAATTTTAAAAAAAAACGACCACCGAAATCCTTTTTTAAGGTCCGTTGATCCGCAAGTCTACTTTTGCTTGCGATGTCAAACTTTATCTGACAAAATCCAAAAAATAAAAGAAATCCCACAATGACAATACAAGTTTGACATGGAAAGCCTAGTTTCTCTAATACTCTTTTGGTTTAGAACATAATATACTAATCTATAGTTGGTTGTTATTTATCCCTAATGATATAATACTAATTTATTTTTAGTTGCTATTTATCCCTAATCATCATTATAAAGTATTGATGCTTGTTTCAACCATGTTATAGTACACCCTAAAAAACTAAAAATAGAATCTATTTTTATTAAATTTATAAAAAAAAAGGGAGTTAAAATATTGCAACAATATTTATAAGAAAAGAACAAAGGTTCCATTGCCTTTCATTCTGTGTCAAGAAACCTTTTTATTCTCTCAAAATTAATTCTTCATCAGCCTGAGCCTCACTATATATTTATGCATATCTATGAAACCTCTCTTTTCTCAAATCTAACTTCATTCTTCTTGTTTAAATTCATCAAATCCATTGAAATCAACAATAAAAACTCTTGTTTTTCATTGATTTTTGTGATATTTCATCTGGGTTTTCACTAAAAAGTTGAAAGTTCAAATCTTTTTGGGAAAAAATCAAGTGGGTTATGAAAATTTGAGGTTTTTTTGTAATGGATTCTGAAGAATTAATTGAAGTAAAATTCAGGTTAGCTGATGGCAGTGATATTGGGCCAAGCAAATACAGTCCTACCACCACTGTGGGATCTTTGAAAGAGATGATACTTTCACAATGGCCACAAGGTTATATTTCAATATCTTAACTCTCTTTATTTTCCATTTTATTGTTGGGATTTTGTTGCATAATTTGCCTCTAAGATTGATTTGAATTTGGATGTTATTGAATTTAAATTGTTTTTATGTTCTTGTAATCCAATTTGATTATTAGTGGGATTTTTATGTGTTAATTTTAGTGATGTGTTGTTCTTAAATTTTCTTGTACTTGGTATAAGTAATTGTTTTTCCTCAATCATTGTTTTATTTTTAATAATTGTGGGTATTTGGGCCGACTTATGGCCACCAATTAATCCATGGTCCCCACGAATGGCTTGGAGTCATCGTTGGTGAACCTCTATGGCTATAAGGGCAGTGTGTGTGGATTCATACCCACATCCCCTTATGGGCTATTTGGTTCATAGAATTCAAAGGAATTTAATGAAATTAAAATGACACATTCCTTTTGACTAAATTCCTTAGTGATATTTGGTTCACGGAATGAACTTAATGGAATCCCCTAAATTCCATTGAATTCCAAATTTTAAGGAATTCATCATTCCTTGGGTTAAGTGAAAGAATTGAACTCACACGAACCAAACACGTTTTCAAATTTCATTCCATTTCCTTCAAAGTCAAGTTCCTTTGATGGGTCCAATTCCAACCAATTTCATTCTACGAACCAAACATCCCTTAATGGTTATTCCATCTTTGTTTTTATCAAGTGGAAATTTGGTTTGATCCTAGAATTGAATTATGTTTTTAGTGAAGAGATAAGATTAACTATTGATGCATAAACTAGCTACTAGTAAATGTTGCTAAATTTGTGAAAATCTTTAGGTCCTACATATGAAGTAGTTGGTACCCCATGTGCAATTTATTTGAAGTGATAAGAAATGAGTATGTGATGGTGGGTTCCATTACTAAAGAAAGAAATGAATATGGTTTGATTTGTTGGAATGTGAATTTTGATGGTTTCAAATGATAAAAAAAGACGAATGACTCTATTATCATTGTTATCACTTTAGTTGGTTAGCATCACAACTAAAGTTTTCCAATAGTTGTATCAATCAATGTCACTGACTACCCTTTTTTCGCGTTGACCAACATATTCGAAAAATACGTAAGAGTTCCCAAAATTCCGTCTCTTTGGCACCTACAATATGAAAATATGTAAGATACGTTTTATATCAAAGCTAACAAGGACCACATGAAATCGGTGGTCATATTTTGTGTCACAATGTGCCTATAAGACCTACCAAAAGACCATCGGCTTAGCAGTATCTGCAAACCATACTTTCTAGAAATCCGGAGTTCACCAAATGTGAGAATTGTATGTGAATAAAATTTATGGTATACAAATATTATATGCTTAAAAAAGAACTTGTTCAATGATTTGTGCTTGAAAGAGTATTGTCTCATTGAATTCATAACAACAGGGAGAAGTGAGTGTATTTATTATTGATTGGCTACCTATTGTTGCTAAGGCGAAGGATCGTGTACAGTGAGAAGTGATATGCACCCTTGATCTCTTTTAATATCATGCCCTCTCATGAATTGTGCTTTAGAAGAGATTTAATCTGGTACAATGCATCTTATCTCGGTGCAAGTCATCCTAATGTGTATTCATTTCTTATCAAACAATTGATAAGCACACGTCAACTTCTCACCGAACCCAACCCTTGTTAAATAGGGAAAACATTTTATGTCGATTTTGTTTCTATTTCAAGCTATGTTTTGGCATCCGACCTTATGTTCTCATGATGGAAATTTTGTTAGATGAAGAAAATGGGCCTAAGACCGTTGATGATTTGAAGCTCATTAATGCCGGAAAGATATTGGAGAACGATAAAACGCTTGTGGAGTCGAGGTCTCTGGTGAGTGAAGTTCCCGGAGGTATTATCACTATGCTTGTCGTTGTGCGCCCTCCTATGCCAGAAAACGGTAACTTATCCTTTTAAGTTCATTACATAGAAACTCCCTTCGTCTAGTTTGCACAAATATTTAAGAGTTGATGAGATAGATAAACTAATTAAAGGTAAAGTTGACATTAGTTAAAAGATGTAACAATTATGTATGTCTAAGTTTGTGTCTCAGTTCTATTATGGAGACTTATTTTGGAACTGAGGTAGCATGTATCTTGCAAAATGATGTAGTCTAAGTTGTTAATAAGTCAGATGACAACGTAAAATGACCTAAAAGTACTTGGAAAAATATAAGGGCCAAAAATGGGAAAAACACCCTTTGAATCTTGTTGAAACACTATTGAAGTAGCTTTAAAAAAAAACTTATGGCTAACTAAATAGGGTTTTTTCAATTAAACTAATAAGCTAGATAATGGTTGACAAACATGATCTTAATAAAGTAAATGACAATATTAACCATAGTTATGGAGGAAGTAATAAATTTCTCCAATCAAAATCAATAACTAGAAAGTGGATCACCTCTTTTTGAAGGTGGACATTTATTATTAACAAATAAAAGTAGAAAGATTACAACAATATAAATTTTTCCTAAATATGGAACATTGTGCTTGGGTCTGAATTTTGAAGTCAGATCTACTACTCGATGCACTCACTCTATATATATTTATAGTTGAAAATTTAATTGTCATTTTTTTCTTGGTCAATACATGAAGTTGTCTTTTTAGTATATAATTTCTATATACGATAAATAAAACTGAAACATACTTTTTACATTTGATGAGATTAAAATTCTTAGACTTTTCAGAAAGGCTAGGTTACCGGATACTAATATTGGTGAAAGAGTAACATGTAGACATTTTATGTCAATTTATGGCAGAGAAGTTGCAAGATGGCTCCACGAAACAGAACAATTGTCCATGCATGATTTTGTAACCGGACTGCAAGACTAAACCGGGCTTCCTTAGCCTCGTGTTACACGGATTATAAAGCGGAATGCCGATGTTTTTGAAGTTTCTAAGAAAAGAAAGTTGATCGTTTGTTTGGAACTTTGACTTAATATATACAAGCTTTTATTTACTTTTTTGGCAAAACAAGTCCCTCAACTATGTCGGGGTCTTAATTTAAGTAAGGGTTGTTTACCTTCTTTTCTTTCCATTAAGCCTATATAAGTTTAGTTGTTTGTTTGTCCTCGATAAAAAGATGTAGTTTACTCCTTGATAAAAAGTTGTATTTTTAAAACATAAAAATACATTGTATTTATTCAATCCTTAGATTTTTTTTTTGGTTTTACATTTACCATAAACAACGAAAGAGTATGGAGATGAAATGTTTTGCATTAAGCTTTAATATAGTGTAGGTGGGCCAATTCTCTAAGTTGATCCAACTCGAAAAATAGGCCAATGAACCCAACTCAAACCGAAATGAAACTTAATTAGGTTCTAAATTTTACATGCTGATAAGGTTAAATCCAGGGACGGATCTATCATTCCTTTGTCACAGTGTAAAAAAATAGGGTTGTGAAATGTGTCACCATATTAATTTGCTATGTATCACCATATATATTTTGAAACTGCAATAAAGACACAAATTTCTCATTGGTTGAGTTGGTTAGTTCCTTGCTTTTTAAATGGGAGGGTCATGTGTTTAAATCTTGTTACAGTCATTTTTCTAGTAAAAGTTTTTAATATCATATTTATTATGTTTTTGAAAAAAATTGTAATAACAAGATTCGAACCCAAGACCTTTCATTTAAAAAGCAAAGAACCAACCACTAAACAAATATTAACTTCATAAAAATATTTTTATATATGTTTCTTATAGTCAAATGGTGCCGCTGTTTGAAAATTTTTCTAGATCCGTCCCTGGTTAAATCGTAAAAGAGTTGGACATATCAAGCGAAACTGATATTTGTTGTTTACTTTGAGTCTCTAATTCATTCCAAAAATATCATAACATTTCAGAAAGGTAATTATAGTTGCAATTATATTAGTAGTTGCAAATTCTCTTTCTTTGCACAAGTGTTAGGATGAAATCTTTTACTAGTATGGAAAATGTGATCACTGAAACTTTTTTAACACTATATGTATTCAATCATTGTTTTTATAGGATTTACACATTTTCATTCTTTGTTTGTGTACGAATTTGAAATTACTTTCGATGAACAAACCTAATATGAAGACAAAATCAAAGTTCCAAAACCGTCACTGGTGATTGATGAATTTGGTTCCAACATTATTATTTCGTTTGAATTTCTTTCGTTGTTGGTATTTTGCATAAATGTAATATTCTTTGTACTTAATACCAACAGTTAAGACATTATTTTTTATATTTTAGGGGTTCGACAATCTAGCCTCCTTTCAAAGGGGGTCTCTTAGAGTCTCACATAGCTAGACTTGGACCATTTATATTTGAGGGTTGGGTTAGATGAGAAATTGATGTTAGCATGAGAAGCGTGAGAAGTGTTATCAACCATTTGATATACATAGATGCATATTAGAATAAGATGCACTTAGATGCACCAGATTAATTTACTTCTATAGCACAATTCACGGGATGAGATTCAAGGAGATCATGGTTTCAGATCCAGTTTTCACGCTTGTCAACATTAACTCAATTTCTCTCACGGTCCTTCACCCTATACTCAATATATACAAACACCTTCCTTCTCTCCTTAAGAGTTGTTTTGAACAGTAATTTAACAAGATTCCATGCATTGAAAAATAAGGAACATTGAACACCAATAAAAGAATCAACTTTACTATAAATATGAATCACAACATGAAGACTAAAGTCAAAAAGTGTTAAAAAGAACCTCAAAGACCTAAAACATTTGCACACCCTTTATAACTTAAGACGATTTACACCCCTAATTAACACACACTTGCAACTTGGCCTCTTTTGACTCTTCACAACAATTACACCTATTCACAACATGGTTGACTAACTTTGACTCTACAAATGGGAATCATTTAGCGTTTCCGATGAAGAATGAACAAGATTTCTGGGTGATCTCGAGCTCTTGATGGTCATCATAAGTTTTTGTCTTTCCCCTTCGACCTCAGCAAACTGTAGGCTTAATTGAGAGTAACGTTCGTGCATTTCCTTTAACTCGGTGTCCAAATTTGCATACTTGCTCTTGATGTCCAATGTGTCTTTGATAACTTCATTGATGTCTCGGAAGCTCTTAAAGATTTCTTCTTCGTCACCGTGTTGTTTTAGGAAACAACTAAAAACATAGACAGAATTTTCTTGTTAGTTTTCTCATATCATGTTTGACTTTTTATAGTTGACCCTAATTCACCGTGCCGATGCAGAAGAAGAAGAAAAAAAAGCAGGCTTGGACAACCATTCTCGAAAAGTAGATGGATCCATAACAACCATTCTCGAAAAGTAGATGGACCATGGATGGACTTGTAAAAATAATGGTTGAGCCCTAGCTATGAAAAAGATTTATTTGTAAAATTAATTATATATACTGTATTGGTTTTTTCTAGTAAAAATGATTTAGAGCATCTTCAACACCTATGCTAAAATAGAAAAAATAGAGATTTTAGCAATTTGCTCCAACAACTATGCAATCTTGTATGCTAAAATAAAGGCAGGAGATCGTGAAAATCTCTACATAGAGAGATAAATTATTATTTTACCACTCTCATCAATAAAAGGTATTAAAAATATTTGTTTTGGTGAGAATAATAATATAATTAATGTTACAATTACTAAATAGAGTGGTGTTGGAGTTGAATGTAATTTTTTTAAAGAATTTGACTTCTAATACTTAATTTTAAAGAAAATATAGCATAGTTATTGAAGATGCTCTTAGAATCCTATAGTACTTTTCACCTCCCAAATATATAATACGCCTCGAATCTCAATCTTGATTCTTCACGACTCAAAATCTCATACCCGACAATCTTTAAGCCTCTATATTTTTTTATGTTTCTACGTATTATTTTGAGTTGGAAAGAGGAGTATGTATTTTGAAAGATTTTACATAACTTCTGATTTTATTTAAGTTTAGTTTTTCAATATGTAAATTCTTTTAGGCCCGTTATCCTGTGGCAAGCCCGGCCCATTTATCGGGCGGGTAAAGGCAAGTTATCTAGCATGCAAAAACGGGTTTGGGTTTGTCGAGCTGCCCACTGCCAGACACCCACACCCACAGTTATTAGAAAAAAAAACGTAGTCACCTTTGCAATTGGATGCCCGAATTCTTGTTTGCCATCAGAGCTTCGGCAAGCTCGATTTCCAAAGCAAGCACCCTTTCTAACGCGTCTCCATCTCCCACGAAATCCTTAAAATTCGGATACATTCCCCCAAGCTCTTCATTAGCCTTAATTAAGAAACTAATGATCAGAACAAACTTTCTACGAACCGTGACTTACAGGAATATAAATATATATATATATATAGGGTCAGGTTCAAATGAAAACTCATCTTTCATTGTGAACGTGAGGACAGCCGAGAGCATGCTACATGGCATATTCAGTGTAAATAATATGACATATTCAGTCTAAATAATACATGATTATTCAGAGTTTCAGACTGAATATGCCACGTGGCGCGCTCTCAGTTGTCTTCATGTTCACAATGAAATTTGAGTTCGCAGCCGAACTTTCGTATATATATAGATATACAGCATTGTGCATATTAAAATCGTACCTTGTGCAGTTGCGAAAGTTTTCTCTGTAAATCTTGAAAGCTTGATCCAGAACTCGTCATCGAAAGAATGGAATTCGCGGTTTTCGTCCCTTCCAACTGGCATACGGCAAGAGTAAAACTTAGGTTGATCCCAAGACCATATCGTGCTCTTTTAAAGAATGATGAATCATATAAAAGAAGTAAACGATTATAGTCCACAGCAAATATATATATATATATATATATATAGAGAGAGAGAGAGAGAGAGGGAGAGGTTCAAACGAGAAACATATCAATTTAAGAGAACGTGAGAAGCAATCTCAGCCACTCATCCGGTCAACAAAGGCGGCTTTGACCGGTCCCCCCTTTAATAATCTCTACCCACCTATGAATCGCGTCAATCCTCCGTGATCACGTCCACCATAACCGTGAGATGAGTGGTTGAGATTGCTCCTCACGTTCTCTTAAATTGACATGCTTCTCGTTTGAACCTTCCCCTATACATATGTACACACACACACTTGCAAAAATGCTATTGAACCAACGACAAGGTTATATTCAAGATACAACCGATATGGTTAACAATGGCTCCGTGGAGCCGGTGGTAGCTGAAATTTACATTAAAAACGTCCTGGAGCAGATTAAGAACGCAAATGATGCCATGAAGGTAGATATTTTAAGTATTTATTGGTCATTATTGGATTTTATTTTTGGAAAGTTTGTTATTAACAGGTATATGTTAAGAACGCTCCGGATGATAGAAAAATAGCTAACACAACACTTTAGTTCCCACTTAGGGTTCACTTTCAACTATTTTCAGTTACTTTTCGCATTTTTGCAGGTATGTTGGTTGTTTAGAAACAAAGGCCAGTTGGGTAGGAGAAGGATCATGTTGAGAAGTTGAGTTTAACCTGGAGAGCGTGACAACTGACAACTGGATCTGAACCATTGATCACTTAAAATCTCACGCCCTCCCATGAATTGTGCTTTACAAGGGAATTGATCCAATGAATCTCATCCTAAGTTGCATTCATTTTTCATTCAACGGTTGATGACCACTTCCCACGCTTCTCACGTTAACCTCCTCATTGGAACCCAACCCATTTTGGGCAACAATAAGCCAGCTTTTTCTTTGAGCTTATTGAAAATACCCTCTTTTAATTAGCTATAAGTTTTAACCCAGCTATTCGGAAAGCTATTTCAAGTAGCGTTTCAATAAGATTTAGGTTTTTTTTCCTACAACTAATTTTCCAACATGTCATTTCAATTTGTTGTCCGACTTATCAGCTAGTTTTTACTAAATTCGTTCGCGAAACATATAAAGCATGCTTAAATTCATTATAAAAAAGTGACGGGTTTTACCTCGACGATATGTGTTGTGCTCGCATTTCCGTTCATCGAAGCAACAATCTTTTCTCTCTCTTCTTTGCAACACTCGAGATTTAAAAGCGCGCAATCCGTTCAGCCTGAACAGACTCCAACTCCGCTTCCAATCCCGCAATCTTGAACGAAAACTCTTCGATCTTTTTCACGTAAGAAGCTTCGGACTTCTTCCGACTCTCGGTTTCATCAAGAACGTCTTGCAATTTCAACAATACCTCCTCACCGTGCCTTTTAGAAACGGAAAGCTCGTTTTTTAGTTCTTGAACCGTGACTTCGCATCGTTCTTTCATGAAGGCTATGCGTAAAGACTCTGATGCCCTTCGGGCTCTCGTTTTTCACACTCTTTGAGCTTATTCGTGAGCTCGTTACATTTGTTTTCTAGCGTGATATATTCATCGTAATGCTCGTTTAATGTAGCTTTAAAACCACCCGTATGTTTTCCGTTTCCAGTTCTTCACATATTGCAGTTTCCGATTTGAAATCTCGGTTTTCTTGACCAGGTTCGAAAGCGGTCGACTTGCTCGTTTCGAATTCGTTGGTCGTAGAATCCGAGCCCGAGATCTCGAGAACGGTATTCCCGTCTTTAAAACAAAGCTTTTGGAGTTCGAGTTCTAATGACAAAAGGTGCGTTAATATCCGTCGGTTTGCCGAACGTAGCTTTCCGTCAATTCCGAGCTGTTTTTGAATTTGTTAGCGATGGATTCGAGTTGCAATTGAAGCTTCTCCACAACAGTATTTGATAACTCGAGTTTGGCGGCCGTATTACGCATATCAAGTGTAAATTTCGACCTCATATCGTCAATTTCCAATCTCAAAAGGTCTCTTTCTTTCGTTAGATCTTCGATCTTTTCGTTTGTATGGTTATGGAGATCTTCGAGTTTCGTGATCAGATGAGTGATATCTCGGAAACCCGTATCGTGAAATGATGAAAAATTAAACGAAAACCGCTCGCCGAATTGTTTCTCGCACGATGCCAACAGATTCTCGAACTTCTCGTGTAGGAATCGAGAATTTTCTGCATGCTCTCGTTCGAGTTTTCCAGATCGAAAAAAACGAGCTTTAGAGTTTTCAAGTTCTTCCTTTGCGACCAACAACTCTTTTCGAAGATTTCCGTTATCGAAACGTTGTACTTCCAAGAGCTTTTCCAGCTCGAGTTTTTCAGCCGAAACAGCCTCGTATTACCCTTGTAAACTCCGTAATCCGTTATCAGTGCTTTACATTCGGTTATTTTCTCCATTAGAAGAAAGTTTTCCCTGGAAAACATCTTCCAAACCCGCTTCCAATTTCCGATTCTGCCTTGCACATCATTAAGCTTTCCAAATAAGACACGTCTCGATTGGTTAGAAAGTTCTAACTTTTGTGCGTATTCAAATAACGTTTCTTCTAGTGTCACTGTGTACACATCCAGTATAAATTTGCATGATAAAGGACTAAAGAATCGTCGGATTTCTGAGCGTTTTCGATTGAATTCGGGTAACTTTGAGGAAGGGGTTAGAAGATTCCAAAAAGGTGTCTTTGATTAGGTTCTGATTGGTCTCGAACATAGACGAAACTGACCGGATAGCGTGTCGAGATCTTTTTGCAATGGGTCACCGCAATTGAATAATTAAGACGAGCCCTTTTGAGTGCTGTTCGGCAGTCAAAACCCGTTTCTCGAGCTCCTCGTTAACGCCACCAAATCACGTCTTTCCTTCTCGAATTCCGAGATCCGCTCGTTCATATCGCGGCGGACCGATTCGGTCTCGGACTTTGCAGGTCGAAATCATCTCGGCACACGTCGATATGCTCGTTTTCCAGGCCTCCGAAACTCCCCGAGGACCCGTTCGTTGTTCTCTCGAAGCTCTAGTACGAGAGATTCGGCGGCCAAAACCTGTTTCTCGAGCTCTCGTTCACACGACACCAATCGGTCTCTTTCTTTTGTGAATCTCGAGATTCGATTGTTCATTACTGATTCGGTCTCGGCACACATCGAGTGGCTCGTTTTCAGGCTCCGAAACTCCCTCAAAATCCGTTCTTGATTTTCTTGAAGTTCTTGCACGAGAGATTCGGCGGGTAAAAAACCCGTCTCTCGAGCTCCTCGTTAACGAACCCCAAAGCATGCCGTTCTTTCGTGAATCGAACAGCTTGATCATGCATTTCATGACGCAAAGATTCAGTCTCGGATTTGCAGGTCGAGATAGCGTAGGCACACGTCGAGTGCTCATATCGAAGGCTCTGAAACTCTCCGAGAATCTGTTTCTGGTTTTCTCAAGCTCTTGGACGAGTCCTTCGTAGTAACACTCCATTTCGTTCATCTTTCTAACGAGATTTTCCCTCTCGGCTTTTGATTCATCCAACTGGGTTAAAAGCATTGAAGTTTTACCGTCTAACAAATCGAAACCTCGATAAGATCGAAATCCAACCGTATCCTTTTCAAGATCCTGAACGATACGAGAACTGCCTCCAAATCCGGTTTATGAGGCTCATATCAGGGGGAAAACCGATACGGATTTTCCGTTGGATATCCCGGATTCGATCCTCCACGAGTAAAATCCCGTTAGCCCGTTCGAGTTGCCGATGGTCGGTTGATCAATCCCGGTAAATTCTGAGCAGGATTTGATTTCTTTCAACCGTTGTAGTTCATTGTGGAACTTCGAGCACTCGGATCTGAGCACGTGATATCTCGTTCGAGTTTTCGTCCCGAAGAAATCTCGGCCGATAGATGGTGTGCGATCTTTTGCGTTTCGGTACCCATCTCGTTAGCGTAAACTATGCAAAGTGTTTAGTTCCGATTTAAGCTCGAAAATGGAAGACTCGGCCATTTCCAAGATTCCTCTGAGTCTATGATTCTCTTCACGAGCGATCGCCAAATCGTTATTCGTCGAATAATCTGAATTCCAACCCTTGATGATCAGAAGTTTCTGCTATTTCTATTGTCGGGATTTCAGCATTGGGTGGCCCGTTTGAATCCCTGAATTCCGTGACTTCATCACTATTGGGTTCGTGAATACTCGAGGGATCATGTTGTGAGCGTAATAATTTCTGAGGCGTAGGATGAGGCATCAGGTCTGACCGGTGAATCTGAATATTCTTCGTGTACGGTTGGGTCTTCCACAGATGAAATAGCTCTTTAGATTCTGATCCAAAATCGGTTTTGAATTAACCTATTTAAAGCAGAGAAAAAGGTTAAGTAATTGTTACAAGATCATCAAATGTGTGTATATATATATTATATTATACATCCAGGTCATCAAATGTTACAAGATCAGCAAAATTATGAAACAAGTTGATCTTGTAAATGATTTTTCGTTGCACTAATAAAAACTCCGTTACATTTTGATGCATTTTTCCCTATTTTATAGAGATTATTAACTTTACTCTATCCCTTAACATTGCAGATTTTTACTTTCGGATGTTGCATATTAGCAGCTAAGGGTGTAAGTGAGTCGAGCTTTTAACGAGGTACTCGAGCTCAAGTTGATCTCGAACACAAAAATAGAACTCGCTTAACTTAGCGTGCTGAGCTTTATAATGCCAGTTTTCGACTCAAATCGTTCGACAACTCAATTCAATACTTCGAGTCGAACTGAGCCAAGCTGTTCAAGCATACCCATTTTAGATGTTCGTTAGATAGCCGAAAAGATAACCGAACCTTATACCCATGATCATCAGAGATCTGCAACTGGAAGATGATGGCGTTGCAATATTAGGTTCCACTTCTCGGTTTAGATTGCTGCTGTTCTGCAACCCCTTATCAAACTGCTGTTCAAACTCTCTGCACCAAAGTTATTAAAAAAGTTACAAAATTTCCAGTGTCTCATTTAGGGGCTGTTTGGTTGGTTTTCCATTAAGTCCCTGTATGGATAAAGTTGTTTATGTGGATTAATCTGTCTGTATAGATTGGAAAGAATTTTGTTTGGGAGGGTCTTTTCCTAGATGGAATGAACATGTTTTTAATTCGGAGGAAAAAACTTGGCTTTCTGCATTTAAAACTCCCCCCCCCCCCCCCCCCCTCTTCCCCCCTAGAGGCTTACTGAATAAGCCACTTTCTTTTATCTTAAGGCACTGCCAAACAGTCATGTATAGATGACTGAATAAGAAATATGTCCATTAGGCTCATTAAGACGCTAACAAACAGGCCTTTACTATGGTTCAAACAAATGTTTGAGCATTAGTCAAATATCTAAAATATCCTTCAACAAATAAAAGAATAAAAGAAAGGTCTGTGGGCCCAAATCATTCGTGCTGATTTATTGGCAATTATGTAAAATTTGAGGTGTTGCAATTTTCATGGGGAGAGAGCAATATTTCATACCTGAATCCAGTTTTAGCCGTGAGTAACTGAACCGTAACCTGGCACCCAAAAGATCAAGTCAATCATCCTGATAAAAGCAGGGAAATAAAGTATCTTTCAGGGTAGAAATGGAAGAAAGATATTTGCTAAAAAGAAAAATATATGAAAAGTGTGCCTTTTGTGGAATCTGCTTTTATCTGAACTTTTTATTTGAAATGGGTACATGGTTTATGAAAGTGTTTGATTGTTAATTAAATATCAAAGCCATCCTTCAATGATGACACCATAGAAGAATCTTTTGGAGCAAAACAAAGTTACAAATACTTTGTAGTTAATACAAATTGTCCCATATAAAAGTTGTCTATTAGAAGTTTATATATATATATATATATATGTTAATAGAGGAAAGTTCAAATGTTAACTCAATTTTGGTTGTGAACATGAGGACCACTAAAATCGCGCCACATGGCATATTCAATTTGAATATTATGTGTTATTCAAACTGAATAACGCTGCATCCAGTGTTATTTAGTTTGAATAACACGTGAATATTCAAACTTAATATGCCACGTGGCGTGCTCTAGATTGTCCTCACATTCACAATGAAAATGAGTTCACATTTGACCTGGCCCTATGTTTATATATATGATATATATATATTATATATAATATATATATGGTTCATAAGAACATTAACCATTTAAGACAATAAGAAAAACAGTCAAATCATGCGACTTTACACTGTTTCATGTGTAAAATCACATATGATTCATGCGACTTTGGCCGCAACCTGAGGTCGCAGGCCACGTTGCCTGCATACCCTTGTGTTGACGTGATTTGGCCATTTTCGTGTTCTCTCATTTAGTTATTGTTCTCGTACGAACCTCCCTCACTCTCTCTCTCTCTGTCTCTCTCTCTCTCTCTCCTCTCTCTCTCTCTCTCTCTCTCTCTCTCTCTCTATATATATATATTATATATATATATATATATATAAGTGTTAAGAGTTGCTCACATGCAAAATGGTTCCACTATCGGATCCATGAAGAGGTAAAGCGACAACAAAAGGGTCTGATGCATCCGCATAATCCGCAAGGTTGATGATAGCCTCACCAAGAATGCTAGACCGTGAAGTACCCTGAGCACCATATTCAACCCAAAAGAATACTTAGCAAAAACTTAACACCACAAGTATCTAATTAACAAAGACTTCCTATTTCCACAAAATACTAGATAATCAAACAATTTTTAAAGATATATTTCAAGTAAAATGCTCCACCATGAGATAAGGAAAGAAAAAAAATACAATTATAAAAACAATTATATCTGGAAATGACTTGGGAAGTTTACCATCCCCACAACGAGTCTGTAGAGGTTATCATCGTATCGTTTGTTTCTAGAATCCACTAGAAGCCTTGTAGTTTTCGTAGATAGGATCCGCCATTTGCACGTCCCGTTTCTCACATTTGCTTTGCTAGTCTTTGCAATGATCTTTCCCGATTCGGTAGGTATGAAAGAAATATATAACTTTTCCCATCCACTCTGCGGAATCTAATACAAATGCAACCATTTCAAGAAAAAAAAAGTGGATAAGTCGTTGCAAACTTCAATGGAGTATTTAATAAATTGTTACCAACGTGCAAGTACTCAAAAAAGGGTAGACGCCACCCTCTAAGAGCGCCCCCCCCCCCACTGGTCCCACGGTCATCATGGGGGAGGTAAATCAGTGCAATGCATTTGTGGGCTTGAACCTACGGCCTCACACATACGGATTACGCCCAACACATCTACCATTGGGATAGATCAAAGGAGACAATGTGTAAATACTCAAATGAGTAAATTACATATTTGGTCCCTGTGGCTTACACTATATTGCACTGTTGGTCCCTATTTTGAAATAATGTCCCTATGGTATACATTATATTGCACTGTTGGCCCTATGGTTTACGCTATATTGCATCGTTGGTCCCCGTGGTTTACACTATATTGCACTATTGGTCCCTATGCTTAACAGATTGATTTTGCACGGAGTTAGGGTTAGGACCAATAGTGCAATCTAATGTAAACCCAGGGGCCTTTTCCATAATTATTTCAAAATAGGGACGAATAGTGCAATAATGCAATATAGTGTAAACCACAGGGACAAATATGTAATTTACTCTACTCAAATCGTATGCAATTGCTAATTATATGTTGGTTCATGTTTGCTTAACGTGAGAAGATATGAAGATGAAAACCAGAAAATAGAGGATGGTGAATGGACGAAAATTGTGAAAATGCATAGCATCATCTTACACTATCCGTTTTTCCCATATGGTTGAATGAAGATAAAATCCACAAAATGGAAAACCGAAAAAAAATGGTATAAGCAAACGAACATTATAAGGTTTCATACTTAATCTTTCAAGCCTTCAAGGTAGATTTAAAACGACTAATAACGGGAAAATATACACTAGAAAATAAAGCTCTCTTTTGGATACCATGATCTTCATAAAACATGCAATTTTCTTGATTGAAACTATAGCATGCATTCTCGTGCTTTTGTATGTATGTTGTTTTGATTGGAAACATTAGATGCAATTAAAAGAGAGAGGAGAGCATACATTTGTGGCATGAAATTGCAGCCGAAAACAACTTTTACTTTAGCTTTCTCAAGCTTCCATTTGGTAGTCCTCAACATCACTCCTCAACCATGAAGTGCAAATTCTCGGGCTCCACTAGTAATTTAATCAACACTGCTGCCAAAACCAACGCCCGAAATCGTCAACAAAAAGATCGTAGAAACAACATTTTTGTTGAATGCGGTAACTCATAAGCACATATGAATAAAATGATAATTGGGGTCATTGGGAATGACATGTTGGGATCACAAATGACACATAGTGATAGATGCTAGGATGTACGTAGACTTGACCCTTATCCAAAAGAGTAGAGTGGTTGTTCCCCTGAAGACCCCCAACTTGTGAAAAGTGCGTGAAAGAGGAAGTAGATAAGTTTTAAAATTTTGAAAAAATGGAATTATATCCAACAAGACTATGTTTAAGACCACAAAAATTTCTCACATGATATTCAAAACTTTAATGAATAGAGAGAGAGAGAGAGAGAGAGTAGAGAGAGAGGAGAGAGAGAGAGAAAGAGAGAGAGGAAAGTTCAAATGTGAACTCATCTTTCATTGTGAACGTGAGGACCAACAAAAATCGCGCCACGTGGCAATCTGAATCGGCCACCTAAGCTTTATTCAGTTTGAATAAAGCTTATTCATTAAGTCTGAATATTCATGCTTTATTCATGAAGTCTGAATATTCATGCTTTATTCAGACTAAATACAAGCTTTATTCAGTCTGAATATCGCCACGAGGCACGATACTAGTGGTCCTCGTGTTCACAAAGAAAGATGAGTTCACATTTAACCTGACCCTATATATATATAGGGTAAAAAAAAGAGAAGTAGAGAAGTGATCCCCACCACTCATCCAGTCACAAAGGCGGCTTTGACCGGTTTCCCTCCTTTAATAATGTATACCCTCCCATGAATCGCGTCAATCCCCCTGATCGCATCCACCGTAACCGGTCAAAGCCACCTTTTGATCGGATAAGTGGTGGAGTCACTTCTCTACTTCGTATTTTTTAGACTTCTCATTTGAACCTTTTCTCTCTTCTCTCTCTCTTCTCTCTATATATATATATATATATATATATGGAAAAGTTCAACTTCAAACCAGGTTTCCGCTGTGAACCAAGGGGAAAAGGAGAGTGTGACACGTGTCCCGGGTTGTCCACATTCTGAATAACGAAGGCGAAGGGTCGTTGCACTATTCATGAATGAATAATACACTAATTCATGATCCATGTATTATTCGTCGTGAATCGTGCAGTTTCATATTAAATGTTGTTTATTCATCCTGCATGATACATTATTCTTGATGAATAATACATGAATGACCGTGAAGGTGTAGACACGTGGTGCACTCTCCTTTGTCCTCACGTTCGCAACCAAAACTTGGTTTTCATTTAACCCGACTCTCTCTCTATATATTTATATAGACACACCACACACACACACATATAGAGGAAACCTCAAATGTGAACTCATCTTTCATTGTGAATGTGAGGACCAAAAAAAATTGCACCCACGTGGCAATCTGAATCGGCACCTAAGCTTTATTCAATATGAATATCATGCAGAGTGATTAAAGCTTTTATTCAGACTAAATAAGCTTTATTCAAACTGAATATTGTCACATGGCACGATACTAGTGCTCCTCACATTCACAATGAAAGATGAGTTCACATTGAACCGACCCCATATATATGTATATATATATATATATAATCTTTGTTTCTAGAGTGGAGAAAGGTTTTGCATAGCCCAAAACAACTCGGTCGAACATAAACATTGAATTTACTTGGCTCAAGTTTGTAAAATCGCATTGCCCTATAGACCAAAGGTATGTGTGCAACATTTCAAAAGAAGATCGGGGTTCCATCGCTACAGTAAAAAAAATAGGCATCCTAAGTAGATTTAGAAGAAAAGGACAACTAAATGAAACAACCGAGTAAATCCCATAAACGTGGGGTCTGGGGAGGGTAAGATGTAGGCGGTACGTTCCTCTATCCCAAATGAGTAAAGTGGTTGTTTCTATGAAGACCCACCCCCAACTTGCAAATAATGAGAAGAAAAAAAGGAATGTAGTGGATATAAATCATAATAGCAACAATTTGTTGAAAATGAAAATATGCAATCAGGTAAACTTGTGCCAAAAAGAAAATGATTGGAGATAAAGACAATAATTGATCTTTTAAAAAAATAATAAAAAAAGGTAATCATGCATGATGCTCATATGTTCCCTCTAATCATCAAAGACCAAGAATTTTAATATGCATTGCACAGTTGTATAATATCATTACAAAAAGGTACATTCAAGTATCACATTGCAAGGTAGAATCAATTACTTACATATACATATATATATACATAATATTGTGAGTCATTATTCCAAATCTTTGATTGCAATATAATTCCATAATAACTCCTTAATTGAGCTTTAACCAAAAGTAAATGCTTACCTTCTTCTGTTTAGTGATGAAGTCCACTCTGGTTCAAAACCCTAAAAACTGTAAACAGGGAAACTACACATTAAACAAAGAAATTGAAGGAAAACAAAAACCTATTAAAAAACACCCAAAAAAATATGAAACCAAAATGGCTCTAAAAGTAGAAAGAATTTCTCTCTCATAAAATGTAGAAATTCACAAACAGACAGTGGAAGGAACCCCAATTGAAATCAACTAACTTCAAAATACACAATCAATGTCTTCTAAAAAACTACTTAAAATTTATAAAAAAAATTGATTAAAAACAAAGGTTAAACAGGATTAATAAAGCTTAAACATCGCATTCAAAGCTATACTTACAGAATAAAAAGACAGAGATTGATGAATTGGTAGAAACTTAATGTATTTTTTAACTAAAAAAATTGCAAGATCTGAAAAGGGGGGGAAAACTGCAATTGAAGCAACAAATTAGGGAATCTGGCCAGAAAATTTGTGTGAATTGAATAGTAGCGTGAGGAAATGCTTCAAATCAAAATTATAATCATCCATGTGGTCGAATTAAAACTTTTACAGCTTAAAGAACATTAAACCAACCTTGCAAACTCCTCACTCCCATGGATGGTTCTATAATCAACACGCTTTCCATCCTCTGATGTGTAGGCATCGATGATGGCATATAGCAAACATTTTAGCCTATACGAAAGTTGTACAACAGGCTGCCGTTTCAGTTGAATAATACCTCTTGGGATGTTTTGACATTGACTTATTACAGGATCTTGATCCAAAAATCGGTAAAGATGATTGCCATCTTCAAAAGTATTCTCACTATGTTTAGGCACAAAAAACAGTGTAAAAGAAATATCAGCTTCCCATCAGAAAAAAAGTAAATGGATAGAAAGGGGCAAAGGGAATGTGAGCTTAAAGAAACATACAAGAGTACTCACTCAAGAACATGCCGAAAAAAAAGCTCCTTAGAAAGTTTGCGAGGCGAATTCAATAGCCTATTTGGAATAAAAAAAGTTTAGACCACTTCACAGTTATGACAAACTATGGCATATAACATAACTACCACCAAGGAAAAAAGAAAGTAAAACTAAGAGAGACTCTCCAACTAAGCATTACAATATTTCAAGATTCCACATTCATTTCAACTACCAAAAGTACTAACTTGCCGATGAGACATCTTAAAAATTTTGTAGAGATTTCTTGTATGCAACTTAATCAAGATTTACCCGTTAACAAACATACGCTTCTCATGCAATCGACAAAACAACGGCTATTATAGGTATGCCAAAACTCGTGTATCTACCATCTACCTGTCAACCTACCTATGTAGATATACCATAAAACGCATAGTAGCCTAGCAAGAACTAAAGCTACAGTTGAAAAATGCTTTTCTTTTTCTCAAAAGGAAACAACAGTAGTACAGAAGTCCCACAAACAGAGCATACTTAAGTCACCTGTTCCCTCATTAGATACATAATGCATCACAATGCATATGTTGAAACCTTCACCATGGAACTTTAAAAGAAACTTTCCTCCTCTTAAGTAAATGGATTTCACCTCGTATTTGGTGTAGATCATAAACCGCATACATTTTACAAACTGGTTTCATTTACCATAATCAAATCACAACTTTTAAGAATTTGAAGTAGAAAGGAGTACAAAGAAACCAGAAAACATCAATACCATCTGAAACGTTTACCATATGTATTAAGTTTAAAAACCCGATAAATAGTGCCTCTGGAAGTGACAGTCTGATTAAAACTTTACATCTTTTTTGGTCCAGGGGAAGATCACTAGCAAAAGATTATGGGTTTCTTTTATAAGCGGTGTTGACAGCAGCTCACTTTAACCATAAGTGGAAAGCTGTTATACTTACATTTAAGACAACTAATAAAAATAATTAGTTTGTGGCAAATCCATGAAGATATGGATGCTGCATCTATATGATGAATTTATACAAAATTAAAGAAAAAAAAACCTGCTTTAGGTTTGTCAACAAAAAGAGCATCCAATTATCATGTAAATGAAGGTGGACATAAGTTGCAGGAATCTAAGAGTAATAATTAGTTCAAGCTATGCATATCGAATGTGCAATGATAGAAAAGAAAAGATACTGTACCTCTTCTCGTTCCAAGTATTGATCTTCTGTTAAGAAATCTACAGCTTCTGAACCCAGAAAGCAATTGGTTATTCTGCGAAATTTATAAAAACGATCCTTAACAACAATCGAATCCTTCATATTCCTGACTATAACCGCTAGTTCATCTACAACACCGGTACTAGACACATCATCTTCGCCTGAAAATGGTGGTAGAGGAGCTTTAGGTGACGGCCCTTCAGTAGTTACAAATTCTATTTTTTCCTTGAGCTGACCAGACTCATCCAAAGCCTTCAGCTCCTCAGCCCTCCAATAAGGACCTGATTGAAAAACACTGCTGGGACATCTGAAGAGCCAGTGATCTTTTCTAGCTCCAGTTTTCTACCGGGGTACACATCTATGTTTATTTCAGAATACCTTAGCCTTCTCTTTCGTAAAAATAGCCTTGCCTCTTTGCAATCTTGGCACCATAACCGTGTATATAATACAACTCTTCCTTTCATTGCTATCGATTCGAGTGACTCGAGGGCCACCTCCTTTAACTCAGCTTTGTTTCCCTGATCCTTTTCAAGCGACATTCCGATAAACCTTAGAGCTCTCCATCGACGTTTTCCTAATGTTGTCTGACCGACTAGTTGGCTTTTTTCACTTGAATTTACCTCTTTAATGTTCTTGCTTTTTATTGTTAATATCCCTGTCTTGATCATCAGGATCATTACTATGTTCATCAACTCTTCTAGAAAGACGACGTATAAACGTTAGAGACTGCTAATAAGCCCTTCAATTTTACGAATTTTGTGAGAGCTGCAGCCTTTCCAGGCCAAGCAGCACTGTTAACTTCCACCTCAGGTTCCTGAATTCCATCACGTATAGAGCCTTCTTCCTCCTTGCTAGAAGTATTATCCTTGGCATCAGTTATAATATCCCTGTTTGTTCTGAGGATGAAGTTTCAGTGATGCCCTGCCGATCATTCAAGTCATCACCTATCTTTTCACCATCCTCTACAGAAGTGGCATGGCTAACATCCTTTGGTTTCATGTGCATGGAAGCTTCATCTTCAGATTCTTCCTGAACATGGTCCATCTCCATTTCAATCTTTTCACCTGATTGATGGTTGACTGTAATCATTTCAGATGAGGGTTCCCTACCCCCTTATCCTTCATATAATCCAATATTTCACCCTCTTCAGAAGTAGAACTGACAGTAGGTCTATTTGTGGAATTATCTTCCTCCTGGTTTTCCTTCTGAATATCTGGTTCACCAGTGTGATCATCATCGACTGAATTCTCAGAAGAGGATGTACTGTTATCAGTAGCATTATCCTCTTCCAGACCCCTTATCTCAATATCAGTTGCAGTAGAATCAAGTATGGTATCATTTATACAATTATCATTCTCGTGGCCTACCTTCGGAATATCTGGATCACCAGTGAGAGTGTTGATCGATTTTTTATAATTTGAGAGCTGGACAGGAGAAGAGGATGTGCC